>OW285189.1:9361998-10561998 GCA_935421135.1 Bugulina stolonifera
ATTTTGTCCTATAATAAATTTTTCTCCACAAGGACGTGCTGCAGAACCTCTTCAGGTTGACAAAAACGGAGTTTCAAAGTTGTTGAAAGACATCAATTGTGCAAAGTCTTGCGGTCCAGACGAATTAACAGGGAAGATGTTAAAAACATTTTCTTCAATAATTTATACGTCTGCATCCGAAATTTTTTGTTACTCCTTAAAGACTTCCACTCTTCCATCTATATGGAAAGTAGCTAAAGTCATTCCAATTCATAAGAAAGGAAGAACACAATCTGCCAGCAATTATCGTCCTATATCACTTACTTGCCTATTATGTAAACTTTTTGAACATATATTATCATCACATATAAATAACATACTAAAGGACTTGAATTATTTCACTGATAGCCAACATGGTTTTAGAGCTGGAAGATCATGTGAAACCCAGTTGGCTCACACACTTGGCCATATTTCCTACCTGCGTGACACTGGTAAAACAGTAGATCTAATTATCTTAGATTTTTCTAAAGCTTTCGACTCTGTCAATCACAGAAAGTTATTGTACAAGATTAGAAACATTGGTTTTGATAGCCTAATTTATTCATGGCTAGCGGAGTTTCTTCACAGTAGAGAACAATATGTGGTAATCGAAGACACGCAGTCGACTAGGAAACCAGTTGTGTCTGGGGTTCCACAGGGTTCCGTTTTGGGCCCTCTTCTATTTTTAATTTATATAAATGACCTTCCACAACAAATTCAATCACACTGCAGACTATTTGCAGATGATGTTATTATATATAACACCAGTGAAGATAAACAAATTTTGCAAGAGAATTTGAAAGCTCTCCAGAAATGGTCGTCTGAATGGCAAATGTCATTCAATTTTTCCAAATGCTTCTTTTTACAGGTTGGTTCAGATCATCAATCACAATATTCTTTTGACAACAAAGCAATAGAGCGAGTAACATCTCATTCCTACCTAGGTGTGTGCCTCCAAAATAACTTGAAATGGGATTCGCAAATTTCCAAAATAGTAACTGCTGCAACCCAAAAACTAGGTCTACTAAGAAGAGTCTTAAAAACTGCAGACACCAAGACTCGAAAAACAGCATATTTCGCAATAGTACGACCTCATTTGGAATATGCATCCCAGATATGGGACCCACACTAAAGGAAATACATAAAACAACTTGAAAAAATACAAAATCAAGCATTAAGATTTATTTTCAGAATAAAAGGGCAAGTAGGTTTCACAAACATAAGAGAACACACCCAAATAGAATCCTTAACTGAAAGGTGAAAAAAGGCCAGACTAAAACTGTTACATCGTTGTATTACTGAGGGGATTGAACCACCTTTCGATTACAATTACCTCAATAAGTATAATACGAGACAATGCCAAAACACCTACACACCATACATAAAAACGAATCAATTTTATTACTCCTTCTGGCCTTTTTTTCTTTTCTCTTTTTGTTGTTGTATGACATAATAAATAATAAAAAAATATATAAATACTATTCTAAAGCACATATAAAAAATATAAAAAAAATATTCAACATTATAAATTATATATAAAAGGGAATAAAAGTTATCGAAAAAGAGAGAAAGAGGAAAAAAAGCATCCATATTGTGTTCCCACATCTCTTCCGTTTCCTGACGGTCTCAGTGAGAAAATTTAAAAAAAAAAAATAATAACAAATATGCATCACCTTGACCTTTATAAACTCAACATGAACATAACATAAACATAATTTTTATTTATTGTCTCAAACTAATAACACAGGGAAGGCCAGAAGGATTACGGGGACATCTTTACATACAACAATGCATGTAACTAACTACCTTAACTGGGGAGCTTTAAAAAATTTTAAAAGTATAAAATTAAAAATAAAAATTAATAATATTATTATAATTATTATTATTATATAATTAATTCAGCTGACTACTCACCTGGAGACAGCTTAAGTTGTAAGCTCTCATTCTGCCAAATAAAATTATTAGATTGACTAGCAAGCCAAGCAAGGCAATCAACTAAAACTTTATCAACACTGCTGTTAATGAAAAGCCAATATGAACTCAAATTATCAGTGAAAGTGCGACTTTTTTCGAGAGATTCCATGTTTTTTCTTCACGGAAATTAACATACAGGGTTTTGTTATTTACATCTCCCAATCTAGCGTTCGGTCGAATTGTTATCTACAATTGAGGCGGATATGATACACTGTATGCAGGATATTGACCCTTTTGCATATATTATAAACATCGCCTTGCCTCCGCATTTGATCGAAATTATAAAAAAGCTTACTTGTTATTTACTAAAACATTTTATTGTTTATATATGTTTTATTCCTAATTCTTATACAGGACAACACACATAAAATTACTATTAAAGTGCATAACTTGAGCATATAGTCAAATAGCCGCCATATTATTTCGGCCCATGAACACGTCTTCTTCATTTCAGCGTCTGGCAACAGTTGCTAATAGGAATAACTACCATAGCCACCGTAGCCTTTGACTACTGTAACTATTCGAGGTAAATTTTGAATTAATGGTAGTTAACAGTGATGTGTGTTGTAGTTACCTAGTTAGAACGTATCTTACATTTTGATCTAATTAAATATGCACATCTTTAGACATATAATTAATAACTATTGTTGTTATCTGAGCCTAGAAAATTTGAAATTCTCACAAAATTCAAAAATTTAAATTGTTTACGAGTCGGGTCTGGGGCATAAACAATTTCTTTACAAATAATTTTAAATTTAAGCACTATGACTGCGTTAACTTCAACTTGCGTAAATTTGTCTAAAAAAATAAGCAAATAGGCAATTTTCTTTAGCTATACTATTGACATTATAAATATAAATATAATTATAATAAACATTGTAATCGGCGTGTAATCTAAATCTTCACAATGAGAATCAGAATGTATAGGCAGGGTAGGAAACAAATTTTTGTGTGCCTGTCATACTCCCATCACACAACTAACACCAAATTTTTGGCCAATAAATAAATTAGTGACGTTGGATGGGCTAGTCATTTGAAGAGATACCAACACTGTATGCATTTGTAAGCTTTAAGCTATGGCTATTATAATTATTGCATGTTACCTATTTGAAAGAAATGCAAGTAAGCAATGTAAGTAATAGACCCAGCTTGTTTGCCCGGTAAACCATCATAATCACAGGTTATAGTGGATAGGTCTGATGTAATAAAATAGAATGTTTCCATGTTTAATAGAGAAGAAATGTAAGCTCTCACTTGTATTCGCCTAATTATGCAAGTATTAGACATTATCGTTGTATGGTAACGATAAGCGCAAGTTAAATTTTACACATCAGCACTGTTTAGTCTATGGATGGCATCCTTGTGTGCATCCAAAATGACGTATGACCATTACAAATGGGAGCTGGTGAAGTAAGTTCATTACAATTAGAGTGAGTTATTATTAGTGGTGTATATTAATGTGATTCAAAAATTTTCTGTAAACTATTTTAATTTATTAATGATTATGCATGCTGATGACATGGCATTGTAATCTTTGGGATGCTATTACCACTTGATATCTTTGTAGGGAGACCACTAATGCTGCATGGACGATCAAACTAAAAGATTTAATGCTCAAAATGCAACCAAAAAGATATTGGTTGCTGGTGGAGGGGGCAATGTCGCTAACCCCAAACAGTTTGTGGTCACTCAAAGTAAAGGTACTACTATAATACAACCTGCTGCTGTAGTACATGGTTCTTCCAGTGCAGCTCAGCAGCAACAGCAGCAATATATAGTTACAGGTAAAGCGTCTATGTTGGTAATATTCAACCTTATAATATGTATCTTAATACGGAAATATTGTATTTAGTGTGTCATTGTGCGATTTAGCACAGATTGTATGTTCTTTCCAAAAGTAGTGATTACATGCATCGTAAGCAATTTAGATAGCACCTGTAGTGCCTTGTGTTTTCTCTCTTGTGTTAGTTATTTATTATCTGCTTAACAGTGGGCGGTGGCGCACATGGTTCTCAGAATTCCGAGCACTCGGTATCATATCCTTCAACACCAACAGTGCAGTACTTAGACGCATCTACTAGACCTGTATCTACTCAAGAGCCTGTTGTTTACACTACATCACAGCAAGCTAGTAATAATGTGTAAGTCAATTCAATGTATACTCTCTACAATGGATCTGATTCAGAATCAAATTTAGTTTGATGCCAATATTCTACACGCTAATTCATGTTTAAAATTTTTGCTCAATACTTCCATGCTTAGTAAATTTTACCTATTTTGCGAAATGGTATAGGTCTGACTTTGAGTGAACAATAGTATTGCCTTGTACAATTTTAATGAGTTCATCATAGTGCATGTGCCCTCTGTTAATAGTACCATAGTATATGCTGTTATCACATACACAAATACCTATTGTAACTGTTTCAGGCAATACCAGTACGCAGATGGGGGATATTCCTCTCCCTCAGCCCATTACTCATATGGTGCAAGCAACCCTGTAAGTGTTTACTTTGTATAACTATTCATTGCAGAGATAAACATGCAGTAGTATGTAATAATACTTATTATCATAGGTTACCTTTATATTATTTGGAGTTGTTTTATCATGTAATAATCATAGAGACTTGAAGTTGACCATGCTCTGTTATTCTGTCTACTATGGTAGCAGTTCCATGGTGCGGGTGAGGTAGTGCAGCACATGGGCCAGACATTCTACCTGCAGAGTGGTACAATGGATGGAGAGGGCTATCCATTAGCCCACACTACCAGAGCTGCTCCTGCAACGGTTGGTAACATACTATTGTCTTGGAATATTAACTCTTCTTGTCTCACAACATGATCCCAAACATGGAATAATGTATGTAATTTGTGGTACTGGTGTATTTTGTGTGAAACAACTTGTTGTTTTTTATCAAAATACTGCCAATGTATCTTTATGCAGGTAAAATGGTTGTTAGAGAATTTTGAGCCATGCGATGGGGTTAGTCTCCCCCGTAGTGTCCTCTATAACTTCTACATCCACCACTGTCGGACAGAGAATGTTGAACCATCCAACCCTGCGTCCTTTGGTAAACTTGTCAGGATGATATTTAGAGATCTGAAGACTAGAAGACTGGGACAAAGGTCTGTGCACATTTCATAGAAAACTTTAGATCAGGCCTCATTCTTATAATTCCTGCATTTCATTCGATAGATGTTAAATACAATCTGTAGGTGAATAAACTAGTAGTATAGCTGTAATCTATTTATTTCAAGCTCAAATCCAATATCTAGGTATACCATGTCTGTATTGTCAATGCAAATGTAGTTCGGAGTACATACTTATACATGTACTACTCCGTACACCCACCGTTTATATTACAATATTATGTGTATATATAACAGGGGCAACTCTAGATATCACTACTATGGGATAAGGCTCAAACCATCGAGTGGCTTGAACCAACTGATGCCAGATGAGACCCCAGTAGCCATGAGACAACCCACCCACCCCCAGAGAAGGGTATTCAAGTCAACCAATGTAGCTGAAGATGGAGACTCTAACCCTGTCACCCCTAAGGTACAGCCAGTTATGGAATAAAGTGTACTATGTCTGCAGCTGTTTTATGATGTATATCACATGACCATCATGTGTAAACTGAATATAAGTTTAAAATTTCGAAAAATATACCAACTCAAATATTAGTATGATTTAATTTTTTAATAACAATATTATGGGATGTAAAGTATTATAGATATCAGACTAGCTGTGACACCGCTATACATTATGTTCTCCCTGTCTGCAGTCATGTGACCAATTGACTATAATATCAACCTTGATTCTACAATTGCAGTCAGAACCCAATTCTGTTGCTGGGGAGTTGTCTGCTCCTAGCACACCACATGATCAACACAGGCAGTTCTTGGGGCCTGCAATAGATGCCATCCCTCGGGACGTTCATATTATAGTGGAAACTAACTGTATACCTGATGGAATCACCCAACACGATCTGCACGTATTCACTACTCTGTATAAGGAGCACTGTGAGGTACGTCACTTATATCTATATACTACATTATAGCCCTAACCCGTACTGTTTAATTGAAATACTCATTTTTGATGCATGAAACCCATCTCCTGTCCACCACCCGTGGGCTTGAAGTGGTTGTTTTCTTGCATCCATCATCAATGCGATAATATTATGATTATTTCTCACAGGCTATCCTAGATGTTGTCATCAATCTCCAGTTTAATCAGATTGAAGGGCTGTGGCAGCAGTTCTGGAGGAAACCTACCAGGTACTTGTAACTCTTCGTATACATGTGTATGTCTGCTATTGGTTGCGAACTTTGAATTCGTGTTCCCAATATAATAAATTGTATTAATTACTTGATAAATTTCTGGTTTGATCAGTTTCACAAATGACAGTCGTAACAATTTTATATTTCACGTCATGGTCACATGTTCAATGCTTACCCTGTGCGGTTAGGACTAGAACCTTTCCCTGTTTCGTTCTTTAGATAAATGTTGGCATGCTGGTATGCATCTGTGATATTCCGTTCTTTGAATTTGTAGTGTATTCCCCAGTTTAGAAGGGAAGCTTTCTAAAGACAAACTGTTTGTTCTCTCACATATGAGTGAAGTGCAGAGGTTCGTCAAACAGATGGATTACATGTTCTACCAGTCTCTTGTAGAGGTTCTAATACCAGATGTCCTCAGGCCCATACCAGGTCAGTATTTCACCCACCCATAGCCTCAGGGATCCACTCATAGCCTTAGAGACCCACCTATAGCCTTAGCGTTATGACTACTTGTCAGGCAGTTAGTCTTGCATGTAGGTGAACTGATTCTGCTTTCAAGTAGGACTTTAGTACTTGATGCAAGTGAATGGGACCACTTAGACAGTTGTATTATTAAATTAGCTAATCTATTGTTATTTTTCTTTTAATTTCCCTTCTAGGTACACTGACTTCCACCATTCGTAATGTTGCTAAGAACCTAGAAGGGTGGTTGAGAAGTGCCCTAACTGGAGCACCAGATGATATACTCAAAACAAAGGTTAGCTGACTACTGCAATGTTGTAATGTTATTCAAATAAGGGAAACAGCTGCATAGAAAATATTCTACAAAAGCTTTCTGCTAATTCTTTGATTTCTTTGATATTATGTTGTCTAACTACATGTTGTATACTGCTGAGTGTATTTATATGTCACATAATTTATGGTATAGATCGGTGTGATTTTTTACTGTCAGATTTCAATGTAGACTTTGTTTTTCTAGCTGACTGCTCTGACAGCTTTCTCACAGACGCTGAGACGTTACACATCACTGAACCACCTGGCTCAAGCCGCTAGAGCCGTCTTTGATAATGCCACTCAGATACAACAGATGATGACTGATTTGGCTCGTGTTGATTTCTCCAACATCCAGGTATCTCATGGGATTCATCCTATACACACAACTCTAATAAAATGTCAATCTTTCATCATCATGTGTAACATGTATTGTACAGACTCTCCCGGTAACATTGTTACAATGTATGTGAGTAGAGCATGTAGTTTGCGAAAAATATTATGTTATCGGTTGAGTATGATTATTGGTTGTCACCTGGAGTCGTGGTCAAGACTGATGTACACATGGTGGTATAATTTGTATACACCATTATGTGAACAGGAACAGGCAGCCTGGGTTTGCCAGTGTTCAGATGTCACCGTTAGAAATGTTGAGGAGAAGTTCAAGGACTTCCTACTCGGCCAGCATTCTCTGGAGGAGTGGCGCGATTGGCTAGAGAAGATGTTAGATGAGGTGCTTGTCGCCTATGAAGGGGAGGAGACATACAGTAAGGCTGCCCGTGACTTCCTCCTCAAGTGGTCATTCTACAGGTACACATGCTATCCTCACTAATAACTAATGTGTGCAATTATTTATACCATTTTCAACATCATATTATGTCTATTCTTATACAATTGCTGTGTGCAACAAGGGATATAAGGGGTATAAATTTGTCTATAACAATATACATGGTATGTTGTTGTTAACAATATCCATATAGTAATAGTTTTCAAACTCTGATTTGAGTTAGTTAACAATGGCTACAGTTCATTGAGCTGCTTGCAGCACGGACTGCTTTGTTTGCAAATGATTAGTCATTGTTTTACTGTTTACATCAACATCTATTACGGTTATTTGCTTTGGCCACTCCTTTCTCTATATTACTTTTTCAAATCCTTTTGTATCGACCAAATAAGTAATGCTTAGCATTAGCTTGAAAATGATCAATTGTACTGTATTTAGTTTTTTCATGTGTACTCGAGTATGCAGTTTCCAAACAAATTTGAATTTTTCACTGGATATACAACAGTAAATCCTATGAGCAAACATTGAAACTTAAATATTGCTATCTCTTTTAAAATAGTGTAGATAATGCTGTTACTAAAGACTATATTTAAATCCTAAAACAGCCAATCAAGATCTACGCTTCGCTAAATGATTTCAAAGTGGTGTTTTAAAGAAATTTTATGCAGGATCTGAACATCTGGTATACTGAGTTGAATTTATATACTCACTACTACACAATGTATTCAGTTGATTAACGTACTTACATGCATACTGTTTGTGTATCTACAGCTCTATGGTGATCAGGGATCTTACACTACGTAGTGCTGTCTCCTTCGGCAGCTTTCATCTCATCCGTCTCCTTTATGACGAGTATTTGTTTTATCTGGTGGAACACAAGGTGGCTGCTGCTACTTCTCGCACCCCTATAGCTGTCATGTCTGAGGTTAGTGGGCTATGACTTATCCAGTACATATTATGTTACATGTCTATGGTATTAAACAAACGCTTACAATTGAGCCCTGTTCTACCAAGCCTGTAAACCTTTCCCCCCAAGTGTGGAAGGTTTATTGTAGCACAACTTGAATCATGAACTTATACACATCTGCTCCCCGCTTCATAATAAGTCACACTCAACTCTTTGGATATACTGCAATTATTATTATAACTATTATCTACTCTGCTCGGAGTTGTAGGGCTAGACTAGTTAGCCACATGCTTACCAGATTCAAATATACTTTTGCATAGTACTATCTACGTATTCATAGTTGAATATTATTATTGTTGTACCTTTTAGCTGATTGAGAACAATGATCAACTGAGACTTTCAAACCAGAAGTCTGCAAAGACGAGTCTACCTAGCATGGCCTCTCTCAACTCGAGGTTAAACAAAGCCATGACCAAATCTACTGCTATGGCCTCTGACAGTTCCGGGGCAAGTGGTGACGACGAAGCTTCCCCACCCAAGCGATTCAGGACTGATAGTGACCCTCTCGGAGTTGCATTGCACAGCATTAAGTGAGCTCCATGTATTGGTTAACAATACAAAGATTATTCATTAGTTGAGTAGGTGTCTAGTTATTTATTGTACTGTACTAATTTTAAATGAAGATTTAGTAGGTATCCGTCCGTCCAATGACTGTTGGCAGTATTTCTATTCTATACCCTCCATCAGTACGTTATCATCCAGATCTCAATTTGAACAAGCTATTTGTGATGCTGAATTATTTCTGTTGTCTTTATTATTTTTGTTAGGTTATTTATTTTATTCTTCCGGTATGACTTTCTGTGATTCATATTCCATCCAACTACTTCTATTCTAAATTGTTTAGTTCTAATTTCTCATTGGTATACACCATTACTATTTATTATTTAGTTTTTAAGTATATATTTTATTTTAACCATTTTATTTATTGTGATGTTAGTGTTTATATACACCAAGTTATATACATATACACCCATTTCAGCCGTCCAACTTTTAGTGCTCTATTTTCAGCCCAAATTACATCATTTATTGTTTATATGTTAGGTCATCCTTTACCAATTATGTCTAAATGTCACTGAATTAATTATTTAGTTGTTAGTATTTATTACTTGTATGAAATTGTACATGTGGGTACGTTATTGCTGTATGTTACTCTTACTTTATCAATGTTATTTTATTATTCTAGTTATTTTTAATTACTGTTACAATGTATAGTAACATGACTGAATTTTTACTCTGTAGATATCAAAAATAAAACCATTATAGGTAAAAAGTTACTCTTTTTCCTTGAACATACATGTACATGTGCACTTATAGTTGTACCTTATTGCTTCGTTTTGCACCAAAATTTAGGAAAATTAAGAAAAATAAGTGTGTCAGTGTAAGTTGTAGTCTACACTGTATAGGATGATACATGTGTACTCTACATTTATCTTATTGTCGTCTTTCAATATTTATAACAGTCGTCTCAATAAATAACAGTCCCAGTATGAATAAAATACGTCTATGTATTTCAACATATCAATAGGGTACACAAAATAACAATGTAGATCCCTACAGAGATTTCATTATCAAACAATGGAGAGTCTCGAAGGAAATCATCATGTTTGTTATCTTCATGTACCATGGGTACATACATGTACATGTATATACCCAGTTCATGTCCTTGGAGGGCTCTCCTGAAATAGTAGTATACAGTCATGTAGATAAATGTTTTCACTCATTATAAACACTTGATGCTGGCATATCGTTTTGATTACCCTGTTGATCTCTCCGGTACTTCAAGTTCGTATTCGACACAGGAAAGACATGAACACATCACTGGTACCAGATGTAGCTGGACATGGCGGCAATTCTACGACACCACTTCTATCTCTATATTACCACCTGAACGATGGTTTATTTGTGAGCACACACGTGGTTGTTAACATTCTCCTAGTGCTGATTGGTCTATCAACCAGCTTAACGGTGCTGATAAAGAACAGTAGAAGTTACTGTGGGAAAAGACGTCTGCGAGGCATTGGAGTAACGGAAGGACAACTTGTTATCTCATCACTTCTTTTCTGTTCTATCTACCTTCCATGTATGATAGTGAACATTCTTGGAATAGATTTTGTTTATCATGGACCGTTATGCTCTGTGCTAATATGGCTCTATGGATCTATACATGCAGTCATTCTCCTTGTTAACTGCTGCCTCTCTGTTTGTTGGCTTGTACGAGTTCTGTGGCCAAATATCAACATCCAAACACATCTTACAAGCCTCTACATCACACTAGCCCTTGCGTGGATTATGCCATCATTAGTTATGGCTATTCATGTCGCAGTCCAATCTGGATATTATTCGCCTCCAAGTGAAATTTTTTGCATGAACGATCTAGAATCAGTATTGTATCTTCCTGGTTTAGTCGTACCAACAGTTTTGATCACGGTTACCTGCTACACTATCTGCTTTGTTGCCGTTAGAGAGTGGAAACACATCCAATATGAAATATCACCACACTTGATGAACATTGTCGCAATGCAATCTAAGGAGGTTAAAACGATGAATGCTCACTGTACTGGGTACCTTATGTTTATTACCCTGTACCTGGTGTGGAAGATGGTGTTTATTCTATACCCAGAAGGTGACTATTACACAGCCATATTGCTTCATGTGTCGTTTATACTGACACCTGCTGTTACAGCTATTTCCCATGAAGGTATTTTCCCCAACACCTTGTCACTGATTGCCAGAGGCTGTACGAAATTTTGCAGAAATAAAACGCCAGACAATGTAACCGGAGAACCACCGTCTTATTCTGACATCATGGCAGCTGAGAGTGGTAATCCACTTGATGCTGGAGGCACACAGATGCCAATTACTATTGAATTAACCACTTTGAACACATCACAGATCACTTTGCCTAGCGAGGTAAACAGATATGATCAAAACACTCCAGTGGTTAGTCAAAGTAACCATCAGCACAATCAGGACATCGATGGTAACATATCACCGATATTGAGGAGAAATACGCCACCAGACATACGACCGCCCACCTTCATTGTTACGGATGTTGAGTTACAGGCTACCGACACATCTGCTGTTGAAACTGCCACTACTACTGCTAATACCACCACCACTACTGCTGCTCTTACAACCACTACTACTGCTCCCAATACAGTTGCTGTTACAATCACTACTGCTGCCAGAACCACTACCACTACTACTGGCACCACTACTGCTGACATCCCTGCCCATACTGATACAGTGACATCAGTAAATATAACTGATGTTACCATACCAAGTTCAACTGAGCAAGTAGCATGTGTGACAGCTGACGGTTGCTATGGTAACAATGCATACGACCATCAGACTGATGCCTATTGCACTCGTATAGCATTTGATGAGGAAGATGATGAGCCAACAGTGCCGTGCCCCAAGGCTACAAACCAGCCTCCAATTATTGTAACTACCTACTGATGAATATCCAATGTTAACATACCTGCTAATCAACACAGTCATGTATTTTATATTGTATATCCATTTTGGAATAATATTCATCATTTGCTACGAATGCAGTATTGATGCTACTACTTGTTGTTTTTGTAATAAAAAAGAGATAGTTAAACTATAATAAATTATATACGTACATCTATTTTAGTGAGTATATATTTTTCTCAGATGTTCACAAATTGTAGTGGACAGCTTCCATAAGTTTGCTCCATCATGCACCGTTTCCAATCGATATTTCACTAATGCATCAGATAACATAAACCTACACTAGAACAGTATAACATGTAAAAGGTGGCAACTAGTTTATTAACTGGATGAATTTGAAAAAAATATATTCTAATAACGTAACTGCTTCAATGCTAGCAAACTGATGGACATGTAGTTACATTTATATATGACTATATTTTTAAAAGAATTTCTTTCTGGAGCGAATTGGTCGCAAGTTAAATGGTAACATTTGTTTGGTTGGTCTAAGGTACCTGAGATTTATGTAAGGCTGCAGACATTCTGGCACCATTATCTGTCCGTTCTACAACACAATTAGTCAATTATAACAGTAATTATTGTGGGAGTCTTCGGTCATTGCCACCTATTATAGTTCACAGCACATTCAGAAGGCATACAAACACATCTATACTCTTGGTATAGCAATTCATGTGAGGAAAATTGCAAAAAAATGCATACTGTCAAAGTTATGAGATGAAAATGGAGAACAACAGTAAGGCTGATTCCATGTAGCAACATATATGATAGGAGCAGCTGGTGGCCACTACTAGGAAAATATGTGGCTTCCATAGAAATGGACATTCTACTATTTAACTACCTGGTTATCTGCAAGCTAAACTATACTACAGTGTAGGTGCTGTACAGAGTTGGGGAGTTGGCTAAACTCACAGAACATAAGGAACAATACATAGTATGCTGATTTTCCCAGCAAAACACTAGTATATTACTATGTAGAATTACAGTAATTGTTTTAGAGAAGAGGGTAACCTTCTATATTCTACTGTACCAGCAAATAGTATTAAAATATAACAGGAAGTCAAGTTCAAATTTTGAGCAAAATAGAGTGGTAGAAGTAGCAGCAATAGTTTACAGTAGTAGTAGTAGTGGTAGTAGTAGTGGTGGTGGTGGTGGTGGTGGTAGTGGTAGTAGTAGTAGTAGTAGTAGTAGTAGTAGTAGTAGTAGTAGTAGTAGTAGTAGTAGTACTAGTAGTAGTTGGTAGCAATAGTGATGGTAGTGGTGATAGTGACAGTGGTAGTGGTGATAGTGACAGTGCTAGTAGTTCATAGCGGTGGTGGTAGTAGTTAGAGTGGCAGTGGTGGTAAGACTAGTTAGTAGTGGTGGTAGTGGCAGTAGGAGTAGCGACAATAGCTGGTAACAGTTATGTAGCAAAGAATGGTTATGACTATAATTATTATAACAGTAAAGAGTGGACATACCTGTGTCTGATTCTGTTCAACTATTGCCATGAGTATACGTGGTATAGCACATCCTGTACCATTAACAGTATGAGCAAACTCATCATCTGGTGTGGTGATGGCGAGTCTACGTGCTTGGTAGTCTGTACAGTTAGACGCACTGGATATCTATAGACAGACATGGAACAATCCAGACTATCATATATTAGGTCTACATTTAATTCACGATTTTACACTAATAGCGTACTTTGTCCGAAATATGAGGATTTAATTGCTGTGTAGTGTAACCAAGTATATGAGAGGTCAGAGGCTTACCTCTCCCCAATGTTTAAGATGCTCCAGCCAAGCCTCAATATCATACTTCTTATAGGCTGCTGCACCGAGCTCCTCGCTAGGCATCTGTGCGAGCCGATAGCATAACCCAAGTTCTGCAAACAACTCGCACTGTATCTCTACTATCTCCTGTAGTAGGCCATCACTCTGACTCGGCATACACACTGTGAACATCTCAACTTTGGTGAACTGGTGTAACCTGTCATATAAGTCAACCAGTCAACGTATCATTATAATAATATAGTAGCACAGAATACTTTATGTAGCACTGGTGTAAATGTGTAACTTCTAATACCACTAGCTAGGTCTGAGATTATGAACACATTTCTGGTTCAATATCATAGTTAACCTCTAAAGAAAGTACAGTCAAAGTCATTTATTGCAGTACTCTTGGCCATCCATCCTGGAACTTTGATGGCATTTAAAGAAAACAAAACCCTACTACATTACAAAATATAGTACTATTATCAAAATATAGACTAAAATAATGTAAACAAAAAACAAACCTGTAAAATCCTTTGTCAATTTTATTTTTGGCTTCTTCGGCTCGGTAACATTGCGAGTAGGTGCACATCTTCACAGGTTGACTATTCTCCATAGATTTACCTGCGTATAGTCCTGCCATAGACATCTCTGATGTACCAGCTAGACACAAGCCTCCTTGATCTGCTCTCACTTTATATATCTGGTTCTGCCTGCCAGTGGTAACGAAGCCACACCCATTCTAAAGGCATAGCATTTGAGAGTGATAATAATATAATCCATGCCTGGTCTTATTACCGCAAACTGTACATGGCATAATTTAAATATTATGAAAGACAAGATAAAATGTGTGTAGATGTACTCGCATATATATATCAATAGATAATAGGGATAGCATAGTTATAGCACACGATAGATTAGAGTAGCATTAGTAAATGATTTGATGTATCAAGTATTGACAGTAGGGCTCTAGAGGTATAGATCAGGAATTGAATTATACTGAGAAATGAACTTTGACGATTTAGTTCAAGCCCATGTACCTAGAGAGCCTCGAGTACCTCAAGTACCCAGAGGTCATTTCAAGGAGCGAGTTATTCATTAAAATTTAAAATGCTACTCTGTCATCTATCACACCTTGCGCAGTGCTTCAAAGTGGAATTCAGAAAGTGTTGTTAAACCAAGATGACTCTTAAACTACTTACTACTTACTATTAATTTTTCAGGCAATAAATCCGGCACTGAAATATAATTCCAACCCCTATCCCTTAATTTGTCCAAAGTCCAGCGAACCAATGCCCTCTCTAGCTTTGCCAGGTCGCCAATAAGGAAATATGATCTGCCACCAAACAGTAAATTGGATGTTGCTAATTTTTGAAAGTTGATGAGTCCTTGCTTACGGCATATTTCTTCAAATGCAGCACTTTTAGAATCTTAAAAGACGAAATAATTATGGGGTGAACGGCAATCTAATAAAACGTGAAAATTGATCTATGCAGATGATTTATGTAAAGTAATGTAGCCTATATGAAACATTGATCAAAGGTCAAAAGATATCAATTTGCTGGTTTTACGAAAAAAAAACCGTGAATTAACGTAGCTGTTTACAACAGCAGTAATTACAAAAAAAACCATTTCATATTTAGAAATGCTACAACGAGTCTAATCAATCTTCGTAATAGTAATCCTATAATCCAACTACTGATGTCCAATTACTGATGTCCAACTACTGATGTCCAACTACTGATGTCCAACTACTGATGTCCAACTACTGATGTCTAACTACTGATGTCCAACTACTGATGTCCAACTACTGATGTCCAACTACTGATGTCCAACTACTGATGTCCAATTACTGATGTGATCAGTCTTGCAGTGTAAAAAGCATTGGTTACAATAGATTCTATCCTAATTCAGAATAGAAAGATCTCCAATTAAAACTAGGCCCCAAATTTTAGTAATTTGAACTAAAAATGAATGTACATACACTGTACATACCTCTAACTTCTCCATATTGTTTTACAATCTTTAGTTCTGATCCATTAATCTGAAAAGTAAAATAATCAAGGTAAAAATTATATCTTTGTTGTGTAACTGTTTTGCTGCTAGAACTAACGGCAACACATTATTTACTATTAATTCATTCACACAGGAGCTAAATTCTATTCAATGAAGAGGACAAAGTCCCAAAACTATATCGCTGGTAAAATACATGTAACAGAGTCTGTGTCAAAAAGAAGATAACTCCAAAACTTAAAATTAGTTAACAATGACCTTAGGAGGAGAAAACTCATAGAAACAAAGGAAGTTTAAACTGGTGTCAAATGACATCGAGTTGAATCTAAAACACAATACCACTATCATCGGCTACAAACTCACAGAATGAACATGAACCAATGTACTTGTCAAGCTCTGAATAAATTATCAGACTGAAATGAACACATAAGATAGTTTTGATACTGAGACATGACATACGTACATTAGTACACTTGTACTTATTAGCCTGCGAATGTTCACTACTTACAGTATCAGGACTAGATTGGTTTGGTATCAGTAGAGCAACTTTCTCCAGCTTTTCTTGGATGGCGGCATCATCTAGATTAGCTTTGTAAGTTTCAAATATTTTGTGCTAAAAAACATGTTTAAAGTATATAGTGTCATATCTTGATGATGTAGACTATAAATATATGGTCGACATACATACAGTGTACAAACAAACAGCATGCTGCTAAATAAGCATAGTTTATGCCAATTACTTCATGAAGACACACAGAATAATCAATATGGTTCACACAACTTACTAGTAGATCAATATCTCCAACTCCTTTGCGATTTTTTATATTGCTCCGTATTTTCTCAAGGTTTTCTGGAGCTAATAAATATTCCAGATCTGGAACTGGGTGTATTGGAAAATCATCAGCTCCAGATAAACGGGAAGAGATAAAACTTCTAGTTGTGGAAGAGATTAACAACTTATTGCGATAAATAGTTCGACATCGTATCAAACATCGAGAGCAGATTGACAGCATTTTGAGTTGAAGACTTATATCAACTCCGTAACCTGTAACATAAAATGCTCATGGTCAACCGATGCCAAAGTCACAGGTTTTCTAGCATAAAATAATAGGCTTATTTGACTATTAATAGTAGAGAGTAGTTGTGGCCTAGTGGCGAAGAGCCCTGTACTTTGACGTGGGAGATCAGCGTTTGATTCCTGTAAAGGTCATTGGTGGTGCTAGAAAAAGTATCAAACCTGTAAAATGCTCCTGCGTTGCATACCTTTTAGTCACTATGCCATGCTGAAAACAGCACAGCCAAGCCTCCTTTGCTACTTCAAAAGAAAGAAATGTTTATCTCTTCTGATCGTATTTTTCTTATTTGGGATTAATAATGGGAGGTAATTAGGTAAGCTGGTAGGTTTTTTAATGGAACCCACTACAATATAGCGCTGCATAATACATAGGCCTACACTTATTATTTATCCCCAATATAAGTTAAAACCACTAAACTGCGTGACAATCTCATTTAAACTGGCATTAGCCCAACTAAGCTGACAGTGGGTGAGGATAAGAGGTGGTGGTGGTAGTAGTAGCAGTAAGCAAGTTTATAGACCTATAAAATAATACCTTTGTCAAGTGTGCAGTGAAATAGTAGGTCTATGTCTATAGTATTAGACAAGGAAAAATATAATAAGAAAAGCATCATTTATACCAGAATGATAGCTAGCTGTTGCGTGTTGTATTGTCCCAGCTTTTTTATTGATCTAGTAAGCTTAGCTTAAATAAAAATCTATTTTCAATTTTATTTATAAAAAGGAAATAACATAACATTTAATTAGCCCATATTGATATAGAAAAAATATAAATAATTCAATATGAATATTTATATGTAGGCCTAAAATATGAAAAATAAATATAAACTAAAATAAAATAGTAATCATCTCAATTAATTTAATTTTTATTTTATTAATTATATTTTATTATTATAATTATTATTTAGAAAAAATTGTTTAGAGACCAGACATTCAATCATTGATCAGAACACTTTTTCTGAATTAATTTACTGTGAAAATGGGAGGGCAATGTTAATTAACCGATCAATTAGATTGTTGTTACAGAAATGGGCCAAGAATTACCATAATTCTATGAAATCAATGACAATGAGAAAGTTGATAGAAGTCGAAGGAAGAAACCAAACCATGTTATGTACATGTACATGCTTGTAGCCCCAGTGTAGCGTTCTAAATCACCTAGTTATTTCATTGTGCTGAGCTTACAGGACGATCAAGGGCATTTTCTGGCCCACGGGCTAAGCAACTAAACTCGAGGCTTGGGAGCTGTTTTATAATAAGGAGTTGTCATTTCTCTTTTCTGAGAGCCAGGAGAGGATAATGGAGGAACAATATGCAAAGAAGCATAATATACAGGTAGAAATGCACATCTTCAACATTCGATTCCATTGGCTTGTGTACTGTTGTGGTCTACATAAATGATATACATTTGTAATATTGCATATTCATTAATTGGATATAATATTTATATGCATGTATATATAAGTTGATTTAGAGATGCTTCTGCATTACATAATAGTAGAGCAACAGTGTTGTAGAATTTGTGAATAGTCAATGTATGTACAGTATCGTTAGGGGGTATGGCCATTTTTATGTGATGTATTTTTGAGCAATTTACAGTGTTTTACAGATTTTATAAATTTCTGAAGCCTATGTTTACCAAAATCTATCAAAGTGCTTTGTGTAGCTGTCACTGTGTACAGATGTACTAGTTAACTAGTTAATATGTTGCCCATGATTACTGTCAATACAATCTGAACTACACTGAAAGTATCATCATCAGGTGAATTAAGAGCATATATTTTAAAAATAATATATTTAATAGATAAGTAAATAAATGTGTTAGTCCATAACTTTAAGAAATTGTCCAGTTATCACTTCAATATTTTGAATTAAATAGTCTTGTATTACTATTCCCTTTCCAAAATGTTATTGAAGTAGCAATATTACAATACAGTAAATTCTGAACATAACTTCAAAAATTCATTGTCCAATATCAAACTCTAAAGGACTAACAAAAGTTATTCTATTTAGGTTGTACAAAAAGCAAAGCACATAAACACATACATTACACATACAATCAGCAATAACCTTTATGAATGTACATGTACAAGCCAAAGCATGCTTCGTTTTAGTTTTGATCAAACTCAACGGAAGACTCTGGAATTGGCGAAACTCGTAATACATTATCTGAATGCATAGCTCCCATTCTGCGATTGACTGGAAAGAGGCCTGAAACCTCACAGTTAGCTAAAGTTTCTCCATCAGGGTAACCTGCACAAAAAAGGTTGTTTGGCTCAGCGTTGGCATTTTCAATACAGGAAGGAACTGAGCTACTTCTAACAACCCGAGTTTGAGGTAGAAATGAAGTGGAGTGTAACTGATCAGTGGGTCTCCTGTTGCTAAAATCTGAAACATTGATGACACATGTTACATTACCATGTGTAAGTAAGGGGGCATAAGGTTGGGAATCATTATAATATACAGCCATGTTAAAAAGGTAAACGCACCACTCTACACACAAATTGAAAGCATAGTGAAAAGATGTTCAACTGAGGAGTTGTGAATATTTAGATTGCTTAATGCTTACCCAATGCCCATCAAATGTGAAACTGGGTATTTCATAAAACACAGTCATGTAAATCTCAAATATTCAAAACTAATCAGGGGGTTTAATTCTCTATGTAGATGCATCTGCATATACACCACATATACATGTAGGCTACCATGAACAATAACGACTTGAAAAGTATTACTACCAGTGTTCAAAGTGTGGTTATACGGGAGTATACGATGTGTACCCACCTCAATTTTAGTGGTTATACGGCCAGCAGGTGTGTACCACCATTTTAATAGCTATTTTTACCAATACAGTCACTGTGGGCCTCTGATAGTGTAGTGGGAGAGTGTTTGACTATCATTCATAGGGTTTTGAGTTTGAATCTCACCAGAGTAAAATTTGTTTCATTTTAGTAATTCACTAATTTCTTAGCTACTATAAGATTAAATCAAAGTGGACATCTATACAATACTAATCTGTAAGATTGCATGCACGTGTGTGTACCCACATCATTTGTTCCACTTCTAACACTGATTACTACATTAACCTATATTTTGTGGGGCTGCACATATATTTTGAAGTTGTCCATTCCTTTCTTCAGATAGGGCGTCTTATGTGCACCTACGTTTGTACAATAATATAAATGTCTTACTGGGTAGCTGAATTGAGAATCGTCTCCCCACTGAAGTTTCCTTCTCTCGTTGGTACTTCTGTTTATACATTGTGTTCAAATAGTCTCCAGCTGTAATAACATAAGATATTGAGCAATACACAATGTTGGCATACAGCAGGTAAATGAATAAGTCATGCATACCACAATTATAGGGACGTTAATTTCTCTCTAAATTGTATAACCTACATGACTAAGGTATAACCTACACATTCGCTACAGCAACAGTTGCAATAAAACAAATTTTATTTGTGTTTGTGCCATATATACTGTAACTTAGTCTACTGCTTCCACTATAGATTTTAAACTATAATTGTAAATGCACGCCTTTAATTAGTTGTCTTCTCCCATTACAAGAAGTGAGTGAAGATAACTTCAAAATACAAAACACTAACATTACCGATTGCGGCAAGATGCTATCTGAGTTATTCAGCAACAGTTGCAATAAAATAAATCATCTTGACATGTACATACATGACCTACTAAAACTGGGTTCAAACAAAATTTTACTCTTGAATCCATATACCAATGAGAGTGAGACGCACATACAGGTATATAATGTAGGTATGTTTGCTTGTTGAAGGCCGTGAAAGTGTTTTCCTATGAATCAATGTTGAACATATAAAAGATTATAATTCCATACTACCACATATAACAGTATTGCAGGAAATAGAATATTTGAATGAGTTTAGGATTATCTCCTATAACTTGATACCTCCAGCTCAGAGGTAGCATAAATGATGACATAACAGGCGATGCATGGTGTTCTACTTACAAGATAGTCCTAGTTTCTATGCACACACGAGATAAGCATACAGAGTATCAATCAATACAATCAAACCACATACCTTGCTTATCCCACTCTTCAAATCTCTTCCTCTTGAATGACATCATGCCGATGAGTAGGGCTATCCCAACAGCGAATATCATTATAATGACAGCTACATACAATGCGGCGCCATTGCTAGCTCCACTGTTGCCTTCCTCAGTGTGACATAGTTGTTTTAAATCTACATTATATACAAAACTAACAGCTGCAATAGATTCATTGATAACGAATCTGGTAGAACAGATGAAATTAGAATTCTAGTTCTTTTCGTTATACCAGATTCATCATTGATTATTATTGGACTTCCACATAACGTTGTCGAAGTACTTTGCTATACATACACATGCACTAATAGTAGCAGAACAATGGTAATAGTAGTTGCTGCCATGTGTTACATGTATGGCCCGGTGATCAAACTATATTTTGCCTAAAAACTGCGACCGACTATACAATATTATAATTATGAGCAATATTACATATATGTAACTGATGGGATAGACGGTGCATGTAAACTATACTCTGTAGCCAATCAGTAAAGGATACCCACCCGAGCAACAAATTAACATTGAGTGTCTTCTCCAGAACACTGAGCCATGGTGTATTCCTAGAGGTCATGCAAATGTTTGCCCAATGTTGCGGCACAATGGAGGAACTTGGTAAAGTCATCACATTTCCCTAGATTGGCATAACTTTGTGAGCCCAGGCTATACCACAACACAAGATCCATTACTTTGAGAGGCTTGAAAACAACGCTAGAGATTACATACCTTTTTCTGAAAGTCGATAACCAGCACCCACATGCCCAACTTGACGCATCTGATAGCTGTTGCCTTGGAATTCAAATGTACAAACTAGAGAAGACAGGTCTACCATGCTTGTGTTGGTCGAGCTTTCATTCATTTTGAAAAGGCTAGAAACACAATAGCAAAATACATGTACTACAAAACTCAGTCTTGGACATGAAGTATACAAATGTACTCAATCAGACAAGTAAGCCTACACAATATCATGCATCAACAGCAGTTTAGGTAATAGGATAGGCTTAACTATCACACTCACCTTAGTTTCGCAAGAAGAAATGACTCTGCTCTATGCTCAAGTGTGTATTTTTGGCAAGAAATCAATATTTTTAGTACTGCTTTCAAATACCCTTTTTAAAGTGTTAATTGTCAACAATAATTACATAAAAAATTATGCAAAATCAATAAAACAGCAAGGCACTGATGTTCCACTGGATGGTTTACATTCAAGGTTAGTTTAACATATATGCCAATAGAAAAATCAAATATTCATTTGCAGATAATGCAATCTTGGTTGGAGGCCAACAGCCCTACTAAATGAAACACTAGAGGACTGTTAGTTCTAAAATGTCCTATTAACTAACTAGGGTCAATAGCTTGATAACAAAAGGGATTAGTAATGCATTAGGATAATATTATAGTATCCTATTGCATTAGGATACTACCAATATTTGGCTAATGAATAATTTGTACCGTACATCTCCTTCCTATGATATCTCATACAGTGTCCAAAGAGAGTTCAAGCTTGAATAAGAGCAATGTCCTACCCTGCATTATTTATTAATTAAAACCCTGGTAGAAGGCACTTGATAGTTTGTCTATTAATTTCACCAATGAATGTCAAATAATATTCAGTGGACAGGTTACTGTTAATCTCAATAACATGGCAAACATTGGCAATAACAATCAATTGTTGAACATAATTATAATAATGACCAATGCAATACAACCATGTTTCCCTTGCACTGAGCTGATACAGGGCATTAATAAGTTATTGATTGGAATATTGAAAGTTGTCCTCTCTCTATCTCATTTTCACAAATTTTAAGAGGAAGGACAACTTCAGTGACTAAAAATTTTAGTTGCCCATATTCAACTGAAAATGTTTATTTCAGAAAACTAAAAAAAAGATTTAAAAACCAACTTTAGAATAATATATCTAGTAAAATTTGCAAGATCATGCAACTACATGACGTATATACATGGGATGAACTGATAACAATAGAGTGAATACAAAATAGTTATGTATTTGACTGTTATATAACACTATATAATTGTCTAGCCAACAAAAGAGAATGAATAGATTTGATAAGGTTACCTCTACTACTACTAGTAAACTGTTAAAAGTTATGAGTTGTGAATAAAAGAAAGTTGGAGATTAAGATTCATGTGAGATTCATCTTCGACTCAAATAAACCAGAAGAGTTATCCATTAACACTGCAGACGAACTAGTATGTCGTTAGCGAAAGTTTTAATCTTTAGATTCTCATGAACAAGTAGTTTATCAAGCATCAGACCAGTGACTGCAACCAGAAAATTAGAAATTTGAATAAGGGATTGCAACTCAATATTGCATCTATACCCAACAGATCAATGGGCTACTTCACAGCTGTAATAGTTTTTATGGAGATTTTTCATATTTAGTATAATACTTGATTCAATAGGATATTACTAGCAATAGATAAATCAGAGTCTTACCTAAAGGGTGTCCTTTTTTCACGCAGTTGGTATTAACCAAGATCCTAACAGCAGCCAGCAAACTTTCTGTAAGCTGAGTAAACGATCAAATGATTAATGCAGCACAAAACTTTCATTGTGAGACTGGAGCAACCCCTGAATGCGTTTATGCAGAGCAAGGGTTTTTGTTACTGAAGCGGCAAACAACAATTCTGTAGACCACACAGCCCTGTGCTTTTTCTACTAGCAACTATTCAGGAAAATAAGAGGGTAATTCTACAAACATGATGATTGTGGCAAATGGCTGCCACTTAGACCACTAATCGTAATAAATCTTGCTTAGCCTACAATTTAAATTGCAACAGCTATCCAGGAGCAAACACCTAGTGTACTTCTGAGCTATCGAAATAGAACACATATTATTATAGTGGAGCACAGCATATGACTGAATTTGAGAACAACTGCTAACTATGGACTATGGATGGAGAGCCTCCCTCTTCCCCACAAAATATCACAGGAAATAAACGGGCTATCTAAAGACCAACCGATGAGCTCCAGGTGGTGCTTACATCAGGCAAGAGTAATTCTCACATTATTTAGCACGACCAGGTGAGATAGCTCCTGTCATAAACTGATGGCACAGCAACAGAGAGCACCTGTCATAAACTGATGGCACAGCAACAGAGAGCACCTGTCATAGACTGATAGCACAGCATGAGGATCTAATCTGGAGTCTGGAGATGGCATCCAGTTTTCCCATGTAGAAACTAGTAATAGTGTCATACTACATACCTCAACTGTATCAGCGTCTGAAAGTCCTGCCCAGCATTTTTCTAACAGATCTAGCATTCCATTCTTGCAGAAATATTCGAGCTTAGCACGCCTTGCAGTAGTACAGTAGTAGTACAAGAACCATGATAACTCTACCATTTCAAGAGACTCCCGTTCAAACTGGAACAAAGTAAAAGAGACAAAATTTGATTGCACTAAATATTATTACAAACAAAATAAATATAATCTACATGTATATATGGAGAGTAAAATATCAATAATTATAGTGTAAAATTAAACAATTTCTTGCCTAAAAAAACAAAAGAAAAAGCGCCAAAATGAAACATGATTTCCATAGATGGTTATGATTTATGATTTTTCCACAAATTCCACAAAAATAAATCAGCAAATAACTATACATTACCAGATGGCTGTACTCGGCAATCTTAGGCAGTACTTGAGCTTCAATTAGGGAATCAATGCAGTGACGACCAGCTACACAGACGTTAGACAGGATGATAAGAGCAGTTCTAGCCACACCATTGCCAGTTTCCAGCAACAACTCTGCAAATTCTTTCCTGCAAACACAAGCTTCTTAGATATTATATAGCAGGTGGAATTCTGGGAACACCAGACATAATGCTGTAGGTTTTAATTAGACAATAAGTAAATAGTAGTAAAACAAAGAGGACAACTCCAAATATTTTGCTGTACTAGGACGATATAAAATAAAAAATCATACACCTTTTTTTTGGTGAGGGTATAAGCTTGTGTCATATCAGGCACTTTAGGAGCAAGACTGCTTGTAGGTACCCTGTGCTTCTGTTCAACAGGTATAATTTATGGTTTGCACAGTGTTTCAATGGAGAGTTCTCAGGCTATTTTGAATTCATTGTCCTTGTGCACTTTTACAAGCTAATCTAAAGGTTGCATCCAATCTCCATATGGACAAATGGGTTATTCAAATGGGCTTAGCAATCAGTTGCTGGCAGTTAACTCATGTACATGTGCTGTTCCCCATATAAAAAATTTTAAAATATTGTTGACTTTTGAGATCAAGCAACTGAAATACAAGTAAGTTTCATGCTACATGTAACTAATTCTCACTGGATGGTAGCCTAAACAGATCAAAGGTATAATAGCTACATGTACTGTATTGTACATGTATATACATGCACATGTGGATGTATATACATGCACATGTGGATGTATATACATGCACATGTGGATGTATATACATGCACATGTGGATGTATATACATGCACATGTACATGTATATACATGCACATGTGGATGTATATACATGCACATGTGGATGTATATACATGCACATGTACATGTATATAGGTGCACATGTGGATGTATATACATGCACATGTGGATGTACATGTTTTAAGTCCTTTCTACCTGTGAATGTAATAGAAAGTATTAGTAATTAATTGTTAGCAATACCCATAATAGTGCAAATTTCACAGTGCAGTAAACTGGCAATGGTAATGGGTGGAACCGTCAAGGTCATGCCACATTAAGGTAATTAGGAAAGCTTTTATTCCATTTGCAACCACTCCGGCTCATGCTTGTTAATATCATGAGTACAGCTTGGTTTTCAGAAACAAAACTGTTTTAAACCATAAAAAAACGCAGAAGGCTGTGAACATCTTGCATTGTTCAAGATGGTTGTGTATGTGTTTAGCCAATCATATGTAAGGTGGCATTCAATTACACTGCCTATTGTATGGTTGTTCTGATAATCAGGATGGCAAATTTCAAACATGTCAGATCATCCCAATAGTTGGTTCTCACTTTGTTGCTACAATCAGGATAGAGCATCTTGAGACTACATGTATTATCACCAAATATGAATGGAACCGGACTAATTACAATCATAATTGGCCTTTCTACTACAAAACTGTTTTGGAATGCAGACAAATTGGTCACAACGGCAGGAAATTTCTGAATTAATTTAGTCAGTTTTCTACTGTAATCCCACAAATTTTCACTATAAATTAGTACCTGGCATTGTTTTGGAACATTTGAGATACAAATGTTTCCATTATTCACTGCAGGTTTACTATATTATATCTACGTATATCTAGTAGTAGTGATGGCATATTTACCTGACCACACCTAAATTCACCATTTTTTTAATATAGAAGTTGTCATGGGTACTTGAGAGCTTCCCTAGTAGCTTCACAATAGCTTCCTACAAGAACCAAAACTCAACAGGTGCATTGATAGAGCATTAAAAAACATGGTAAATTGGAAAGCTAGAAAAACAACATCATCTTTGAAAATTTTGATTTGAAATAAAAATATCATGTAATTACACAAATATTTAGTCTGTCAATAACATAAACACCAGCTAGACAGTGGATAGAAATGTCTAGCACCTGCAAGCTACAGTCAATAATGCAAGACTGCAGAGAGGGCACCTGCTGCTAGTAATCTTACCTTATCGGTAACATCTGGACTAAAAAGTAGGTGGACTGCCAATTCTATAAGTTTGAGAGTGTTAATGCGGCTCAATAAAGCCGTGTGATGGGGTTCAACTAGGTAATATAGTGCCCATAAGGCATCTCTTTTCACCTGGCAATATAAGTAAAATCTCATGTGTATACGTTTGCAAAACAAGTATAGCTCGAGTTCTTATACTGAGAAACAACTGCCACAGATTGGCATTTCCATGTGTAATTACCACAGAAAATACTTACGACAGAAATGTTTCAAATACAAGCTATTTGACTGGACATTACATCTTACCACTGCTAGCGCCAAAGTGATACAATTATACTACTACCCGTCCTTGACCAGCAGAAGGTTACTATTATGGCATACAGTGACTATGGTATTTTATATCGAATAACAGAATGAGGGTTGATGCAACAGTGAGCACTTTGAGTCATCTTCTAACCACAATATGTTTGTTATGAAGTCCACAAATTCGAGTGGAGTCGGGTGGGAGTCAACTACACATCTACTATATACCTCATTGTTTGATGATGAAGATCTCACAAGAGCTTCTATCAAAGTGACAATTGCGAGAGCCTCTTTGTGAACTAACTCGGCATTTTCTTTGCTGCATGGTCTACAGATATTAGCCAAGAGCCAAGTAGCCCTCTCCAAAATGGAATCATACCTACTACCCTTGTTCACATAGCGATCAAGTATTTGAAGAACAATAGGAATAATGCCAGTAGAGATGACTTGGTATTTGTGGCCTGGGCTGTCACCTGAAAAAATATACAAGTACATGTATACATGTATATAAGGAGAGAAGCAACATAAACTCATATCAAGTAACTATCCAATGTCTGCCAGAATAAACTAAAACCTTTCAAGATTGAGAATGTTTGGTGCTATATTATAACACCCAACTACTGGGAGAGAGATTGACAGTTGAATATTATGTACATGTGAACTTGTCATATGAAGTTAACAATGTTTACGAACGTATCCACATCGTAGATACTTCCCAGGTATAAACGGAGTTAAGAATCATAAACTTGTACATCTACAGTTGAATCTCTTTCCTTTAATAGTTTGTTTACCTTACTTGCAGAGAAGAAAAAAGGGAGAATGCACAAACCTACGATATTAGAGAGAGCCCAAGCAGCATGACACATGACCCCATCATTCTCAGAGAGTAGCAGCTTATTGAGAATGGGGATAATACCAGCATCGACTAGGCATCCGACGAAATTTGCTGCCTCTAAACACGTGATGTTTATAACCGACCAGCACGCAGCGTGTTGATCCACCACATTTGGACTTTTCAGACCTTGAAGTAGTAAATCCATTACAGAACGACTAGTGAGAAATTCTACTGGAGCTTCTTTCTTACATGATAACTTTCTGAAAAAAAGAGAAAATATATTGGGTAATACTAATTATAATGGACCGGTTGATATTTGATTGTGAATCTTTATCACTATTAGTACAGAACGAATATTTTGATTTAACAAATATTTTACTATTTAGGCCCGATGTGTAACTATATCAACAATATAACAGCAGTATGCTAGCTAATTCACTGCAAATATATACTTTAACACAATTTTTGTTCACCAGATCACAAACAAGTTGGAGAATAAATCTCACCTGATATCACACAAAGAACTTGTTAGATCAGCCTGCAACAGGAGACAATGCAGTTTACGACATAACAAACATACGCAATAAATAAATAATGTATATAATTCCGAATTAAAGTGGTAGTGAGCATTTTCCAGATCTTGAACAACCGTTCATAGTTGTCTTCTCTTGAACGGGTAACACTTGAAAGACATCCAATGCATGGGCAGCATTAAGTTACTACATGTAATACGATTGATTGCCAAAAATTGTGTCCATGTGTTTACAGCATAATTCGGTGTTATATTCTTGGTGAAAAAATTAATATCCACTAACACACCCTAGAGGGGAAGGTCATCCACTAACACACTCTAGAGGAGAAGGTCATCCACTAACACACTCTAGAGGGGAAGGTCATCCACTAACACACCCTAGAGGGGAAGGTCATCCACTAACACACCCTAGAGGGGAAGGTCATCCACTAACACACCCTAGAGGGGAAGGTCACCCACTAACACACCCTAGATGGGAAGGTCATTCGCTAACACACCCTATAGGGGAGGGTCATCCACTAACACACTCTAGAGGGGAAGGTCATCCACTAACACACCCTAGACGGGAAGGTCATCCATCCACTAACACACTCTAGAGGGGAAGGTCATCCACTAACACACCCTAGAGATGAAGATCCTCCTGCACGGTGTGATTAGGACTCATCCATAAAACTAATTAAGTTGAACATTTTAACAATTTTTCTATAGTAATTCCCCAAAATTTTGCAACTGACTCTGAATGTACTAACGAATTTTAAAGGTTCAAAGGTGCCCATTATGCCAAACTTTTGGAACGTTTGATACAGAATAAAACACAACGGAATGTGCTGTTGATCTACTTTGAGGGGCCAGTCGGATATTCATTAAACATGCACATCAGGTTACAGAACCTTTACCTTATACACCCGACTAGACTAGATGCTTTGATGTTTAGGGGCAAAAGATTTTCTTACATAAACATTTGACATTTTACAGGTATTGAATAGGGAAATATTGAGCTGTTGGTAATTACCACTATCCTCTGAGCAACCATATTAACAACTTGGTTATAAGGACTCTGATCTGAACTGGATGAATGATCCTGGTGATGTTCCCGTTTGCCATCAGGGTAGTTCTGCTGGAGGAAGTTGTAGACATCATTGAGAAGTGAACTCCCACTTTTAGCTAACAAAACTACTTCCTCTCCGCCATATGTGAATGTACAGCTCTCTTGTGTCGTCTACACAATACAGTACAAATATCCAGCATTAGTAGGCTGATTACAGTGTAATTCACAGATACATGTAGGCCTTTAACTAAATATTTACAAAACTTGAGTTTTATTCGCTAAGTAGCACACTCAGTAACAACAGCTTACAATGCTGACAACAACTGAGGAAAATCTGAACTTTCTCATTAGATCACACCCGAATGGTGTGATGACAATTTCATCCAGGGTCTCACACTAACCTTACATGTGG
This sequence comes from Bugulina stolonifera, assembly GCA_935421135.1. Classification (NCBI taxonomy): domain Eukaryota; kingdom Metazoa; phylum Bryozoa; class Gymnolaemata; order Cheilostomatida; family Bugulidae; genus Bugulina; species Bugulina stolonifera. Next base: position 9,391,982 of record OW285189.1, read on the forward strand.
CATCTTCGGACGTAACACCTTGATTCATAGATTCCTGTCTACAAAGTGGAGATTGGAATGTTACCATATCGATGGAGTTAATATCATTAGTCACTTTACTATCAGAGTAAGAATAGCACTTACCCTTTGCTGCTGAACTCAGTAATAGGGTTCTCGTTCTCTTTATTCACTTGAGCTGTAAATGATAAACATAACATAAGAATGAAGTCTGCAATTCCTCCACTCAGTATTAGATAAAATAGCTGATTCACTCAGAATACAGAACAGATAACCTGGAGATGACAAAGGTGAGGATAAACAAACATTATGTTTCCATCCAGCACCATACACTATGTATATCAATAGATTCCAGTACCTAAAGCCTTTATCTTCTCATATTTCCTGATGGTAGAGATCTTCAAGGGCCTTGGAGATTTTAAAAGCATATCGACAAGGAGTCTCCTTTTTACAGCAGTTTGTTTATTTCCACCTACAATAGGTTCAGACGTTTTATATCATCATATTGTGTAGACGACAGAAGAGAGCTGTATATTCACATATAGCGGAGAAGAAGCGGTCTTTTTAGCTAAAAGTGGGAGTTCCCTTCTCAATGGTGTCTATAACTTCTCCCAGCGGAACTACCCTGATGGCAAACGAGAACATCTGTTTTATAACAATAAGGCAAATTAGCAATTAATATCACCTGCATTTGTGTACTCTTCTAAACAGGATATCAATAGACTTGCGGGTTTGTAACAGCTTTGCTCACTTAGGCTACATGCATTATATTGATATGACAAGAGAATGATTTTAACTCAATCATTTCTAGCCATTTGAAAGACAAAAGCGACCACACATTAGCCAGCTGAACTAAATGAAAGCAATTTATTTACTTACTCCCATCCTTTTTGTCACACTCATCCTTCACATTACCAGATTCCTGAAGCAGACACTCTGTGGCAGAGGACATGATGTTGTATTGTACCTAAAACATGTTTCCAACAGAATAATGCCATGCTTCATTGTGAGTGCTAAGTATTTGGAACGGTACATAACTTGAATGAGCAAAAGAAGATAGAGTTTAAAAGAATAATACCGTATAAAGACGGCTCAGGGTAAATACGGGAATCCCGGAATCTCAATCAACACCAATTATACTCCCAATATCTCATGGCACAGTCACCATCCAACTAATACCAAGATTTTCGCTATCCAACGATATTGTGTTAGATATAGAGCGGTTACCATTAGCTGAATCAATGTGGGTTTCAGCAAGGCAAATGATGCAGTTTTTATTTCTAACTTGAAAAATGGAAATGGTATTGTACCGTAGACTTGCTTATACACTGGTATGTTAGCTAAGGCCAGCTATCTCGCCAAACGTAACACTATCGACTATCGCTACAAGTGCTAATATAGTGTAATATGAAAATTGGGAAAGTTACATTGAGACTCTCACTCTGTTTACTCAAGGAGTATATACTCCATGGTCCTTGGTTTGCTGATCGTTCTGCTAGTTGTAATATTAAACTAAGTTGGCTAGCATTATTATAGGACCTAACTAATCTTGTTAAAGTAGTACAAAATTCAAAATATAGGTATTTTAGTTAGTAAGTTCATATTTTGGGCTTCAAAATGATACGCAACTTGACTTGGTTGAACATGTACAAATGGCTGTATTTGAACCCCAAAAACCGTTGAAATATAGTGATTTTGTAAAAGCTCAGGAAATTTTGCCAGGAATTTCCAACTATTCATTGATGTCACTTGTCTGTTCAGTATGAATGAGCATTCACATAGTTGAACAAAGAAATAAAGACAACCAATGAGAGAGTGTTAGTTATAAATAGGTCAATTGTTACCATTATTACTGTGGGAATGGTGCTGGTTAGAATTATAGTTTACTTTATTGTACTAGTGGGCATGACTAGTTGACCTATTAAAACCAATTGTAAGCAAGCCCATGTTCATTGACAAATTTCAGCAAATCATCGGGACAAAAGTGGAATCCCCTTTACACATTAGTAGTTGAAGAATTAAGCTATGTACATGTTGCATGCATACTAAATATAGACCGGTGATTCATAGTAATTTGCATTAGAACAATCAGTGTTTGCGCAGCTCATAGAACTAGTAGTCAACGTGCCGCTTGATCGCACTAGTGATAACCTGAACAAGTGACGTCACTTATTCACCTATTGTTGAATAGCTGAGCAATTTTGGCAATATATAAACTTTACAGTCTGATTACACTGAAGTAAATAAAGTAAATATAGTCAATTTGCATATCATCTCGAAGCTAAAAATGTTACTTAACTGACTAGAATGGTCAAATCCTCAAAAATCGAATACTTTAAGTTATGTTTTAATCTAATACAGTGCTGCCAACTCTATGCTTTTAGGCGTAAATCTAAACTCTCTAACCTTCTACGACCTACACCTACTTTTTTTCATGAAACCAATGAATTCTACACTTTAAATTAATAGCCTACTAAAATCACTCAATTAGCTTTGGAACTGAACTCATATCTATTCTGCATGTATAAAATTCCTAATTCAGGTATTTCAGTGCCCCGGCCACTAGTGGCAATTTTCTCTGATTTCTACTCTGTAGGAAAAAAGACTATACTAAATGACTAAGTAATCTACAATGAGTGACTTTTGCCAAGTATATTGTGACCACAGAATATATTATACTTATTACCAGTTGTGACGACAAAACTAGTAACTTTGCTGTCAATCAGTGTGCTGACTATTTACGAGTAGGCCTGCAATGTTGTGACTGTTACAAACCTGCTAACACTGTCTCATTTCTGCAATGCATCTAGACTTTTTGAGAGGCCCTTGTCAGCAAGACTGAGTCAGAATTCCTGCCCATGTGATTGAGTGGTCAAAAAAGGTTGCTGCGTTTCTGATTTCATTTTTATTTTTTTATATGTATGCAATTACAGGCAGTTTGAGTTTAGTGTTTCCTACATGCCCATCTACTTGTGCAATGGTGTTAAACAATACTAGTTACATTAGTTGAACAAGGGGTCTGAAATGCTCCACAAGACAATCTCATTCCCATTGATCCATCCCAATGCTTATGCAATGCTATGCTTACTTACTTAGCATACTTGGAGTAGTCATCACGTTAGACTACTAGGGCGAGTGGAAGGGACGTGCCTCATTTGAGTAAACTGTAGCATTAAAATTTGTGTTAGCTTTTGCTAAATATGATTAAGTGTCAATTTTGATGCTGTAGTGAGTGGCCTCAGCACAGGTCCTGTGACGGCCCTGTTTTTATGTATCGGCATTGTTGGCAGTGTATGTTGCAGAATTATTTTTCTCCCTTAAGATCTCGAATGGTTCGCGGCAGAAAGCTATTGTGGAATAACGAGCCGTTTGTACGGAATGTGGCAGGGAGTCCACGAGTCTGGGATCTCGTGGCCATTGTGGTGAGTGGCTTGTTGATGATGTTATCATAGAAGGCTGACAGAGAAAGGTGGTGCTCTTCCTTCGAGAGGATGCGCATCAAAAGATTCACTCTTTGGTCTTTTCTTCTCTTAAGCAGTGGAACCAGACCAAGTTTGGTTTTCGCTTCTTCTACACCAAACCTCCCCTTGATATTTGCAATGAATCTCACCGCTTGGTCCTGCAGCAGCTCAATACTGGAGATTTTTTGTTTGCAACAAGGATCCCAAGCAGCCGCTGCATACTCCAGATGTGGGAGGCAAAGCGCTTTGTAAGCTTGTAATTTAGCCTTCTTGGGGGCCCAGAAAAGTGCCCTCTTCACCATTCCCAGTTGTTGTTTTGCGGTTATAACTTTCCTCTGAATGTGTGTGGTAAATTTCATGTCAGCTTGGATTAGGACCCCCAGATATCGGACTTCGTCAACAGTGTCTAGTAACTGCCCATCAAGTGAGTAGCTTGGGGAGAGGCCCTTGTTATTGAACTGGATAATTTTACCCTTTTTTATGTTGAAGTCCATTCCCCATCTAACAGCCCAGCCGCTCAATGCTTCCAGGTTTTCCTGGAATCTCAAGGTGTCTTCATGGCAAGTGATAGCTTGGTACATTAGTGTGTCATCAGCAAATAGTGCGACTTCACAGTCCACTTCTTTTGGGAGATCATTTATGAAAATAAAGAACAATACAGGGCCAAGGACCGAGCCCTGGGGTACGCCGGAGGTAACTGGTAGTTTATCTGATTTTTTCCCATTGAGGATTACACATTGGGTCCTTCCTAACAAGAAGTCATATATCCATCGCTTTATGTAATCATATAGGTTATCAATACTAAACAGCTTCTCGATAAGTAGGGCATGAGGTACTCTGTCAAATACCTTCTTGAAATCAAGCACAGCTGCATGAACACTGTGATTTTTGTCTGTTGCGCTAAGAATGTCATGCATGGTGGCGCAAAGCTGGGTTTCACAAGAAAGGCCTTTTCGAAAGCCATGTTGGCGGTTATGTAGAAAACCATCTCTTTTCTCAAGGTCTCCAAGGATTATGTGCTCCAGTAGTTTGCATGGAATACTAGTTAGTGAGATAGGCCTGTAATTATATGCATCATCTTGCACTCCTGATTTGTGTATTGGGGTCACATTTGCGGTTTTCCACTCAGTCGGCAATCTCTCCTGCTCAATTGATTTGTTGTAAATGTGTGTAAGGCACTCAGCTGTTTGGTTTACGTCTATGGTGAGGTCAGCCTTTCGAAGCATATCTGGTCCCGGGGCTTTACCATTCTTGAGTTTGGCAACTCCATTGGCTTCAATGTTATGTGTACGATCAGCAATTGACTTTTCTGGCAGTGGGCTGAGCTGGTGGTCTTTGTGGAATTGGTGATGGAAGTGGTAATTAAGAATGTTTGCACACTCAACAGCATCATCTGTTTTGGTTGCATCTGACTTAGTCAGATGGATAGCTTGTTTTTTACCACTTGGTCCTTTGAGGTGTTTGTAAAATGGCTTACTGTTGCCTTCTGCCAATGGTTTACACACACGTGACTCAACATAATCTTTTTTTGTTTACGAAAAGCTTTTTTGGCACATCTTCTCTGCTCCAGGTACAGGTTGTAGTCACAGAAGTCTCCAGTGATTTTGTATCGATTATATAGAACTCTTTGCTTCTTCACCATCATATGACTGTCTTTGTTGAACCAAACCGGTTCAGTGTTAAGGAGACCGCGTTTAACTCTCTTTGGGACATGCTTATTGACTGCCTGTGTGAGTTCAGACGAGAACAACCGCCACATTCCATTTACATCATCCATTTCAGCAAGCTGGTGTTTAATCTTTCCCAGATCAGATTGAAAACTGTCAATGTCCACTTTTTTGTAGATTTTCATTGTATACTCTAACCGACCTGGCTTGTTCACATCAAAAACAACTGAGGCAGTTAGGATATAGTGGTCGCTTAATCCAGGACAGATGATGTCAGTGGTTAATGCTAATGGATAATCATAATCAATAATGCTTCCTTTTGATCTTGTAATTTGAAAACCTTTCACGCCTACGATAACGATGACGCTCGACCACTGTGACTGTGTGAAAATCTCAGCTTTCCCCAAAATAAATACAGTTGGCAGCACTGATCTAATATATATAAATAATATAATCAGGGGCGGATTTGGGGGTCCCGCCCTCCCTGCCATGGCGGGACCTTTTATTTCCAATAAAGAAAATTCAATTGCTAACTATCAATGATAACACACAGTTGTAATGTTATTTTCGGAGGCATCCTACCCTGCCCAGCATAATCTAAACATATTCTGATGAAAATGATGCTATATAGCTATAATATATACCAAAAGATAGCTTAGGAATTGAGCTTTCATCCTATACAATTTATAATAAGGATATTTCAGTACCCGCCCACTACTGGCAGTCTTTTATTTGCTAGGAAATTAGATTACACTAATTACTTTACAATGAGTGGCTTTTGATAGACTATACTTGTGACCACAGTGTAAATGTTATTACCAGTTATAATAACAAAATAATGTTGTCAATACATGTTGTAACAGTGCCACAGCATTGTTTTTGAAGATAGATGTACCTCTGAAATTTTATATGCTAATCCATGTCATGTGCACATGCCCTCAAGGCTCAAACATGTCTCAATATACATGTAGATGCCATGTGCTAAATTGTCCACACTCTTCAGCGTTTGGGAAACCTAGGATAACATTTTCACCTCCATCCACTAAATAATTTAGCATTATTTCTCTTTTCATAAAGTCATGTAATGGCACATTTTTGTTAGGCTACATAATCTTGGGCCCTGGCACAGTATCCTTGTTTGTAAGCATATTCTCATATAACCATAGTTATAAACAAGCTAATTTTAAATTTCTATTTCTAATACACAGTCAAGCATGCATAATATATGTAAAGTAGCCCCTGCAACATACATGTACTTGCCAAGTTATCACTGCTCCAAATTTATTATTGTTGTAGTTGTGCAAAGTAGAAATTCCTGCATTTATCTTAGTTGTAAATCCTCACTTACTAAATTTATACGCGTCCCCAGAAACACAAAATTTTTTTAACTGGTTACTGAGATCAACTAACATGTAACAGTAACATGTTGATTCAAAGTTTAAGTGTGCATAAATTTGCTTCAAATTCAGCATATAGCTTCGGCGTCCGGGGCGCTGCCCCGGACCCCGCCAGGGGGCCCCCTGGACCCCCAGCCTGTTGGCAGAACCCTTCAAACTGAGCCAGATCCGCCCCTGATATAATTATATATAAAATTAAAATAATAATATAGAAAAGAATTATAATGTGGTGGATTGTAGAAGTGTTTTTACAAGCTGGTGTTGTAAGGCTAGGGAAGCTGTTGCTTTTCTACATATATAATATGAGTTAGCTACATGTAGCTCTAGCTGCATGTAGCTATTTTAGATACATATATATAGGGGGTTTTTATATACAGTAAAGGAGGAGAAGTAGAGTAAGTAGAGAGAAAGTGGAAGAGAAGTTGGAAGTGTTAATAAAGTAAAAGTTAGATCTGCAAGTGTCTAGACAACCCAGAAAAGGTTGATGTAGTGAATAGAAATCCATAACATTGGTGGCAGCAGTGGGATTTCTGTCTAAACACTCTAACTGCTCAACACTTACAACTCGTATTACACCGACTGACTCGGACAGTCATGCTTAGATGGATAGGGTAGACTATCTTGTAAGAGTCCAGCGTGAGCATGGTGTTTATGCCATAGCCTATCAAGCTGTGTATAGCTCATCAGGATCTACACCTAGGAGTAGTGAGCCAGGAAGCTGGAGGATACTCTCTCTAACACTCACAACTCGTATGGAAAGTCATGCTTAGATGGATAGGGTAGACTATCTTGTAAATCCAGCGTGAGCATGGTGTTTATGCCATAGCCTATCAAGCTGTGTATAGCTCATCAGGATCTACACCTAGGAGTAGTGAGCCAGGAAGCTGGAGGATACTTTCTCTCTAACACTCACAACTCGTATGGAAAGTCATGCTTAGATGGATAGGGTAGACTATCTTGTAAGTCCAGCGTGAGCATGGTGTTTATGCCATAGCCTATCAAGCTGTGTATAGCTCATCAGGATCTACACCTAGGAGTAGTGAGCCAGGAAGCTGGAGGATACTTTCTCTCTAATGACAATTGGATAGAAATTATTGTGTTATGTATTTATTTTAGTTTTTGTAATTATTTTAATTGTATGAGTACTGTTTGTTGGTGCCTGTTATATCTCGTCGTTCAGATGGTGTATCCAGAATCTGCGGTAGAATGGTATAATGCAACTGCAACCTATAGGAGCCTCTAACCTTCTATTTGTGGAATCAATACTACTAACATTGAAGTGAGCACAGGTGTGATGTTCAGATGGTGTATCCAGTGTCTACTGTAGACTGGTATAATGCAACCTATAGGAGCCTCTAACCTTCTATTTGTGGGACGTATACTACTAACATCGGAGTGAGCACAGGTGTGATGTCCAGAATATTGAGGAGACACGAGAATCACTTGTATCTACTAATGGTGCTAAAGACAAAACGGGACAATGGTATAAAACGGAGATTTCTAACTAAGGAGTACTTGTCTGTTGCCTACTATATATTGATGTTCAGCTGGCATATCCAAAGTCTACTGTAGCTTAACATGGTTTAATGCAACCTATAGGAGCCTCTAAACCTCTACTTGGTTGGACTGATACTGCTTGCATTGAAGAGAGCACTGGTGTGATATTCAGATGGTGTATCCAGTGTCTACTGTAGAATGGTATAATGCAACCTATAGGAGCCTCTAACCTTCTATTAGTGGGACGTATACTACTAACATCGGGAGTGAGCACAAGTGTGATGTCCAGAATATTGAGGAGGCAAAGGAATATCTTTGTATCTGCTACCGCTGATGCTAAAGACCAGACAAGACAATTGTGTAGAAACTAAGTTTTAAAACTAATGGACATATACTAAAACTTTTTTCTAATTTTCATGATCAGGTTATCCATTGTGTTTATCGATGTAGGTGTAGGTAATACCCACACCTCATCTAGGAGGGGAGAATGTGGTGGATTGTAGAAGTGTTTTTACAAGCTGGTGTTGTAAGGCTAGGGAAGCTGTTGCTTTTCTACATATATAATATGAGTTAGCTACATGTAGCTCTAGCTGCATGTAGCTATTTTAGATACATTATATATAAGGGGTTTTTATAAACAGTAAAGGAGGAGAAGTAGAGTAAGTAGAGAGAAAGTGGAAGAGAAGTTGGAAGTGTTAATAAAGTAAAAGTTAGATCTACAAGTGTCTAGACAAACCCTGGAAAAGGTTTATGGAATGACAGTTGAACAGTAAAATCCATAACAATAATATTAATAATAATTTAATATAGAATTATAATATCAAATATGTACAAGCACGTGCTCAAACTTATACCTTTTTAAAACTCGCACGCGGTCTTTGAAAGAAATAAAGCTCAGGTTTGTAACCTTACATTAGTTTGCGAATGTTATTCATAGAGTGACCTGAGACGGCTGAGAGGTAGATGCTTTGCGCAGGCTAAAGAACGAGCCCCGCCCATTTCGCATAAACACCGAACTGGGCCAAAGTGGTTCTATATAATTGTACCATTCCTGACCGGGCAGAGCCGTTTATTGTAACGGTAAGCAGCTCTTTACTGGGCTACTAATTTGGCTTGGGGCGGTAACGGTGGCATGAGCAACGAGGCAGGTTTATGACAATCAGAGCAGTTAACAAGCAACCTATCAAAGCAATGGTTGGAGTTTCAGGTCAACCAATGATATCCGGTGTTACTACAATTACTAGTAACTTTTCCTGTGGCAAATTCGTAAGAGTTAAGGTGCAAACACACGGGAGCGTTTTGGGGCGAGCGTTTTCTGAGCAAGCGTCGAACGCTATGCCCTCGATAAACACACGGGGCGAACGAAGAGCACGGCGATTTAATCCTTAGCCAATGACATGCCGGTATGTATTCGCTCCGCGATAGTCCACGTGTTTATGTTTACTAACTCCGTTTACCACCCAATCAGCGTCGAGCGGATCGTCACAATACTTTGGCAGGCTGAGCTTGAGCGTTTTGAGAGCGTTGACACTCTGGCGATTCGCGAGCGTCAAATTCGCCCCAAAACGCTCTCGTGTGTTTGCACCTTTACAATCATTATCATGACTCCAGTTGTTGATGTGTTATGTATATAGTAGTAGCAAAGAGCGTAGTAGTAGTGGTAGTAGTACTAAATTACATACAGTGAGTGATATTTGGGCGAGGGTGCCTACTTTTTCTTTTGGGTGTGGGTGCCAAAATTTGAGTTGAATATCAAGGAGTCTGCTGCGGAATCGGGGAGCCTTGGTAAGCCTGACGTCAAAATAGTGCTCAATTTTAACTACCATAACCATAAAGTATATAGCCTAATGAGATGATTATCTTATGTAATGGTCTATTCTCATTCTGTATGTTGGAGATTATGTTCATGAGCAGTGTTACAGACCTAGTGTTTGTTTGTAGTTAAATTTAAATCAGCCAAAAGCTGAAGTTGAAATTGGACTTAGTCAAGTTTGAAACTAAAATTGATAATCATAATGATGTCGAAATACTCAAATAGTAATAGAGAAATAAAAGCTAAAGACACGGCTATTGAGCTAGGTGCAGGCTGGAGAAGTCAGAAATAGCGAGAAAAAAATGGCCACTATTCTATACTTTAACAAGAGAATGTCCTTCCCCTCCTATTATAGCTTCCCGATTAGACAAGGAGTTATGCTGCATTGCAGTGTAACGATTTATTGCTATTGGAGTACTTCAAACCACTCAGAGGCACTGCCTTTCATACATTATGATTATAACGTTCAGATAACTGTCCGCTTGTTGTAAACAAGCAGATACGGGAAATAAGCAATTAGAACAACTCTTGGACAGGAATTGGCGGTCCTGAAAAGTGCCATTGTTGAGAATGAGACAGTGAGCCTACAGCCCAATATCCCCTATCAGATTCAGCTCATCTTCTGTAGTTGCTGAGACAACTAGAGTGTTAGATGGGTCCACTACAACTGGCCTCATCGCAGGCCTGGGAGTCGTGGATAGTGCTTCCAGACTGGGTGACACACATCTGAAGTTTTGCTGCCCTCAGCTCCCCTATAATGGTGACTAGAAGATGTGTCAGTTTCCCGCAGCCTGCGACTGGAGTACAACCAGTCTATATGCTCCTCAGCCTTTCTATCACTGGTGAAGTAGCTGTCACAGCGTCTGCAAAGATGTTTTCACCTATGAATCCACTCATGCTTCGCAACTAGTCTACGTGAGGTGTAACCACAGTGACACAGCTTGCAGTAGAACATCAGTATGAATGACCTGCAATTAACCTAATGAAGTTTTGCCTTTTTTGCAAACAAGGCTATTTGAGAGTTCACCAATAATTGAAGCCAAACTAGTGATTGGACGTTTTACACGATGTTGGAATTATTGTTATTTTGTTGAATTTAGTAAGGGGAAGTATTAATCTTTGTATTGGCTGTAATTTTAGTGCGCAATTCAATAGTAAATCATTATGACTGATTTTGAATTTTATAAATTTTTTGAATTATGCAAGTTGGGTAATTGACCGTGTTTTGTTGTAAACCCATCACGTGCAGCCATACATGTATAAGCAGCAATTTTCTCAAAATAAAACAAAGTTTTACCACATTCAACAAGACTTCTGGCTGGAAAATCAAGGTTTGGGAAGCTTTGGTGAGTAGGCCTATTTTGTTCGTAAAACATACAATAATTAGCGATTAGCCTTTTTGAAAAGGGTAAGTAGCAAGTAAGTGCAATTTATTGCCCTTTGGGCATATTTGCTGGCAGAAAACCAGTGAATGGAGATTTTACTACACTGGGAAAAAGTCAGCGTTGTTAAATCAATATCCCACTATTGCAATAGCTGCTTCTAGTCGAGAGCTGATTTACTTAGCTGCAAACCAATTACTCCTATTTCGGTTTTTTATCACTATTCATGACATGAATTATTCAATCAAATACTAATTTCCATAGATCTCAAATAGTAAAAGACTTGCAAAAGTTGACATTGGTATCTGATCCCACCAATATTACTAGAGCCTTCCCCCTATGGTTTACAGCATGAATGGCTCATTGCTGTCAAGTCCTGCTTCCTCACCTGGGAGAGTAAATGGCAATAAACAACTCTATTGTAGGGCCAAATGATCGGAAAGAAAGAATGTGTAACCAGCTTGTTGAAGGCTGTTATCCCACTAACTCATAAAGGTTTTGCCCTTGTAACATTTACTAGGTGGATTAGCATGCATAGAAAATGACTGAAGATTAAGCAAATTAAGATTCTAACTATGCATACTCGTTCTTCCTTTGTAGCTTAAAAGATGGTAGCTTGTAATTATCCAACCTGTCAAAAAGCCGTAGTCTTGGAAGTGGATGGTTCACCACCTCGATTCTGCACCTGCTGTGGTTGGTCACTGCCGCTAGCTTTGTTTCAGCATCTTCTATCAGCAGATACCTGCCATGGCTGTGGAAAGATCTATTGTGAAAGAATGGATGGGAGCCCATCAGTATATTGTTCACGTTGTGGAGAGAGTAAGGCAGTTCTTGGTGAGTGGAAACTTGCTTATCTCTACTTTCTGTATGCAGTTAAATGCCACATCACTGGGGTATATGTGCTATATGTAATGTAAGGGACCTGCATGTATGTACATGTAGATTTGAGAAAATGGTAGTACTATGGAAAAATCATGTTGTTTGGTAATGTGGTGGTTTAGAATTTATCATGATGTACTTGTATTTTTAGCAAGGAAATTATTTTTTGAGCAGTCAGAGACTTGTTTCAAATCCATGAAAATACCAGTCCCTGACTGGGGTTTGAAGCCGGGGCCTCTACGGCACCTAATCGCCTAGCACAGTGAACAGAACATGCTACCACTGCACCAGCTCAGCAACCTAAAAAGGAAGCTTCACCAGTGAGCAGTAGACATGCTCTGAGCGAACTGCACACGAGGCACCCCTCTTATTATGGCCACCTTGCGCCTTATAAGATGTTTGGGTATTTGGCCATTTTCATAAATTTGAAACAAGTCTGATTGCTCAAAAAATAATTTCCTTGCTAAAAATACATCATTAGGCCGATATAAAGAAATGGCCAAACCCCTAACATCTTATAAGGCGCAAGGTGGCCATAATAAGATGGGTGCCCCGTGTGCAGTTTGCTCAGAGCATGGCTACTGCTCACTGGTAAAGCTTCCTTTTTTAGGTTGCTGAGCTGGTATAGTGGTAGCATGTTCTGTTCACTGTGCTAGGCCCCGGGACTGGTATTTTCATGGATTTGAAACAAGTCTCTGACTGCTCAAAAAATAATTTCTTTGCTAAAAATACATCATTATATAAAAAAACTGGCCAAACCCCCTCGTTTATATCAGTCTGAAAGGTAAAATATAAAGAAATAACCTTTAGAAGTATGAGAGTAAATTTGAGAAAATGAGGTCTCAGTTCGAGCTCAGTCTCATTCTATGCATAACTAAACACTTGAAATAGTCTGTTAAAAATACAGTTGTCACAGTCTATTATCGTAGCAATTGTCTGCTGGGATTTAGTTGTTGACTACAAGATTGCAATGCAGTTTTACTTTAAATAACTCCTTGCAGCCCTTGGATATAACATATTTGAACATTTGAAATGCTACAAGTCATTAGCTCGGAAGCTGGGTTGGTAAATTTTACATCCTACCAAGTCAAGAAGTTACATAATGTAATAATATACATTGAGGAAAAAGGTCCGAGACCCATCAATGAAGCGCTCCGTCAACCAACATCAGCAGAAAGTATGACCAGATTTTACAAAACTAGCAAGACTACCCATTAAATGACTAGATTATTGGTCTTTGCATTCTCATGAGAGATGCTGTCTCTAAAGAAGACTAGATGTCAGGCAAAATTTGCCACACACATGGCACTCATTGCCTTGCTAAAGGTTTAACAACTTTTGTGGCAATTAACATGAAAGTTTAGTATGAAAGCTCTGTGAACTAGCTAGCATTCTGAGACCAGTTGTCTTGGTTTATCTTGCTACACACTGTCATAACATTCTGATACACTGTAGATAACATGACAGGTTGGCATTGGATGTGGTGTGGTTTGCATGGTTTATGCTCAACAGGCGTTTCTCGCTTGCTATTGTTGAATTAGTGCAGCGTTTGGTTTTTACAGACCAGACTAAAGCCCAAAAAAGTGGTATATGCTTTGAAAGATTCTACGTGTATCACACAATGTTATGAATGATTATAGTTGATGAGTCCGATAAAGCACCCGAGGATTTGGAAAGGGATGTGCGTATTCAGGTCCCAGACAGAGAAAAAAATACCTTACAAATGTATGATGGAATGTCTGACGGAGAAGTATCAAGCTCATCTGAATTGGACGATGCTGATCTTAAACCAGAAACAGCTAATGAAAGTATGACTAGTAGTTGTGATGACATTAACGATCCAACTGGTAACCAGGAGATCAGCACACTGTATTTATGTGATAGCTGTCCTGAGATATTCACAACTTCCAATCAACTGGCGACACATAAAAAAGTTTGTTCCAAATTTCCTACACTCCAGCAGAAAACGGTTCAGTTAGCAAAGTTACCGGAGTACAATCAACTGTCTAATAAATCATCGATACCAAATGTAGCAGAATCGGAATCGTCTGAGAACTCCGAAGAACCTGCAGACAAATTTGTGTACTGTCTACCATGTAACCGGTATTATAGTAATAACACTGTCCATCGTCATGCATGTGGTTCAGTAGTCAAACCAAAAATTAAGAAAACTAATAGAAAACTCCTTGCAGAGGCAGAAGACAAGGGTGAAAATACAAAATGTGAAATTTGTTCCAAAAAGTTCGCTTCAAGTGACTTACTAACAAAACATTTAGGTACACACTTCATTAGCAAATCCAACGAGACTGGTCTGTGGAAATGCAGTAAATGTAACTACTTCAGTAGTTCTAAGCAGGACTGTAAGATGCATGAAATGACTCATTTACCTAAAACTGTACCTTGTCCAATTTGCTCAAAGATGTTCAGGCGTAAATCGAACTTGAGCGATCATATGAACACTCATACAGGAGAGAAACCCTACAAATGCGATAAATGCGGAGAAGCCTATAACAATCGAAGCCAACATGCTAATCATAGAAGAAACAACTGCAAATTTGTGGGGACTGGTAAACAGCTGTGTCCAAAATGTGGGAAGTACTACTCGCACTTGACTGAGCATATTCGAAGTGTTCACCTCCGAATACAGCCGTTTAAATGTGACACATGTGGGAAAGCCTTCCCAAGAAAAAGCAAATTAATAGAACACATCCGTGTGCATACTGGTGAAAAACCGTTCAAGTGTGACTTTTGTGACTATGGAAGCAAGCAGAAACAATACCTTTCTGTCCACATGTCGAAGTGTAAAAGTCGACCAGATATTAATGTACAATATTGAGTATTTTCTGCTAGATTGAATAACATACAATGGAGTAAAATAGACTGACGGATCGGTTGCAAGTTTAGCAACACATGTTCACCTCATGTGCTACGTGTGCAGGCTGAGGCTGTTATGTTCTAGTGCTGCTGCCGTTTGTAATTTTATTATTTAGTTTTTTATCTTTACACATATATACACATATACAACTTTCTGCGACATAATTCAAATTGTTTCTAAAAATACTGCTTCTTTAGAAATTCTAAAATATAATTCATTGTGATGGGCTCTAACAAAATATACATGTAGTATAAAATCTTGTCGTGTGGCTATAGACCAGAGATGGGTGCAAGTTTTATTTTGGAAACTCAAGTTTCCATGGCCAACTCTTAGATGTGACTCTTCAAGTTACAAGTCAGTTCTTTCAGTGAAAGATGAAAACTTTCAAGTTACGAGTTAAATATTTACATGTCCCCAGAAACTCAAGTTTTTGTCAAGTTATCCAAGTTAACTACAAGCAAGTTTCAATTCAATTCTTTTCTTGTTTAACTCGAGTCTTTTTATAGAGTTATTGGGTTATTGTTTAGCTTACGGTGAAATTTCGTTAGGAAATGGTGTTAGAAGTTTAAATTTCAAAGCAAAATGTCACAGTTTTAGTGTAAAATGTGTTATAGTTGTGGTCGTGGTTGGTGGTTATAACTGTGGTTATTTTTATTTATTACAATGAAAACTCGAGTTATTGAATATTTCAATATAATGATGTGCAAGTTGAGAGTCTTTGATCATAGCCATAATTGAATTACAATTCAAGTTACAAGTTTTTGACAGCTGTATATTCAAGTTACAAGTCTTTATAATAAGCCATAATATGTTGCTTGAATTAACTCGGGTGAGAGTCTTTAACTCGAGTCTGGCATCTCTGCTATAGACTGATAGGTTAATAAGAGTATTGTATCCGCTATTCTACTTTAGTGACTAGCTTTATGTAGAATCTACATACGTTATTCATCATAGAGTTGAATAATTTTGATCATGGAATAAATTGCAATTTGCTTAATTGGTTCCAACTAAGAAAATGACTAATTTTTCCACAAAGTAAGCTTAGCGCTTAGATTCCAACACTAAACTGAAATGTACAAAAACGACCCTGGCTTACTGTATACAGCTCCGTCTCCCCATAGCATGATGCAGCTGTCAGGCTGCAAGACCTGGTTGCTTCTTGAATAGTACTCAATACAAATACCTAATACCTAATACAATACAAAAAACAATAGTGTTGTGGACTAGCAAGTACTTTAATACTGTAGTTATTGCTTACTCCTATGTCCAATTACATATTGACTGATAGTTCCAAAGCTCAGTAAACCTAGTAAAACCAGTCGGACAATTTTGGTAATCTTGGCACTATCTATCTGTGTAATGTTGCTTTCACATTGCAGTTGGCTAACTACAATGTGGTTAAATACGATGTATTACTGTACAATACATCTGGTATGTGTCAGTTTGTTGAACTCGTTGATCCTATCGCTCACTGGAGCATGTCACTATATAATAC
This sequence comes from Bugulina stolonifera, assembly GCA_935421135.1. Lineage (NCBI taxonomy): Eukaryota > Metazoa > Bryozoa > Gymnolaemata > Cheilostomatida > Bugulidae > Bugulina > Bugulina stolonifera. The sequence goes on from OW285189.1 coordinate 9,408,445, forward strand.
GGTTGTGGTTAGCATTGGCCGCTCACCACCAGTAGTTGGCGTAAGAGCCCTTTCAGACTGCCGTTTATACTAACTACTAGCGGCGAGCAGCCAACGCTAGCCACAACCATATTATATAGTGATATGCTCCAGTGAGCAATAGGGGTCAACGAGTTCAACAAGCTGAACTTTAAAGTCGAATAATCTCCAAAGACTGAAGTTTTCCTGAGTTGTCCCCCTCTTGTATGACTGGGAAAATCAAATCGGAAACAATTTATGCTAATTACAGTTATATCTCTTTCGGCGATTATATTGTTTCACCCCAGTATATTATGGGTATTTTGAAGAAATACAGAAAATTAGACTACCCACTACCTCTATTCATTCATGGGAGTTCATAGAAAATACGAAGAAGTTTTCTTCTCATTGTAACATTATAGCCTCAGATAAAAAAGTTTTCTTGCAAATTGCACTTTCATGATGTTTGAAATAAAAAGACAATTGAATATTATGTGGCTAATAAGTATCATGTTACTAAAAGTGTAGAAGAAGTTTATAGACTCTTGGTCAATAGAAAAGTTGTTGAATAAATACATTTCTGTGTGCTTTTTAACAAGGTTTACTGAGTTACTTAGTAGATCACATAACCTGCTCTTGTACTGGCAGACCTTTTTGAATAGCTCTAAGCAAGTAATATACAACAAGCTATTCAGGTCTCTGATTCGTTTTGGTCAATTTTGGAAATTCTCCCTCTTTAATTTGTAGCTGATGGTGTCATCTGCTACAGATTGATCTCAAACAAAGGCAGTCTACATGTATGTCATCTAAGTAACCCAGTTAACCTTGTCATAAAGCACATGGAATGGTTTTTATCCAATAACTTTTTTATTAACCAATAGTACATTGATTCCTTCTACACTTTTGATAACATGATACTTAGCCACTTGTCTTGCGATTGCTTGTATTGCAATGAGCAAAAAACTTTTCTATTTATTTGACGGTATACTACAATGAGAAGACAACTTCTTTATATTATCTAAAAACTCCCATAAGTGAATGGAGGTAGTGGGTAGCCTATTTTCTGGTATTTTTTTACACATAATATACTCGTACATGGGCTAAAACAATATTATTGTCGAAAGAGAAATGAATAACTAAAATTAGCATAACTGGTTACCAATTATATTTCCCCGCTCATACAAGAGAGGACAACTCAGGAAGACTACGCATCGGCTGGGGTTATTTTCACTTTAAACCCAATAGCTAACGCGCCAGTTAAAGTATAGTAATACTAATAGCTAACCACATTGTAGTTAGTATAAACGGCAGTCTAAAAGGGCTCTAAACTGCAGTCTGAAAGCCAATTTAAGAGCTCTGTAAATATTGCTATTTGCTAGCGTGCTGGTACAATCAGAATTTCTAGGTAGTGCAAAAGTATTTGCCCAACTACCCTAAAACTATTATTCTAAATTGTTTTAACGCCTATCATATGCATGTAAAGCTAGGTTCAGTGAGCACTCCAGGTTAGTGTTAATAAAATGTATGGTGTAATAATAAAAGACAATAGTTTGAGGGAGAATTTAACTAGTTTAGGGCAGTACTCAAAAATATGAAATACAACTACCACTGCTTCAGTTGAGCAGAAAACCCAAGGCTATGTTACATGATAATAATGGTTTATTGTTATAGCTGATGAGTCCAGTAAAGTTGCAGAAGAATTTGAAGGAGATGTGCAGATTCAAGTTAATGATAAAGCTGAAGACACAACGTCACATGTATGTAATGTGATGCTTGCTGAGCATATATTGGAACCCACTGGAATAAACGATACTGACATTAAACTGGAAACAGCACCCACTTCAATTACCGGTGAATGTAATGACAGTGGTCATCCAATAAGCTCGCTGTACACATGTAAGAGCTGTTCCATGATACTCACAAGTCTCGATCAACTGGTAGAACATAAACAGATCTGTTTGAAGGCTCCTAAACCAGTACACAAGCAGAGGAAGGTTAAGCTTGCCAACACAACTGAGTGCAATCCGGTGCCTAAAAAACTAACAACGCCGAATGTAGAGGAAACTGAATCTTCAGAGAAATCCGGAAAATCTACAAACAAGTTTACGTACTGTGTACCATGTAACCAGTATTTCCGTAGCAACACTACCCATCACCATATTTCATCAAGCAGGCAGTTAACTAGTACATTACTGCCTGCAAAGGGTAATAGTCATGTTGCTAATACCTCAAAATCGCGAAACTTTCAATGCGATATCTGTTACAAAATGTTTACTTCAAGTGATTTGTTAACAGATCATTTAGATACACATCTCATTAGCAAATCTAAAGAGACTGGCCTGTGGACGTGCAGAGAGTGTGACTACTTCACTGACACCAAATCAAAATGTAAATGTCATGAACTGACTCATCTACCTAAAAGTGTATCCTGTCCAATTTGTTCAAAGATGTTCAGAACAAAATCGAGCTTACGTGATCATATGAACACTCATACTGGTGAGAAACCCTACAAGTGTAATAAATGTGGAGAAACTTTTAACAATCGAAGTCAGTATTCTAACCATAGAAGAAATAACTGCAAAATCGTAAGGACTGGTAAAAAGCTGTGCCCAGAGTGTGGAAAGTACTACTCATCCTTACCAAATCATATTCGAGATATTCACCTCAGAATACAGCCATTTAAATGTGACACTTGTGGAAAAACTTTTACCGCAAAGTCTAAGTTGGTGGAACATATCCGTGTGCATACTGGTGAAAAGCCATATAAGTGCAATTTTTGTGACTATGGAAGCAAACAGAAATCATACCTAGCTGTCCACATGTCCAAGTGTAAAAATCGACCAGATACTGATGTGTAAACTATTTTGCTCTCCAACTGAACTTGCATTGTTGTTGCTATGAAATTTTGTTATAGATGCCAAAAACTAAACAGCTGAAATCTAAGTCAATACATTACATGGGTATTATAATCACAATGCATGTGCAATGTAATATGCAGGTATTGGTGAATCTAGCTTGGTGAACATTTGAGGAAACACATTTTGATTCTCTGCACTGATTGAATTTGCAATTGTGTAGCGTGTAGCATACCCAAGACTGTTATTTATTCATTTTGTGCTATTGCTATGCTGAATATTTGTATAATTACTAGTATACTCAACACGTTTACTGATTAATATGGTTCTGTTGTTAATAAATACCTGATTGTACTCTCCAGTATCTTCCAATTCCTTCATATTATCCTTTTTGTATTTGGTCATATTGAAGACTGAAGCTAAGTCTAAATATTATAATAAATATTATTAGTAATACAATATTAGTAATACAATATTAGTAATACAATATTAGTAATACAATATTAGTAATACAATATTAGTAATACAATATTAGTAATACAATATTAGTAATACAATGTCAGATCTGAGATCTTTCTGTGCTGTGTCCATGATGAGTAATAATTTATGACTACTTGTGCCAAAGATGGATATCTTGGCCTGTGTGTGCGTGTATCTATTGTATTATCTAGCGCCATAAAATTGAAACAACAACTTCAAAGTTACAATGTGTAATAAGTACTTCTTGCTCTGCGTCCATTACAAAAGGCTGTATATTGTAAGAGGCCCGATGGCGGATGACCCTTCCTTATTACATAGACCGAGTGAGGTGCAGGTTATCTACCAGACTTGATTACTTGCAATTGAAATCGTGGAAGGTCAGAGTGTTCCACTTGCATATTATTGTGGCAGCATGAGCATTACTGTATCCTAGATACAAGGGGCCAACCAGGGGTCGGTCTTTACAACAGGAATGAAACAATAGTAACATAATAGGCATTGAGAGAGAGACTACTAGGACATAATATTGTAATGTTTTTGAGTTACTATTGCATACGAGAGCCGAGGGCTACAAGTATGTGAAGGGCTTGGAAGGTGGTAGAGGCCGACCAAGTGTACCTTCTGCTCATTACATAAAAGAGTGAACAGTTATGGGTGCTCTTTATAGTGTAGATTGTAGATTATATCAGAAGTAGGCCGATGCCGAGACTCATTGGAGCTCAGGACCGACGTAGGTCATGTAGAGTTTATACTCCGAGGGAGTGTAGAGAAAGAATGTCTAACCTTGAGAATCTAAGTCCGACGCTAGGTTCATTAGAACCCGGGATCGGCCTAAGCCTAAGGGATGGATAGAGATGTGCTTAGCCTAGGATGAGGTGACCTCGAGCCGTACTGAATCCAAAGGATTCTCAGGTGGAGTTACCCGCCTAAAGAGTAAGCCTCTGTAAGTTGAGTTAGGAGATGTTGCTTTATTCAAGTGCAATCAACAACTGATTTACAACACAGAATGCACTGCCTTATATACATAACAAACTTCCGGCAAAAAGAGCCCGACATGGTGTCGTCCATCCGACATGGGGTCGGCTCTGGAACTGACGCAACAATATGTCTGGTTCCGCCCGACTCGGCCACATCAAAGGTCCACAGGGTAGATAAGGTATCAAATTTAAGGAATTGTGAATAATTTGGAGTTGCTCTCCCATTGTTATCTGTTGGCTGTGAAAAACGAGCTTCTGCTTGGGATTGAACCCGAGTCTACTGCACTCACGCCTTGCTGCTATCTAACTGAGCTACTGCAGACCATTACCGTAATGATAATAATTATGATGCTATTAACATACAAGCAGAACCAATATAACACACATGAGTTAGCATGACACATTGTAGGCTTGCTCATGGTATTTTGTCCACAGGTTATAAACTCTCAGTTTGAGGTGTGCTAGGTATTTGTATGTACATGTACATGTACATGTATTTCATTATGCTAATTGTATACATTCTATTTGGCCATACTGTATTAGGGGGTTTGATAGTGGACAGATACATGTAAATGTATCTGTACAAGTGCATGGATGTTGGTTGTGGGTATAGTTTCAGTTCTTAGGGTTTAATAATGCACAAAACCACTACATAATGCAGCAATAAGGTTAAAACATTCACCTTGCCTCTCAGCCTATTATGCAAACAAATAACACATGCAAAAGTATTTATGAATATTTATGACAAACTATTTTGTATAGATTCTATGAGCAAGATTGTCCGAACCACCATAATTTGTACTTGAGTGCTGTGTGTAATCTCAGGATCATTTGAATGAGCTGTCACCTAGTGTGACAGATCCACCTACATGTACAGTGTGATATACATTATTCACCTAGAAGTACATGGCATCAATTTAGGGGTATTTTGCAGTAGTGAAATATTCAGTGCTGAAAATCTACTATTGTAGCAATGGAACATAGAGTGCACATTAATTGTATGTCATCAACAAGCTTCACCCAAGTTTCACAAGATTTTTCTGAAATGTCCGTTAACTATAATATATATACATGTACTACAATCTGTTGACTAGATATTACAATTTTCTTTCAAAACAATGTGCCTCACTGTTATGTTATCTTTACGTGTAAATCTAGCAGTAGCTTGAAGTCCATGTTTTGCAGTGGTTGCAATTTGGGGTAAACAGATGCAAACAATGAAACTTCTTTACCTGCTAGAATTGTAACACAGAATGAGCTAAGGCTAACTTGTTATTATTCTACTGCTGAGCATCTACTAGTTAGGATGGCAGACAATAGCAGCTGCTACAATGACCATCCTATACTTATTGCAGTCTAATACACATAGGGGGTCAAAGGGCACATAGAGGAATGCAGAATTTGATGAGTGTGGTTAGCAGTAATAATTATTCCAATTTCTAAAAAACTGACTCACTGCCTGCTGGCTGTATAATACAAACCCACTGGATTAAATAGAGTCCTTACACTTACACTACACTTGTACTACACTTGTACTACACTTACGCTACACTTGCGCTACACTTGCACTACACTTGCACTACACTTGCACTACACTTGCACTACACTTACACTACACTACACTACACTAATAACACTACCCTACACTGCACTGCGCTGCGCCGCACTGCACTGCACTGCACTGCACTGCACTGCGCTACACATCACTATAACACATCTGTGAACGTACTTGGACATGTAATGAGCAGTTATGCCAGCATTATGTACAATAGGCGTACCAATATTGTAGATGTACCATATAATATGCCTACATGGAGTTTGATGTTAATTATTTACATGTTTTCATGTAGTTTATAACTTGGTGTTTAATAATATTCAGAATCATCTTGAATATGTAATAAAGTAATATATAGAAAGGTTAGACATAATTTTATTTCTCATATTTTAATACTGATCCTCGCATTGTCATCAGAGGAAAAAACATTGAATATAATTCAGACCTGCAATTTCAACCAGATTCTGCTATGGTGCATATAGTGAAATTGAATATATACAAGTATGTACAAATGAATTTTGCATGCATATACTGTGCCTGTACATTCCACACTAGTAATCATTAATCCAATAACGTTTTGCAGTACATGCAAGACGTGTTGACATCAAGTCTCTGTCTCTCTCTCTCTTGACCAGGTACAAACAGTATCCACTACGTAGGTATTTTACTGTAGAATTGGATCAGTTGCATGTATGTGCAATGTACAGCTAGGTATGGCTATTACAGTCAGTAATGCGGCCAATTATGATCTCCATCTAGGACTGTGTAGCTGATGGTGTTCAATTTAATTTTTTCACTCAGTATTAGAATGAGTCTGTAAAAAAAGAAACATGGCAATACTGTAGCACAAGGTAAACACGTTGCACTAGAAAAGAAGCATGCATTTCCGATGAATATAAAAAATAAAGTGATAAGTGATAAGTTGGGAGGCTCACTAACATATACATGCAACATTTGGTCTTGTAGATAAATTTGCCACTAGACTCGGCATAGTAGCCTACATTTAAAACCTAAAAAGACGAATTCTATTGAGGTAAACAAGCTTTTGAAGTAATTGAAGCAAGAATGAGTTTACAAGTTGCTTAGCCTAAACTGAGTATCTATTATACAATATGAACAAATCTCTCATGACAATTACACACTGTAGATCTGCTGTTGAACAAACGATGTGATTCCATGTGAGTTTTTGGTGTAATTAAGATGAAAAGCACATATCATACATATTATAGTTTAACTTTTGGTGGTAAAAATAAAACAAAATGCAATTACACAACTAGAATTAACCATGCAAAATTCTCTGCTTGGCATTTAATTAGTAGTTACAACCAACTCAAGTATAAGTACTTGTATGTCTTGCTACGTTGACATGGCTAAGTGTTGAACAATATGTGTGAAGTAAGGATAATAACACTATGTGTACCAATATATTGGTACACATAGTGTTATTACATTTCCTTCAGAAGTAATACGTTGTCTATCATACTGTATTTATACATGTGCATCACATTATAATATGTATACGTGTATATTACAATGTAATATAAATGTATATTAAAATGTGATATAAATATATATAATATTACAATGTAATATAGGCTACATGTAGTACGGTACGTATATAACACAATGGAACAAATAAATGTAAGTAACATGATGCATAATGTACAATATCGTACAGAAACACGTAGAAAACGACCATGCAGTTATGTGCCGCCTATGCTACATGACTGATACATGACTTGTACATTTGTTTTGTACACGCTGGAATATGCAGTAATCGTGACAAAAGCTGAATTAAATGACTAATGCCATAATGAAATACTGTAGAGTTCATCATTGTAATCTGTAAGCAGTCTAAGTAAAACAAGTAACTCATCTTACCTTATTGACATCAGGCCCACTATTACAATTACTTCCTTCATGCAGTGTTAGCACTGCTGGATCTAGCTGTCTTTGTCTGCTGTAGGATGCAGTCAGTGATATGTAGAGCTTGGGTCAGAGGTTGATATTTGTGTAGCAGCTGTGTTGTTTATTAATGTAACCACAAAGAGATAAGGATGTAAACTGTGCCAAGTGTATTAATAAACAATGCGCCTGGTTTTGGCAGAAAATTTGATATTGTGCTATTATTCTGCACCTCAGTAATATTATAAAAAGTTGTTGCTGACATTTGGGGTAATACAGTGGATTTTGCCTCTATTGGAGGCTGAAAGCTGAAATGTGTTGCAGTATTCTGACAATGTAACTCTGCAAATGAGAAGTGATTTTATGGATAAGGTATAAGCATTGCATAGACACCCTTGATAAAATAAAAATCCAATGTTCATGCTCCATAATATTACATGTACTACAGCAGTAGCATGGCACTAATCTTCTAACTATAACTAACCTATCTGGATTAGCTTACCATGATTAATACATATAAACGATATATTAGGCATCATTTTGTAGAGCACAAAATTCTGCACTTGTTGATAATTATACATTGGTAACATAGCATGAAAACTGATGCTGCAAGCCACTGTAAAAGCCACAAGCTGAATGAAGGGCATTCATATAAATTCACACATAGCTGTAAATGCAATGCAGAATGTACAATGTACATGTGTATCCCACTGACTGTTTGTCTACAATGTATACACTGTACACCAGCACTGGACATACATGTACATGTATTTCATAATAATATGCAGTAACACATTGGGTGCTAGGTTGGAGTACAGCTTTATGTTATTGTTGCCTTGCATCATCTTCCATAGCCTATTATTTGTGGCATTTAGCCAACATAATAACCTACTGTGATTGGCTAGTTGCTCCAGCTAACTTTGTTGGCGCGAAGCTTCAATGGATGAATGAACTCAATGCAGTGCCCAGCCGCATAGCCTACTATGTTATATAAGGAACATTTCATTGTAGATCCAGTGCACTTCCAGCCAAATTGAGAGAAAACTATAAGTTTTATTGCAAAAACTATTTTTGTGTCTTACACAGTAATACAATGGCTAGAGATTAAAGTAAGTTGTGTAAAGATGGGACAATTTTGACCAGTGCTAGGCTGGCTGGAATGGACCCTCTATAATGTTACATTCTTCCCAAAAAATAGACAAAATGCCCGATAATTCAATAATGATGGTTTAAGGAAAAAATCTGAGAGAATCCTCCGGAAGATCTTTTTAAGAGCTATAAAATGGTGTCTGTAGCAACTCTCTAGCACTTTTCAAATTTTCTAAAACGTCGGGACAAATTTTGCACTTTTTTCGTTATTTTTGGCCTTAAAACTTTTTTGATGCTTTAAGGAAAAAATCTAAAAAAATCCTCCGGAGCGTCTTGTAAAGAGCTATCTAATGGTGTTTATATCAAGTTTCTAGCACCAGCCAAACTGGTTTAATGAACGGGACAAGTTTTATATAAGCCACAATGAAAGGGCAATTTCCTAAAAGTGATACCTTATCTACACTGTGTCGGTCTTTGCACAAAATGTGCTTACAATAAGGAGAAACATGTCGTATATAATTATGAGCTAAATCTATAAGGTCGGCCACGAAGGTACTATGTAAAATGGCAAAAGACTAATAATTCACAATCAAGTAAGAACAGACAATTACTAAATAGGTATATAAGTGTGGGAAAAACCAAGTTGCAATAGAACGTAATCCCAAGGCTTGATTGCTAGTACATATGTATATAAGACACGCAGTATATAAGATAATAATGAATGCATAGATGAAAATGGATAACAATGCATGGATAAGAATAGGCAATTAATGTCAGCTATTATAATGTCAGTGTGGCTGGCCTAGGTACCATTACCACGGAGGCTGTTTCACCACAATATTGGGCGTACGAGGAGTGATGCAAACAGGGTCGACTCCCTAAGCTGGGTATAGAAAAGCAACATTAGCAGTTACAATTTACATACAAATACAAAAGAACAATATACTGGACTCATGCAGCCCTCTGCCTAATACAATTCATGCAGCATGGTTATGATATGACACAATTTACACAGTTATACAACATGTATATATACAATGTGAAGGCTATGAAATTGTCCGATCACCACAATATAATGATTATTATGTATTACTTTGATCCATTATCAATTATATACCTGTATATTATGACTGTGATACCACAAAATTGCTTTCTCTTGTAAGAAAAAATCGGGTAGACAACTTCAAAGTCATCTTCATGCTTCAAATTATATCAACGTTGCAATATCAACTTAGTGTAAATATAATTATTTTTATATCACAGATTCAGAATTATATATAATTTATATATAAATGTATATTATGTCATAACACCTGTAGGCTGTTGTAGCCACTTGGTAATTTAAAAGGTCACTCACTGCAGAGGTCTGCATTTGAGCACCTGGCAACTTAATCAACATTATTGAAATAAATAACGTACATGTAAAGTAAAAATTTGTGCTAGAGTATTGATTGCTCTGTATCTGGTAAAAGCAATGCTATGTGCATCTGATCTTGTCCTGGCTGTATCCACAAGTTATTTGTTTATCCCATCTTTAACAATTTTAGTGGCTCGATAGCCCTCTAGTGGTTGGATACATGTAGTTCAGTCTACACCTGAAGCCCTTTTCCCTCTTATTCTCTCAAGGTTGTTTGCATGTGGTTTGAAGGAATATCCTTGCCTTACAGAATTTATTTCAATAGTACTAAAATACTGATTGGGGGATTGCTTGAATTTTATACTGAATTTAAAAGGGAATTTATAAGCAACAGAAAAAACATATTTATTGTTGTGGATGTGTGCAGACGACTCCAGTTGCACCACAACCACCGACGGCTTAGACAATGTAACTAGATGGCTACCTAGCCTTTATGTGAACTCCCATGCCTGAACGGCCACAAGCTTGTGTTTGTATCTTTATTTAACGATCAGCAACACTCCAAAATTGACGAATGTAAGTATAAGTATATTTAATAAGATCCTCATTGCTTGGAAGTATAATAATGACTGCACTATTTACAATAATCTGACTTTCTTTTATGGGTAAAGAAAACGGCCAGTAACTTCCGGCAGGCCCTGGATGTCTACGCACAGCTCGTTACTAAAACAGACAACCTGAAGCAAGAGCCATCTGGATACTATATAATTCGATGTACATGACAACTACATTGTATCTGTAGTTGCTTCACAATAATAATAAAACGTACTGCAACTAAATAAATAAAATAACTATAATTATTCATTACTAGTTACTACTAGTATTTAATTACTGGACAGCCTGAATGCAGCGTCATGCCGACAGACTGAGGGTCGTCCATAACATTATTTATTGTTAACAGGCATCAATGACTTTTAGGCACCTACAGAAGCTGGTTTTTGCCTTTCACTACTACAGTTATATTTGCAAAAGTTTAAGACCATCACCTATTTTGGACCGTTTTAACTGAAAATGCATTACTTCTTCTTTTGACTGCTCCAAAGCCATTCCACGTAATTCTGTTGTACTCTGTGTCATTGCACCATGTTGTACTGCAATTTCACACAGAAAGAGGCTCACCATTCGATGAAAAGTATTATAATATGTAGTTAAAAAATGAGTGCGACAATGGATAAAAGCAGCCTTGTCTCCAATTTCTTGAGCTCAGATATTGGTTTTGAAGCAAGAAAGGTATTCTGGGAGACAATATTAGCAACTATAAATTTAGATGCAACACAACAGCGGAACACCAAGCTATAATTGCATGGTGTCGTTATAATTATGGCTTCGCTCAATGATACATTGTAGGAAACATTTGGGTCCAAAACACCGAATCATGCTGCCACTAGAAACATCATGACTTGTTCACCAAGTAGGTCTATCACCTTTCTGAGGGCAGCATTGCTACCGGCTAGAACTAAACTAAACCTACATAATAATAGGGTACACGTCATAGGTGCAGTACTTTCATGCATTATAGAGCTCCTAAGAAAGTAACAGAGTGATCTCTCGCTCCAACAAAAAAGTTACTGTGCTAAAGTGGTCCCGCGACAGCCTAGACCTCGACCCCAATAAGAATTTATGGTATCTTCTTAAAAACAAAGTTGTGGAGAAGCAAACTACAAATGTCTAGGCTTTGGAAAATGCAATAAAGTTGACATGGGTGACTGAAATTGCTTCTGCACACTGCCATAACCTCGTCGAAACCATGAGCAGGTGATTGGAAGCAGCGATCAAAAATAGGGGTGGACGTACCAAATACTGACATTATTTGCATTATTTGCACATGTTATATAGCAAAAAGTTATTATTAACTTAATTGTAACACATAATGGGCAACAAAAAGGAAAATTTCCAAGAAAATCTCAAAAAGCATGGTTTCGCTCTTTATTGGATGTGACTGCAAATGACTGTAAACCATACTTGCCAAGTGTCCAGATTTTGTCAGGACACCCCCTAGTTTTTGAGCCTGTCCCTACTAATTTTCCAGCTGTCCTGATTTTTTGTGCATGGTTAAAATTTCACCAAACCTCATAAAACACAAGATACAACCTAGAATAAGTCATTTATGTTGAAGAAAATATCTTACAAGCCAATACATAACACTAAAATTGATAATTTGATACTTTTCAGTAATAAGTTTCTTTCAAATAATGTACACCCAAGCTATGTCCAGAGATTCTGGTGCTTGTCCATGGATTTTGAGCCAAAAATTCTAGATTTTTTGCTCCTGCAGCACCTTGGAAAGTATGCTGTAAACTAGTCTGAAGTGCACCTTTTTGTTGTAAGCAGAGTAGTCTTCTCTTTGGTTATATAAATTTTGATTCGCAAATTAATTTCGTTTTGTTGGCTATTGTTAAAGTTTGTCAACAGAATCGGTTATTCGTGTGGAAATACGATACCTTTGAGGGCATGGCGTGCTGAAATATGGCATGGTTGTGTTTACCATAGAGTTATAGTTACCTCTATGGTGTTTACAACAAAAAGTTTTCTGCATAATCATAATGATTACTAGGACCTGAAAATTTCACTAAAATCCAAATATATATTTGACCACCCATTGTATCTGCAACTCTTTACTCTGAGTTCCCAATCCCAGGTTTCACTTCAGTTTAAAGTCACAGATGACAACGTCAATTGGCAGCTAAATAAATAATAATAAAATACATGCAAACAAACAAGGATCAGGATGTAAATAACTCATTAGTCTTAGATTAAGATTAACTGTTACATCGTTTTTTTAATAATCATAATGATCGGCAAGATCTAGATGAAAATCGATTATGATTTCACTTATTAATAATTATTTTGATTTAGATTAACCCTATTTGAATAAATGAGTTGCAGTTATTTCAAATTTTAGTAGATTAAAGTGTTTAATTTTTATTAAATTAAAATTTAATTTGGTGAAACTTTCAAACTAGGTAAATTTTGATTTGAACTTTGCATATGTACTCCTTCTTTGTAGGTTGAAAGATGGTAGCTTGTAATTATCCAACCTGTCAAAAGACCATAGTCTTGGAAGTAGATGGTTCGCCGCCTCGATTCTGCATCTGTTGTGGTTATTCGCTGCCGCTAAATTTATTTCGGCATCTTCTATCAGCAGATAATTGCCATGGCTGTGGAAAACTCTGTTGTAAAAGATTGGATGGCAGCCCATCATTATACTGTTCACGTTGCGGAGAAAGCAAGGTGGTTATTGGTGAGTGGAAAACCACTTAATGAGAATTAAATATGTTCAGCCCCACTATACACACAACAAACTCTTTGTATAATCTATCACCATTAGCTGCTTGTATTTAACTGCTAACTCCAAGACTACTAAGTAGGTTTGCTGTAGTAGATAACTCCTAGCAGTGCATGACTAACATTTCTGTGTGTAAAGTGCAGGAGCATTCAACTGCAGTCAACATTGCAATCTTTCTGAACATCTAAAGTACTATCAAGTTATTATATAGACAAGTTTCAACTTTGTGGTAATTTTGTGGCAATCTACAGGAAAGTCTGCATATGAGCTCTGCAAACTGGCTTGATAATGATATTTTCCGGGCAATTGTTTTGGTTTATATAGCAACAGGATGAAATTATTTACGTGCAGGCCTCTACCATTCTGTTAGATAATAACAAGTTTTATGGTCTTATAATAATTTGGCTCGTGCACGATAGGTTTGTTACTGACTAGTTAAAAAGATGCAGTATGTTGTTTTCACACACCAGACTACAATCCAAAATAATAGTATAAGTGATATAAATGGTAAAGTTTTAAAATATGCTGATTGTATCACACAATGTTATGACTTATTATAGTTGATCAGTCCGATAAAGCACTGGATGAGTCCAAAGAAGATGTACTAATTCAAATCCAAGACAAAAAAGCAATTATTTCACAAATGTATGATGGTATGTCTGACGGAGATGTATTGGACTTGTCTGAAGTAGAAGATGCTGATCCTAAACCAGAAACAGCCAATGAGAGTATGACTAGTAGCCGTGATAACATTGACAATCTAACGGGTAACCAAGCGATCAGCACACTGTACTTATGTGATAGTTGTCCTGAGATATTCACAAGTTCCGATCATCTGGCAAAACATAAAAAATTTTGTGCCAAATTCTCTACACTCCAACAGAAAACAGTTCGGTTGGCAGAGTTGTCGGAGCACAATCAACTGTCTAATGAATCATCGACACCAAATAATGTAAATGAATCAGAATCGTGTGAGAACTCCGAAGAACCTGCAGACAAATTTGTGTACTGTCTACCATGTAACCGGTATTATAGTGATGACACTGTCCATCATCATACATGTGGTTCAGTAGTCAAATCGAAAACTAATCGAACACGCCATACTGAGACAGAAGACAAGGGTAAAGATAAGAAATGTGAAATTTGTTCCAAAATATTCGCTTCAAGTGACTTACTAACAAAACATTTAGGTACACACCTCATTAGCAAATCCAACGAGACTGGTCTGTGGATATGCAGTAAATGTAACTACTTCAGTAGTTCTAAGCAGGATTGTAAGATGCATGAGATGACTCATTTTCCTAAAACTGTACCTTGTCCAATTTGCCCAAAGATGTTCAGGCGCAAGTCAAACTTAAGTGATCATATGAATACTCATACCGGAGAAAAACCCTACAAGTGTGACAAATGTGGTGAAGCCTTTAACAATCGAAGCCACCATGCCAATCATAGAAGAAATAACTGCAAAATCGTGAGGAAAATTAAGAAGCTATGTCCAGAATGTGGGAAGTACTATTCATCTTTGCCTGGGCATATCCGAGAAATTCACCTCCGAATACAGCCATTTAAATGTGACACTTGCGGGAGAACTTTTCCCAAAAAGTCCAAGTTGGTGGAACATATCCGTGTGCATACTGGTGAAAAACCATATAAGTGTAACTTCTGTGACTATGGAAGCAAACAGAAATCATACCTAGCTGTCCACATGTCCAAGTGTAAAAATCGACCAGATACTGATGTGTAGACTATTTTGCTTTGCAACGATAATGTTGGGTTGCTAGATGTTGCATTATAAGTAAATACATTATAGACTCAACGCATGTAAACAATCCAAAAATTTGATAATATTGTTCTGCACTCATATACATGTAACTGTGCTGTTTTTATTGTTATACTGGATATTTGTTGGGGGTCTAAAACACGCCACAGTGACGTTTTTTGTTGTGTTACAATATATATAAGGGAGGATAGAACACTGGTACATTCATATGTGATTTCATTCCATCACGCTGTCCTTTGTTCTATTATGTGGTGATGTTGGCACTAGACATGGTTGTGTGGCACTTGTAGGGAATTCAGTTTCACCATAAAATCTTTTCACTCTCACCTCTTCAAGGATGCTGTTTTAGCAGATGAACAAATAGACAATCTCAAGGAAATACATTAATACAATAATCGTAGTAGAAGCATACATACAATTGAGAGAAATTTTGTAAAAAAGAATTTATGAACAATTAGAAAGCCATTACTGTTGTCAAAGACAGACAAAATATTTTCCTTGAATCTGCATAAACTAGCTTACAATACGATGTATGGAAGGGAATACTTCATGCAGCAAAGACTGTGGCTGTGATTAAGTGTGGAGTAGTCTTCTCTATGACTAGTGACCACTGTTGGCAAAATTTCTTTGTTGCTTATACAAAGCAAAGATAGTGGATTAAGAAAAGAGTTGTGCTACCTTGAGTAGAAGCTTAGGCCACACTGACGCGAATTTTTTGCGATTAGCGAATTTTAGCCAAAGGCGAATTCGCAAATTATAATCGAGCGTGCCACACTGCAAAAGCTATAAGCGAATTCGCATTGATTTCACCCAATGAGGGGTCAAAGATTAGTATCCTCGGTCACGTTTCTCATTCACTGCAGAACTAGAACTCCGAAAAATGTAAAATGAAATTATAATTAAAATAGAATAAAATAAAATAATTATTTTATTCTTACTTTCATTCGTTTTACACAATTCTTGCAAACGGAAGTAGTCATTTTATTCATCAGTTAAAATAAATATTTTAATATAATAATTTAAACTCATGATTGATTGAAAATCCGCGGCTCTGAACACGTGACAGTAACGTGACAAGTAAAAACTGGCCAATCACAAATTAGCGAGTTGCGAATTAGCTGATTGAAATCAGCGAGTGCGAAATCGCTAATTTTGCGCGAATTCGCCTTTGGCCAAAATTAGCTATTCGCACAAAAAATCGCGTCAGTGTCCCGCTATCTTTGTACTAATATAAAGAGTTGCCCTCTTTGGCTTATACTGTGAAGAAATCGGCCCGAACAGTTCTAATACGATAATGGCAAAGACGTATCTTAAACTACTAGGAAAGTGTTTTCTATGGTGTTTTCCTTGAAAAGACTGAAAAGTGCAGTTTTGGTTTGCCCCATAGAGTTACCTCTATGGTTTGCCCTATGCCAGCCACTTATTCACTGACTGAAACTTCGCCTTGATTGTGATGCGCTATTTACCAGGTTGTACAAATAAGTAATAGATATTGCACACACCCAAACGAGCAAACATCGACATACTAGTAGGCAAGGTGCATAGAAGTCACACAACACGAAACTGTACTGTACTCGCACTCACACTGACTGATCTAATGCCCACACTTCCACTCATAGTCATTCATACGACTCGACTGTGAGTGTACTTGTAAATGCATTACATACAAATAGGGATGAAATTACTTACGATTATATATAATCGTAAGTAATTTCATTATAACAACAATTAATATATATATATATATTAATTGTTGTTATGATTATAATCAATAAATAAGTGAAGAAGCTAATACATGCTCATGCTGGAGCAATTGTTTGTTATAGATAACTGGTAAATCACTGAAACTAAATGTATTGAATTGAATTTATTTTATCTACTATTATCTATTCATCTACTCTTTATATTATTTTGCATTAATATATAGGCTATAACAGTATAATTATGTAATATTCAGCAAGCCCATTAATGTTATTTAATTAATCAGTTAATTGTGAAGTTACAGTAGTGTCAGTGTGATGTCATTTAATAACAATTACCTAATGAATATGAATTACAACATGTTTGTTAGGGGGCTTGGCAACTTTTTTATATATGAATTATGAAGTAAGTATTCTTAAGCAAGGAATTTATTTTTGAGCAGTCAGAGACCAGATTCAAATCCATGAAAATACCAGTCCCTGACTGGGGTTTGAACCCAGAGCCTCTACGGCACCTAATCGCCTAGCACAGTGAACAGAACATGCTACCACTACACCAACTCCGCAACTTTAGAAAAGGAAGCTTCACCAGTGAGCAGTAGACATGCTCTGAGGCACCCCTTTTATTGTGGCCACCTTGCGCTTTATATGATGTTAGGGGTTTGGTCACTTTTTTATATATGATGCAAGGAATTTATTTTTGAGCAGTCAGAGACTTGTTTCAAATCCATGAAAATACTCCCAGGGACTGGTATTTTCATGGATTTAAAACAAGTCTCTGGCTGCTCAAAAATAAATTCCTTGCTTAAAAATGCATCGAATTACAACATGAAAATGAATGAATCACTAAATGGCCATTTAGTGACTCAAATAAATGGATTTGGAAACTGAGGGTAACAGATTTGTCAAAGATGAGCCGCTTCTCCGCCGTTTTGCTCCTTAATTTGAATATTTAATTCCATTATTGACCAGGCCTATATTTTTATGTTAGGCCATGGAATTATTATCTTATGATGCAGTTTGAATATATCAATTAATAGTTATCAATTATATATCAGCCACAAGGTAAAACCAGATAATAAATTAAGATTCAAAATTACTGCATTGGGCATTACTGGAGAAAGAAGAGAACCAACAGAAGATGCATTAGTTGCCTTCCTAACCAAAAAATATTATCATAAGATATTTACAATCTGTATCTTCAGGTATTCTAATATACTAGCTGTGTAGGGAATATATTCATCTCCAAATAGATGTCACGTTGTCAGGATTGTAGACAAACCGCACCTCGTTTAGAAGCTAAAGTATCCTCTAAACGACTATTATAGTGATGCATATATCACAGCAGCCTAGTAGAAGCCCATCTAAAATATACCCATTGATCATGTGAAATCGGCCAAGCAATTTGGTACAAATCATGTTTTTAAATTCTAAGCTTTTTTATCCACAATAGGCATATGCTGCAACGTTTGACTGTGGGCAACTCAAAGTCCATACACCACATACACCAAGGAATCTCTCACAGGCAGGGTAGAATTATACTCTTGTGCTTGAGTTAATTCAAATGCTTGAGAAGGGGGCTGAGGTCTGACCCACACCCCGACTGTCTTCTACTGCTACTGCTGCTACTACTAATGTGTAATGGCCACCAGTCAGTAAAGTTGTGCTATAATAGCAAGTTCGATCTATATTTCATAGGGTGTTAAGATGATAGTGTGTAAAAATGGTACTTGTGAGAGGCCTGTGATTCTTGAGACTGATGGCTCCCCTCCCCTGTTCTGCACATGCTGTGGTTGGTCATTACCAATTGCTCTGTTTGAACATCTCCTCTCAGAAAGCGTAGAGAAGAATTGCAGAAACTGTGGGAAAATATCTAGAAAGAGGCTCGATGGATGTCCTGCATTATTCTGTTCTAGGTGTGGCTGGAGTAAGCTAGCCATTCCTGAATGGGGTGAGTTAAGGCTGACTATGCATATTACAAACAATGTAGACTAGATTGTTGTATTATTTGGTTGTAAGTACATGTAGGTGCTCAACCACTTGTAGTATGGTAATTGTGTTAATATGCTGCTGTGATACCTGTATTTGAATTGTAATTTTCTTGCTATTCATATTAAACATATGCATGACTTATGGCCCAGAGCTGTCTGATCCGTAAATTCAGCATTACACACACTATACTCGCATTGTTCTATATTATACTAGCCTTGGTAGTTCATTAGCAAAGGATGTTATTTCAATACAAATATAAGTCAGTATTAAAATGTTGACCTAAATTTATTGCAAATTAGAATTCTGTCTTAGTACCTAATCTAAAACTGTACAATATTACAATAGATAATATTGCTTTCTCTTTCTGCTGGTAGTGTTTGATAAAAAGAAGAGAGAAAAGAGTGGTGATGATTTTCATGATATGGTTTCCCTTGCAAGTGAGATGTCAGACATGAAAAACTTCTCCGAAGACTTTGAGAATGAAGATCTTGATATGTCGGCTGATGAAGGTATTCGACTCACGAAAAAGCCGCACGCAGGGAACAGTGAGGTGAAAAATACATCTCCTAAGGCTAAGATTTCAGATTACTCGAATTTAAAGAATTGCGAAGTTAAAACAGAAAAGGTAGATTTTGTGGCAAATGAAAATACGGACGCAGCTAGTGATGATACACCCCTCTCCCTGTATATATGTCAATATTGTGACGCCATCTTTGTGTCTGATGACCAACTGCAAACTCATCTGAATGTATGCGCTAAGAATCCTCAGGTTGTTGAGAACAATGATGCCTCTCTACCAGTATCTGACTATCCTAACCCAATACTTATGGCATCTAGCGTGAAAAAGGATTCACCTAAAATAGGTGACCCTGGCCGCAAGGGCAATAGTGCCCAAGGAGCTTTTCTCTACTGCTCTCAATGTAACCAGTACTATGATTCTGGTAGCCCTCATCATCATACCACAGCTGTTCCTCTACTTTCTATGTCACATCCTGTTGCACAACGTGCAGCACCACGAAAGTCGAAATCTATCAATCGTTATAATTGTAAGTTTTGTACCCGAAAATTCCCTACTACTGACGCTATGACAGAGCATATGGAAACACATACTATAGTACAAGCAGAAAACAGCTCAATGTGGAGATGTCGAAAATGTGACTTTTTTTCTGAAAGTAGAGAATCGGCAAGAAATCATGCGGTAATTCACAAACCGAAAGATAAGAAATGTCCTATCTGTTTGAAGTTGTTTAGAAGTACGAATTACTTGCGGGATCATATGAATATTCACACTGGAGTCAATCCTTACAGTTGTGATAAGTGCAACAAAAGCTTTAAGAGCAGAAGCCATCGAAATCGACACAAAAGACAAAACTGTATATCGAACAGGATAGAAAAATCTCTATGCTACCAATGTGGTAAATACTACTCACACTTAGCTGAGCATATCCGCTGTATGCATCGTCAACCGTTCAAATGTGATGTCTGTGATATGACGTTTTCCAAGAAAACAAAGCTAACAGAGCATAGCATGGTGCATACTGGAGAAAAGCCATACAAGTGTGACTACTGTAGCTATGCCAGCAAGCAGGCAGGTTATCTAAAGACTCACATAGCAAAATGCAGTAAAAGGCCCGGGGAAAATGATGGTGATGATACCTGAAAGTGATGAAATTTATTGATTTATTATGTACATTAGAGAGTTGTTATCGGGTACACTTTGGAGTATTGTTCATTCTCATGATGAAACATTGTTATACAAAATATGCGTGATGCCTGTCAAGCAAATTTTTGTAGAAGTTATTTTGTATGGTAATATATCAGCACCTTTACAAAGAGGCCTATTAATATACAGTGTAGGTGTGTATACACACATATACTATTTATTTTATGACTTTAGCTTTTATGCTAGGTAGCACCATTATGTCAAGGATTCCTATTACTGTACGCGTACATGTATGTATATATAATTTATGAATCTGTAATGCCCAAATGTCTGAAAAGACTGGGTGCATGCTAGTGGAATAAAATGCGTGTATGTAATAAATATGCTGAATAACAAAAATTTTAAAAAGGAACATTACCAGGCTTACCAAGTCTCCCTGATTCCACAGAAGACTCCCTGATTTTCAACTTAAATTTTGGTACCCCACCCAAAATGAACACCCCCTACCCAATACTGAATCTCCCTGGTTCTCATCAGTAAACTTGGCAAGCCTGAACATTACAAGGTTGTTATGTTGTATAGCCAAAAATGTAGTATTATTGCTTGTAAGAATAATGAACATAGTGAAATTTAAATGTGGGAATCATAAATGTAATACTACCAAATGGGCTGCACTTATGACACTAGGCAGTAATGTTCAAGTTGTCCGCTCTCATTTTACAGAAGACTGAATTCCACAACCATCAGGAGTTGTCTACTTTTTAGAGAAATTTTCAAACGTAACAACCCGAATCCGTTTCCGCTGTACAATCTTATTAGCGATGCACTGATTGGGCATATTGCAAACATGGTAACCAATGAACAATGGTTATGCTAAACCTCCCATCTCCATGCAAGTGAGTTGTATTGCAAGTTTGGCTTATTTTAGCCGAGGTTGTGCAAGTATTTCTTAAATTATTTTGTACTAGTTGCTAAATTTACTTTGATAGTTTGTGAATAATTTTCTCAGTATATTGTTATATATAGTTAAAGTGTGATTTTGCTAATATGATCTGCACGACTTGAGTTGAGTCCAAAAGCCGGGTCAGGTGTTGCAGAGATTATATTTATTCATATGAATATTCATATTGATATTGATAATAAAATAGGATTGAAACTTAATTTTAATTGGTTATCATCTTTTGGTTTTCTAGAGATTCTATAGCTACCTTGATGTTAGTTTCATCGCTCGCTCATAGATTGTAACAAGCAATTTTTTGTTGAATTTCTCCTTGTTTATCAGCGGCGTCATTAGTTCGTGAACGGAAAATCGACTCTGATTTCCACGTTACATTTTCAAAAACAGCAAAAGCTTATTCAGAATCAGTTATTGCACTTTAGGCTACTTTACTATAACTCATTTAGACGGGATTACCATTATGATCATAATGATTAAAATCATATTAACCTGGAAGCAATAGTGTTAATAAGTTTCGGGTTATTATTTATTATAAAATATAATAAAATATTATATAATAATAGTAATAAATAATAATATTATAATTATTATTATTAAATTAGGCCTATAGTATATGAAATGTACACAATAGCATAATATGACATTAATGATCTTGTGATTGGTTAGAATGGCACAGTTCAATTTCAATTCAGTTATTTATAAAATAATTGCAATGGGCTACTATCGATTTGTAATTTAATAGATTAAAGTTTTATTTCTCAATTATAAGCCATCATTTTGTGTTTGCTGTAAATCGTATAGCCCTACTAATGCTTGGTTATGCATATATTTTTATCATTAAGCCTAAATGTTAGTTGTTATCAAGAATATCACAATGGTTGTATGAGCAAGAGGTAATTAGAAAGTCATCCCTCATTTTGTTGGTGCTCAAATCCTGCGAGTTGTTAGATTGTGTACTTGTGAGTGACTTTGAAAATTTTTTTACAAACTGAGCTGAGAGGTTTTAAATTTTACTTCTCTGCTGGGTGTAGGCTTATAACGCAGCAAATGTTGTAAATTTGCTTGTTTTTTTAACTCCATGAAGCTTTTCCTACCTTAGCTTTTATTTAGTAAGCATAACATTTGAATCTTTTAAATCTGTAACTCAACTAGTGATTGTAAGTAGTAAGTAGTTTAATTATATCAGCCTGATATATTTCACTTTGTTGTTGAAATTTATTAATAAAAATCGCTTAGTAATAATTCGAATAATGTCAAAAGTCAACAGCATTAGTGTCAATCAGTCATAATTTTCCTCTATTCAGGTTGGAATCGTAGGTACTTGTACATGCACTTGTACATCAACATGTACATAACGTAAAAAATTTTAGTGTTGTATGTTGACACATTTCACTTTAACTATGTTGTAACTGTAACTAAATAGAACACTAGTATGTGTATGTAAATAATATCAGTAGGTAATAACAGTCAAGACTAGGATTCTAAAAGTAAAAATATCAATGGAAAATAGTATTGCACACTTTGCATTTAAAAATGCTGTAAATTAACAAATCATAAATTAGTTGAATTAAAATTTTAAATAATTTTGCAAAATGTTTTCAAGCCCTCATAAAAGAATGATGTTTAAACTCCCCATTAATGGTGTATGAAGTGTGTGATCCCAGCAATAAAATAATCTTGATGCTACCAATATTTAAACAATCTTGAGTCAAATTACAGGTTTATGGTGGAGAATGCTCCCTAAAAAGTTTTATAGCTATTGGTATATTTTTAACATCACATTATAGTATCCAATGGTGATTGCTCGAAGAAATGTCATTTTGTAATTCTCCAAATACACCTGCTTATGTGGTCCAATTCTATTGCGTCATGCCTTTCTCTGGTTTTTCTACCTACATAGTCAGGAAATGTAATCACCACTTATGGTAGACACCGGTCATTATGCATAATACCTTGTTAGCTTCTATTGTAAATGTCTATTGGACTCTTATAATATCTGTTAGGTTCTGAAATCTTCTAATTTGTAGCATCTATTTAGTCTACTTGGCATAGTGGATCCAACTGTACCTTTAATCTGCTTTTGTAAATAAGA
Organism: Bugulina stolonifera; assembly: GCA_935421135.1. NCBI lineage: Eukaryota > Metazoa > Bryozoa > Gymnolaemata > Cheilostomatida > Bugulidae > Bugulina > Bugulina stolonifera. The sequence goes on from OW285189.1 coordinate 9,432,191, forward strand.
TGTTTCTTTTAGATCATGTCAAATATCTATTCCTTGCAAGAAAAATAAAATCTATTATTATGTTTTCTTACATTCCCAGGCAAGAATGAATAAAACCGTTTACTATCAGTCGTGAGCCAAAAGAAACGTTACCTTCATGAAAAATATTTAAATAAGGATTTAGTTAAATAGTTGCTGACCAGTTTCCCAGTGTCTTTGGAATGTACAGGGATAGATGCAAAGTTTGGTGTCCATATATAATGCCCCCAAGTGCAGCCAACTTTCACTGTTATTGATTTGGACTGGATTGTAACGTGCATTCATTTCATAACAGTTACATAACTTGGTATCTATTTCAAACTACCTAAATGTATGTATATATTAGTTTGGGTGTAATTGCATATTACTTTACACACAATTCATGCTGCATTGGCTATTCAACCTGTACAACATTTTGCTGTAATTTTACTTTCAACCATAGAGCTTTTTTTAGATTTTTGGTTAAAACATTTTTTTCTAGGACTATTCAGTCCCATATCCTGGTTTAAATAATATTTTAATTAAATTAGTGGCATAAATGCTGGAATTATTGCCTACGTGATGTTTTTATCACCTGCAAATGTTTTTTGAAAGACTCAATTGACCATAATACCTTATATCTCTAATATTCCATTACTTGAGATTAAAATAGATTGATAGCATTCAAGTGCCTGTACAATTGTGCAATGTTGATGCAGATCTACCAGAGATTGTTGACAAGTATGATGAATACAAACCACCTAGAGGAATACATCGCCAATCCCCCTTCTTCACCTGGAGCACTATTTAATGATGAGACCCAGTTCCACCATGACCTCTTCAATGGTAAGTTCCAGGGCTTGTCACTTTATGCATGCAGACATTTTTATTCTGCAAAACACCGTGCTCATCAAAGTATGAGCTGTATTTGCATATCGTGCATATCAGTTTGGTGAAGAACCAGTATGCAGCTATGTCTGCAGTATTGCTTGCAATATTATAAATATATAGGTAATGTGAGAGTTATACAGTCTTAAAACAGTAATCACGTTCTTGTCTTGTTATGACCTTGGGCCCTTCTGCCCTTGTATGGAGGGAGGTATTGGAGGTCAGCAACTAGTAAGATGTTCAATAATTACTTATAGCTGCCATCCCAGACTCGATACATTATGTTCTGGTGTCTATAATTCAAACTAACAGCATGAATGCCCCTCTAACCATTACATTTACTATATATATACACACATTACGTATTATGTAGTAGCTCTTAGTTTTCTATAAATATGTATGTTTGCAAATATATTATATTATGTTAGTCAACTCATTTTCATTTTAGATGAACTAAATGGAGGTGGGCTGCTGGGTGGAGTCAATGACTGTGAGATGTCAGATGTATGGCTCTCGATGGAGCAGGCATTTGAGAATGACATCAGCGCAATGCTACCAAACACTGATGATGGCCTGTCTGAGCCTGGCCTAGTCAGCGATCTCATAGATTCAGCTGTCTCTCTCCAGGAACTCTCTCGTTCTATCAAATCGGAACCTCTGGATTTTGATGACTGCTCCAGTGGTGAGTGAGTTAGGGAGTGGTGGCTGACTCTGACCTAGACATGTGTTCAGATCATCCATGCCTTGGCTCCTGTGGCCACGCCAGCTTACTCAAGTAGCTTCTTATCTAAACATGTTTATAAGTTATATATATTTGTCAGTTGAGAGATGTTTTATGTCAAGGTGAATTTTAATGAGACCTATGCCCCCACCCTAGATATTATATCAACAGGTAGTATTTACATTGATAGCTACTACTAGTATTAGTAGGGCCTCGCTGGTGCTAGTTAGTAGGGCCTCGACATCCATCCCTGTGCATTAAGTTGATGGATTTGGTTGTAATCACAATAATATTAACCACATAGTAAATTGATTCTCAACACTCCTCACCCCACTCAGCAACTACAGTAGTACTGAGTAATTAATTAACCGTTTTAAATGGACCTGTCTCCAAGTCGAAAGCTAGCTGAATATTTAATATTTTGCTAAAAGATTATAATTATTGACTGTCTGCTGGACTCACTGACCGTCTGCTAGACCAACCGACTGACTGCTGGACTCACTGACTGAGTGACTGACTGCTGGACCGACTCATTGACTGCTGGACTGGCTGAGTGACTGCTAGAGCGGCTGACTGATTGATTGACTGCTGGACTGACTGCTGGACTGACTGACTGCTGGACTGACTGACTGCTGGACTGACTGACTGCTGGACTGACCGACTGCTGGACTGACCGACTGCTGGACTGACTGACTGCTGGACCGACTGACTGCTGGACCGACTGACTAATGAACTAAATTCTGCTATCAGTGGCATACCCACTGTCTTAACAGAAACTGTCGATTCAGCAGTAAGATGTCTTGGACTACCAGCCCTGCTCAAGGCCTGTGGCCCTCAATCTCAATAAGTACTTTTCATGGCAGTGTCATCTTTTGCCTCTGTTGCTTAGTTCACTGATGAAACTAACTGCTTTTGAGAAATCTAGTTACTCAGCAGTATTTGTTGAAATTAATGTTGCAATATTGTAAACTATTTCTATGCTTGCATCGAACTCTGCATTGAACTCTTGCATACGGATTACATGGATATACATGTGTTTTGTTGTTCAGTTTGGGATGACGCCACGGCGACCAAGTTTGTAGTAATGCTGTCTGATTGATAGGTTCTATCTCCCATTCGACTTGTCTAGTCTCCATAATTAATCAAGGGTTGAGTACTTCTGTAGTTTTAGGACCACGCATATTACATGTAAGTTTAGTTTAACCTATATGTGAACTGTAGTTTCCATAGCAACGTTGTACATTACCATCCTGGGCTGAATTAATCTTGTACATAAATTTTAGGGTTAGATTCTGATATCCACTACACCGATTATGCAGACATCAAAATAGAGGTGGATGATAAAATAGACTTAAATCAATCAATAGAAAAGACATTGAACCTGAATTTCCCCGTGCGTACCCATGTGACCAGTAGCATCATAAACTCTGGTGTAACGGTTACGGCTGCCCCTCGCCCCCTGCTCAAAACCAAAGATGATCAGGAGAAAAAGTTATTCTCGTGCCAACAATGTAGTAAGAAGTTTTCTTCTTTACCCGACCTCAAGTGCCATAAGATGCTCTGCTATGGCTCCAATGCTAGTGACGGCTCCAGACCGTACAAATGTGAAAAATGCGGCTGCTCTTACACTCGCAAGTATCACCTGGATACGCACAAGGATCGTTACCATAGCAACACGTCGTACAGCTGTGGTAAGTGTTTGAAGATCTACCGGGCTCGTGAAGATTATCTGAGACACCTGAGGAAGAACAACTGCACTCCCTCCCGTATGAAAACTACCAAGACCAGCCAAGAGCAGATCATGAACAGCCAGAGGCTGCACAATGTTCATCGGTTTCCATGCCGACACTGCCCCAAAAGATTCTTCAGGAGACACTACCTGGAGAGGCATATTGAGGAGAAACACCACAAGGACTGGACCGAGCAGGAAACTTGCGAGGTGTGCTCGCCCAACCAAACTATCTCTAGCTCTTCCTCTCCTTCCACGGGTATGTCATGTGACCTTCACCTCTGCTTGTATCACGTTTGCTGCCCTAAGTAGATGTTGATTGAGTTATTTGTTGGGTTATTATTTGGTTGTCATGAGCTACTGATCAACTAGTCAGTGTCTTTTACTAAACTGAAACACTCCATCACTGGTTAAATCCATTAGACTAAGTATGTGGTTAAATTCGTGGAACTTTTAATTACAATAATTTTGTTGGTTTGTGTTAATTATTTTCTGAGCGCTGATATGCCTATCTCGTTATGATTCTCTCCGTACTATGGGATGCAATTAATCAATGCATATGTAATACTACTCTACTTGTGCGTATAATTGTCTACTATTCTCTGACCGATCCATTCACTCTAATTACTATCAAATGTGTAGGTGGGTGTATTTTAGGAGTTGTCCCTTCCATATGCAGTTATATAATCTGCATTGATTGTGCTAATAGCATGCCTTACAAGCTAGACAAATGCAGTACTAATAGTTGGTTCAGCATGTATTATCCAAAGTACATGTATCAATGAATAGATCAGTGCTGTACACACATCGTGGTCAGAGTAGTAATTGGCTTGCTAATGAGATCCTATTTCTTAGTATACCCATGATGGTTAGATGTCAATTCTTAGGTATAGCACTAGCCAATGTTTATACAAGTTGTATAAACTGTAAATGCCTTTAGCTGGTGATAATTTAATGCTATATTTACTAAAGTTTCTCTCCATACTCTACCTGTAGATATCAGCATCACCCCTGCTGAATCCGACGTATCCTCAGACGATTCTGGGCTGATTATTGATGATGTCACCGGCGCCATATCTAGAGGTCTCAAGAACAGCCAGCACTTTGCTCTAACACGTAAGATAGATACTACTAACAACAATACGCTCATCAATGTTATAGGCCATAGCGATGATCTAGTAGGTAATGGCTTGTATATAAAGCCAGACAACTCGCTCTACCAGTGCGTGATGTGCGACTATACCACTAAGAATATAACTCAACTTTCAAGGCATCTGGAGAAACACCAAGCTAGCAAACCCGTAGCTACCACTGCCCGTAAAACTTCCATCAATATCGTGGCTGTCTGACACCGAACTCTGGGTACCCCAATGCTACTATTCTATGATTCCATACAACAACTACATCTATAATACAATAATATACCGCCATAATCACGGATATAATATATATACACACATATATTCAACACTACACGTGCATGATAAGCATGTGACAGAAGCATGATTAGCATGTTACCACATCATCAATTATTTGTTTTTCATCACCACATGAAATGTTTTGGAGTTGTTTTCTCTAGTATTATGGTTTCCTATTACTCTATAGACATGCATCTATCTGTGCATGGGTAAGGAATATTACACTATATATTAGAACTAGCATGTTAAATCTACAATGTACATGTTTATATTCACCAGGGTATTACACTGTACCATTTACTAACATTCATATCAACGTTGTGCCGACATGTGTGCTAAATTCAAGAAAGTTTCTATCGATATTATTTTCTAATATTGCGTTGTTGTTGTTACATATCCGTAGTATGTTTGTATTGCTATACTATAATTATTACCATTATTACTGTTAGAACCTTGTGCAGATAGTTTATCAAACATTTTATTCAGTATATGCAATCGACTCCATTGAATCCAACAGTGCTGCCACCTAGTGACAGGCCTGAGTGCGGTGGAAGTTGCCCCATCTTTGACATATAAAATTTCAATGTCCTCCTCTCATTAGTGCCAATTATATAATAATATAGTTATCAGTGTTTAGTGCCAGATATTAGAGTTTATCAAATTATTATTCCCATCCATTACATTTACAACACCACTAGATTTTCTATTAAAATTTTTGGCCATTTTTTGTCATTCATAATGAATTTCTGGTTAATGAGAATTGATTTGATTTTTTTGTGAAGGTTGTAATATTCTTAATTTTATAACATTATTATGGTGTGGATTTTGTTTCACTTTGCTGTGAATTAGGTTTAGACCACAGTAGTTGTGAATGACTTAACTTTGATTAGTAGTTGTGTATAACATGCAAGTAAAGCTGAGTATATTAGTTTACTAGGACAACCCCAAAAACTAGATTAGTCAAAATTATTAAGTTGAACCAACTTGACCTGTGGCTGGACTCAGATGCATACTCCAATGTTAAACTTAATTTCCATAAAATATTATAACCAAGTCAATGCTCAATCTGACACAGGCTGTTGATTCAAATCTCCTACACAATAGAATCTTGAGACCATGTCAAGTTCACTAAACAAATAAATTATATTAAATTTTAATTTTAAAATGTTAATGATTGTGATTTTTCATGTAACTAGTTGCTCAACTCTTTAGACTAGCTTTTCAAGCTTCCCCTAGCAGTGTAGTTGATGGCATATAATAATATTGTTATTATACTAGTAAATATTAAAAATATTTTCTGTTGAAGAAATATTTTCACTGATTTTTAAGTTTTGGAGATAGATTGCTATATTGTCAGTCTTTAAAGTGGTGATGGTTTGTAGTGTCAAAATTATTCTGTTTGCCAAAAATGTTTGTATTAAAATGATTGTACACCTTTTATTGGATCAATAAAATTTGTGACAATAATAATTACACATTATATTTTTTCCTCATATTGCATATACATGCATAGCAGTAACTGGTAACAAAATATACTACAATATAGTAGATGATAGTGAAGCCATGGTGACCATAGTGTGAAAGGCCACTAAATTCTCGTTGGAAAATGAGAGGTGCCATGGTTTTATTCCAGAAGAATCCAAACCGGCTTAGGACACCCTTTGGTTTGAAGGGGTACTCATAAAACTATGTGGATTGAGTGTTTGGTGAGAAGATATAATATTCCATTGAAATTGAATATATACTGTACATCGTAACTCCACAGTCAAACTCTAAACTATAGGCTACATACATGCATATGCTGCTAAATAGTCTATCATAAATAAGATATTTTGGGAGCTTAGGCTGGTGAACTCAAGTTTTTAATATTGATAGTCTATGTGACCCCAGAAGATGAAAATAACTGCCATGACCACAGGATTTATGCGCTATGCTTTTACAATGCAGGTTTTCAGCAGATTTTCCTTGCACACATTGCATAACATGCACAGTTCTAGTAGGCTGTATCTTCTAAGTGATAATTGAATTAGCATTTTGCCTACTAGGAAAGTGCAATCTATACTACCTTGAGCATAATAAATAACACTATATTGTGTTACAGTTCAAAAGTTCTACGTCATCATCTTGTTTACTTTCCATAATCTACATGTACATTGTGTTCTATCAAGTTCAAGAATATTGGCATGTTGTGTTATTGGAAAGGACAACCATATAAACTGACACTGAGCCGTTAATTATTTTGTATGCCTAATTAATTATCACTGATCACTAAAATAAAAGCAGCATTCTTCTCACACCCTCGTACATTGTCATCATTTCTGTTTACTTGTATACCATTGCTACAGCTTGACCGCTATTAAACTGGTCCAGGCAGCTATCTAAGAAAGTTCAGAATATAGTATAACCATAGAGGTAGGAGTATAGCAGCCTTTACCTTATAGAAAACGTGTAATTTATTAATTATTAGGAGTTATCTACGCATAACTTTCTCTCTTGTATAGACAACTCCTAAAAATGAAATAAGTATTATATAGTTACTGTCATTGCACAAATCATTATCTTGATAGTATATTGACATTCACAGGAAACTTTAGTCTTGTGATCATGCAGGATTGTTGACTGACAAGTTATCGATATTTAAGCTGAATAGAATATGTATTTACTATGTCGCAAAATAATATAGTGAAACCTGCTATGTACACAATACAGTTGTACTGTCCAAAGAAAAAGCATTTAACCTAACAATTGGATTAATCGATTTCATTTTATGGTCAGTTGAATGTTACTCATTCATTTGTTATAGATATAATTCACAATTACATTTGATTTCTTTTGAAACTATGTATCCATAATGCATATCAAAAGTACTGAATAAAACATTTTCTATTTGAGTGAACTGACACATTTTATTCAGAATACTTGTACATTCAAGCTGCCTGTTTCATTAATTTTTCACTTAGTTACCTTCCACACACAATGTGCTGTTAGCATAACATTGAATTAAATATTGAGATTTGTTCTTTTATTCAACAGTCTGGGGTGTGATTGTACAGAAAATGACTTCTTTCACTAGATATTGAATACATGATAGCAAATCAAAAGGTTGAAGCATAACTCTGGGCAACTAAGGGCAAACAACTAAAACAAAAACAACCTGCCATTCGGGTCCCATTATCGAAATAAACTACCAAAAAAATTACATAAACATTTCACATTCATTCCATTTCTGAACTATATCATTTAAAGTCAAATCCATAATATAGAAATAAATAACATGATACTAGTTTTAAGATAGGTAGAAAAGTATGTAGAATACTTTGGTCACATGACTTGTTAAAAACTTGTGCAAAAGTTATACACACCATAATAAAATAATAAGTCTAGCCAAATCACATTTTTATTGATTGTTAGTGAAAAATAGAGATAAAATTGGAAATATTTGTCTAATTTAATAAATTATTATACTATTAATACTACCATAAATTATATTTACAATTGATTAGTAAATAATTTAAAAAGACAGTAAGGAAGACCAATACTGTGAAAGAGTTAAAATACGATATTATATCCTTCATGTACAAACAGATGTGACATTATAGCACAGGTGAACAAAACTTCTGGACGGAATTTGTGGATGCATGTCATAAAAAACAAAAATAACTGTCATTAACAGGTAACTAATACCAACACATAATCGGTTCTAAAATCCCCTGATATTCTGTTCATCATAATATTATTTCAAAATTACTAAATGATTGAATGTGATTGGATTGTGAGTTGCAGTCGAAACATACTTGACTGCTAAGCAAGCTAGTAGCCTATCACAGTCCCATGTTGGATCTATTAGTTATCACTTTGATTTACATCGTAGAACCTATTTGTGGTAATTTAGTATGGGTGTTGAAAGTCACATCTTCTGATATGGCAGCGACTTGCCTAGCTTTGCCGCTGCTAGATCCAGCGTGCAGCTTGCTCAGCGCTGCTCTAGTTGCAGATGCTCGTTTAGCAACTGTCTGCGATCCATCTTCATGAATGTTTTTCACCATTCTGCGCCTAAGCCATGAATGACGTAATGCTTGCGAAGGAGTCATCCTGGTTGATGGATCCCATTCCAGACAACGTCTCAGAAAATCAAGGAAGAGGGGATCGTCACAGCCTTTGAGAGCAACAGTAAGACTCTTTGATCCAGGAGTACCTCTAAGCTTTCCTCTTCTAGACCTGCCGGCTATAATCACACAGGTACTAGGTTATACAAACAAGTACAATCCATGGCCCAGCCTAGCCCCATAAAACAGTAAAAGGTGATAACATATTTGAACAATGTAGATAGGCCTTGAATGCAAACAATGAAGACAAAATGCGTTCATCATGTCCACAAGCTTGTGCTCACATTGATTATATTACACACAGGCACAGTCTCACAAAGCTTCATCAACTAATGATAATACAACACATCGGCTACTAGCCAATCAATGAAAATTAATAAATACATTTTTGTTGATGCTATGAATGAGGGAGTGGAATGAGAAAGAGGACTTTGTAAAACACAAAGAAACCTCACCAGAGGGATATACATACAATATAGGTACTTAATTATCTGATCTAAACAATCAACTAACTTATGTTCATGCTTCATGCAATGCTAATCACAACTAGTTTGTGGTACTTACGCTGTATATTAGGTGATCCATCTGCTGCAGTTGTTACGTTGAGATATCGTGGAATTCCCTTTGAGCTGATGAAATTCCTTGTCCTCTTGGCCTGGTCGAGTATCTTTTGAGGGGGTAACCCATTGATCTCTATGATTGTAGCTAGTTGATCACCTTCATCTTCCCCAGGAAATAGTGGATATCCTGTTAACAATTCTGCTAATATACAGCCTAGACTCCACATGTCAATCGGCATTCCATACTTTGCTCCCAGAATTACTTCAGGTGCACGGTAAAATCTAGACTGTATGTAGGTGTAGATACGTTGATGTTCGTAACAGCTAGAGCCAAAGTCTATGACTTTAATGCCGCTTCGACCTTGCTGTTTTAGCAATATATTTTCTGGTTTCAAGTCGCAGTGAATAATCCGGTTTTTGTACAATGCGTCCAAGCATTGTAACATCGAGTGAGCAAATTTTCGCACTAGTTGTAAGCTGAATCCTTGGAATTTGTTTTTCTTAATCAGTTCATACAGATTCATTGAAAGCAGCTCAAATGTAATGCAGATGTGATTACGGAATGTGAAGTTCTCGAACATGTGTATTATGTTCATCGTATTCTCCCGATCCTGTTTCTTGAGGTGCTCAAGGATTCTGATCTCCTCCTGTGCTTGGCGGTGAAACCTCTTTTCATTCCTTACCATCTTTAGCGCTACATGGCTATGCGTCTTATGGTCATATGCCTTTACAACTTGGCCAAAACTTCCTTTACCAATAACTTTGAGAACTTCGTACCGGTATAAGATATGATCATGGGGAGTATGTAGATACGAGCCATTGTCATCGTCATAGCCATTGTTGTTAGCCCCACCGAGAACTCCTTGACGTTTCTTAGCGCCATGACCAACAAAGTATATCTGCTGGTAATTGAATATTTCATGATGCTCGAAAGATGACAACTTATGCATGTACTGCTTCATGGCCACCTCAGGTGTCATGGTGGATGTCTTCCCGCTGCCAAGCCTAGCTAGTTGGTCCATACTGGATTCCATTCTATGAGGTGTTGTAGACTTCTGGCCTGTATGTGTCGTCACTGCTGTTGATGCTGTATGCTGATTTTTCTCATCATGCATCTGCTGCACCTTCATAGCGCTGCCAGAAAGTTGTTTGGTAAGTGGAGGCAAGTGATTCATGGTAGTATCTACGGCACCATAAGATTGTTGATCCCCACCAACCATCAGCTTACCATGGAGAGGGATTTTTATTTTAGATACGCTGGCCATACTATCATACTGCTAACATAGAAGCCCTGAGTAATTGGAATGTATTCGGCCGTAGACTCGAAGGTGACTCTTTTTTTTATAGAAGCCGTCCCTTTAGATTCTAAATTTCAGATATCATCCTGAAAATAAAGATAAACTTTAAAGGGAATGCATTCATGATAGTTAGCTGTTAGCCTACATTATGCACCTGTTTGCAGAATGATGAAGAAATATTAGCTAGTAGGCATAACAAAACATACTATGCAACTATTTTTACACACATTCTACTAGCAATATGCAGGCTTAGATTAGAAATCAATGATCAATAAGCAGAAGAATCCCCCGGGTGTGCATCTCATTATTGTACACTAACTACCTTTATGATAGAACTGGGCCTACATTACACTGCAGCACTGGATCCATTATGATTATTATAGCTATCACCATCTGCATGTAGGTCTAGGTACAACTTTACGTTGTGCTACTGATTCACTCTCAAAAACGATGGTAGGATAATATAAAGCACAACAGCAATGAAAGTTCAATGAGCAAAATCAAACTACAACTTGAAACACAAATTACAATATTAACAAATATATATATATATATATATATATATATATATATATATCTATATTACCGCAACTTAAGTGGCAATGAACTACTAATAGGCTACTAATAGCAACAGGCATACTTGTGATAACATCAGTGGTACATTTACAATACAAATTAGAGAATACTTTGCAAAAACAAGGTAGGTTCTTTCGAGGTAGGGTCTGAGCGAACCGATGTAAATAAAACATAGATCCAAATACTAACTTATCAAATTCTCAGACTTGAAACTGATTTCATATAATGCTACTAATGCTGTAATGTGAACGGCATTTAGTCAGAGCGATGAACAAAAACCAACATCTTAATCATGATCTTCTAATCTACCTGGTCTCTGTCCACTTTCTAGGGGCCCAAAGGTCAAGCTAAACTACTGGTTACCAGGCGGGTGTTACTCAAAACAAAATGCATATCCTTTGAGCACATTAAAAATACCAAAAATAATGAAACAATTTATATCACAATAAACACTTTTGTAGACTGACCAACCCGGTGATTATAATATTGAATGACATACTTTATGCCATTGATTAAACAAGGTTATCAGATGGCATACAAGTATATGTAGAGTTGGCTAATAAAAAAAATAGAATAAAAATAGCCCTAAAGGCAATGGGGTGTCGAAAAGGGCTTACTCAATCCAATCAATATAAATAATTGTAAATAGGTACACATTTAGATTTACAATTTTGATTTTAATTTTTGCAATAGCAATGTGAGGTGATTTTAGTTTTTAGCGATAAATTAAATACTGATTATATAATTAGCATAAACATTTTTTATTACTATTTTATTTACCTATTATTAATTATAATTATTTACCTGTTAGACTGACTCAGTGACTGTGACTGATTTGATACAATTACTGAATTAGTGAATTACTCATTTACACAATTACATGGTAACGTGCAGAAATCTTAACAATAGATGCTAGCCCTCACATTCAAAGTTGATATATTATGCAAAAACAAACAAAAACGCTAGGTGTTAGCTTTATACTTACTATTTTAGGTGTTTTTTACAACTATTACAAAAAGGCTGTCTAGTCTACAACAACACAGAAATGTTCTCATTTATTATTGCATACAGTCGGTATGTTATTTACTGGTTGTTATAGTTATTTTAATTTGCTACAAATAAGTCACGTGTAATTGACCCACCAATCGTGTCAGCGTTAGCATTTGTTGCTTAGCTACATTGATCTCTCTGCAGTAATACAATATATTTCACGAGATAAAAAATATATTATATACCTTGTCATGTAAGAAGTGAGAAGACAACTACTAAATGAACAGTGCATGTGAACTACTCCTTGATGCAAACAGCTCCCAAAACTAGAATAATGCCACTCAGCTACACAGTATACTGCCAGTCTGGCACTAGTGGTGTTCTGGTAGAAAGTATGTTGTTGCCTGGAATCTAAGCTGTGCTTTGTAAAATTTCTATACATGGCTTTGGATAGATGAAAAATAACCTACATATACAACATGTATATGTAAGTGTGGGTAAAATAATCTAGTTCGACTCATAAAAGTGGTGAGAAGCCTAGTCTAGACAAACAAATGTAAAATTGTTATTGACTACACTTATACTACTATACTTCGTCAACTGTACCATGCCTTTTATTGTCTTTGTGAGGTATGAAATGGACTAGATGGGTATACTGCAGACTGCACCTACAAATGTATTACAGTATGTAGCGTTGAGTGTAGAGGTAGGTGACACCGGCCATTGACCCTTGTAGAATGTAGACAATTTTAGGTGCTTGTTTATAATATACGTAAAGACATTTAGATGAGCTTAGATGAGCATATACTGTATAACAATAAATCCACACATCATTTTTTGACTTTTGGTTGCTGTCGGGGGCATATACATTGTATATATATATATATATATATATGTGTGTGTGTATATATACTCAATCTGCGTACAGTGTACTGTTCAGGTGTGTTTATGTGTCGGATCAAACTTCTTATAATCATATGGTCCATGTGTATTATATATTCATAAGTGTATATCCATATCCAGTATAATTATTTTAATATTCCTATGGCATTTCAAATCAGACAACTCTTGGCATTTTCTATCAAACTACATATTATTACATATAAAATTGCACATCTGTAGGTATGCAAATGCAACAAAATTTCGGTGGCAGAGTTTCCATAAAACAGTTTGCACTAATAAAATATCTACTAGTGGTGAATTCTCTAATTTTATCTTTTCATATTTTGGCCCTTGTAGCCCATTAAATCGCTAGTTACTGAACGCCCTTTAATATTCAAGTGTTTCTGCACTGCTAGTAGTAGGATGGACGTCAAGTGCATGTGCATCTAGAACAGCGTGAGTGCAGTACCTGCATCTGTATTACTATTCCGTACCAGGTGGCCGCTGCTATTACCACTCAATAATGTACATGACTGGATATCAGGAGGTAACATTAAGCAAGGAAACATAAATTCTATGAGAAAGCCTGATCTGAAGAATGAGTGGCAAGACATGATCACCAATGTCTGTTCCAGACCTGGTACCTAAAGAAAAAGAAGAATGTACATACATCACACACAAGGTTGTCTGTTTAGACAGGAGTTGTCTTAACTTAGGAAATATCTCGAGAATATTTTCTACTGGACCTTATCCAATTAAATAGCTTCATTATAGAGCGTGGTTAGAAACACAAAATGAGGGCTCGTGCAAAGATATCTTTAGGCTCGTGGGCAGAGGATGAATTCACCCCTGATACCCAACATAATCCAAAATTCTTAGTCACCGGCTGCAGCTCCTTGCTAACAGCATTTTAGGAGTTACAGTACTTCATTAGCAAAACTATGCATGACTCTGAAATACAAGACAAAAATTCTAGACAAGAAGAAATTTTTTACTGCCTAGTTCAGTTGCTAGTAAAATAAATCCAAGGAGTAATCTAATGACTTATTAAATAAGTCATTAGATTACTCCTTGGATTACATTATCATGATTGCTATGTATTATATAAATTATATCGTTTATTTATATATAAATCATAAAAATACAATTTATAGTTATAAATATTACGTATATAAGTGCACAATGTTATAAATATTGACATCTTCTTTTGATTAGAATAAGGTTGGGTTGCGCTAGTTCAAAGTTTAGCTGTAACTTTTCTGTTGCTATATATGCATATATATATAGCAACAGAAACAATATATATACATTGTATTGGTTATGAGTTTTTATGCATTCAGATAAACGTTATCACTAATTTAGGTTTCGTTGATTCTATAATTTTTATTTATAATCAAAATAATAATTATTGTGGCAATTATTTATTATAATTATAATGATGATTTAGATTTAGGTATTAAAATGTCTATTTAGCATATTTGTATTATGGTAATTTTATTACGTCAATATAATATTAGAAGATGAAATATGCTTAACACATTTTATTTAATGTAAATTAATTGGATAATCATTATGGAATAATGAATAATTATAGTATTTCGCAGGTTAATCACTACCGTACCCATTTGTTTGGTATTGTTACATTGTATAAGAAGAAGGGAGTGAGTATGATGGTGATATTACTTTTACTTTAATACGATGCTACTTGGGCGTACATAGGCCTTCAAACAGGAACTTTAAGCTGCGTGCTAACCATTGCCCTTCTAACCAAAGTTCTATAAAATACATACACAGTCTGCTAACCCTGAGGCATCAGCCTACACTGCTACAGACTATTCAATTATTGATCAAGAATGACTTTGATTACAAGTATGGACAGTTCTACAGGCACTGTTAGTCGGCGGATTTTTGTTAGCCAATGATTATTAACTTTACAAAATAATATTCACTTTCGGTATGATGGCATCTTAGCTGGTTCTCACGAGATTTAATGTTTAAAAGTTTGGTAATCGCAATTTGCTGGAATTTTGTCAAGACCTGCATTTATATGGAGCAGCTATTACCCCACCAATTATGTGATTCCTCACATTAAGGTTTCCATTATGTAGTATTAATAGGCAGTTTATGTATTATTGCTACTAGTAAAAATCTATAACATGCCATGTTCTGATTGATTATCAGGTGCATTGTTATATCTCTGTCACTGAATGATTTTGTGTTTTGAATTTAGCTTTACTAGGTTTTATTATGCAATTATTACAAAAGATTTCAGTGTTGGTTAGCCTATACTTGTATCATCTGCGATCTGTTACAGGTCAACCATGGCACAGTATTCCAAAAATCGAAATCAGTATACAAATGGCCGTCTTCCACCTGTTTATTCAAGCATTGCAGATGGCATGATAGTCAGCTCAATGGCAGTACCACCACAGAAGGTTGCTGCCAACTCTGGGCGAAAAGTGAACGACATCAAAGGGAAATCAGGTTCTAGCATCTCACCAGAATTGTCCAATAAGAAGTTAGATGAATATGAGAGGGCATTGAGAGAGAAGGAGAGGTTGATGAAGGAGAAGGATAAGGAACTCAAAGATAAATCAGCTCTTGTAAAGAGTCGGGATCAACAGATATCTAGTCTATCAGTAAGTTAATTCATAATTATGTAGGGGCTATAATAGGCTATACCATTCCCATTTTTGAGAAATAATATCCTGTATGGTGTAAGATATTATCCAGAACCAATCTGATTTGTGGTGAAACTGATTCTATCATGTGTATCTGTGTCTAAGGGTCATAGCATGTTATGTCACTGTAGGTAATGCTGTTATCCTTGTTGTAGTCTGGATTTGATCACCTGCTTTTATTGGACTTGTTGGCTCCTCTTCAATTGTAACATTTATTTAGCAACTATTTGCAACTTGATATCTAACTCTTAATGTGTTCAGTTTTTAAAAAATTATCACCTTGATACCAATTTTTTGAATCTGTGGTAGGAACTGCTCAGTCGTATTTGTTGTTGACGATCTCATGTGTCTTCTCTCTGCTGTTGATTGTAGTCTGAGAAGATGAGCATGCAGGAAAGAATAGCCCAATTAGAACTAGAGTGTAAGCATCTCAAAGAGTGCGTAGGTAAAAAGGAACAGGATATAAAAGACCTGCAATCAATTATTGATGCAAAGGTGAGTGTAGAGTTTAGACTGACTGTGTTGTACATGTGTATAGTGTGGTAATGTTTACTTTAGTATTTGGGGTATACTTGGGTACGTGCTTAAATTGAAATTTCGAAACAATATTTATGAGTAACACATCTGCATTGGTCTTTTAGTTGTACATGTACGTCTGCATTGCTTGCATTATGTACCATAGAGACTATCAGTTGCACTAGAGTAAGTTATGAACTTATTTTAACCCACCTCTGTCACTCATAATTAACAGATTTCGGTGAATTGAATTAACCGTATCAATAAATTCTGTTTTGATTTGAGTCGATACAATATTTTGCTAGTATATTAATATTATTTAGACATCCCATTTCAGCAGGGTATTATATTGTAACAGATTTATATGGGTACACACTAACCATTTAATCTAACGACTCCTTATTAATCTAATTACCTGATAATTAATTCAAAGCTAATAACAAAGATTTTTGTATTCTCAAAAATCAAGTCCAATTACTGTACTTTTGTCAATGTTAAATGAAGTAATTGTTTATTCAGTCACCAGTTTATAAGTTATAGTTTTACTAGTCCAATTGCATTGTCCTCTATAATCTACATAGTGTATATGCATAGCATTGGGCCCTTCTAAGAACAGTATTATTGCAGTCGGACAGACATACGGGATTATACATGCAGTTGACCTTTTAGAATCTTGTGAATAAATTTCCATGCTGCCTTCCATACTTTGTATTCAAAGTATGGAAGGCATCGGATCATTACATACAGTATAGCACAGCCATGTATATGCTTAGTAATGTAATGTAATTGTCCATGGATGTTGAAGCAGTCACTTGGGAGCTGTTAATCAATTCTGCTTGTATAATAAAACAAATAACCGCTCTTCATGTCTCTAGTGTTGGTACAATACCTTCATTAATTTTCTAAAGGATTAATTATGCAGTAAATATATTTTACTCTAATGGGTGTGAAATGGATATCTATGTAAAAATATTGAAGTTCTATCAATGTCAATAATCATCAATACCATTGCATACTCTGCTGGGCTGTAGCTGTTATTGTAATATAGGATATTATACTTGAAGTAATGACAGCTTTAACGTACCAGTGTATGAACAAGTATGAAATATAACGTTATGTAGATTGCCGAATTTACTGTCTGCCATAACCCATACTATCACTAAAGAGCTGAAATGTGAGCATCTGCTTGGCTCACATTGTTGCTGTATGTAGTAAGAGGACATCTGAAAGCATGAAAGTTACTTGACTTTATTTTTGGTAGCAATTAATGTTTTACAACTGTGTTTTTCACAAGCAATACTTTGTTTTATACCGTCTTCCATGCACTCGATATTATCGCACTGTACGTGTCACTGGGGGAATAGAAAATAGTTTGTATATGTTGCACTGTTATAATACATGTCTATGATTATAATTACATACAATGTACAGTATATCAGTGACATATTATTTGTTTTATAGAATAATGAAACTGATTATAAAAGTCTATACGAGGCAGAGAAGTCAAAGCATGAGGAATGTAGAGAAAGACTGTCATCGTCAGAGGTGAGGTTAAAGGAGAAGCAGACGGAGTTAGTAGATATGGAGAAACGACATAAGGAGGAAATAGATACTCTCACTAAACAGGTATATACTTGTTACTACTGCTCATTGGGACCTGTGTAGAGTCTCTGTGATATAAGACATGCTTTCTTAGCATTGAAGTGGGCTTTTTGAGCAATTGTTTGGGTGGACAATGGACTGGGTGGATAACGAGTTGGGTGATGGGTCAGGTGGGTGATGGGTCAGGTGGGTGATGGTCGGGTGGGTGATGGGTCGGTGGGTGATGGGTCGGGTTAGTGATGGGTCGGGTTAGTGATGGGTCGGGTTAATGATAGGTCAGGTTAGTGATGGGTCGGGTTAGTGATGGGTCGGGCTAGTGATAGGTCGGGTTAGTGATGGGTCGGGTTAATGATGGGTCAGGTGGGCGATTCTTCTACATCAGTATCTGTGGCTTAATTTGAAAAATCACTCAAATTGACATATTGTTGTATATTTGTAGATATAGCTCGGTATTGTGCATGTAAAAGCTATTACATGCAATTGGTGTTTATTGTGTTGAAAGTTTGCTCAAACTAGAAGGAGAGCACTTATAGCCTAATAGCCCAACATAGGCATGTTATGTTAGAGGAGGGTTGGAGTAGGATAACCCTGCATTAGAGTGCATTATAATCATGAATAATTTGTACTTGATCAGTAGTCAGTTCTCCCTCAATAAAACTATCAACTCCTGTTTACATACCTGATGGTTGCTGGTAATTGGCTACCAATTTACTGTTCTTATCAGTTCTTACTACTTGCCATTTAATACGCCCTTTACTCTACATATAGAGAGAATAATAATACAATATTGGCTACACTAATTTATGACCACTCAAATTTAAATTTTATCTGTAAACTTTCAAATTAAATTATTAATTATTGTCTTGTTAGGTGTTTAGATATGATTGCTGTGTTTGTTTACTGTAATAGCTACTAGCATATTCTGATAGGAATATTATTTATGATAATTTCCATAATGCAGTTAGAAGAAAGATTCTCAAAAACTTTAAGTGAAAGAGATGAACAGCTTAAAGAAAAAGAGGAGAGAATACAGAAGATGAAGAAGCAGATGGCAGAGGCATTTACCGGCAATTCAATGCAAGTCATCTGCTTTGATTGAAGTTAGGCGCCGAAGTCAAGATATTTTATATAGCCTTTGTACTTTATCAAATGGAGAAATTGTCTATCTGTCCTTTACTAAGGCCCAATCACACTCCAATTTTTAAGGCTATAAACATATCTTCACTATAACTGCACCTGAGTAAATGGCTTTAGCATGTCTTGTGGACAGTAACAGTTAGAGGTAAAATATTATCACACTCCATAAACACAATATTTGTTGTACAATGTACACATATCTTTAGTTGCCATTATACTAGCCACCTCCTGAGTGTTGATATGCAGTTCTCTAGGCTGACTGTCTCACTGACTAGTGTTGTTAGCTGCCACTTGAATAATAATAGAAAACGTTTACTGCAATCTCAACTGGGTAAATATTTGCATTTGCTAACTTATTTAGCTAACATGAACTAATTTTGTTCTATCTATAGTTTATAATTAAAGAATAACGAACATTTAAATTGATCACATAATCTGAAACCTTCCGAACAAGCTTCCAGTGTGGTGTATGTTTAAAGGAATTACGTGGTAGGGACTATATTTAGAAGTACACTGACTGGTCTTGCTATTTTTACTCATGGAATAGAAATCAACTCTTGAAATATTTAATTGCAGGGAAAGACAACAACAAATAGATGAGCTTAGCAAAGAGTTAACTAAAATTCAAGGGGAATGTGATAGCTTGAGACAGCAGCTCCGTCATGCTGGACATAAGGTAGTGAAAACTCTCAGTCTAACATAGGAGTGTCCAACCCTAAGACAATGAAGTTGTCAGTCTAACGTAAGGGTGCCCAACCCTAAGTCAATGAGGATCGTTATAGCTAGTTGGCAACAGGTGCAACAGGCTGGGTACTCCTGTCCTAGTACTCCTAGAGTTGTATTGTGGAGGCTAGCAAGTTATACATGTAGACATTAAATCCTTGATCTCTGTGCTATTATTAATTCTGTAAGTTCTTGTGTGAAAATTGTTTTGCAAATTTCTTCAATTTTCCAATTAGACAATTTTTACAAAAAATATATAGTTGCATTGTTAGGCTCAGGAAGTAGTTGGCTAACTAATGCACTGTGTTTGATTTCTCCAATATGAATGTAGATTAACCAGTTTTTATCTTATTTGGTAGAATAGATAAAATAATACAGGTATGTAGTTATAGTGGCACATGCACCATGGGCTAGTTATACCTGCTATTTGATTGGTTGCTGGGCTTAGCCCTAGTGCTTGTCTACCCCTCCTCTATTCTGCGGTGAAACTGGAACCAACAGCTGAGATATTGTGAACAATAATAAAAGATGAATTTTTGTTTTACCATGGCATTAGCTATTGAAACGAAAGTACGTCTTATACTATTATTCATCATAAAACCTTTAGCCTACATCAAAATTTTCAAATTGATGTTGTAATTGTAGATAGTCAGACTAGCATACCTGTAGATAATTACATACACATACATGGACACAACCATTTGCATCGCTGTAAAACAATGAAATTTATAGTATTAGAATACTAAATTGTGTTTCTCTGGCAAGTTGTAATCAGTACTAGAGGTAGAGGTTGCATGTCACATGTAAATACTAGCTAGTGTTCTTATTGCTTGTGAACAGTGATCAGCGGACAAGTCTTGGTACCAATGGTGGCAGTATACCAGACCTAATAGATAATTGTGTGGTGGCCCACCAGGTCACCATACAGCTATCTCTTAGGTGACACTATCCCCAACACCATTGCAATATTCTGCACAAACCCTGCTTTGCAAATTGTTGCTAACAACCAATTTGTACTATTTTGTTAGCAGCACACACCCCAAATATTATTAATTGAGAAAATCAACCTTTGATTAACTTGACAATATTAATATAATAATATAATATTATCATTATTCTATTTGAATAATTTGCACATGTTTGTGAGTAACTATAATCATGATATTGCTGTTCAACCAGTTTGTGTGAGAAAATATTATTCTTGATAACTAGAAATGAAACTATAAATACTCTTTACTTCCTGCGTAGAACGACTCCTCGGCGTCATGTGACAGCTGTAGGAACCTGAAAGCTCACCTCGAGAAGAAGGAGCAGATAATTAAGGAGAAGAACAGAACTCTGGATGAGCTCAACTTAGTCTGCGGCAGATACGAGGTACAACTGAAACAACAAGAGGAGCTTCTGCAGCAGTGGCAGGAAGTTAAGGGTCGTGTGCTAATATTTGAAAAATGATATTCTTTTATTATTAATTAAATTATAATATATATATACTATATATATATTATGTGTATAACTGTCAAGTAGGCCTATCAATAATTAGCTAAGAGTTCATATATTGACAATTGAGGTAAATTATTACAGTAGCTGATTTCCACGGTTCAAACTCGAATTGTACCATTTATAGATTCCAGGCAGTTTGTACTTTTAACCTCAGGTTGTTATTAATATGAGATGTAGTCCTGTTCAACCAGTTGAATCCTATAAAATAAGAAGATATGAATGTATATTATGATTATATAAATATACGGTGTAGTCATAGTTATAATATGGCATGTAATATTATCACACAACAAACAATATGACTATATTTTATGTCACAAAATGGTCATTGGTATATTTTGTCATCCACTAACGACTTGGTGGTAATTTTCATGTACACAGTTATTATAGATGTTGTTATTGTATCATTATAATATCCACATTGCCATTCAATTGTATGTAACAATTTTGGTGAATATATAGAAACATTGTCGCTGTTATCTTTTTTGTACTATGTATATTGTATGCACCAGATGACCTCTTGCTGGTACATCCGTTCAAGTTTTCTTTTATTAGATATTTTATGCTGAGATATTTAAATGCAACTTGCAGTAATTTCTTGATTCTTGAATTTCTTAGATTTGGTAGTGTGCAATTTTATATTCTATTGCTCATCCACATGCCAGGATAGTTTTCCATCCAAAGTCTCAGTATTTTGCTTACCTTATTTTGTACTAATTAATTGATTTCAAGTTTTTAGTTAAAACGTATACATGTTTTAATGCATTTGTGATTATTTTATGCTCTGCTTCTAAATTGCCTTGTCCATATTAATGTCATGCAGAATGAGATATCTATTTTCTATAGCATTTTATTTACCTAGTAAACCCTATTCTACAAACATATTATTATATTTTTGAAAGTTATTTTGATAATGGAGTAAATAATAAAGGCGACCATTTGTCACTCTGAAGCTAGTTTATCTAGTAGTAAAGGTTATTGCAGATATGGTTTCTATATCACTCTTGTGTGTGCTACTTAAAAATTAGTAAACAGTACCCAATATAATTTGTAAATAGTAGCATCTTTCTCCGGAAATGCATAATGGTGTTGAAAGTCTTTGACAACACAGTCATACTCTACATAAAAAAGGTGATTGTTGGTTGGAATAAAGTCTATTTGGCATTGAATATACTGTTTATGCACAATTACATGCACTGTATCATTGCATGTACAACTGTACAGTTATCATATTTATATGTGTATGACATAGGACTAGGACACAATATACATTGTGCATGTATGCATGTGCATTGTAATATGTGGTCAAAAAGTGCATGAATCAATGCATAATGAGTGTTAAGGGAGTTGTCTGATCAATAATGTTAACAACACCAGTTTCGAGTTACATCGCGACCTTGACATTTGAGCGTTTCCGTAGTTACCCTTAGCAACGTGTCAACCTGAGGGAGTAATAGAATAATACTGTTCTCAACTAGCAAAATACGAGTGATTGTGCACTCAATTTGCTGTTACGATGGCACTCACTACTAAGAAAGTAGAGTATGGGCGCCGAAGAGGAGCAGACAAACGTGAGACAATTACAGCAAACATTCATCATTTTTTGTTAATGACAACTAGAATTTTCTCTGTCCCAGATGATGGTTGCATCGGTTTCGTGTTTGTGATTATGGATAGTAACTCACATTTTTAGCTTTAATCGCTAGTTTTACTTTGTTAGTACGTGTGCATTCAACAGTTATTTTATTATAAATAATATGTAAATGTAACCTAGGATTTTTGAAACCAATTTTAATTTTTACTTACTAGAGGACCTACATGTACTAAGTAGTTCTACAAATCTCAAAGGTAAGACACATTCCCAGACATTAGACTAGGGTTATAGAATATGTACTTATTATTGTAGCTGTAAGTGCTCCACCAATTAACCTCCAGATGCCCGACAGCAATGCTATAAAAGACATGTTGGTGTTGAGTGGAAAAGAATGGGATAGAATAAATCAGCAGTTATACAGAAGACAATTGGAGCAAGAGAAAATAAAGGCAATTAGAGAAGAAAAAGAAGCAAGAAAAGCACTTTCGAAAGATATGGTCAAAGACTGGCCAAATACTCTAGAAGTATGAAATTTATTTGTTCAAAAGTTTCACATAATATTGTGTACATAATTATTATGCATGAACATGTTATTTACAATGATATTTCATGAAAATATATATAGTGTATATATATTCAATATTATAGGATGCAATGATAGTTCCTTTTGTCTTTGTAGGTATTCTGAATGTACAAGTATATTCACACTTTCTGTAGTTGTATATTGGTACCAGACATAAATATTTTCCAATTTTCAAAGGGAAATCGAAGAAGGAAATTGGAGGCCAGAGCAATAAGGGAAGCAAAGAAAGAAGAAGAGAGAAGACAGCTAGACTTGGAAGAAGCAAAGTTTCAGGCACAGAAAAGGAAGGAGGCCATAGAAAAAGCAAAGACTCAACAATACTATCAGACAGACAGAGTTAAAAACTTTCATGTAAGTTTCACACTTAATTGTAGATAGATAGCGAGTGTGAGATGATGTATAGTTGCTGTGAGAGTGATGGGTACCCAGTCTTACTATATATTACCATATATTACTATTATATTACTATACACAATGACGTTAGAACGTGCTCTTTAGACATAACATTGTATTTTTCATTCTCCAGAGTGCTCTTCAGCTTACTGAAGTTCTGAAAGAAAGAGATGCTCAGGTCGAATTTAACCAGTTGAAGTTAGCAGCTAGCAAGGGTCAAGACAGGGCATACCTGGAACAAGCTCAGAGAGATCTGGAGGAGGCAATCCTAAAAGATCAAATTGATGCACAGAAGCGTATTGAAGCTGTTAAGCAAAACAAGGACTTTATTAAGGCGCAGTAAGTATTTTACCAGCATTATTTGTTGAGTATAAATTGATTGCCACTTTTTGAAAGACTGATGCAGTAAATTCCTCTTACAATAATATGTAGACTAAAAATTTTGAATGTAAACTACAAAACAGTCTGGTCAACATAATTCTACAGAGTTAAAGACCATCTGAAGACTAAGGTCAAAGAGCATGACCTGGACAAGCAAGAAGGAGAAGAGCTGAAGAAACTAGCCATTCAATATGAAATTGAAAAGAAGAAATTAGAGCAGATAAGAATGGAAGAAAAGCTACAACTAGGTAAATAAATCTTGTTCCCATACAGAATATACTCTATGATATACATGCACATGTTGTATTATATACATGAGCATGTATGTACATGCATATTGTATAGAGTTGGATATTTTGAATCTATAATGCGACTGATTATGAAGTTGCTGCTAACAATAAATCCAACACCGATAGGAATTTTTTATACAATATTTTTAGGGCAAGACAATAAGAAACAGATTGCTGACAGAAAGAAATTAATGGAGATAGACCAGCAGCAGATGGAAGAAGAGGATGCAGAATGTAGAATATTTGCTGCTGCCAAGAGAAAAATGGTGAAACTTCGAATGGAGAAAGAAAGACAACTCCATGAGTAAGTATGAAAATAATAGTTGATCATCTCACAACTAGACCAAAATAACCAATCCATTAATTAACCAGGAATGTAAGGACAGTTCTTTTCAATGTTTGAAGTTTCTTTGGGAGAGAATTTGAGCTGTTTGTGAAATGGACAACAGAGAGTTATAATGAAAGTGGGCCTATGGACGTAATTTGTTTATTATGTACTCAGTGAGAAACAGAAGAATCTGGAACGGATCAGAGAGAAACTGGCTGCTCAGATGAAGACATTGGTAAGCAATGAAGACGAGAGAATCAGGAAAGCAGTAGAGGAGGCAGAAGCCAAGCAAGCCAAGGAGGATGCCGAAAGGACAGAACGAGCCAGGCGAATGATAAAGGAGGCTGATGAACACCGCGCTCAAATGGTGAGCTTCTCCAATAATTTGAATTCTGTTGCTTGTTTACTCAAAAGTCACTTCTTATGGAGATAATTGTTTACTCACTAGTCTAGCAAGAGGTGATCAGCTTGCTCTATGGTGTGTTGAAAGCAGTTTTTGTTGGATTTGGTATATTGTCCACACTGTTGACAAAGTCAATGCTAACCTTATCAACAAACAAGTATGAAATAAATTTAGATGAAGGAAGCAGAAGTGAAAGCTGCCGCTGAGAGAAGGGCTGAACTGGAAAGACTTGCTGTGCAAAGAGAAGCAGATGAGATTTTCAAACGAAATGAAGAGGAGAAGGTAGTCAGGCGAAGGAATGAGGCAGGGAATGTGGCCCAATTCCGTGTTAATCAAGCTGTAAGTAGAATGAAGTTAATGCTATGGGTGCAGATGGTACTGTACACAAATTATGTAGGACGAGACATAATAAAAGTACCATAATATGTAATAACTATTACATCAGCAACATCAAACAAAACCCTTCAATTTTTTTTCACATTTCAGGAGGAAAGGTATGCAAAGGAGAAAGAAGCTAGACAAAAAGCACTGGCTCAAGATGCTAAGAACGTGGAACTGTTAGCCTTAGAAGAGCAACAGTTCCAAGAATACGCTGGTAAGGTGATTGATCACTGTGAGAAGGGGGGTAGAAACACCATCCCTCTAAGAAGAGCAGCTCAAATAGGCATTGGCGGAGGACAAGGTCCAGTGTATGAAGGTATGCTATATTCATGTCAGTGCAGTTGGACTAACCTCCTATGTTCACTCTATACCGGTAAACTAAATATAGAGGCAAATTAACCCTTAGCAGCGGGTTCACCAAGTATGGTTGTTGAGGTATAACCCTCGGCCAGCTACACGGACAGTCTAGTTTACATCTTAATATATGCCAATATACTTACTGTTTGAATATCATTGTAAAATTATTTGAGGACACTGAATTTAACAGCGTTGAACAATTCATCCATTCAATCATAGGTAAAGGAGGAATAAGACCAAGCTATATGGCCAAAGATGTAGGAGGAACTCAACTTCCAACATGGAAGAATGGGCAGACTGAACAGACAAAACTGGATGTCCATGGAGAAGTTCCAACCAATAAGAGGCTAGGTTTCATCTGGTGAACTAATTATAGATGATCACTTTCTACAGTCTACTGTCCCTATAAAACTACCAGATGAGAGGGTAGTATTGGTCACCAGTAGCGATGACAAGTTGAATAGACAGGAATTTTTAGAACAATAATCTCATATTCTATACACCAGATTTATTAAAAAATACTATACAGTAATAAATTTCGATGAATAATGTTATGTACATATTTTTATCTTTTCCCAAAAGATCTTTACTTGAATTAACAATGTTTAAGAGTTGTTGATAGGGCAGTTACATTTGTTAAGTCATAAACTTAATATGTACACTAATTGTTACAACACACGTAACCTCATTATGTTATTATGTCAAAGACAATAAATTTTATGATTAGGACTGCACACTCAACAACAAATTACATAGGATTTCAGCTACAGTCTGATGAAGTATTTAGTATTTATTATCACCATGGGCAGGACTGGCATCACACATTATCTGTCAGTTAGATATTAATTCTTCTGGCTAGTGTCACGAGATCTGTATGTTACACCTTTTGACCTTAGTTCCCTCACCAAGCTGGTTGATAGTTTACCAGAGACAGAAAGTGCATAGATACCAGGTACACACCGATCTACAGATATGTATTAATAAACACATAAATAGGAATGTATTAGCTGTAATAGTGCACTTTAATAATGCATGACTGAGTGTTATTTATAGAAGCAATGTGTTTGAGTTAAATTATACATAACACAGCCTACATAAAATAAATTCTGCAATAATAGTAATATAACACGATGTGCTATTACTTACTTATTCTTTGCCACTTTGCAACCCAACTATCATCTGGACTCATTAAAGCAGTCATTCTACAATAACCAAAATAGTCATTACGCCAGCAAGCTCAAATTATCGGTGTTGAGATTTTCAAGAGATAAATATGATAATTTTATTTATATATCAGTGGAGTGAATGTACGTAATTACAATAATTGTGAATACATAAAATGCTGTGAACAAATTATTAGGTGTTAAAAATACATGGAACAGCGACATCAATATTACTTCATAAACTAACAAGTCATCGAATGAGCATGTACAATACAAACCGCAACTTGATTCAATACACCTTGAGTTCCTAGTATGCTACATCTTGACCATTTTATGATCAATTTGAATTTATTGAGAAAAATCAACCTGAATGCCGATGGTATATTAGAAGCACCACAAAATTATATATGGCCTACACACCCATCAAAGTTCTGACTTGTGCATTCATCTACAGCATCAGCTCGGTTCTTCATATTTAGAAATCTCTCACAATTGTCACATCCATCCATTTCAAATTGGTCCACTGTCTAAAATAGTAAGTACATGTAGACAAAGTGTTTGAAAAAAGTTTAGCCAAAAGGCACTGATTTTAATTGTTGCTGATGAATCCGTTTAGCAATAGGAAGAGGCCAAGTCATCCTCTTGATAGTCTCACCATATTACTTGTGTAGGCCCTATTAATAATGATGACCATTTTCACCAAAATGGGCATACTTATAACTGTGTATATTTTAAAGCAGCGGCAGTCTTTTTTAATTACATTATGCAACATATCACAGCTATATTAATTATCACACCTTTATTTTCTACCAGAGCCTCGGCCATCGAGCAGCATCAGCAAAATGTAGGCCACCAACTAAAAAGTACCTATGAGATAACCATGTGTAGGGCTGTAGACCTATATCCCTCCTGCCATTCAAAGGCAAAAATCATGCACTATACTGATAAACACTTACAACAAATTTAAAATTAAATTTGATAGGCGTTAAAATTATCATGTTATGTTTGGAAACTATGCGACCACTGATAGGGCCTACTAAAACTAGACCTTCTATTTTCATTTGATTACTGTACGACTTATTCAGTATGAGCTCGAGCATACTCATTAATAACAATAATTATATTTTTAGTAGCCAATAGATAGAACAAGGGTTTATATAACCTACCTTGACTAGAGAACATAGCAGACAGGCTCGCAGACGCCTAAGGTCTTTAGGAATCGTTGAAAGAGACATTTCCGCATATGGCTTATATGCTTCAAATGATTTTTATACGAGATTTAAATCTTTATCTTATCTGGTTTACCCAGTGACTGAATGTGAATGGAGTTATCAGTTGATGATTTATTTATTGAGTTATTTGTTAAGGAGTTACACGCCTTAATGAGTTGAGTAGCGTAACCTATTCTACTTTTTGTGTTATTGTTTTGAATTATTTATGTTTCACTACTCATCAATTTATAGTAATGTATTCAAAATAGCATTTAGCTTCAATCAACGAGCCGTTGCTTCAACGTTTCTGCTCTAAAATTGGGATATGTTCAAGGGATTCTGAAACAAAGTTCTCCCCAGGAAGTTGGTGGGTAATTGCAGTAGCGCACTTACCAAAGATATTTTGCACTTACCAAAGAGCGTAAAACCCTCTTTGCACTTACAAAAAATTAAAGATCGTCGGATATAGTCTGATATAGTACAGTGTAGAAAACGACCATTAAACCGGTTTTTTGCAAGCTAGAGATCAAGAAACAACAACTCTTTGGCAAAAGATTTTAAATTTCGAAAAAATATCGCGATGGAGAAAGCCATTTGTACATTGGTCGTGTATCCGCTGTTCTCCACATCAGTGATACTACGAACAAGACACTATCAAAGAAAGGGGCTGCGGCACTATCTTTGTTACAGAGTTGTCTCCCCCTATGATCTTTGTAAAACAGTCATTTCGGTATAAAGTGACTGTTTCAAGGTAACACCCATAGGATAGGTTTTTGGTTTCATATATCTGCAGGACCCTGAAACCTGATTCTGGTCCTAGGCCTGGTAGGTGCGACTGATCGAACCAGCGTGACGTATATCCTATTTAAAAGGCTAAAGCGCATTTTTCCTATTCGAAGATAATATTATTATTATTATTATTCGAATACTACACGTG
Source organism: Bugulina stolonifera (assembly GCA_935421135.1). Taxonomy (NCBI): domain Eukaryota; kingdom Metazoa; phylum Bryozoa; class Gymnolaemata; order Cheilostomatida; family Bugulidae; genus Bugulina; species Bugulina stolonifera. The sequence goes on from OW285189.1 coordinate 9,461,536, forward strand.
TAAAAGCAACACATGATAATATTATTATACTTGTATTTCAACTCACATAATTATTCAAATGTAGGTTGGGGTACTATTACCTTACTATATTTTTGCGGTGCAAGTTTATGTACTAATACTATGCAGTGTTATCAACATGTATTATTATAAAACAGCATTAGATTGGCGTTTGTGCATTAGACACTCACCAAAGCAGTGGAATAGCAGGAAGTGTAATTTTTTATTCTGAATAATAGTCTACAGCAATTCACGCAATTCACTTCTAGGTTGCACCCTCCAGTTTTATCACTTTATTATTATCCAACCTGCACTGACCGTTACCAGTCACAGTACATTGTGATTATTATTCAGTAACAAGAACAAAATAGTGGATGATGTAAAACAATTTATTAAAACCTGCTATTCATGTTAACAACAAATTCTGAACATCAAATCATCAGATTGCAAAACAGTGTAATCATTTATATCAGGTAATAATTATAGCTTTGACCTACACTAAAACAGGAAAATATAACGACTGATAAACTTCTTGGTAAAATACAAAATATCAAAAACAGTCTTGTAATTTCATCGAGGTCACAAATCCAAAAAGATTCTTCAGTTTTATTGCTCTTGAACCATAAAAAACAATTCAAATGGGTACATGAAAACTGTAAATTTATTGAATTGAAGAATAAAATAAAATATATAGCTTGAATGTCACTCTTCCTTAAAGGAAGGTACGCCAATTATAAAGTCCTAATATTTACATGTGCAAGGAATATTGAATTGCAAAGAAAGCCATTACCAACCCATATGCTAAAATTCCTCATACGTTCAACTCCCTGAAATATCACAGATGATTGAAGGGAGGTGGTGAGGTAATCAGGTCAAGGTTTTCTACATAATTTAAAAGGAAGTACATTTATATTTCTACACTCACCTTATTGACTACCAGATCATTCTGCCGCACAAAGTCCCTTCATACCTCTTGATGATTTGCACAATGTCATCACTGAGAGATGACAAGGTCTGGTTTAGAGGTATTAATTGAGATACACTGCTTGTGATCTTCTGGTTCTGCTGAACATATGATAGCAAGCTTGGTGTAACCTTTCTGTGAGACAGATCCTTGGTAATACATGTATCTTTATATAGTAAAACATGATTGTCCGTGGACTGTGAGACATCCATATCGATAGTATCTTCAGGTAGTGGTACAGGAAGTCCAGAGTTATTTTGTTCCACTGTGAGTCTAAATATGCATTGAGAACCTCAGAATTACAAAGATGCATCACTGAAAACATATGCTATGAAAAACAAGGGCAATAGGGAACATGCATATCTAGAGTCACTGCATTCTGACCTGATATTCTTATTTTAAACTCACTAGCCGAATCTTCAGTTATACTCAATGTTATCTAAGCACCTCTTCATCAACGCTGGTAGTCGGTCTTGGAGGAACTTGGAAATCTTGGGATCATAAGATCGAGAAAGTGTAGATATTGTGATGTTCAGCTGTGCATATCTGTAAGATTAATCATGGTTGATTTGATTTTAGAATGATGAAAATCTAATGCAAGAAACGAGTGCAGCGTACATATCTGTTTTTGGAGGCATTTAGAAAAAAAGCATACAGAACATAAACGCTACCCACCATCCAAGAAAACATCGAGCAAATGAGAACATATTATATTATGCATTTTATAATATATTAATATTGTGGAAATTGAGCAAAGAGGTTCAACCTGATATCATAAAACATAAAATGAAATCCACAAGAACATTTTGCAAATGTCTTTGTTTGTGTGCTAGACAGTGTATCCAGTAACAAAATATACAGTGCAAGTACAGGCAATCTACAGATGTAGCACTTACCTTCTGTATAAGAATGGACAGTTTGTTCGTCGTTCTGTCACCCAAGAAGTTTTTCACTCCATTCATCCACTCAATGCCATTGTTGATATTTATCTTCAAGAGATGACAAGGATGGTAAAAGTTTGCTCATTTCCAACAACATCACATTGGTAAAAAAAGAGTTGAATGCTGTTCCTTATATACACACCATTGTAGACACAAAACTCACGTTCACAAAACTCACCTCCTACACAGCCATGCAACTAGTGCCTCTAACATTACCAAACCTGCAGTTTAATTCTATATACCTTAAAATCTGTAAATCGAAGTAGTTTGGTTCTCACTGGGCACCCGGCTTTGATTGATGGTTGTAGAAGCTGCCTCTGCCTGACTACTGCGTGATCATCCTTCTGCAACTCCTGCATTTGCAGAGTAAATAAAAGGAAGTCAATTTTAAACACATCAACACAATATTATAACAAAGTTATATGAACCGAGTGATTAAAATTCTGTTTCGCACTTTTACCTTATGGAAAACTGGGTATTAGAATTCTAATATTTATAGCTTTTTTGCAGCTACGTTCAAATCACAAGTTAGTAACAATATAAATCTACCAACATAAAGGAGTTGAGGCTAAAAATAAAATGATACATTGACGACTAATTCAGTTTTAAAATTTGAAAAAAATTTAAAAAAATATGCAACATACATACTTTCTTCTTTTGGTAGGTAGCCTTAGATCTTAAATGGTGACCTTGTCCATGTCGATAGTCTAAAAACTTTAAACCATGAGCCATGCAAAAGTAGTTCTCCTTCTCAATCTTCACTCTCTTACCGTCCCACATATTGCATCCTGTAAATGAGTATAAAGTGAATAAAGACATGTACTTGTACAATTCTATATTACATGTAATTTAATTGTTTTAAATACATGTAGGCCTACATGGACTTATATAAAATACTATAAAGACATTAGTGTAGTGACTAAATAATTGTTATAGTGTGGTACGGACTTGCATATTATGTAGACCTACATGTACATCATACAGTATAATAATACACAAATATAATACATGAAAATAATGTTTCCTAAATAAAACCTAGAGGAAACAGAGCAAATCTCTTATAGTAATAACGCTGATCACTGAGAAATAAACTACTAAAGTGTAGCGTTATTCACATATAAGGAGCACAATTTCTTGCTTCAGTTGTCTGTAGGCTGCTGTTCAATAAAGTAATCTTACTGTACTAAATGATACAGTCTCTAACTGTTAACTGCAAACAGCAAAGTATCAGGCAATTTCCTGTGGCATTGGGTCTTCCCAGGTACAGTCACACTACTGCTACCAAGACCCAGCAGTCCAACCATTCCCCACAGCTTTGCAGAGACCACTTCGGCTAGCCCAGCCTAGCTATAGAAGTAGCACCCACACCACAGAGTCTTGCCAAACTCAGACTTCAACGGCTACTACGGGGATGTGGGTTGTTGTCACACTTTTCTCCCTGTGTTCAATTGGACTTTCCCCTTGATGTTAGGCGCCTCAGTTACCCAGTTGGACACAACTTTATTATCCCAATATAAGTCAACGTGAATATTGAATTTTATTACTTGTTAAAACGAAGTTATTAGAAAGCAAGTAAAGTGTATATACATTCTACATAATTTATATAGTACAATGTATGTAGACTACACCTTGCTTGCTTTCTAATAACCTTGTTTTAACAATCAAATGAAGTTTTGTTACATTTTTCCTGATCAACTCCACTTTGTAGTCACTTACACTTATATGTAGGCCTATAAATAATAATTTATACAATAATTAGAATATTAATAATAAACAATATAAAATAATAAAATATAAATATAAAAATATAATAATAATAAATTTATGATAATAATAATTATTATCATAAATTTAAAATTATATTTATTTCTATCAATTATTTTATAATTAGGCCTATGGCCTAAATACAAAATAGTATAAATAATAATACAATAATAATCATAATCATAATGATGATGGTTTTTTAATCCAAAGGTCAGGTGCTTAAGACTGGAATTATATTATAATATAATATATCTAATTACTATTATCTATGCTGAACTGAATTCACAATCAGCCTTGAGCTGTGGATTGAATCTAAGATCAGACCTGCCAACCTGGGGGTGGGGCAATAGAGTGAGTTGCATAAAAGGGGCAAAAACTTTTTTGATTGGGGCACTCACAAAGCCTCTAAACTGATTATCATAATCATTATGATAATGAAAGATATTAATATTATTATTATATAATTTAATTAATTACTAGCTGCTAGCATGCTTGTAAATTTGGCAGAAAATAAAAATTAGTAGTCGTAGGCCAATTAATAGATAGTGACTTGTTATTGTATAAAATAAAATCTAGTAGTAGTTACTAATAATGGTAATGAATGCAAATATAATTGTTTGGTAACGCTTCTTTTGAATTAGTAATTTAGCAAGTTGGTCTAATGTAGTCTTACAAGAGACCAGTATAATATATTTAGCCTAGATTTATTATATTAAAATTTGCTTAGCCCCTTCTATTACTGTAATAACATCTGATAGAATGGTGTCATTAATGTAGCCTAATTACATGAAATTCAGTTTCAGTTGGTTTAGTTGTAGTAAACGCTTAGGTCCTCAAGCGTTAGTAGTTAATTTGTCTGCTTATGACGAGCGTACAGGTGGTACAAAGATCCACATATCTTTTAAACACATGTCTATAGTTATATATTACCAAGAAGTTTGTTGCTAATGATTAGACGCATATTGGTAGAAAGTCAAGTGGATAAAACAAGTTGCAGGCTTACATATTGTGATGAACTGTAAATACAATCTCTATATCGCATAATTCACCAAATGCAATTGCATGTGTTATACTGTCTGATAAGTACAGTAGTACATAGTTTCATCTTTGTTTGTGGTTGGGGCGACACCATATGTAATAGAGAAACCAACTTCTCCATCTAAAACTTTGCTGAAGAACCCTGGCTATGGCCAGAAAGCATACAGTTGCGCCTACCTCTATAATGTAGGCCCTACATCTCTCAACCATATTTTAGTTGTACAAGTTTATTACTATGTGTATGTCTTGTTGAGCGTCATTTTGTTGAGTTCATTGCTGACTGGAATTGACTGTACAGTTATCTATTATGGGCCAAGAGCTGATAGCATATATCTATTAATCAATTAGAGTAACTGCTTGAATAGATCGCAATCCTCCACCTGATTTGTAAGGGCTGAAACTTTATGCTGGACCCCTCAGGTGTCTTTTTTATGTCCTAGTCATCCCTCCCAATGGTGCATTGGCTGAGGTTTTTGAAGAATAATTAGTTGGGTATCGACGGCCCATCAGTCCCTCAGACTCTAGACGGAGCCAGTTGGTGTCACGTTTTTCTGTTTTTTTTCAGTTGCAACTTAGATTACAATACAGTTATCTCTATCTTCTTACATGCTCTGCATTCTAGGTAGAAACCTAAAGTACTACCTAGGAGTCTTCCAGCCTGTGGAATCGAGTGCCCAGAGCAACCAGTGTTAGCTCACAATAAGTTGTGCAAGCTTGGACTTGGAAACAGGGGTCGGCCCTATACATGTACAATAATATACATGATAGGAGCCCGTTGGACCTGTTGGTCAGTTGTATAGGGTTGTAATCCAGCTGTATCTATAGGTATCTAGCAGTGTTAGGTCGGCCCCTTCGATTTCAGCACATATGTAGGGAAGTTACAATCAAACATCACAATATCACCACCCTTGAAGAAACAAGCTATACCCAGTGCCAGACTTGGCCGTTTTCTTAAGACATCTTTTGATGGGTGAAATCATCTGAGAAATTAGCACATTTGCTGATAATTATATTGTTGAGCGTCTATTTAGGGAGGCAATTTGGCATGGTGTTGAATTATGTCTGATCACATTTGAATGAGGTATAAGGGCCAATGTGAGAGCCAGATAGCTTATTAGCTCAAACTTTTTTTAAGTTTGCCCATCTTTACCCAAAACCTGGTTATTGAGCTACACGACTCGTTTTTAAATCGTTAAATAAAGTATGGTGATAAGCATTTTGTGATGCATCCATTTACTCATTTGTATAATTCAGGATCGTCCCATATCTATAAAAAAAACTTCAATGTGTAACAATAAGATTAACTACATCTCATTTAGCAATACTATCAGATACAAACTAGTCTGCACCAGAGCCAATCTACCCAGGAACACTGGCGACTAGATAGTTAGAATAATATTAGTTTTTATTCATTAAAATTGATATACTAATGCTTTCTCACCATTCCACTCTATCTCACTGCCGCTGTACAAATTACAGTAATGCAGGTACTAGTCAGGCTTAGCTCACTCATACAACTGTTTTAATGAGTATACTTGAGTATATTATGATTATCATTTAATATTGTAGTTGAATTCAGATTATTATCATTTATGGTAGGTGTCTAAGTGTTGCAATAGGATCCTAGTTTGTAAGGGGCATCTCTGTATCCCAACATATAGATCGATGCTCTATATGAATGAAATAAAGGCTATTGTGGCAATGCCAACAAACTGTACTGTGTACCCTTTGTTTGTATGAGTTTTGTGGCTTGGGGAAAGCAAGCAAGTAGTGCAAAATGAGGCAAAAACAATTATTTTTATTACTTTATAATGGGGCAAAAAATAATTTTTTATTGCTTTGATGGGGCAAATGAGTGAGAAGGGCTTGAGAGCTTGAGCCATGGGGCAATTGCTTGAATCTCACGCTCAATGCGTGAGAGTTGGCAGGTCTGTCTAAGATCAAAATATAATTCCAGTCTTAAGCAGGTTTTAGATTAGGAAAATCAAAATAAAAGTCATTTTATTAAAGAAAAGTATTAGCATTAATATTAAGTATAAGTATTAGGACATTATGATTATTGGTAGTATAGAATAGTATTTAGTAGCCTAATAGTTATAGTATAGAAATATTTTAATTAGTTAGTATTGGTACATGTATAACTGTGCTTGCCTAAAATCTTTATGATTATGGTTAGCTTTTCCAGTCATCCTTGAGTGATGTAAAATATTAGAGTTATAATACATTGTCATGTTCCACATATTTTTACATTAACATTATTTTACATGACTATCCTTGTACTTGGCACGTGAGCATGGCAAACTACGGATTCAGGAAACTAGTCCTGGACTTTATGGGTCGCACTCACTAGATCCAGGACCAGGTTTCAGGGTCCTGCAGATATATGAAACCTAGGTTTTTCTTTTAGTTGTTTAGGTGTTCTTTTGGTACAGTGTAACTATATACATGTACTTACTTATGCTGTGCGTATGATGCCAACCTTTGGGTTGATTGGGCATTTAAAATAGAATATTGCTGTGAGCAGGGAACATACCATTTGATGTGTTGTAGTAGGCCTACTCAAAATAAAAATAAAGTTAAATGTAAAAGTAGTTTCTTAATTAATTAATTAATTACCTTTCGATACCTTCCTTTCGATGTATATATTCTAATCGTCTCTTGATTGAGACATGTAGAACGGTTGCTAGTTATAGTAGTGCACGAATAACCCTAACAAAGAATAACAATTTTAATATTATTGTTTAAATATTATAATTATAATAACAATTATTATTATAAATAATTATAATAGAAATAACCATAAGAAAAGGTTAGATAATCATAATCATGATAATAATATAATTGATAAATAATGACCATCACCTATCAGTATGCGTATATTATTTATCATTGATTATGATTATAATTCTCATAAATATAAGACAAATAGCATCAGTGGCGGATTTTTTATTTCAGATTTAAAAATCGTCATGATCATGTGAAAACGTTTCTCTGGTCATAATTGTAGACAAGTCAGGTAATAAGTTAACTTAAATATTTTGGCAAAATCCGTGTCAAGCCAGCAGAATTTGTGTATAATTAGTGACTGAACTCAGTTAGAGATTACTGTGGTCAATAATAATATAATTACAATAGTGATTTAGGGTGTTAGTTAACTGTTGACAACATTCCATCAATATTATATTCTATTGCAATAATTTAATACAATTATAATATAATTATTATAATATTATTATGCCCCTCAAAGACAGTAATAATGGCAAGTGCCCAAAATGTAAGAGTGGTGAGACCAGTAATCAAGTAATGATTAGCTGTGACTGCTGTAATTTATGGTACCATAACCAATGTGGGAACCTCACGAAGAGTGAAGCCACTCTTGTTGGCAAGGGCATGGAAAAAGGAGTTAAATGGTTTTGTCCTACCTGCACCCCATCTCTTGTGATCATGAGAGCCAATGAAGCTGCTAAAACCACTGATGAGAAGCTAGACCAAATTGCAATGTCCATCAAAAACCTCAACGAAAAACTAGCCCAACCAACTGATCCTAAAGCTGAAGTTATGAATGAGAATCCATACTACAAAGCCCTGATGACAAATGTGGACAAAATACAGAAAGCAGTTTCCGACAATCAAGAAAATATTAGAAAATCTCAAGACATTCTCCAGCACACTCTCGACCAAATCGACGCCGAAACTAGAAAGCTAAATGCCATACTGTATGGTCTAGAAGAAACAGAGGGCCAAAGGGCTATCGAGCAAGTGCGGGAGTTCCTGTCTAATGAGTGCTTCACCAGATCCTCCAATCCAGTCGGTGCTTTTAGACTTGGTGAAAAGAGAAATCGCTCCACCCCAAGGCCAATAAAAGTCAAGTTCAATGATGAGGCAAGCAAGTGGGAATTTGTTAAGAGAGTCAATAGTAACTTCAAAGCTAAGAAAATATTCTGTAAGCTTGATGTGTGCAGAGATGTACGTGACCAAGAATATAACCTTCGTCAACAAATAAAAAAGCTAAAGTCTGAAGACAACCAAGCCAACTATCGCATTCGTGATATGAAAATTCAAACAAAAGATGAAACTTCGGGAAACTGGGTGTTAGTGAAGCCAGCAACTACTCAGAACCAAACGAATACAACTGTCTAAAACTATTCCATGCTAATTGCAGATCTGCTAAGGGTAAAACTCATGAACTTGCTGCCTTAACTGCTGAATACGACATTATATGCTTGACTGAGACTCATCTTGACAATTCAATAAACAGTAGAGCAGTATTAGACCGCGAAGACTTAATCTTCTTCAGGAAGGACAGGAATATTCATGGTGGAGGATCAATGATTGCTGCTAGTTATCTACTAGAACCTGAATCTATAGATATCCCAGTTGGCGATGAAGAAATCCTATTTGTAAAAATAAATAATAACATCGTTCTTGCCTGTTACTATCGTCCACATGTTGGCAACTCACTTCTTAGCCTTCGTGAGTCATTTACTAAAATTATAAACAAATATCCACATGACCACATCATACTCGTAGGGGACCTCAATTTCCCAGGTTTTGACTGGCAAACTGACTCTATAAAAGACAACTGTCAATACAAGTCTCTTCATGAGGACTTTTTATCATTCTTACACGAACTCAACATGACGCAAATCATTGAAAAACCAACACACGTGAAGGGAAACACCCTTGACTTGGTATGCTCTACACAACCACTAAACCTGTCTTCCCAGGTCATATCTCCTGGTGTGAGCGATCACTATATTATATCTGTTGAACTTCGACATCACAAAACCACTGTAACTATACCTACTAGGCTCATAAAGCTGTAGCTCATAAAGCTCTATCGTAAAGCTGATGTTGACATGTTTCAAAAACTCTTATGGCCAACGCAGATTAGTCTCGCAAGCATGAACGATGTTAACAACATGTGGAATTTGTTTGTTAACCAAATAAAAAAGGCTATCAACCAGTCAGTTCCAGTTAAGCCTATCAAACCCAGAAACCCTAACGAACCAATATGGTTCAACAGATCTGCCCGTAAAGTAGTAAAGAGACAGAGGCAAATGTACAACAAATACAAAAAAACATCAAACCCCTTCTACTTAAGACAATATAAGATAGAAAGGCGACAAGGAAAGCAAATGCTAAAAGATATTAAGCAATCCTATATTGACAATAAGATCTGCAAACCTTTAGAATCGGGCAATAGCAAACCCTTTTACAACCATCTCAAGTGGTTAAGAAAATCGACTAAACCCCCGCTCAAGTTGTCGGACGAAAGTGGCAACAGCACAAATGATGCTAAGGAATGTGCTACAATACTCAACTCCTTTTTTAACAAACAGTTCTGCTCTCAGCACCAGATCTCTGAAGATCCTAACTATCCGGCAGTGACCCCCGCTGATGAGAATATCGAAATCAAACCAGAAGGAGTATCAACACTATTACAAGCTCTAAAAAGCGGCAAAGCCCCTGGTCCGGATGGATTACGTAAAGAAGATTTGGTGATCGACCCCATCATGACTGCCCGCTGCCTTACACATATATTTAACGTCTCCTTAACATGCTCTAAACTTCCGCAAAGTTGGAAACTTGCTCATGTTAGCCCGCTCCACAAAAGGGGTGCTTCGGATCAACCAAATAATTACCGACCCATCTCACTCACCAGCATTCCCTGCAAGCTAATGGAACACATTATCCTACACTACCTGAACGACACCCTGGATACAGTTCTGCACAACCGCCAACACGGCTTTCGTAGAGGATTATCCTGCGAAACACAACTCTGTACTACCTATCATGACATAGCTCGTAGTGTTGATAAAGGTAACACCATACATGCCATTATCATGGACTTTGCTAAAGCCTTTGACAAAGTTCCCCATCAACTGCTTATGTTTAAGTTAGCCCGTGTACCAAATATTAGCAACAAAATATTGCTTTGGATTCATGACTTCCTGCGTGACCGGAGGCAAACAGTGATAGTAGCAGGAGAGAAATCGACGGAACTACCAGTTACTTCAGGTGTTCCACAGGGCTCTGTGTTGGGCCCTACACTATTTCTCATCTATATAAATGATCTACCTGAGTATATAGATTGTAATGTCAGCTTATTCGCTGATGACACTCTCATTTACCAAACTGTCAACACTGACGAGGACCATTCAAGATTCCAGATGAACATAACTTCCTTGGCCGATTGGGCTAACACCTGGTGCATGTCGTTCAACACTACCAAATGCTCGATTATGACCTTCAATCATAAACCGGAAGCTCCGGCGGCATATTACACCTTAAACGACGCACAACTCGACACTGACATTGAAACTAAATACCTGGGTGTGATCATCCAATCTAATCTAAAGTTCACCTCTCATATTAGTTCAAAAATCACCAAAGCTAGACGACAACTGGGTATGGTTAGGGGGGCACTCCACGGATCAACCAAAGATGCTAAGCTACTTGCATATACTAGTCTCTGTCGGCCACACATGGAATATGCATCTGCCGTCTGGGATCCCGTCCATGATTACCAAATTACCAACATTGAAATGGTACAAAACAGTGCTGTGCGTTACATCTGTAATTTAAAAGGTAGAGTTAGCATATCTGCTGTCCTCAAGGAACTTAATCTTTATACGCTTAGCAACCGCCGCAGGAAGAACCGACACAACCTCCTCTTACGAATTTTGGCGAATGAAGAACACCACGAAGCTCTTGCTAACACTTATGATGAGCTGATGAACAATCGTCCTACTAACACAACTGTCACTAGAGCTACTACAAGAGGTGACCCACCCACTATCTACGCAAAAACTTCTGCTTACCATGGTAGCTTTCTGCCCAGGACTATACGTGAGCTTAAGTCACATTTATTACAATAAACATAGCAACAAATCTATATTAGTGCAACATGTTAGCATAACATAAATATATGACCATAGTAATCTTGACAAAAACCAAAATCAGATGAGGCGTACCCCTTGCATCAAGCTCTAGTACGTTCTAAAGAAGAAGACGTAAGACGTAAGACATCAGTAATCCTAATTATGATCATATAAAATAAATATAAAGACAGTCATAATGGATTATTAGCAGAGCTGGGTCCAAGTCATAGTTTTGACTTGACTTGCAAAGTCAAGTCACAAGTCGACTTGACTTGGACTTGCTGACTTGACTTTACTTTGACTTGCGCATCAATGTGACTTGACTTGACTTGACTTGGACACATGAATGACTTGTGATTTTGACTTGGGTTCTGCCAAGTCAATCTGGCAAATAAAAATCTTGTACAGTGTTTAGCCAACATGTAAAAAAGGTCTCAATTGCCTACCTATTTATCAGTTTTACTAGATCAGTGCTACTAGCAGCACTCGCAAGTATATCAAGGGTAGCTATGAGGATATACAACTCAGGCAATATCTAGGCTGTGTGTACGTGAGACTACACAATGCATAGTCACAAGTACACACAGTGCAAGTAGTGTAAGTGTAGCATAGGTGTGGTGTAAGTAGTGAATACAATGTACAGTGCAATAATTACTAGAGTTAACTTGCAGGACTGGCCAGAGGACACTCTGTGCTGTACCATGTGCTGTTTATATGCTATGTAACACTGTATTACCAGTTACAATATACAGTATATAATACTGTGTGACCAGTCTCTACCGTAGTGCCAATAATACTACTTATATAGACTAGTTCTTTACCATGATTGCATAACATACATGTACATGCCCTGCTACACCTTGGCATAGGTTTTTCATGGATTGAAATGCCTACTAAAAGAAAAAAGTGATGTTTTGGAAAATGTAAAATTTTTTGAAGTTGTCTTCCACTTGACTTGCATTTCGACTTGACTTGACTTGACTTTGACTTGACTTGACTTTGACTTGCATGACGGCTGACTTGACTTGTGACTTGGCTTGAGGCAGCGCTGACTTGACTTGCCTCCAAAATTTTAGAAATGACTTGACTTGTTGACTTGCAAGTCGACTTGGATCCAACTCTGACTATTAGTATACAATATAAAATATAATAACAATAAACTAAAGTAATATTTTCTATAAATACCTATATTAAATTATTATAATTATGTCGAATTGTAATTATCACATCAATAATCATTTTTATATTAATAGGCTACCTACTAATCTTTATCATAATTATTAGCCTGTAATATTGTTGCTATTATCATTATGGTAATGATTATCATTGTGAATTCATAAAATGAAACAATGGAACCTACTTATCAACAGTAACTGAATTCTGATTCTAATAATGTAAGACAGGGTATAATCAGTGTTCGAAGTGGAACAAATGAGATAAGTACACGGTGCATGCAGAAAATGTTTGAGAAATGTAGATTTGTCTCCCCCGGTTTTCTGTCAATATCCAAAATGTTATATATTTGTGGGTAAACGGTAGTACTTATGATTTGCTAATATAAAAATGTTTGCCACACATATTATCACCCATTCTTCATATGTTATTTTGTCAAACTTATTAATATCAAAATGGAAAAAGCTTTAGGAACCAATTTGATCAAGATATTAAATTGAGTAAGTTAGCGACTTCTCAATGTTTTAGGTGAGGCAGTCAGTAAGGGTGCTATACCTTTACTAAAACAGCTAGCGACTAGCTAATGTTAATGGGCTGCGAATAAAAGCAGATTAGCTCAACTGCTATTGGAAGAAGCCTGAACATTTCCACCGCTAGTCCTAACCCTGGGAAAACATGAGGGTACACTCCTGCTGGCCGTGTACCCTGCCGGGGCCTATTATATTATTTTACATCTTGATAAGGCTTATCTTATGTAGTCTACCTTATAATTCAGATTGGAATTCTGAATCATTGCTTATATTATCATGATGATTATCCTGATCGTTCTTATAGTGTTATACTAAAACTAACCTATCCTTGATAATCACATTTACTCACTAGACAGGCTTTTTGTTTTACAGTGTAATAGTCCTCATGGCCGACACTGCTGATGATGCTGCAAAGCCCAGATCCTCTACGCCAATATCAACGTATGGAGATAAGCCAAAAATTGTTAAACTAACAGCTGACGGCGAGGAATATTATATAGGATCTGAGGTAGACATCTAAAGTAGTAGGCCTGTATCAGCAATGGCATAGGCCTATATATAGGCTATGTTTGCGTTATACCGGGTTGCTGTTGTTATCATTGTCAACTTATGCTTGTGATTTCATATGATTTGTGAAATAATATTATAATTCTCAAAGCCGATATCCATCAACTGAAATTGCACAGCGTTATGGCTGTATAAAACTGTTTAGCCTACTTGTTAATGATGTTGATATTGGTTTATTGTAACAGGCTGGAGCTTATCTCAGGTTGTTCAAAGGAGCATTATATAAGAAATACCCAATGATATGGCGGCGTATGATATCGTCAGAGGAACGGAAGCAGATGGCAGAGTTAGGTTTGTCAAAGCTTTATATAAGTGACAAAGCATCTAACGTTGAGTACATTACACCATAGGCATGCATTGGATGAAATGTGGACATGTTGTTGGACATGGAAAATGTTAGTATTCATCTTTTAGTCGATAATGGATTATTTTAATAAAATGAAATATAGGCCTGCGTGTATTATATTGGTGGGATATTGATTTTAAGGGTACGGACAGCACACACTCGCTACTCATATATCAATAGTGAAGAAATCTGATATAGATGATATACTGAGTGGAAACGCCGCTCATCTGAGAGGAAATGTGGTGTCTACATCAAACGAACCAACTGTAACTGCGCACAGGTAACCCTGTCACATGAAAAAAGTTTCTACTTTGTTTTTTTTCACAATTAGAATTGAATTGTTAAGTTGCTTACCATGGCATGCGCTTACGTAACTTGAATTTCAACTTATTATGAGTGAGTGAGCAATTTCACTCAATTCATACTCAAAATTTTTGAAAGTTACTCACTTTACCATTGTGTAGCCAGATAAGTTTATATGATCACACACTTATAGATAAACTCAAAAAGCCAGTTCCAATGACATAGGAAAAACCCTTGTTGAGTTTAAATATGGTATGCAAATTGCAGAGAGAATTTTTGCATTCGCTTCCCTTTGAGTGATTCAGGGTTCATTTTATCTATCGAGTGTTTGTATTTCTACTGTGTTGGTATAATATTTGTATGTAGAGAAACAAAGACGAGAAATCGAGGAACTGCACAACCATGGACTAGCACAGCTCTTCCTAACACATCGCAACACTTGGACGCTGTCCCATGCTCTACACCTATCAATAAGAACAGAATGGGCAGAATTAAGATTAAAACATGGCCACTGTGGTAAATTTATACATCATGTTGTTTCATAGTTATGTACAGTATATATGTATCTATATATTGCGCGTACATGTACTGTATATATATTATGTACATGTACTTTATGTACGTAATTGGCTGAATAATTGAGATGTAGTGGAACAACTAAATTTTTGCACACAAATATAACATTAAATATGCATTTTATGCAGGTGTTTATACTATTATAATATTAATATACTAATACCCCAGCACCTTTCATGGTGTTTTGCAAAAGCAAGATATCATTATTTTAAAATAATTCTAGTTTTGGAATTATTTTTCCTTTCTGTAATTTGTTGAGAAGACAACTGAAGTCGTTATCATATTCGTATTTTCAACTGCGACTAATGTGACTAATAATTTCTCCTTTTAGGTAACGTGTTCATGTTACCTATTATTGGTCTATGTATTGGAATGTCTACAAGTTTATTTGTTATCATGTAGCTATGATGATATGGACCCTGATGCTATAGCCATGAATGCAGAGCAAGCAGAGGACCTTGTTCCCATCAGACTAGACATGGAGTTTGATGGACAGAAACTGAGAGATTGTTTTGTGTGGAACAGAAATGGTAAGCCTACTAGTCTACTGTGTTATAAACACTTGTAGTATACATTATGATCTTCATTGTTAGTGTACCGTTGTGTCTATTATTATATCAGTCAACTCTGCCATAAGCACTGTAATTTTGGATCACCTACTGTTCCTGTATCTGTACTGTCTGCTTTGTTTTTCTTCTATGATAGCTTGTGAAATGATAGACCTGTTAGTAAACGGCTGTTAATATGTACGACAAAGCTCCGAGTAATGAATAATGGCGGGACAGTGGATTTAGGCTGTGAACAGTCTTTCACTCTAGACATAATTGTAATGTATCCTTCCTAGATATAACCTGCACCATGATTACTGTGCTGACTTACTTATTTTAGAGCAGCTCATTTCTCCTGAGCAGTTTGCTGAGATATTATGTGATGACCTTGACCTAGCACCGATACACTTTGTACCTGCCATAGCTGGGGCTATCAAACAGCAGCTGGAGGCAAGTTCATCTACTGAGCCTGATCCTAACTGTTCTGATCAGAGAGTGGTCATCAAGGTGTGTATGTGGGTGTAGCGGTACATGAACCACCTACTAATGAAGTGTGGTGGTATGTGAACCACCTGCTAATGGAATGTGATGGTGCATGAACCATGTGCGTTGTATGATAGATTAGTGTTGATAGGTTGGTAACTCTATTGCTACTAGTGTATTATATTGAGGGGGTCTACATGCACCAAGTTATTCAAATGCAAATTAACATTTACCAGCCTGGTTTCAAATGCCTATATGACTTGTACTAATTCAGTGATCAGCATATTCATAGTAAGACATGGTGACTGCAAGCTGGTCAGGGTTCTTGCATGATGCCAGGTCCAATTTTTGAAAGACATGTGGTTATATTTTGCATCTGTACAAATATGTTGCAATCCTAAGTGTACGGTGACTTGCCTATTTAGTACAGTTTCCAAGTTGTCTTCTCGTTTTATTCTTAGTAGAGAGAAAACAATTTCAAAATATATATCCACCAGCCACACATAACTGTATTGGTCAGAAGAATATAATGGTTGGACATCATAATTATATCATATTCATTCTATACTAATTACAGCTCAACATTCACGTGGGAAATATTTCACTTGTTGATCAGTTTGAGTGGGACATGTCAGAACCACAGAACAGTCCGGAAGGTTTCGCTAGAACACTGTGTGCTGATTTGGGTAAGTACGATATAATAACTCCATATAATAATATGATTTCGTAACAATGAATGCACATGGTATAATAGTATAACACAAACTGCTGGGCATGTACATGTGTAACGTGACTTCCAGAAGACTTAGTGCACATGGCATACTTATAGCATGAACTAATGGGCAAAATGGTCTTGCAGAAGATTTGAAACTCTATCAACTCATGTTTAATACAGATGAGTAGGTCTTTACAGCATAGGCAATACCTGACCGCTACCGAACGGTTGTATTGTTCTACTAGGTGTCACTATCAGTAATATACTAAATGTTGTCTGTGATTGCAGGTTTAGGAGGTGAATTTATGTCAGCAGTAGCATATAGCATAAGGGGACAACTGAGCTGGCATAAACGAATGTATGCTTTCAGGTAGGTCCAGCAGTTTGCAACATTTCCACATTTTATGTATGAGTTTGTTGCCGTTTGGTCATTGACTGCAGGAAAGATACTTTACAATTTCTTTCACTGAGCTACATTTAGAGGTATTTCATATAATAGAGGCCAAAAATATGCTTAGCTTTTGAAAAAATTGTCTTGAAACATACCAAGAGACTTCTGAGGTAGCTTTTCCTGCTGAAAATGATGGCGGGGTCTGTCGCGACGTAACGCTGATCACCCCTATTAATGAAAGAAACTAAGGCTATAAGTTTATATAACATTACCATATGCATGATGTACTTTGTTGGGTGCAGTAGTGGAGAAATTTATATAGCCTTAGTTCCTTGTTTGGGGTTGAGGTTTGAAGTAAAGGCTGTCAACCAACAAAATATAGAAAGGGCAATTTCTCCAGCTTCAGTTTTGGCAAAAAACAGAGGCTATCTCAAAATTTCTCCACTTCTGCACCTAACTCAATATACTGGGTTGGGAACAGATGTCAACTGGTTTCACTAGCCTTAGTAGAGTTAAAGCAGTTAAATATTTTGGAAACCTCAATATTTACCTTCATTTTTAGGAGCTATGGCTACCAAATTTGGCTTCAACAGCCAGTCAAAAACAGTAAAAAGTTCCTTTGACTATTTGTTATGCTAGAAATGAATGTCAACCACGTAACATTGTCAACCACGTGTTATTGAAGGAACTTAGGCTATACATTATATAGTCAACATGTGCTGTATGGCAGTGTGTTTGTTTTGGTAGTGAAACCCCACTTCCAACAGTAGAAGTTGCTTTAAGGAATCAGAACGAGGCTGATAATTGGTGTCCGTTCCTTGAGACTCTCACAGATGCAGAGATCGAGAAGAAGATAAGGGATCAAGATAGAAACACAAGGTACTTACACTAAGACAGTTGGTAATTGGTGTATCATGCAGACCCTGTGTGCATAATACAATGTGCTAAATGGTTTTTCTAAATGTACTAGGCTACTTTTATAGCGTTGCTTTGGTTACATGCATGACATGACACTATGTACATGTGTGTATAATATTACACAACTTTGTTAGGATTTATTCCTCATGGTTTATCTATTCAATATCCGTATTGTTCTGTCTGTAGGAGGATGAGGAGACTGGCTGCCACTACATGGTGATAGTCTTCAGTAAAATCCCATGTGATACTGACTACATAATGTACAGAGAGTGACTCACTAATTGTACAGATAACCAGGGAATTGTGGTGTATATACGTATATTGAGTATGTTAGGAAATAAATCTTTGTAAATGTTGAAATATTTTCCATGTTGTTAATTACTGTAAAATAATGTGAGATTGTAAAAGATTAGTAAACCGTACTTTGCATTTAGACTCCGAATTTACATGTATATAATTTAGTGTAGTAGGCAATTACATAATAATTATATTTAACAAACTTATCTAATCGCTGCTATGATCTTTATGGTAATATTTAAATAAATATTTAATGTAGTAAATTCAAATAGTTGCAATATTGATATTAATTATAACTTCATTATCTAAGAGGCAGCGGAGTAGAAAAAATATTCATTGACTCATTATAAAAAATAAAATGGAAAAAACATACTAATTCAGCATATATGCACTTTTATAAATGCAATTTATAGAAAAAACAGCCAGTTCCGTGATTACTAAAACAAAACTGGACCAAAGGAAATACAAGCTCAATTTACAATTGTATCTGATGAGGATAGCTTACTGGAGTATTGAATAATTATCATGTACTAGCTAATGGCCTAGGCCAATGATCTACTGCACAAATTGAAGTGGAACTAATTTATTTAACTCTGTATACCAGGTGCATGATTCAAGGTGTCTACATAACTATACAACACAATCTTCATCCCCATTGTCAACAGCAGTGTGGTCAGACAATACCAAACTCCTGTCTAGCAGAGTACACAATGAAATATCTGACACATTCCTGTTGATGCTGTTGTTGAAAGGAAAAGTGGACGTTATGTATGAGGTCTTTAGCTTTTCCAACATATCACTGCGAGATGGGTTGCAAGCGTTGAAATAGAGTCCACTATTTCGCACCACACCACGCTGCAGTTTAGCGATTTGATTCTGCAATTCTATAAATAGTACAATATTGTGTTTAGTGTAATATTATACACCCAATACAATGTAATACCAACGCCCAATAGATTAGCTTGAAGTTATGGTAAAAATTATGTTTTTAAACCATATTTCAAGGGAGAAAAGAATTCCAGAGTTTACTTCTTTGGCTTCGAGTCAAGCATGGGTTGTTACTCACGACACTCTGGTTTCAGCAACCATCAGTGAAAATAATATTACGATATTATGTTCAACTAATATAGTTCATCCCCACAATGCATTGGCTGAGCCTTTGTTATAGCTAATAAAGATTTCCATCACACATAACATGTCTTTCTGCTGAGTTTCGTGTGTAACTAGTTATAAAATAAAAATTAAGTAGACAATTCCTACCAATGATCTCTTCCATGAGCAAACATTGTTGAAAGTATTCCGCTGGTTTCCCCCCATTAACAATCTGCATAGAAGATGTGTTTCTGTAGAAGAAACCGATCCAGACGTCAATCTACAACAATCAATATTTGCATGCACTTTAGCTTTGGAAGAATGCAACCATGTTGGCCTACGGACATTGAATGGTAGACTTGAACAAGAAAACGTGTGATTCGGATCAATCTGCAATAATGGAATGAAATAGAAATGTTTTACGTTAGAAAAAATCAAATATGCAGAATAATGAGAGCAAATCATCACCTAACAGTATATAATACATTGTTTCACAGTTCACTTTACCTGACTAGAGTGAAAGTTTGGCTTGAGCACTTGGTGTTGAGGTAGTTGAGTTTGCTGTGCAGATTGCTGTAAGAGTTCGAACTCGTGAAGTGGGTTACGGAACAGGGCTAGAAAGTCAGCATTGAACTGCATATCCCAGCTCCAGACTGACGGTAGCTGACCTTGTGATGCTGTCACAACCCTACATTATATAACCACGTTTACCTGCAGTATAATGTGCCTCATGCATCATGTGCATGTTGTGGATATGCACTTGCAGTGGATATCATTATTGTATTGCGTGAAATAGCAATCAGTGAATAATACTACAGAACTTCCAAGAACAATTTGTACTAGTTGTCTGTCATAACCACAAACACCATCTTAGCCTAATGTTATACCAAATTACAATGAAAAGGTAAAATGCTCAACTTGAGCGTGAGTTTGATAATACCTGGATGAAGAGCCACTACTGCCCACGGGTTTATCGCGAATATGCCTCTCTTTGCTCGAGTCAAACAGGAACTCTTCAAAGAGTGCAACGACACAGCTGTCCCACAGGCTGATTAGATATATCTCAGAGAACTCAAAAGACGATGGATATTGCACAGTCAACTGGTATACACAATCAAGGAAGAGGAGAAACACTGGTGTGACCTAGAAATGTATACCATAACTTGAAACAGTTTGCCTTGTTATGTGAAAGCAGCGTTTGGTGCCACCACAACACTAGACAACTAGTGTTCACAACTAAATGGAAAATAGTAATATCAAATAGACAATGACAATGCTAATAACTCACACTGTTCACCGTGGATACAACATTATTAACCTTTCTGCTCAAGTGAGCTAAGTCCAAGGAACGATAACTCTTTAAGAACTCACATTTCTTTCAGAGGTGTTGATGATTCCTAGTCTATCACAGAAAGGATGACCAGCTGCTACCCAACATCGCTGGATAAGACTCTGAAAGCCTCTGATTGTACGACAGTGGGCATCTAGTATTACTTGTACAAGACTGGCTATCACACAGGTTAGGTCCGCACCAGTATCTTCTATAATTATACAGCAGCGTCTAGGTTTATCTAAATGCTGCGCCATGTAGTTAATACACAGAAATGGGAGTGTACCTTAGTGACTTTTTGTCACAGTCTCCACTTTTCCACTCTTTAAAAACTGGCATTGATTTGCGGGTTCTCGTAGTATTCATAATGACAGTACATGCAGATTTGCCTGATGGCTATTCAGTTGATCAAATAATAGTCATCGAGTTACTACAGCTTAGAATTTCAAGATTACTCATGTGTGTCTAATAATAATGTTTGTGGTGACAGTAAGCTACGAATAGTGAATACTTTATGCACCTGAGCACATAAGGTCACTAGCGTAATCATAACTTAGAACTAAAAACTTTGATTTTATACGCTCATCTAGGTATCTCAATATACATGTATTATGACACAGACATATTGTTTAGTTGTAATCGGTGATACCTCTAATAATTGCAGAGCGGAGGCCTTCATGTATCTGTGTTGCAATGTGATTGGAAGTCCTAAGGCTTGAGCAGACATATCGCAGCCAGTGGGCGGAGTCTAATTGACTGTATATAGAGTTGTCAGTCGAGTAGAACTCAGATACAGTTTCTACAAGATAATTAACATGAGAACTACAAAATATAAGGCTTCAAAACCTGATAAAACTTTGATAAAGTTTATTCAAATATGCCAGCGGTGAAGTCAGTGTTCGGGATGCCACTAAACAATTGGAATGCTGCCATAGACTAGTTGTGAGTATGGAAACCAATTTCCATGCGGACATAGCGTACTTTCATGTAAGAAATAGAACTGCATGTATCCTCTCACCTGGACAGCAAAGTGCACACATCCGTGTAAATGCTGCCTTTATGTCTGCCACTAAAGCTATTTCCTTATTTAGATCCAAGTCCAACATATCTGACCTCTGGTTGTTCTTGTTCAATGGCTGTGTGTCCTTCATTGCCTGCAATGCCCTGTTAAAGTACAGGATAATAACATAACAGTTACCAGCCATTACAGAAGTGCTATGGAAACATCAACCCCCATCAATACCTATTTATCAAATGCACATGAACATAATATAAATTTTACTCAAAACGTGAATTTATATTATTTCGTCAAACCATCTCTACCAGTTCTATAAAATCCCTAACAAGGCTGAAAAAATTCCCACATGTCACATCTACATAATGTACCTGTGGAGCACCTGTAGAGCACCTGTGGAGCACCTGTAGAGCACCTGTGGAGCACCTGTAGAGCACCTGTGGAGCACCTGTAGAGCACCTGTGGAGCACCTGTTTTAATTAAATAATGCGAAAGGTAATTGATAGGTTACTTACTGTTTTTCTGTAGTAGTATTTACAGTGTCTGTAGTCATTGTAGGGAAAGCAACCAGAGAGTATCCATTAGTATGTGTGTAACACCACATCTGAAATATAACAATGAGCAGCTAATAACAATACTATCAAGTACATGTAGGCTATATAGACCCTAAACCCTAGTCAGGGCTGAACTTTTTCAGCAGTTGGGACTAATTCCTTGGCTGCTCATAAATAAATATCCTTGCAGTGAAAATACTATACCACATTACTTACTAATCTACAATTACATGTACATGTAATTATTATTCTACAAGTTTTTCAACCAATACATATTTTACCCATAATTCACTGAAGTATTACTCACAGGCAATCTCTTGCCGACGGACAGCAAAACAGTATCAGCAAGCAGCTTGTCAGGCAAGCAGTTTGGTACCACAAAATGTTCAGGCATTCTGTAAAATAAATTATTGACTCCTACTGCTACATGTACAAGAAATCTATAAGATGGTAAGCTGATTGGAATATTACTAACATCAAAATAATTCTTCCTCACCAGCAACTATCTACACCATGTAGCTATGGATGAGACAACTCCATATAAAAATTGACTAGGGTTCACGAATTATATTCATCAAACATGAGTTAGTGATCTAATGTGTGTTTAAGTTGTCATTAATGATACTACCAGTAGTTGTTATCAATAATGACACGGCTTGAAGCAAAGATCTCCCCTGATGATTATATGTTACATGCACACTTACGTTGGGGAAATGGCAAATTTTTCATTTACTGTCGTAACCCGCCACATTGATTTGAGATCCAGTCTTAATAATTCTTTCTCCCAGTCCCCCGGTGAGGTGTACTGAGCAGGCCTCCAGCGGTCTACCAGTCTTCTCTCATCTTCAGTGTGGCCATT
The DNA here is from genome assembly GCA_935421135.1 of Bugulina stolonifera. Lineage (NCBI taxonomy): Eukaryota > Metazoa > Bryozoa > Gymnolaemata > Cheilostomatida > Bugulidae > Bugulina > Bugulina stolonifera. The sequence continues at coordinate 9,484,821 of OW285189.1, forward strand.
AACGACTGACGTAAGATTACACGCAAACACATGGGCAAACAACCAATCATGCCGCTGATGGAATGCAAATCTCTGAATAGCGCTTATTAACTAAAATAAAAAAATTAATATAACATCAGTCACAGTGTACGTATAATACCATAGTGTTGTGTACAATTCTAATATATTAATATTCTAAACGGTTATGGCATGATATTTCATTAGTAGTGCCTATAGAACACTAAGTTTAACAATGCACTGTACTCACATTATTCCTGTCTTTTTTGGTTGTGAATTCAAAACTGAAATAGTGAATCCCAACATCCTGGAACACAAACAGTTTATTTCTAAGCAGATGGTAAATTCTATAATTCCTCAGATGATGTACACAATTCTCAGCTATTTCATAATACATAATACATAACACATAATACATAATACATAATACTCGTCAACCAATAACAGTTTTGGTGGTACTGATTCTCTGGCAGTAGAAAACTGCTGCTGATGAAATACCCTGACCAGCTGGAAGTGCGCTACACTGTATTGTGCCCCCACAACTTTTACCTCTTTTCTATTAAGTTGCATTAAAGGGCAAGAGAAATTAAAATTAAACTATCTAAACATTAACCCTGAGAATGCTATATTCACTTTATAAAAATTCTGAAAATAATTTGGTTGGAATATGGAATAAGAATAAACAAACAAACATACAACATACTTACTTTGGTGTGTATATACAATGTACTTACTTTGGTATGTATGTACAATGTACTTACTTTGGTGTGTATGTACAATGTACTTACTTTGGTATGTATGTACAATGTACTTACTTTGGTGTGTATGTACAATGGACTTACTTTGGTATGTATGCGTATATGCTTAGGGTGCGACATCTTCTTATTTCTAGAGAGTTTCTTTGAAGTTTTATCACTGGATACTTGATATATTACAGAGATGTTGCTAAGTATGACATCATCAGAACCAATGAACTTGTGTCTGCCACCATTACTATCCTTTTGATGGTAAGTAATACAAAACTTATTACTATTTTATAATGAATTGATTCGACAATTAAAACCAAATAGGCTATTCAGTCAACATAATACAATGGTTCTAGTACAGGGGCGGATTTTCAACTTTCAGAAAGGGGGGTCTCCTGCCCACCAAAGAAACTTATTGAGGGTGCGCAGCACCCGAGCCGAGGGCGTGAAGCGCTCGAGACCAACAGCTGGGGGGTTTGGGGGGCGCTGTAAGCCCCAGCCGCTAAAGCTTTTTAGGCTTCATAGAGACCATGTACACTTGAAACTAAGGACTAAAACATGAAGAGGATCCTTTGTGCTGGGGGATTTCAAGCCTTGGGAAAAACTCTCACTCTTGGACGCTGGAGGCAGAAAGTTATGCTATGAAAAACTAAAAACGGCGCTTGATAGTAATTTATAGATATGATATTAAATAATTTTTTATACAAAAATTCATACAATTAATAGTAATAACATCAACAATATTGTTTAGGCTGCATTACAAAACAATAACATGACAACCTAAATGATTATAATTTTCAAATACTAAATTAATAAAATGTAAATAATTATTATTTATATTTTATTAATTTACTATTTTAAAATTATAATCATTTATAAATTATATTTTAAAAAGAAAATCATTGTAAGCAACATTAGGATTATCATTCATAAGATAATCATAATGTTCATGATGTTCTGTTGTTAAATAAAAACTAAATTGGAAATTCATATATTCATAACTCTGACTGATAGTTCCTCTTTTCCCCCAATCTGAATCTCGAATCTGGGATCTAAGAAAATTCAAATAATGTAATCATAATGAAATATTCTATTGAATATTCGTAACTCTGAGTGATAGTATAGTTCCTCTTTTCTCCTAATCTAGGGAATTACCCAGGACAAAACAGGAAAAGAGAATTAACTTTGCTAAAATGCAAAGTGGTACAATAAACTCTTTCTGGAAAATGTAAAGGTGATATTATTAGAATTATTTTGATTAATTTTTTAAGCAATCACCGATTCATTCAGTGAATTAGCCAAGCAAACTTTGACTATACAGTGAACAAGAATGTCTGCAAGAAGTTTATTGATAGCACAATCAATTGACTTTGCTGATCTACCTGAGAGCTACTTGCAGGAATATGAAACTTAAGCTATATTTACTGCGATCCTAATAAGTAACTATGGAAATCATGGCGACCTCCATAGAAAAACTTTCTAAATGGGAAAATCTTTGAATATGGCCAAAAATCAATCAATTTCAATTTTTTCAGTAAATAAAAGGGGGGTCGCGAGACCCTGGCGACCTACAGTAAATCCGCCCATGTAGTAACAAAGCATTTTTAACAGTTTAGAGTTAGAGAATGGAGCATCCTTAACTGTAAGTTGAACTTGTAGCAACTATGGAATGAGAAATGGAATACACTTACTTTGCTAGCATCATTAGCTGTTGCGGTAACAAATGAAAGTCTAAAATTGGTACAATATAGGTGTCCCATAGCTCCAGCCTTCGATGTGGAGTCATGCAGTTTCAGCACTTTTTCTGTTTTATAAGCAATAAGCTCTCCATCAAGCAATTGCACATCAAGAGGTGTGGACTTTGGTTGTGCCTGGAATATCATCATAGGATAGAGTCACACAATGAGGTCAAATCGGATAAAATAACAAAGCATTTGAATTATACATCTCATAAGCAGGCAAATATTTCTTGAATTTTCGACTGTTCGAAAACATCAGTTAGAAACAGGACATTCCAAAGACGGTTGTTTGGAAAACAACCATTAAAAATTGTAATTAATGAATCCCAGCTTTCAACTAATTTTTATTTTTAATGTTATACTTTTTTGTTTTTGCCTCTACTAACTTGTAGAACACTAAAACTAATTCGTTATCTGTAAGTTGTAGTCTTCTAAATGTAATCTACACAGTTTCGTAATGAGTGTTTTCTAATAGAACGTTTACCATATTTCTTATAGTACAACGGGTCTGCAGAGAGTTAGTTGAGCCTCTAGAATGTACTTACAGCCATTTCAAATTCTTCAATGGATTCTTCGTCTGGATCTTCTACTTCAGATTTTTCTTCAGATGGTTGGGGCAAGTAAAATGTCGATTTACTTTGTCTCGACATTGCTCAATCCTCCTGTTAAAAAGAACAATGAATATTTATAATACTCATTTTAATAATAAATCTTATCAGTGCTTATGTTAATCTAATGTATCCAGATTGAAATTCAAATTTAACTACAAAAAATCACAACAAATTAAATCAACAAATAAAAGTAATGTTAAATGTGAATTATAAAAACCAAAAAGTGGAAAATAAATATTTTAGCATCTTATTTTAAATTTTAATTTAATATAAATTATATACATGCATTAAATAAATCAATCAAGATTTATACTAAATATTAATTCTCCTAGCTAAGTAAATAGTAATAAGTAATTAAATCTGTTTTACTATCAGTAAAAAAATATTATTAAATTACTATCATTCACTATTTTATATTATTTGATTGAATTTGATATCAATCATATCACCTGATTAGTGATTTAGTTTAGTTCCTTCACTTATAGAAAAATTCACTTGTTTATTACAAAATCGCACAGTATCAGTATGGAAAAGTATAATTACTATATTTATACCAATCTATCTATTTTATACAACCCAATAAAAGTGCTCATAGTTATACTGAATTTTACTATATAACAAAGTTACAAACTATTCTATAACAGAAGCTCCTTCCCCAAAAATTTTGTGGTTTCCTGTGTCAGTGAGATCTTCCAAACCTCTAGCACTATATATCAATAGTATTCGTAGTTAGATATCATTACCTTCACCCGATTCGATGCAAGAATTGTCCAATCACTGGTTGAAATGTTCATTTTTAAACCAATTAGCAAAAAGTAAACAAAAACGACCTTGTGCTTATGCAGCATCCATAGGGGCAAAGTGTCATATTACTGCAGGACCCTGAAACCTGGTCCTGGTCCTAGACCTGGTAGGTGCGACTGATCGAACCAGCGTGACGTATATCCTATTTAAAAGGCTAAAGCGCATTTTTCCTATTAGATGATAATATTATTATTATTATTATTATTCGAATACTACGTACAAGTGTAAAAGCAATACATGATAATATTATTAATATTATACATGTATTTCAACTCACATATTCAAATGTGGTGCAAGTTTAGTGCAAGTATGTTATCAACGTGTACTATTATAAAGCAGCATCAGATTGGCTTTGTGCATTAGACACTCACCAAAGCAGTGGAATAGCAGGAAGTGGAATCTTTTATTCTGAATAATAGTCTACAGCAATTCACTTCTAGGTTGCACCCTCCAGTTTTATCACTTTATTATTATCTAACCTTCACTGACCATTACCAGTCACAGTACATTGTGATTATTATTCAGTAACAAGAACAAAATAGTGGATGATGTAAAACAATTTATTAAAACCTGCTATTCATGTTAACAACAAATTCTGAACTTCAAGTCATTAGATAGCAAAACAGTGTAATCATTTATATCAGGTAATAATTATAGCTTTGACCTACACTAAAACAGGAAAATATAACAACTGATAAACTTCTTGGTAAAATACAAAACATCAAAAACAGTCTTGTGATTTCATGGAGGTCACAAATCCAAAAAGATTCTTCAGTTTTATTGCTCTTGAACCATAAAAACAATTCAAATGGGCACATGAAAACTGTAAATTTATTGAATTGTAGAATAAAATAAAATAAAATAAATAGCTTGAATGTCACTCTTCCCTATAGGAAAGTACGCCAATTATAAAGTATGAAAACATCTTATGTTCATAAATGATAACAAATGCAGAACATCTATACAACTTAGAAAGTATTGCAAAAAAAATTTAGCAGGTCAAAATTTTAGAGAGCAATTGTTGCACTATTTTAGCAAACACTCATCAGCTGTTCTAAGAAAATGCCTCAATCTGAGACCTTAGAGCAAATATAATGTTGTCCAAAGAGTTTCGACATGTTGTATTGAATTACATTTGCTACTCCATTCACTCAAATGTACTATGTACTCGTATGTTTAGACTCACAGCCTTCGAGAAAGAAGTTACACTGCTTCGTAAACACTGAGATAGAAGATAGTCGGCTCTTTACTGCTTTCTGCTTTTTCCCCCTGTACAAAATATTTGAATGTATTGTACATGTATATACATGTAACACTGTGAATGTGGTAATGAAAACACTATATGCAAGCTCATTGTAGTCAGCAGTTACATGTAATTTATTTCCACTCATTTACTGCATATTATAGTCACGGTATAAAAATAATATCTTGCAGGTAATTTTTGACATTGACTATCTCGGGTACTGGCAGGTTCAGAGGTCATTGGTTTACATGAAGCAAGTGAACTGATTAGCGTCCTAATATTTACATGTACAAGGAATATTGAATTGCAAAGAAAGCCATTAACAACCCATATGCTAAAATTCCTCGTACGTTCAACTCCCTGAAATATCACAGATGATTGAAAGGAGGTGGTAAGGTAATCAGGTCAAGGTTTTCTACATAATTTAAAAGGAAGTACATTTATATTTCTACACTCACCTTATTGACTACCAGATCATTCTGCCGCACAAAGTCCCTTCATACCTCTTGATGATTTGCACAATGTCATCACTGAGAGATGACAAGGTCTGGTTGAGAGGTATTAATTGAGATACACTGCTTAGGATCTTCCGGTTCTGCTGAACATCTGATAGCAAGCTTGGTGTAACCTTTGTGTGAGACAGATCCTTGGTAATACATGTATCTTAATTTGGGAAAACATGATTGTCCGTGGACTGTGAGACATCCATATCGATATTATCTCCAGGTAGTGGTACAGGAAGTCCAGAGTTATTTTGTTCCACTGTGAGTCTAAATATGTATTGAGAACCTCAGAATTACAAAGATGCATCACTGAAAACATGTGCCATGAAAAACAAGGGCAATAGGGAACATGCATATCTAGAGTCACTGCATTCTGACCTGATATTCTTATTTTAAACTCACTGGCTGAATCTCCAGTTATGCTCAATGTTATCTAAGCACCTCTTCATCCATGCTGGTAGTCGGTCTTGGAGGAACTTGGAAATCTTGGGATCATAAGATTGAGAAAGTGAAGATATTGTGATGTTCAGCTGTGCATATCTATAAGATTAATCATGGTTGGTTTGATTTTAGAATGATGAAAATCTAATGCAAGAAACGAGTGCAGCGTACATATCTGTTTTTAGAGGCATTTAGAAAAAAAGCATACAGAACATAAACGCTACCATCCACCCAAGAAAACATCGAGCAAATGAGAACATATTATACTATGCATTGTATAATATATTAATATTGTGGAAATTGAGCAAAGAGGTTCAACCTGATATCATAAAACATAAGATGAAATCCACAAGAACATTATACAAATATCTTTGTTTGTGTGATAGACAGAGTATCCAGTAACATAATATACAGTGCAAGTATTTAAAAAAGGCAGTCTACAGATGTAGCACTTACTTTCTGTATAAGAATGGACAGAAACTTTCAACCAATATCCGGACAACCATTGACAGTTTGTTTGTCATTCTGCCACCCAAAAAGGTTTTCACTCCATTCATCCGCTCAATGCCATTGTTGTTATTTATCTTCAAGAGATGACCAGGATGGTAACAGTTTGCTCATTTCCAACAACATCACACTGGTAAAAAAACAATTGAATGCTATTCCTTATATACATACCATTGTAGACACAAAACTCACATTCACAAAACTCACCTCCTACACAGCCATGCAACTAGTGCCTCTAACATTACGAAACCTGCAGTTTAATTCTATATACCTTAAAATCTGTAAATCGAAGTAGTTTGGTTCTCACTGGGCACCCGGCTTTGATTGATGGTTGTAGAAGCTGCCTCTGCCTGACTACTGCGTGATCATCCTTCTGCAACTCCTGCATTTGCAGAGTAAATAGAAGGAAGTCAATTTTAAACACATCAACATAACATTATAACAAAGTTATGTGAACTGAGTGATTAAAATTCTGTCTTGCACTTTTACCTTATGGAAATCTGAGTATTAAAATTCTAATATTTATAGCTTTTTTGCAGCTACGTTTAAATAACAAGTTAGTAACAATATAAATCTACCAACATAAAGGATTTGAGGCTAAAAATAAAATGATACATTGACGACTAATTCAGTTTTAAAGTTTGAAAAAAATTTAAAAAATATGCAACATACATACTTTCTTCTTTTGGTAGATAGCCTTAGATCTTAAATGGTGATCTTGTCCATGTCGGTAGTCTAAAAACTTTAAACTATGAGCCATGCAAAAGTAGTTCTCCTTATCAATCTTCACTCTCTTACCGTCCCACATATTGCATCCTGTAAATGGGTATAAAGTGAATAAAGACATGTACTTGTACAATTCTATATTACATGTAATTTAATTGTTTTAGAATCATGTAGGTCTACATGGACTTATATAAAATACTATAAAGACATTAGTGTAGTGACTAAATAATTGCTATAGTGTGGTACGGAGTTGCATATTAGGTAGACTTACATGTACATCATACAGTATAATAATACACAACTATAATACATGAAAATAATGTTTCCTAAATGAACCTAGAGGAAACAGAGCAAATCTATTATAGTAATAACGCTGATCACTGAGAAATAAACTGTAGTGTTATTCACATATAAGGAGTACAATTTCTTGCTTCAGGTGTCTGTAGGCTGCTGTTCAATAAAGTAATCTTACTGTACTGAATGATACAGTCTCTAACTGGTAACTGCGAACAGCAAGGTATCAGGCAATTTCCTATGGCATTGGGTCTTCCCAGGTACAGTCACACTACCCAGCAGTCCAACCATTCCCCACAGCTTTGCAGAGACCACTTCGGCTAGCCCAGCCTAGCTATAGAGGTAGCACCCACACCACAGAGTTTTGCCAAACTCAGACCTCAACAGGGAGGGGGGTTGTTGTCACACTTTTCTCCCTTGTGTTCAATTGGACTTTCCCCTTGATGTTAGGCGCCTCAGTTACCCAGTCGGACACAACTTTATTATCCTAATATACGTCAACGTGAATATTGAATTTTATTACTTGTTAAAACGAAGTTGTTAGAAAGCAAGTGAAGTGTATATACATTCTACATAATTTATATACAATGTATGTACACTTTGCTTGCTTTCTAATGACCTTGTTTTAACAATCAATTGAAGTTTTGTTACATTTTTCCTGATCAACTCCACTTTGTAGTCACTTACACTTATATGTAGACCTATAAACAATAATTTATACAATAATCATAATATTAATAATAAACAATATAAAAAAATAAAATATAAATATAAATATAAATATATTTAATAATTAATAATTATTATCCTAAATTATATTTATATTCTATAAATTATTTTATAATTAGGCTTATGGCCTAAATATAAAATAGTATAAATAATAATATAATAATAATCATAATCATAATAATGATGGTTTTTTAATCCAAAGGTCAGGTGCTTAAGACTGGAATTATATTATATATATATAAAATAATTATTAGCTGGACTGAATTCACAACCAGCCTTGAGCTGTGGATTGAATCTAAGATCAAAATATAATTCCAGTGAGTCTTGAGCAGGTTTTAGATTAGAAAAATCAAAATAAAAGTTATATTATTAAAGAAAAGTATTAGCATTAATTAAGTATATAGTATAGTAAAGTATAGCCTAAGTATTAGGACACGATTAGTAGTAAAGTATAGTTATAGTAGCCTAATACTTACTATTAGGCTACTATACTATTATACTATTATAGTATAGATTTATTTATATTTTAATTAGTTAGTATTGGTATAACTGTGCTTGCCTGAAATCTTTATGATTATGGTTAGCTCCCCCGGTCATCCTTAAGTGATGTAAACTATTAGTGTTATAATGCGTTGTCATATTACACATATTTTTACATTAACATTATTTTACATGACTATCCTTGTACTTAGCACATGAGCACGGCAAACTACGGATTCAGGAAACTAGTCCTGGACTTTATGGGTCGCACCCACTATATCCAGGACCAGGTTTCAGGGTCCTGCAGATATATGAAACCTATACCATAGAGTTATCTCTATGGTATATACCATAGAGGTAACACCCCATAGAGCAGGAACTCAAAAATTTTCCGCTATTAAACGCCGATTGGTCACTTGATGCCAGTTTTCCCCACGGGCGGCCATGATGCGATGGGGATTTCGTCCGTTTGTTTACATTAGTTACCATTACAATTATATATAAAACATAAAACTTTTCAACGCTGTTATTTACAGATACTATTTGTGTAAAATGTTTTGAATTTATATTTAAACTGTTTAGTAACATCTCTGCTTTTTCACAATAATATTGATTTTAAAAATTTCTTTGTAAAATAGGACTTTACAGAGAAATAAGAATGAATGTTCACTCGACCAAATAATACTAGTAACCGACTAGCGCGGCAGCGTATATCAGTAGAAAGTCTGTGAATGCGTTGATTGGTTAACCAAAATAAAGCCGCATGTTATTGGGTATTAAAATCTCTAATCGCTAACATGATAGGCTTATTGCACACAATTATCTACCCATAAAGGACTTTCAATAGCACGCGGACAATTCTGTTTATTTCAAGAAATGAGCATGGAGCTAGTTGTACTAATGGCATTCCTGGAACAATAGTTATACAATCTCATATAGTTAACATTGGTGTAATTGCAAGAGTATACTTTGGGTTTCTTTGGACTAACAGTGTGGTTAGTAGGAATACAGTACGGTTGCTGTGAGTTGGAACTGGAAAGACAATGAAATAAATTCAATTCTTATTTATTAGTAGTTATTTATTCTATTATAATTATAATAATAATTATTGTTGTTGTAAAATTAAAAATTTACTCCATAATAAATAGTATAATAATTTTAATTAGCCCAGAAGTTATAGCAAGTATCATTGTTTAAAATTAAGAAGCACATTCATTTGTCTAGTAATAGTGGAATCTCTCGGTACTGTTATTGATTGATTGATTGAGGCTGAGTTAAATTAACTTTGCTCACTCCACTGTCACTGCTGTACCTATAGTAATGGTAATAGGCTACTACTACGTAGTAAATATAGTAATACTATCAGGTGAAGTTGTGACTCACTAGCAATTTATTACAATAGTCACAGATCAAAAACACTACACTCACTCATCAGATCAGTGACTATACCTACTAACTATTATTTTAATAATTCAGGTGATTTCCATAGACTATTAATCAACATGAACATGTTTATCATTGAATTGATTATATTTATATAATTATTTTATAATATTAATATTTGTGATTGTAAATTAATTTTTTGGTGATAATAAGTGTAATAGGCCTATTATGATTATGATTATTGTAATTGTGCTATAGGCCTATCAGCATTACTTTGATTGTTAGTATAGGCTAACTTTATATTGCTAGGAAGTTTATTTAAGAAATCTATAAACTATGACTTTGTTTTGCAGATGTGAACTTTCCTTTGTCCATTCCTGTCTATAGTTTGATTCCGAGGCTTTGTAGTATCTAATTGCATAGCGCAGTTAATAGCCTAAATACATTATAATCAAAGATCTACACCAGCTTAGCATAATCTTAGAATGGTTTCAAGCTAAACTATAACTGAAAGGAAAGATGATATGGAAGGAAAAATCTAAATTTATTAGGGCTGTTAATTAGTCATTAAACATTATAATGTAGAACATTGAATAGTCTTATGCAAGTTTATAGGCCTACGTCATTTATTAATTTCTTAGTAACAGTTTGTTTAACCACAACTTTCCTAGCCTTTCTACCTGCAATAGAATAGGTGCAGGTTGAGTTGTAGCATTGATTTTTTTATCTATAGGTTGAAGATTAAAGTGAAATCTGGATACCAGGATGTACATTGCCACAACTCTATGTGTGGCGCTCATCCATCATACCCATCAAGTAGGTTATGATTATGAACTCTTTTCCTGGGACTCGTGCACACAAACTGTAACAACTGCTTTCCAATTAGAAATGGGTTTCACGGTTAAAATGAGATGCTTGATTTAATTAAGGCTTGTTATTTTGTATATATGTGAGAATGTACTTGGTAGATTTCTGTCGTCTATTATAGAGCTGTTATGGATTTAATTCATAGGTAACATCCAGAGTGATCAACTATATCAACATATATGTCTTATCAAAATCGTACTTTATTTTACTCTGATATAATGTGATGCCAATTTGGCAAGAATCATGTAACTACTAATAGCTGTACTGTTATGGTAGGACAGTAGGCATTGAACATGTTTCATGTGTGGTAAGCGTGAAGCATTTATTTATCTGGTATCAATTTCCTAATATAGGTCTACTAGACAGAATATTGATTTGTGCTGATGCTGTGAATTTTGAAGAGCTGGCTGATCTTATTCCTAAGAATGGCAAGGAGTGACTTCTAAATATTGAATAAGAGTTCTTATGCTATTTTTATTCAGTAAATATTTAAAATAGATTTGGTCAAAATATTGGCATTTATACTCCATGTTATGAATTGGTTTTGTCTGTCTACATAAAGGTTTTTATTTGTAATATGCAACTTCTGCAAATCTGTTCTACATATAGAAATACACCTATTAGTATTTATACTCTATCAATCATGTGATACCAGGATAATCCATAGGACGTAGGACAATTAACAACTACAGTAGCTTTAGCTGTATTCTAATTTGAGGTAAAAGTGTTACTTAATGCTACAGCTGTTAAGTAAAGTAATCTTGCCTACTACTGAAAGGCAAAATAACTAGAACTAGGAGCTGTGTAATAATAATTTTGTGACGTACTAATATACTAATGTACAATATTTGCAATTACCACGCAGTTACTATCAAAGTTACAAAATATGATAAATATAATAATTATGTTGGTCTGAAATAATTGGAAAATATGAGTGCAACAAAAAATTATAGATAATTGGTAGCAAAAACAAATTTGGACTACTAACTAAATGACTAACTAATCATAGCAGCGCGTGGGTAACTAATGTAAACAAACGGTAACTACCCCAACACATCATGGCCGCCAGGAATGAAAAGTGGCATCACAAAATTTACGGGAGTTCCTGCTCTAGGGGAGATAACTCTATGGTATATACCACTTTGCATAGAGGTAACTCTATGGAGCAGAGTAGTTACAAAGCCATACAAAAACAGCTTGAGCTTTGAGTGGTTGTTGTACCAGTACCACTCTCACTCTGCATCAAAATTACTAGTAACTTAACTTTGCTAGGAATGCTGTAGTATCTGTATCTAGAACTTTACTTTCTCAGCATCAAATCACTGATCTGATGGCACACAAAATGAGGCACTTCTTTAGTTCCTGAGTGTTCAATGTAAATGTTGTCAATGGTTAGGTATAACCTCTTACTCCATGGTATAAAACAACAATTGCACGTGAAAATATGGAATAGTACATGTATTTATACCCAAAATGAAAATGATCTGATGCCGATTTCGGTCAGAACGAGAACGATACAACAATGTACATATTGATATTTATATTATAATTTACAACATAATTATTTTTTATTTACCATAACATCAACATGAACATGACATGCTATGTCTTGTACCATTCTGAGTCCAGTTGTGAGTTCATCAAAGTAAAGTTTAAGAACCAAAGAAACCATCTTTGTAGAAGCTTATGTTACACTGCACCAAAGTCCAAAATAATTTGTTGTATCAATTTGATTTTAAAAGTAAAGTGATCTTTCATAACACTGAGTGCACTGGGCCGTTTACAAAAGATAGATAGTCATACATGTAATTTAAATTGCAATTCACATCTGATCACTCTTAATTTTAAATAACATAATAAATATACATGCACATGTATTATTGTTGTGTCCGGCTGGGTAGTGAAGGCAGTTGCACAGCGCACAACATACGACCAGTAATTGACATGAGCTGGAAAGAGGACAACCTCAGTACTCAGTCTGCAGGTGTGGGTGAATGCCTCTGACAACGGAGAGGGAGTAGAGGCAAAATTCCAACCAGCCTCCGTGGGCACGACTCCAAGACTAAGCTGTGAGAGGCAAGGGTCCGAAGGAACTGATGCCACAGCACAGGGTTGCAAGAGCGATGTTTATTATAGTGCAGTGTAGAGTCCTAATTACAGTCCTGGAGATTCCTATGACGGCACTGTGAGCCTAAACAGTAAAAGACCGTTATATAAAGGTTGATATAATATCTTTATTGGTAGCCCACAAGCAACTGTGCAATAGTGTAAATGTGCAATATATAAAAAATACTTTCAGACTGAGGTCAAGAGGTTAATGGTACTCAAAATTTGATCCAGAGTAAGAAGATGGTCACAGTTACAATAATATAACAGAACGGTCTCGGAGGACCATCTCTGCAGACAGACATTAATACAATAATATGGTTATGTTAAAAATATGCAATCAAATCATCAGTGCATAAGTTGTACATTTAACATTCAATGCAATATTATGCATGCAACCCTAAGGGTACATTTTAGAAATCTAGGGGGTACAAAACAAGTTATAAACCTAATGCATTTTTGACAGTGATTTTCAGTTACAGACTATCAATTAGGTATTATCATTATCTATTACTGAACTGAACATTAAATGGCTCACTGATGCAAATGAAGTTGAGCTAAACCAGTGTGAAAGACATAAAACACTACAATCTATGAAAGTTATATCACGTAGTCATCATTAAATAATTAATGAATGAAAATTCCATGCCATACTGCATTTATTTACTTGTTTACGTAACACATTTTGATAACGCACACATGTAATTTTAATCAAACTAAACCAAAGATATCCTTAATTAAACACAATTTTACAAAGGAGTAGGCCTACATTGTTTGCTACATGATTGCTAAGGGGTACTTAGGCAAAAACAGGTTGGGAACCTATAGTAAGTAAATGTCTATTGAAGTGGCCTCCTGGCATAGATTACTAGCACCATCAAGTCTTTGATACGATTTCAAACACCGAAGCAATCTTGGAAATTTGAGCTGATGTGATGGAAGTACAGCTTGCAGTGAGAAACCTGAGGGAGGCCAGGCCAGGGACACAACGAGAGATCATAAAATTTCTTCACCAGGCCCGTTTTGATGTTTGACCAGATTACCCCATGTTGAGAAATTCTGTTGGCTTTGCAAGTCTTTATGAAGAATATTATTTATGGAGGTTGTTCCTTCTAGTATATTCCTATGTGTGATAATCTATCAATTATGACCCTCTCCATTGATTAGTTGTCTGTGCTATTAGCTCTTTACTACTATATACTAAGACCCCATCTACATGTATGATGGTGTCCGCAAAAGTACTAAATTCCATCAATTGTATTTGTTTTAGGATTATGATTACCAGCACTAACCCACTGAACAGATAAGAGCTAAGCACTGATAGACAGTACAATGATATCAATATCAAAATGGAGAATTGGAATAGCCCAACTTCGCATTCTAATGCCAAAAGTTTTTCCAGTAAATTTCATTCGATTGTAGCGCAATCAAGCCATATTTTAAACACCACTGCCTCAAAAACTCCAGGTAAGAGATACATGTATTACTTTCAAATCTGAAGCTATCAATCAGTTAACCAGGCTACCTTGATACCAATTTTGTCAAATCTTTAGTGCTATTGATGTCTTAAGAACCTCTTTGACTGCCCTGAGTATCTGCCTGGGCCAAAAGGCCTATATACCTGGGACTTTGTTTGGTCAGAGGAAACCCACCCCTAGCTCATTTGCACACCCAGATTTCTCGCACAAAAATAAGGACTTTGATTTTGGCCCAGGCCGGTGTGTTCGCAACCCTGTGACAGGAATGGGCAGCAAAATTCTTGAGCAAATTGACCTGTACCAAAAAATAGAGGCTTGATAAAGTGTATTGGTTATACCTTAGCTGTATAAAGTGACTATATTTTTAGCACGACGTCAGCTTTTCCTGTCTTCAAATGTCTCGAAGTCGGCTGTGTTATCTGGCCAGCTGGCAACACATTATTCCAGCTCATTGAGTCGCTCTTTGTCCAAACTTTCACCAGCCCCACGTATCACTGATGCACCAGTAACCCCTTCTCTTTACGATATTGTGCAGGAATTGACACGGCAACAGGAAACGAAAAAAGTACGCAGAATGGTGTTGTTGATTTTTGGTTCTTTATACTGTCACAAAGCATGTAATTTCTAACTCCTTCCATTGCTATGCTGATTACATGAAAGTAAAAAGTGTATTTGTTGAATTATTTATAGGTTAGCCGGTAGACTGGAACTTACTCATTGTACATGTATGTATGTATGCTATGTATGCAGGTACAGAACCAGCTTCCAAAGATATATCAAGTACTATTGTTGTTGCTATGGACAAGACATCATAAAGTTGAGGTTGGGCTCCAAATCAAACATGTATATGTATATAAAATTACAAGTGTATATAGTAGTTTGTAGTTCTCAAAGACGCTGAAAAGTTACAAATTTGTTATAATAACTTTTCCAAAATTTGCATTCCAACGAAAATGTGTAACTAGTTTAGTGTCGCCCACTTTTTTGATTGAGGTAGTTATATATCATATGCATCGTACTGATCGAAGTTTCTTAGGGCTGTTCAGCCAGAAGGTTATTATTTCATTGTCATTCGGTGTTGATTCTCAGATTATGTAATTTCAATCTATAAGAGAGAAAAGCCCCTACCCCAACCCAACCCTACAATTATGAAATAAAGTGAAGTAATGTAATAGGGGAATCATTATGAAAATAATATGGTCATCGATAATACTATATTTGTGGATTTTTATGGAGGAAATAATTCTTCGGACAGTTGTCTCTGAACATACATGTATCTGTATCTGCAGGTGTTCTTAGCAAAAGGATTGTGGGGGGATATCATTGACTACTGAACAGTGTGAATTTTTGTAGTGCATCATGATTTTAAAATTTTTGTTTCATGTGTTGTGAACCATTTCATTGTTTGTAGAAGTCAATGGCAAAATCAAAAAGTCAACTTGATGCTATGACCCAGAAAATTGAATTACAACAAGGTGAAATATGTAAGTGATAACTGATAATTCATAACGGAGTAACGGATACCCGTGTCAGAAATAATTTTATTTATGTAAACTTGAATAGTTTACATTGGAAATATTTGTTTTTGTTCATCGACTGTAAACAGTATACACATCAGAATGAAGTTTAATCTCAGCTCTTAGACACTGGCCTTCTCTAAGAGCAATCTCAATGGAAATTGATCTTCACTTAGAGCAATCTCATTGGTTGCATTGCACAGGTACTCTCAAGTGTCAGCTGGATGCAGAAGTACAGAGACAGCAGGATGAGTGTAGTCAGCTTTCACTGTCTCTCCAGTCACAGAGGGAAGCATTGAGTAAAGCGTTAGCAGAGGGTCGGGTAGAGATGGAAAGACAATGTTACATCATTGATGAGCAGCAGAAAGTGCTGCAGGTACATATATTATACTATAACATAATGTACATGTGTTTATCTGCAGTGGGTGTGATGTAATCATACTATTTAATCAAGCTGTATATTGTACAACGTCATGTTGTATGATAATACCAGTCAGCGTTTTGTACCCACCACTGGCTAGCTGACTGACTCTGCAGCTATGTATGACCTATTAAATAATTTGCTCTAGTTTGTGACCTCAGTTCTGTTACACAGTCAGCCATATACACCTCTGTTTATTTACTGTTAGTGTGTCTAAGCTTAGAAGAATAGGGCTACACTTTTTTTTCACTCAATGAATATGTACAACTACAATTAATTGTATAATTTCACAGAAACTAATGAAGGAGAAATCAAAGCATGACCTGGTAGTTGACTCTATGCTGCTACTTATCTCTTGGTCTCTAAATAGCTCTGTTCTGCTGGATTATCCACTTGAACTGTCCCTGCCTTATATACCATGGAAGCAATTTCGTACTTGGTGAGCATGTTTGAAGTTGTCTTCTCTCAGTTTGATCATGATTCTGTGAAAACCTGAAAAATGCAGGTCTCGTGTGGTTAATTGTGTTGTTATGATGACTTTTTCCTCTGAGCCAAAGTACTGCGGCCTAACTAGCAAATTCAAACAACCTCTGAACTTTGGAATAGTGCCATTCTTAGTATGCAGTAAATAGTACATGTAGATATGCAAGCTCTGTTACCAATTGGATGTACTGTCATGTGTTTATATTTAAATTTTATCCTATCTTGTTGTTTGGGTACCAGAAGCAAAGTTTTTATTACCAAATTAGCTTTTTTGTCCTTGATATTATTACAATTACAACCACCGACTGGTATCAAGTCAATTATATCACTTCATGCCATAATATTTTACATCACGTGTATCTATTGCTTCTATAATGGTATAGATAACCTTGACTATCTCTCAGAACCACACACATGTCAACTCCCATATGTATGCCTACAAACTAGCACCTCTAACAATTATAAGAATATGTAGTAACAGAAGACAACTCCGCAATTTTTCATTATTATCACTATACAACATAGACATGATGTAATGTTATGTTATGCAGTAAACATCCTGCATATATTTCAGGATTAAAGAGCTTGCTAGAGTCCTATTCATTGCTAAGATGTTTATGACACTAAAGCAACTAAGCAGAGATGAAGGAGTGTATGGCAGCCATGACAGGTTAGTGGGTGAAGCCTGATATTCCAGTTGGTTTAATTATCACATTTTTTAGTGAAACTGATTGGTTTTTGGAAGAATTATATATAGTATAACACTATAATCACATGTTTGCAATAAGTTATATACCAACAAGTTGTTTACTAATATTACAAAGCTACACTAATATATAAAACTGAGCTACATGTACATATCTAGCGTGAATCAAAGCTGTAGCACCAGTGTTTGTAGTTGGGGACTTGTTTACTTTGCATGAGCAGTACTGGCACAACTCAAGAGATTGAAAACTCAGTTAGGTGCAAGGAGTGGAGAAATTACTTTTCTCAAATTAATTAAATCTCAAATTTGAGATACCTTTGTTCTTTGTCACGTCTAATCAATTATTGGTTGACTGCCCCAACCACAAACAAGAATTTTCCACCACTGCACCAAATGGAGAACTATCGGATTGTGTATAGAATATAATAACATTATGCAGAGGGATTAATAGATATCACTTTATATTTTATGATCGTTTGTAGTCATGGAGGTTCAGTTCAAGGCTACTTTCAGCAGGTGATCAAGCGTTGCATAGAGTACCTGACGGCATCTTATCTTGTCTAGAAACCAGTTATTTCTGCTATTTCTACAATCTTGTCCTAGTATGTCAGTCCATTGGTGCAGCAGTCAACTGTATCAAAGTGAATTTATATTTTGTTATATTGTTATAAAATTATTACTCAGGAAATATAGTATGCTACATGTATGTTACTGTAGTCTAACTGGCTAGCACTTAGAGAGTATGTCATGTCTAGTCAAGCCTGAAAATTTATCCGAATTTGCACATGGTTGAAAGGATTTTATAGTAATTTTAGTTGATCTCTATTTATGCTATTGACAATTCAATTTCTCTAATGCTCGTATCCTGTATAAATTATGCATTTTGTTTTTTTTTTGTAAAATGGGCAGATTTGGCTAAACTTAAACTGCACAAATCGGTATCTACTTTTGTGTGAAGTATCAAACTTGTAGCAGAATCAATTTATTCACACAATTTACTTCAAGTAGTTTCATCATGTATTATTTTTTGTATCATGATCTCCCAAATAGCATAGCTGCAAGTATTTCTACTTCTGAAGAAATCTATAAAAGTGACAATCTAAAAAGTTAATAATTTCTACAACATGCCCTAGTGATTATGTAGAACTTATCATACAGTTGTATTTAGGTCTAGAAGTTTACATTAGCACCTTAGCAGAAACGCTTCTGCTTTACATACATGTACAATGTATAGGGCTACTATTTCAACCCATGTATGATAAATTGTAGAGTTGTTTCCTCGTGAAACGACTGATTATATACCGTAACAAAAATTTTGTACTCCGTGCGTATTATCGGTTGGTTATTGGATATGACTATAAGAGAAATGTGTAAATTCGATTAGGTTTCACTTTCAACCGCGCCAAATCATGAAAATCACCATGTCCACGCCAAAACAGACCAAGCAAACAAAACTGTCAGCATTCTTCAAGCTGTCACCTTTGCAACAGCAGTCCAACAATGTGGAAACAATGAAAAAAAGGAAGTTTGATGATGGTACAGAGGTATATTGCACTTTCAGCGTAGCTTTCTGACGCAGATGAGATAAACATTACGTTACATATTTATATTATCAAGGAGTAAGAGATTGATATTGATATTACATTATTTATTATTATATTATATGAATAGATATCATTGTAATGGTTAATTATATTTATATTATCTTTCATAAGATAGTCATTAGATTGTTATAATTATATTTATTTTTATAGACATGGTCGTATGATAATGACATGACTTAATTAATCAATGATAATCATAGCCATAATCAAATGACGAATTATTCATTTATGATCTGTTCATGAGCATGAGGCACATACTCTACTGATACTTGCCAATTGGGATTGTCCAAATTTTACACCCACTGGTTTTTGTGTGTTTGTTACTACAGATACAGTCTACCTCCTGCAGGTAATTTATAGTTACGGAAGGGTGCTACTCCCTACATCCGTAACAATGTCAATGTGTTATATATTAATATTTATATTATTTTATATTGCACCTACATGTAACTGTGAGTCATTCATGTGATTTTTAGTGTCTTCGCAACCTAAATTTCAGACCCAGGCCGATTTGCAAAATATTTTCCGGCACACATGCGTCACAGAGTCGCGAACACACCGGACTGAGCCAGAAGAAAAATCCCCATTTTCGCTCGCAAAGAAGTTAGGTGTGCCGATGACCTAGGGATGGTTTCATCCGGTCAAGCAAAATCCCAAGCCCATAGCCCATCTGGCCTAAGTCGGACGGCCATCTTGCGATTTGTATTTGCGACCCGGGTCTGTCCAAGAGGTTGCGAAGACACTAAGTGGTGTGCTTCTCGGAGGAGTACAGTTAGTAGTCAGTAGAGTGAGAATAATTATTTCAGATCACCTTCATAGCCCACGATTACTGATGTTCATACCAATTATGATTGTCACAGTGATACTCAGACTGGAGTCTAATCTGGTGCTTTCAGTGAATGTGACTCGGACTCCTGACAAGTTCGCAATATTCATGTAACTGGTGGTCTAAACCAGTTACCAGGCTGGTCAGCACAACCGATTATACCTGGCACGGTGGCTGCTGTAAACTGTCAATCTTCATATTATCTTCCCCATTGACCATTAATAATACTACCACTTGTAGAGTCCTAAAAAGGTTAAGAAAGGTGAAAACAGCCCCATTAAAACTCGCAGTCCAATGAAATCTGTCAAGATCATATCAATGTACTCGAGGACACATGGTTTGGTTCCTAAGTTAGGAAAAACATGGTTACCTGCTCTTGAAAAGGAATTTGATAAACCTTACTTCAAACCGGTAAGTATGCTGTAAAGGGAGACATCATTAGCAATTGATCCAGATGACTAGAATCGGGTGAACTTATGAACCCTGTGAAAAGTCACACTGTAGTGAAGTCGTCTTGTAGTAGATATTTGGAAAGCATGTGGACTCAAGTACTATTGACACTGACTGTTCTGTGACTTGTTAAATGCAAAGTTATAGAAGAGTAAATTATGACTTTCGGCTATTTGGGCACCATGTTAGTTTAAGAACTGCCCCATTTCTCCATTCTTAGATGCATAAGCTAAAATTTTCTGACCTTGAAGTCTTAAAGATTTTAGCAATGTAGCATAGCAATCAGTATACCACTTGAAAGCTTTTCTCTTGCAAAATCCAATAATGCAATAATTTTTAGTTCTAAATGAAAAACAACTTGGAGCGGAAGACAGAGTTTGGTCTTTACATCATGAAAGCAGCGACTTCTACGAAGTCGACTAGCCATTTATATGGATCAAATGCTGAAAGCAAAAAATGAAAGTCGCAATTTCCTCTTTAATAAATGGTTATAATGTAGTAGCTCAATTTACAGCTTGGTATAGAGAAATTGCAGTGATGTTTCTTTTAGAATGTATTGAATGTTGAAGTGCTATTGTGACTTTACCAGGTTTTGTACTGTTAGCTTTGTAGTTTTGTGGAGAAAGAGAGGAGAAGCCATATAATCTACCCCAAACAAGATGATGTGTTCTCCTGGACCACGGCATGTGATCTAAAGGCGGTTAAGGTTGTTATACTTGGTCAAGATCCATATCATGGACCAAACCAAGCACATGGTAAGATAGTCGAATTAGTCTTGCACATCAAAAATACAATATTTGCAGAGACATAAAAATCCTACCGAGCTCTATGCAAACCCAATATATTATTTTGTTGTTATACGGGTATTATTATATTTTACTAGTGATAACATTATGTAAAAACTGTTTTGAAGGTTTGTGCTTCAGTGTGCTGCCTGGGGTAAAGCCACCACCTAGCCTACAGAACATGTACCGGGAGCTAGCAAGTGATATACCAGGATTTCAAACCCCTGATCATGGATATCTCATGGGATGGGCTAGTCAAGGTATAGTTTCTCTCTGACAATGACTAGAATCGGGTGAACTTGTATACCCTGTTCAAAGTCATACTGTAATGGAAGTCATTTGTGGTGAATATTACTGCTTGGTATATATTTGCTTATATAATTATTTGGAATATTAACTTTGGTTTCCCAGCTCGACTCCTCGATCTCACAGTCTCCACCACACACACTGGATTACTCCAGGAGTTAGGGACTTGAATGATGCCGTGCGGGTACCATGCCCAACCTAGCTTGACCTGTTTCAGCTGATCAGAGTGGACAGACTTGTTCATAGCATCGTCAAAAATTTCATGATAAATAACCTCAGATAATAGAAATGCACTAATTTACTAGCATATTTTTCCGTAGATGTTGGTGAGCACGTTATACAGGTATAAGTGTATTACAATATTATGTTATGCAGGTATACGTGTGTGGTGACATGTTATGCAGGTATAAGTGTGTAGTAACATGTTATACAGGTGTTAGTGTGTAGTGACATGTTATACAGGTGTTAGTGTGTAGTGACATGTTATACAGGTATAAGTGTGTAGTGACATGTTATACAGGTGTTGGTGTACGATGGTTAATATATTATGCAGGTGTTCTGTTACTGAACTCGGTGCTCACAGTGAGGGCAGCTTCACCCAACTCTCATAAAGACAAAGGATGGGAGAATCTCACAGATGCTGTTATACAATATCTGAACAGCAACATGTCTCACGTAGTCTTCATGCTCTGGGGTTCATATGCTCAAAAGAAAGGAGCCCACATCAATCAGGTTTGGTTTATTTTGGTTATGAACACTTCAACAATTTGGTAACCTGGTAATGCCTCAGTAGGTTAGCACGTGACGTGACGTGTTCATACAACTTTCTGCTTGAATTATATATTTATACCATTGCATGTGACCACAGGCTTGTGTTGGCTCATATTACTTGGTACACCAGAAATGTTTTAATGACACACCCCTGGATCTTTTCTTGCAACCTGAAAGGTTGTTAAATAACTTTGATAGTAAATGTAACTACTTCTTCTGTACTTACGAAAATAATGCTTAGGCGTTTAATGTCACTATAGTACAAGAGACTGTAAAGGTGCTTATTAGAACACCTCAAGTTTAAAGAGTTGAAATTTGTGCCAGTGTAATGGCACAATCCCGAATGTATATCTAATTTGTACATGTAATAATAATATATGTATAACATTTATACTGTTTTGTAGAAGAAACACTGTATACTGAGAGGCATCCATCCATCCCCCTTATCCGCTCATCGGGGATATTTTGGTTGTAAACATTTCTCGCAGGCTAATGCCTATTTGGAATCTCACCAGAGGAAAGCTATAGACTGGAGTTATCTCCCTGGACAACTGTAAGTGACACAGAGAATCTCTTGCTCCTACATTCTTGTTATCTAGTCACCAAAGAACTTCCAGATGGATAGTCAGATATGTGCATTAGAATTATATCACAAATATATACATGATATAGTACATGATACACTGTGCAATCCTGTATTTACTTGTTTAGTCGGCAATTACATTTAATTAGAAAGAACAACCTACATTTTAATTCATATACACAGCGGCCTAAGCTTAGGAACTTGCCAGCCTTTCTTGCTAGTTTTAAAAACCAAATAGTTTTATAGAATGTTTTATACTGTCTTGCTCACGAATCAATTTGTAAGGCTATATTATGTTTTCTAAACAATTTTACTAATTTCTGCAATCAGATATAAATAAATACATATTTTTATTTCAATACATGGAATTATTTCTTCAGTAAAATAATTTTTTTGACTTCAAGATATCACAAGCTCAGCCTTCTATTGTTCATACAGTGAACAAAACAGGTAGATTGTCAACACTACACTGCAGATAATGTGCAGGTTGGAAGTACATTAGAAGTTGTCCTTTCTCTAATAGACTGGGAGAAGACAATTACTACCTAACTAGTAAAGGTGTTTTTGTCAATGAACATCTCATTTTTATGTTGGTATAGTAATACAATAGTATTTCAGAACGAGGAAAATTTCCCAAGGTCTGGTAGGAAATTAATACAAATAGATATCTGCATGATTGTATAGTTTTACTAGCAGGGAGCAGCATTAAAACTACCACCAACAAAAATAAGTACGTATGTATTAATATACACAGGTACCATAACATTGTCACTCAGCTGGACATTGAGGTCTTATATGTATTTCTAATATCTTTCCCTCTCTGTATATTACGCACTTGACCACAGTCTTGTCCCTGATTGCATTCATCAAATCATTGTGATCCTCTATCACCATGTTGTCTACCTTCATTATAGTGTCATACTTCCGTATTCCAGCACTAGAAATAAAAGCATTACGGTGCAGAAATATATAATCTAGGGTTCCAGGAGTTGAACTCCTATAAGTTCATTGTGTTATCTTTAATGATTGGGCCGACATACAGTAGGTAAAATGTAATGATGAGCATACATTAAATTATTATAAAAATTGAACTTGCAAATTACACTGAACTTCAATAAAACTCCAATGAGTACCATAGATCTCAAGAGATACAACAACATACCAATACAGGATAACGGTATTGTGAACACTAGGCTACATACTTGTGTGCAGGGGATCCGATATTCACTTGTACAACAAATAGGCCTTTATCAATATCAAAGTCAACAATGTCGGCTCGGTTCCTAAGCTGAGCTGCTACATGTGGTGTGAGGGTTAGGGTCATCACTCCAATATATGGTGGTCTACATCTCTTTTGAACTAACTCTATAAAATACAAATGGCAATTACATGTATATATATATACTGAACTGGTGGCATTATTCAATTCTCACTGTCTCTGGCAGCTTGAGAACTTTGGTTCAGTGGATTTCACACCTTTTAAATACGCTTTGCTGTAAATATACAGTATTGCTAAGGTGTTCTCCCAAGCATATCTCTGAGCTGCACTGATGAGCTGTTAAACACCGAAACAGTACACTGTAATTATGCAGGTTGAGTATATATATAATTATATATATAAGCTCTATGACTATTATGATAATGTACATGACTTGTACGATATAAAATTAGAAAGTTGTCTTCTCTCTTTCATAAAGAGTAGGAGAGGATAAATTCAAAGTACAATCACAACAGTGTACACTACACTTGGGTATTCACTATAATTATTCATAGCCACTGTAAACTGCAGTAGCTTTCAAAGGAGTGGGTCTCCAGGTACGTTATTTATAGACAGTAGAACCTGCGGTCATTAGACATATACTGGATAGTCTTTATTTTTGTCAAGCGACAATTGCAACCTTGTGCAGTAAGTGTGTTTAGGAGGGCTTAGAACCCTGGGCACTATTATTGGAATCGAGGCTATTACTACTGGAACTCTGGCTATTGTTATAGGAACGAAGGCCACTGTTATTTAAATCCAGGATACTATTACTGGAACCCAGGCTACCACTATAATTGTAGCTGAAGCTAAACTTACTTCCTTGCTGGAAATCCTGAGCTTTAACAAGGAACTGTTTGACATAGTCAGAGGGAATAGCAAAGGAAATGCCGTCTGTTACCTTCATGGAGTTGACTCCTACAGCTTCACCATCAAGATTAATCAAAGGACCACCTGAGTTTCCATACTACAATATCATCAGACCAAATAACACACTCAGTAACCAGTGAGGAATGAAAGCCAACGCCCACAGCAAGAAATTATTCAAGTGATCAAATTTTTTGTTTGCTCATAAAATTAAATATTATTATAAATTATTACCGTGGTTAAGGACGAACTTCGAGCTTCCGTTATCAATTTCAAGAGTACTCTAATGAGAATAATAACGTTCATGGTGACAGGTCAACAACTAAGGAGTTCTTATGCTCACCAAGAGATAGACTCAGTGGGATACATTGTGTCATGCGAGAAGAATAAACTCACAGTGATTGGAGCATCAGTTTGGATATAGTTGATACCAGTTTGCAGACCAAGTTCCTTACTGTTTCTACCAGTGGAGGAGACGATACCAGAGGTAACCGTATTAGAGAGCGACAAGGGACTACCAACAGCTACTACGTACTCTCCAGGCCTCAACGATTCTGACTGGCCTAGTGTGATTGTAGGGAGGTTCCTCTAACAATAATACAGAAATGGGTCTACATACATGTACGAGTATAATAAAACAATGATAGGTGAGAACAAATCCCACAATATGAATTAAAACAGTCATATTATGGGAGATTGTACTGAGTGTTGTGTCCCCACGTTTATCAGGTGTATCACTTCATATCATGTATTACGTTGTATCATAGCCCCTTTGATATTAATTTTGTAGCAATCTAAAATGCAATATGTGTAGCCTACTGCACTGTGCATCTATATAATATCTAATCTAATCTAATCTATAACATTAGGTATAAACGTAGTACTCTGTTATGCATAGTATGCTGTTCTGTTTAGATATGAGGCCTTAGGCTATCCATTATAAGTCAAGATAGGAATGGCTTCACCATAACATACATGCAGCACATACATGGCTGCACCTATGGCACAACTATTACTGTAGAGCATGGCTGTATAATTTACAGGGCCTGGGGAGTACTAACAGCATTTATCTTTATCAGAGCCAAGTCACTTGCAGTATCCACAACTGTCACTTTCCCTGTATACATCGTCCCATTTACCAGCTTTACTTTAACTTCTCCATTTCGAGCTGATTGTACAACATGAGCATTAGTAATTATCATACCATCATTAGAAATGATGAAACCTGAACCAGCCCCTTGCCTGAAGAATGTGCTGAAAAACATGAGGAGAACATCTGCTAACAAGAGACAATACACTCATAGGCTAAGTGTCAGCTTGTCATCATCATCATAAACCATCTAATTATTGTCCTATTTGGTCAAACTAATTAGGAGCTAATATAGGCCTAATTATGTTGTATTTATCAAGGCATTTCATAACTCGAGTGCATTTTAAATAACCATTCTACTCTATTTATACACGTAATTCTTGTACTGAGTTGCTAAAATATTAGGAACATTTTTGTCACAGCTCAAACTAGCATAGGCCTACAATTGATAGTATAAATCATAATAATTATATTATACTATTATAATATAATTATTATATTATAATTATACCATATTATACGTCATACCATATTATAATTATATCATTTTATTCTATTAGTAATTTCTTGTACTCACCTGTTTTCTATGTAAACAACTGCAGGAGATACTTTTTCTACCACATCTGCTATAAAGTTGTATTTATTTCGTAACCCAAGTTTTACTCCATCACCAGATGGACCAGCTGCACTAACTTTAGGCATAAACCTAGTTAGATTGTAGTCCTTCAAAGTATCGGTCGTAATAAATACAACTGTAAATACTGCACCTAGACCAAAACTACACCATCCGCTGTTCCAATGGGTAGAAGAGTCTTGCCTACCATTATTGTGTCTAGTAAATATATTCAGCTGTCTTTGTTGACTATTATTCAAATGTGATAACTGCAGGCCGACCGCACTTCGAGATTCAACATGTCTGATACTGGACAGTAGATATTTCTTAGGAAATGAAGATCCAACTATATTTCTAATATAAATGGTTGATCTCCACATCTTTTCACAGGTAACACTGTGACGGTTTATTCTCCCAGGCTGTTTGGACTACACGCTGTAGGATCTATGAGATTTAAATTAGTGTGAAATCTGAAAACCAAAGAAGTAATCGAAATAAATAAAATGCGAGTTTTACAGTCATGTAAACCTAGATCTATTTTCACAAATAAACAGTGTGAACAATTTACATAAAGTAATTCTTTGTCTATTTAGTCCTGCAGTGGGAGTTGTCATGTCTATAATACTCTGGACAGAATACAGCTACTAACCAATGTGGTTGGTATTTAATTTAGCCCTCTAGGATATAGGCCTACTCAGCATAGTCAAAGGGTAAACAGGTATTTGGGTGTCTCCTAAACAGACTTCAAACTCATGACATCGCTCTTCAAATTGTCGTAAATATTTTTTGGGAGCAATGTGATCTTGAACTGTCAACCTACAGTACTTTGCCTAGCATATGACTGAAGCCGTTACCAACTCAACAACCCCCCCAAAAGGAAGCTTCAATGGTCGCATGTATAGCAGCGATCACCCCATTAGCTCATACACTGTGCCACAACTCGTTGTGAGTCCAGCAGGATCCCACTGCTGCCATTAACGTTGTTTTTGACTGGCAAAGTGGTAAAGGAGAATTTTAATGTTGGGTGCGCTTCCTAAAACCTGGATTTCTCACACAAATTTCCAGAGTTCTAACTATTAAGTCATGGCAAACTAGCACCAGTAGCAGCAGTGGGATCCTGATAAATTATCTACTACTGGTTGTGGTAGGAGAACGTGGTGGAATTGTTCAGTCATGCAAGTGGGCTGTTCATTGCTATTATACATGTGGTTGTCAAAACTTCTTTTTTGGAGTTGCCAAGGTGGTTGTGATAGTAGTGTAGTTATTTCAGTCACATCACATGCTAGGGGTCAGGGAAGTGCCAAAGGTTGGCGGTGAAGAACCACATTGACATTTCTGTCAAGAAAAATCTACCACAGAGTGAGAGTAACACCTCAACAGCAAATAAGCAGGCAGAAATTACAGGAAGATAACAGACAGAGCATAGCTGTCAACTATCCCGATTTGAGCGGGACCCTCCCTATTTCAAACTCTCACTCCCACCAGCTCCTTATATCCTCCCGATTTCTAGGCATCATATAAGTATTTTTCATTTTTGTATTATCCAATATCCAAGATTATCTAACAAATAGCATCAAATCAATACCCTTGTTCAGTCTCATTTTACTCTATCTGGTATTTTGATACAGCTTTGGAGTTATCAGCTACTACATAGCTTATATTGTGCATGTGTACATGATTGTATAAGTCTAATATATTTGAGTAAATTGTTTTCACCACCAGTCTCTTTTTCAGCTTTACGTCATGTATTACTGATTATGTCAAAAGATAATGATTAGTGTTGTGATAACAGTGAAGCTTGGCACCCATACTCCCCCCCCCACAGTTCCAACTCTCCAAATGTATTTTTAAATTTTTTTGCAAGTTTCACATGTGCACTCGGAAGTTGGGACTCCCTATATTTTTTCACTCCATGTTGACAGGTATGACATAGAGCCTGGCATGTTATCCATATTTGTAGTAATAATAATAATTACTTACAATAACGTAATAATTATTATTTTTATTTTACAGTCCAGTGTACTGTATAATAAAAATAATATACATATAAAAAATATAGTTATATTATATTATATATGATAATGATTATGATATAAATATAATAAATATATACAGTTAATGAGTTAGTAAGAAATGGGAGTGTATTAGCTTCACAGTGAAGCTAATACACTTGTGCGCCTGAACTCATAACTACCTTTAATTTAAGCTTAGCTTAGATTAAATTCTGTCAGGCCATTTGAGTTGTGAGGTGCAACATATTTGGTGAGACAGTGTACACATTTTATTTGTTAACTAATGAAAAATTAAAATAAATTTCTCATTTTTTACAGGAAATACATAGTCAAACACGCTATACTTTATAAGTTATGTTTTTTAAAACTGCAACATTTCATAATTACCTGCTTCCGTGATTGCCTAAGCCACCAATTATTTTCTTTTGTTTTTACAACAAACTTCATTATTGGCCAAAAATTAACTGTGGTAATTGTTTGCAGTTTTTGATTGGCTGATTGGTTTGTATGTAGAAATCAAGTGGTCAAATTGATAATCTGATGCCATCCAAATAGCAACACTACCAACAACAAGTTAGGCATAATACGTACAGAAACCTGAGCCAATGAATGGGCTCAGGTAGAAACAAGAAAGTCTGTACTCACAACAATTGTGGATAATAGATAATGATGTATGTGTATATGTTATGCCATGTACTATTATACTTTATACATGCTTACAGTTAGTTAGCTACCAGCTATCATAACTACAGGTCACTATCATTAGCCTTGTCAGTTGTCCTATGCTATTATAATTATATTATTATTATGAATTATCTTATGATATCATGATAATATTTCATTTTTGTAATTGTTTGTTGTCTCTGTCTGATCAGTGTCGACAGTAGTATGTAGGCTGGCTACATCTACATAAACATACTCCTACAGTACTGCGTTATCAATTGAGTTATGGTCAATAATAATTAGCTAGAAATATTAATATACTATATAAATGAATTCTAATATAATTTAAATAATTGTATATTATTATATTTTTCTTATTTATTATATATATATATATATAATTATTGACTTATTGCCATTACTGAACTAGTAAGCCTAAATGTAGATGTCTCATATCAAGGAGTCTCTTCTTACTCCTTGCTCATATTAATACCATTTTATAACAAATTATGAATAGGCTGATAATTTAATTTTTGTTTAAAAATGATGAAATGTAAAAAATATAATATTAATAATGTATATAATATTATTATTAGAAAAACTTGTTGTTGCAAGAAGTTTTTTCTGAGCAGTCAGGGCCTCAACTCAACATCTGAGAAAATAGCCCATCCCCGACTGGGATTTGAACCTGAAGCCTCTAACTGTATCCTGTATAACAGGGTGAAAATGTGTGCAGAACAATAATATTAATTTTGTTTATTTTTTAGGTGCCTCTGTTGAGATGCAGGTTGCAGTTGATAGAACATCATCCACACCGTTGTGAAAAGTATTGCTCACAGGTAAAACCATTAAATTTTAGCTTGTTGCATTTGATAAAAATGTAATCTAGTGCACTAGTGCTAGTTCTTTTGTTTAGGCTGCGGTTGACATTGGAGATTAAAAGCACAAGGTATTGAACCATATTTTGACACATTGTACCCTGGGATTATTGCAGACGATGTCTGTGCTGGACTGCAAATTGCATGTGTCATTATTATTATGATCAATTTTATTGCAGCAATTTCTCCAAGCTGAAAAATGGTCTGTTGTTTGTATGAAGACACTCTAGAAGCTCATGAAATACCTGTAGAGTTGAGGGAGATTGCTATACATGGAGGTTACAGACGACAAGGTCTCACGTTTACAGCATGCCTCAAGACTCTCTTTACTCTGCACAATGAGACATTTAACATCTGGACACATCTCATATCATTTCTATTCTATGTGTACTACTGCTGTACACAACCACTAAATCTATGGCTTCCAGAGAACCAGGCAGTTCTTTGCTTACTTATCACTTGCTGTATCTTTCCAATTGGCTCTGCTTTAGCTCATCTGTTTATGTCTATGTCACCAGTCATCAGACATGTATGCTTCTTTGTGGACTATGCATCCATTAGTTTGTACGCATTTGGCGCCTGTGTGGCAAATAAGATCTACTCTCTTCCACGCTCTTGGAGAGGCGGGACATTTGAGAACTATTATCTGCAAGGCATGTTTATCAACTGTGTAGCCACAGTTTTCATTGCTTGTCATACCCGTTTTCTTCCAAGAACAAGAATGACCAAAATATTGAGACTAACAGCGTTTGCTATGCCTTATATCTATGGTATGCTGCCTTGTATGTATAGAGTGGCATACTGTGAGGAAGACAACTCCTGTGCAGGGGCAGAATACCATGGGAAACATTTCTTTGATACAATCTTTACTGTTTTATTCTATGGTGGACATATACCTGAAGTATTGTTTCCCGGCTATTTTGATATATTCTTTCAAAGTCACTCACTTTTCCATGTGATTGTTGTTGTTGGTACTTTCCATCACTTACAGGGGAATCTAGTAGATAAGGCACTAAGACCTGCTAGTGACTTGGCACACATGTCCATCTCTCCCATGATACCTCTCATTGCCCTCTTCTTTATCAACATAGTCACTGTTGTTTATTTTGGCATTAAGATGGTACGTCACGACAAAACACCAATAACAAATTATAAACGGTCTAGTGAATTTAAACAACATTAGTTACATAATTATATTTATATTTAAATATTATTTTTGATGCTTTTCTACATTTTCCTCATATTTTATTATAGTTGTTTTCTAATCATCACTAGGAAATTTTATACTGATATATGTTTCTCTTTTACATTATTTTTATATGAATCAGTTGAGCCAAAATGATGTTTCTATTTACTGCTCAATTTTAGTGCACATTGGTCTTTGGAGTATTTGGATTTCTTGAATAATTTAGTAGCCGCTAGTGGGATACCACTTTACTCTTTTACAATTTGTACATTGGTCTTTCTCATTCATCACGTTTTATACAAAGCCCTTGTGTATTGAATATTATATTTCACATTTCAAATGACTATTCAATATTTCTTTTTGTTTGTGTCTGCTTCTCCATCACATCAAAAGCAGATTTGTTATTTTTTGCACTCCATAATCTTGTTGTAGTGAGATTTTAGTCAATTAAACTTGTTCATTGCATTGACCTGCAGTTATTATGCATTGTCCTAATACACAGTAGTATTACAATCACAGTCGTGTACCGGTTGGCCATGCACTTGGTCTCAACTACTGTTTTACAGTATAATAAAGGTTACTGGTGAGACCAGACAGATGCAGTAGATTGTGTAACTCTGAAATCTAATTCTGTTTAATATAATATGAATCATTCCTTATTACCCTGCAGCAGAGTGTATATCATTGTACACAGTACAGTTACCGAAGATAAAATCCTTGAGCACAGGCTACAGTTTTGTCTTCCTATTATAATCATTTTGAATGCAATGTTTAGAAGCAATAAAATAATATGTAGATTACAATTAAATTGCATGTTGACCTTTGATTTAATAAAATACATGTACATGTACAGTTTACTGGTAGCTACAAACCTACAGAATGCACACGTTTGTACACATGTTTTGAATAATTATACACAATATAGTAACATTATAATAAATATGCTATTCAATTGGGTAGAGCTGTATTCTTTAATTGGTTCAATTTTAGAGAGAACAACTCCCTAATGGCTGATAGAATGTTATGCGTAATTATACCACCAATCTAAATAATCCATGCTAAGGTAATCGTCATCTAAGTACAATGTACTGATCAACATTCTACACTTCTTGAGCTGAATAGAGATTTGCTGTTGGAACAGAGGGTTGTTCAGTATTGAATTTGTTTAGTCTATAGTCTACAATGTTTTGAATATAGAACCTAGCCTAAAGTGGTACATGTACTAAGTGAAACCTGTTTGATTTGTGGTATAGCAATACACAACATGCAAAGTCTATATCTATGATATGTATGACTTCAGGCTAGTAGTTTCCTCGATTCTCAATGGCTTCCTCATGGGAGTCGTCTTACTTTTAAATCAATACAAAACAATAACGTCTGTTTTAAAAGACGAGACGCCGCGAATGCCATAGTTAGCATTAAGCGATATACAGAGGATGCATATTCAGTTGATTCCAGTGCACGGTGCGCAACATTATTATGAAACGGTATGAGTGGAACATTATAGTGCTTTATGAAGACCATTATGATTCCTCTACTGATGCTTGAGAGAGATTACCAAGAACAAAACTTGAACTCATTTATTGCTATCTACTTACATATTATAACATTAAATAAATACCCACCTAGATCTGTTCTGTGACTACAGTTGCTAACCTAAAATTTTTTTCACTTTATCAGGTGTGCCCTGCAACTCGCCAACCTAAAAATATGTAGGTCCTACATGTCAAAGATAAGCAATGGGCATCGTTATCTCATGTGCAAAAATAATGGTGTATATCACCTTATTAATAACAACTTACCAGTGAGGAGTAGAAATTTCCAGCAACTATTAAATTTGTGTGTATGTTGTCTCACCGTCAGGTTGATTGACGTATCATAGTATGAGGTTCGAGTAAGGTGAGCAGCGTATATTTGAGATTTTATTGTATGAAAACATACATATTATTAGTTTGTGTATTATAATATGTTCCTAGATCCACACCTACTTAGGAACATATTACAACAAGTTCTGTTTGTGATTTTTGTACCTGGAAAAACTAGGAAACTTGCAGAAATGTGATTTTATTCTTTGTCATTATGTTATTTGTTTCTTTTCATTTTTTGACCAGATATTGTTCTACTTGTGTATGTCCCCATACAAATAAATCACTCGCATTTCTAATTTTTCCGGTAACTGACGGCGATCGATATTTTATAACTTTTGGCGAAGTGGAGCATCATTCTGTTTCTCATTTAAATTTCTATCATGACAGTCCTCACTGCTCACAGCTGTTGGGTTTCAAGTGTATGATCTTCTGTATTAATACTGTATATCCTGCTCCGATCTACAAGACTAGTAAATATCCAGTTAGTAGTAGGGCCAAGCTAAACGTATTGCAATCCTCAATTCTATTCTCTGCATTTTATTAATTTTGGCTCCACCATTAGTTCTGATAGTAGCGATTAAGCTACCAAAGTCTAGGAATTTTCAAGGTTGAGTAAAATTAAAACTTCAAATTTCATTAAATGGCAGATATATAATAATTATCAAATAATTATAATTATGAACTCTGCTGGTGGTGGAAGTTGTCTCCACTTTGGGTGATAATCATAATCTAACTAATGAAGGATTCCATTCAGACTTCTTGGAGATTTGATAGGACCCAGAGCAGAGTTTAACTAAAGAAGTGTTGGTAAGCACATCCTCGGTCATCGCCCTCTGGAGCAAACCAAATCTGTAAGAAACTTCTAACTGGATACCATGAAACACCCAGACTTTGTATTGCGCTTCTTTGTTTAGCTTGGCCAACATGAGTGCATTTGCAGTACATACTTGCCCATTTCAGTCCGAATCTAGTGAAGGTAGGTATCCAACGTTGGTTTGATCAAAGATATCTTCATATACTTGGCATCTTCAAGCAAATTATTGGCGTCTCTTCAAACAGGCAGCACTTGGATGATGCTTCTCTGTAGTGGCCATAAATTATATCCACTAGACCAAGTCCTAGCCTAAGTCAATTCCTGGGCTACTTGTCCTTTATACCAACCTAACTTAAACCAACCATACCTTAATCTAGCACCTCATTCAACTGTCCTAACCTAACCTACCCTACCCTACATACCAACCTAACCTAATTTATAAAATTAACAGAACTTACAGATCAGCAGTAAGCGCATTGTAGGCTACTTTGACTTTCATCCTTCATATTGGGTCTAAAATACTAATGTATGACAGATTAGGAGTATGACCAAGCTAAACTAAACTAGAGTTACCATGTGGTTAAAGTCATAAAACTTTCAAAGGTACAGCTAACAGTTGTATACATATACATGTATTTGTATTACAACAATCTCAGGATTTACTGGGTAAATATATAATGGAAAAAAATATTAAATTATTATTACGAAAGTAAAATCAGAACTTTTACATCATTATTGTACACTGGCACATATACATGCTGGCATAGTATACATGTATTTTATGCATATGAATAGGACGTGTATTATGTGCGACGTACATAAAAATTATAATTTCTCTACATAGACTTATTACACAACTAGACAGTGTTTTAATAAAGAATAGTTTCATTAGGTAAAATAAAATTAAAACTGAAGGAAACACTGGAAAATGAAATTGTGTATAACAACCATGGCCATAGTCAATAATAGTCGATAATCATTATGATACTGCACCGCACTACAGCTTGCATGAGGTAAC
This sequence comes from Bugulina stolonifera, assembly GCA_935421135.1. Lineage (NCBI taxonomy): Eukaryota > Metazoa > Bryozoa > Gymnolaemata > Cheilostomatida > Bugulidae > Bugulina > Bugulina stolonifera. The sequence continues at coordinate 9,520,194 of OW285189.1, forward strand.
AAACCAGTAAGCTAGTATTATTAAAAGGAGATGTCACCTCTATTGAGGTGATACAAAAGAGGTGATAACTCCCGACAGAATAGCCAAGTTCACAAGGCTATCAATATCAGCAGTGCAGAATGGGCACTCGTAGTCATAACGTATTTATTATAATGCAAGATTTTCTCTTTTATTCTCTTTCCCATCAGACAGGAAGAACACAAAATACAAAAAGAGAGAAGACAACTTTGCAGTGTAATCAACACGCTATGACTGCTTATGCTTTGCGGACTGCTGTAACTCTTTGAAAGTTCTAGACTTTGACCACATTTTTAAGCTGTGACTCTATCTAGGTAGAAAAACAGTTTTCAGATTTCTTGCGCTCACTTCAAAAAAACTTAGCCTGTAAGGCTGCATATTCTCATTGTAGATGCCATCCATTTGTTTTGGAGTCGCCAAGAAAACTTTTAAAATTTATAACTGCTCCTCTAGTAATTCATTTAGCCTGGTCATCACTTGGACGTAAAGTCTCACAGGCTTACCACTGTTGATACTGTGCTTGCAGCCATCACCCAGTCTCTCTCTCCTCTACAGACATCGATATCTTCAGATCTGATGACCATCATGCCATTGGTCACCACGCCTCTAACTTACAACCCTACCTACAACCATACCACAGTCTGACATTAAACTCGATATTGTCTCTGGCAAAGTTCTGTCAAATCTGCCAATTTTTACCTTAGCAAGCCGCCATATTACACGATGTCCATGTGGTAAGCAGGCAGCTGCTGCTTAATATGTTTACCGCCAGAATTTCTACCAGTTGTATAAGTTGTATAATTATTTTGATTACGGATTATTTGCTCACGGCAGGAGTGATTCTTCAAGTTCAACTGAATATATACATACACTATTCAAAAGTTCAAACTATTAGAGTTAGTGTTGTAAAAGTAGATTGTTATTATTATCAACTTATATTTTATTATTGAGAATCAATCTTCGGATATTCATAGTCTGTGTCCCATAACTCTCTTCTTCCAGCTCAGTGGGTCTTGATGAACTTTTCAGGCTACTATAATGATGACAGGACAGTAAAAAACTTCCAAAAGTTATCTCACTATAACGTAACAAATATTGTGATTTGTGCAAAAAATAAATGGTCGACATTTGTAGCATATTTTGTAAACTTGATAATCTCTCTAAGCATCAGTAGACTATACACTATTTCATTCCGCATCACCACGATTCTATGTGGCACAATTATTCCAAATTTATCGATCGATCGAAATTCTGCGCGCAAAAATTTGCTGCATTGGCAGTGTAATGAAATAATCGTGTGGAAATTGCCTGTTATGGGTACGGTACAGTGTATACAGTCACCCACTTTGTTATAAGCTGTAAATGGCATGCAATACACCGCACATTGTACATGATTGTAGTATAATATTATACAAAATGTATATACAATACATGTACATATACACATACACACACAAAGTCATTATACACAGTATGTATAAGCATACATACATCTACATGTACATTATAGATACCTAGGTCTTATAATAACATCAAACTGAATGGGGACATCTTGTTGCCCATACTATAGTCTATAATAATGAGCACATCATGTTGTATATTATGATAAGGTTTAAATTTGTAACAATACAAATACACAGCACTATAAATTACTACAAATATAATAAGCATGGCAATGCAAGCAGAATATACAAGTCAGTTTAGCCCTTCATCGCATTTGTGATTGCTTTGACATGCTAAAGGTGCATTTTATAGCACTTGAAACGACAGACACATTTAGATTATTATTCTCAAACTAAATGAACAGACACATACTCATAGTTAGATCTAGAAGGGGAATAAACTGCACTTACAATTACAGGGCTCAAGTTAGAGGTATGCATACATGTGTGCCCTAGTGTACCCTCACTTCTTTTTTAAACTGGGCAAACCAAATGCGCAACATATGTTCAACAGTGAACATTCTGACATACCCTGGAGTTATCGTACCTTCCTATCTAGTTGTCATTTTTGTGAACTTCATCAGAATATTAGTAAAGCAGTAGGGGTGTTAGCTAGAGCATCAACACTCGGCTACAACTGTATTACTGTACATTTAGTATAAATAAAATAATATTGTACTGATAACTCTCACCCAACAGCAGCTCCTCTTTCTACCTTAGACTGAGCTCTCATCGTTCCAATTTACCCTGAGCACTATTAATAGATGGTCACAGCAGCTAAGACCATGCTGATCATCTGGAGGGGGAAGGTGCTCATCTCTAGCTTCATAAACCATCTCATTTCTCAACCAGACCATGGGTTCACTCTCAAAGTAGAATCACAGTCTATCATTGTCATTGTCATCATGACTCCAGGTTTTTCCAATCTCGCAAGTAATCTGAATCATAGAACAAAAACAATTTGAAGAAAATACTATGATATTCACATGTCCAATGCACATGATAATTATTGTATTGTAATATTCCTAACTTTGATATTGTGTCCTTGTTCCCATGACAACAATTGTTGGATTGTTGAGAACACACTGTTTTGGAAAATAAGTGTTATATGAAAGCAATGCAGAAGTAATAGTAATATAAATCTAGTTAACAATCTGAGTTGTTTAATTGCATATTATACTTGTATAATTATACATGTTATACATGTTATATCTTTCTGGCATTCAAGCATAATACTATTTAGATACAATATAATGCATGTTAGACATAAGTAGTATATACAGTGCACTTCTAGACAGACACACACTCATTGACCCCTGTTTTCAACCAATCACAAGCCGGTATTTCCGATTTCAACCAATCACAGAAGAGCACAAAAATTTTGCACACGACCTTGCCAAGGTCACCCCAAAATCCCCCCTTCTGATTGGTCGAAAAAACATTTGCACACTTGACCCCTAACCCGGTCACGACCCCTTCCCTCCCTCCTTCCCGCCCCCATCCCCCTCCCCCACCTCCCACTCCTCCCCCACTCCCCGCCACCGCCCTCGTCCCGTCCGCACCACCGCCCTCGCCGCCGCCGCCACCGCCTCCCTCACCGCCGCCACCGCCGCCGCCACCACCGCCCTCACCACCGCCGCCACCGCCGCCGCCACCGCCGCCACCACCTCCCCCACCACCGCCGCCACCACCACCGCCGCCGCCGCCGCCGCCGCCGCCGCCGCCACCACCGCCGCCGCCATCACCGTCATCACCGCCACCCCTCCTCCACCGCCGCCGCCCACCCTCCCCCCGCAACCCCCACTCACCCGAACGACCGATCGTTTGAGGCGGTCAAGCCGCGTCCGCCCACGTTGCGTGCGGCGCCGACCGTACACGTGGAGGCGACGCCGGTGCCCCGTATCCACCGGGCCAAGCGACTAGGCAGCGGCCCGCCGCTTCTCCTGCGCCTTTCCACTCGAAAAGCTTGTGATCTAAGCGAGCGAATTCGGCTGCGCTTCGCCTACACCTCTCATTAGCGATAAGAAGAAGTACTACGGAAGGCTTGGTTTATGATGTGCATTGCATTGTTAATAAAGAAATGTGTAAAGTCTTGGCTATAGATACACTGATGGGAAGAAGGGTTGGTTCTATGATATACATTAAATAAACTTTCCACAATGGTGACAATAGAATGAATAAAAGATTGTGTACACGTGTTAAAACACGATTGAAAGAATAAAAGACACATATTTAAAAGAGTATGTCATATCTATCATTAGCAAGAAAGTCTGTGTGCATGTGTTAAGACAGTGTATATTATACATTAGATAAACTTTTCACAATAGTAGCAATAGAATAAATAAAAGGTTGTGTGCATGTGTTAAGTCAGCATTATGTAATATATTAAATAAACTTTTCACAATAGTAGCAATAGAATAAATAAAAGAGGAGTTTAGGTACTTATTACTCATCTTCATCAGAAGTCGTAGGAGCTATAATGTTTACGACTTCGGTCTCAGCATACTCTAATTGATATGCTCCAGCTCCAAACTCTTGACACAGTCTTACCTACAAGATGATTTTAGTTTTTTACTCAGACGAATATCACTCAAGGTGGACAAAGCAAGAAATCTATACTTCTTTATGTTGTTGGTCCCTTACCATATCTGCTGATTTGTAGAGGTGAGCTAGTTGTTGAGGGGTTTCACTTTTGTAGTTACGAACTTCAGAATCAGCTCCCAATCTTAGACATGTATGTAGACATTCGTAGTCTTCATTCTCTATGGCAATGTGAGATGGGGCGTATCCATCTCCCATTCGCTATAATATCAAACAAGAGAATAGAATTAAACTCCCCATCTAACTTATCAATTCGATCTACTCTACTTTTATTCCACTGTAATGTATTCACTTACCCTCATATCTAAGTCAGCCCGACGGAGAGTCCACTATGTTAGAAAGATCCTTTCGAGCGAGACTCCCCACTCCTATTATTTTCCCCTTCTTCCGTGCCTCTTTTAACGCATCCACCTCTTCTTTCCTCTTCTGACTGCACTCTTCTTCTTCAATAATTCCATCCATTTGTGAGTCCGTTAAGCCTGCAAATAACTCTTCTTGGTTTTGGACTATGTTGTCAGTATCCATCGATAATGTACTATTGTAGTAGTGTAGCTGTACAGTAGTGATGTGCTGAACTTTGAATGCTGAGACTGTGATCCCACTCTCCCTTTATACAATTACTCATTTCTTGACTCCTCCTTTCTTTTTATTCAATCCCAATGTGACCCGATGCATCCCGATGTGATTCCGAAGCTTCCCGATGCTTCCTGATGCTTCCCGATGCGTCCCGATGCGATTCCGAAGCTTCCCGATGCTTCCCGATGCGTCCCGATGTGATTCCGAAGCTTCCCGATGCTTCCCGATGCGTCCCGATGTGATTCCGAAGCTTCCCGATGCATCCCGATGCATCCCGATGTGAATTGACACATCGGGACACATCGGGATGCATCGGGAAGCATCGGGAAGCTTCGGAATCGCATCGGGATGCATCGGGAAGCATCGGGAAGCTTCGGAATCACATCGGGAAGCATCGGGAAGCTTCGGAATCTCATCGGGATGCATCGGGAAGCTTCGGATTCACATCGGGATGCATCGGGAGGCTTCGGATTCACATCGGGGTGGTATTGCCAAGGGTGGGGATATGGTTAGACTCCGCCCACTGAATACTACTATTTAAGGTATGATTTTCTCACTCTAGCTGCATGAACAATCAGCCTCTAGTCAACAGAGTGAGAGTAAACAGAGACAGCTACCTACTAGTCAGTGCCTGATCAGAGATGTCAACAAGTAGAACATAAGGTTAGTGTTAAATGGAGTAATTGGCAGCAATTGTGAAGTGTTTATTGTATAAAATACTATCAAGCTAAAAATAAAGGTATTTTAACATGTGTACACACTCTTTTATTTATTCTATTGCTACTATTGTGAAAAGTTTATTTAATGAATTACATAATGCTGACTTAACACATGCACACAACCTTTTATTATTCTATTGCTACTATTGTGAAAAGCTTATTTAATCTATTATATATGCTGGCTTAACACATGCACACAGCCTTTTCTTGCTAATAATAGGTATGTGAAAAGCTTATTTAATCTATTATATAAAGGTATTTCAACATGTGTACACAGTGAAAAGTTTATTTAATGAATTACATAATGCTGACTTAACACATGCACACAACCTTTTATTTATTCTATTGCTACTATTGTGAAAAGCTTATTTAATCTATTATATATGCTGACTTAACACATGCACACAGCCTTTTCTTGCTAATAATAGGTATGTGAAAAGCTTATTTAATCTATTATATAAAGGTATTTCAACATGTGTACACCATCTTTTATTTATTCTATTGCTACTATTGTGAAAAGTTTATTTAATGAATTACATAATGCTGACTTAACACATGCACACAACCTTTTATTTATTCTATTGCTACTATTGTGAAAAGCTTATTTAATCTATTATATATGCTGACTTAACACATGCACACAGCCTATTCTTTCAATTGTGTTTAAATTATTATATAAAGGTATTTTATGTGAAAAGCTTATTTAATCTATTATATATGCTGACTTAACACATGCACACAGCCTATTCTTTCAATTGTGTTTAAATTATTATATGAAGGTATTTTAACATGTGTACACACTCTTTTATTTATTCTATTGCTACTATTGTGAAAAGTTTATTTAATGAATTACATAATGCTGACTTAACACATGCACACAACCTTTTATTTATTCTATTGCTACTATTGTGAAAAGCTTATTTAATCTATTATATATGCTGACTTAACACATGCACACAGCCTTTTCTTGCTAATGATAGGTATGTGAAAAGCTTATTTAATCTATTATATATGCTGACTTAACACATGCACACAGCCTATTCTATCAATTGTGTTTAAATTATCATATAAAGGTATTTTAACATGTGTACACAATCTGTTATTTATTCTATTGCTACTATTGTGAAAAGTTTATTTAATGAATTACATAATGCTGACTTAACACAACTTAACACATGCACACAAGGAAACAATAGTTTAGTTAACTCTTTCTAGCTCCAGTCTGTTCTTAATAGAAATTAAAGAAGGTTAGCACACAAATAGCATGGAAAGTGGATATGGATCAAGCGAGTATAGCAACAAGCTAATGACTCCTATAAACCAAGAGCTGATGAAGTTAACAGTGGAAAGATGTACAGAACAAAGCAAGTATGAGAATAAAGACTTATTTGAGGGGGAGTCTGAGCTCTTTCTCCAAAAAAGCTTACCTCTAGACTGGCAGAAATGGGATCCTTTAACCGATATTCGTAATAAGCTTAGCACACAGTTACTAGAAGAAATTCGTTCTATCTTTTGGGAGCAAGATGGAAAGGATGAGGAGTTGTAAGTTATACATACTTCCAACTATTTTTTTTTTTTTTTTTTTTTTTTCGTATTGTCTTTTATGATCAAAATAAAATATGATAGACAAATTTCCCATATAACTTCCTCTCAACTATGTGAAAAACAAATATCATGCTAAATGATGTAGTGAGGTACTAGAAGCAGCACGAGATAGAGATGAGAGAGCCGTTGCACTCGCGGTATTTGTTGCGAGGAGTCACAAACAACTGAATACAAAGAATGCGAATCGGCAGACGTTACTTCACCTAACTGTACAGTCTTATTGTTCGGATTCACTAATTCGCCTCATCATCACAAGGGGAGCGGATGGAGCAATAGCCGATGCTTGGGGTTAGTGTTTCATAGCACCAATGTTTGCATGCATTGCTTGTTAAAAAATAAAGTGTTGCAAATCTTGTAACAATTCGGTACTTATCTATATTGCTAATGTTTATTTGGAAGGTGACACCCCCCTTCACATTGCTGCACGTCTGGGTAGAGCTAAGGTTATTCATGCTCTAACCACAAGTTTGACCAGAGCAGAAGTAAAGCATCCATACTTCAGAGTTCCTTACAAATCACTTCCCCAAGACAATGTACAGAGCTACAATCATGATGGAAGGAGTGTAGTCCACCTCATTGTTGAAACAGCGCATAGCAGCAAGCATAGAGAGGCACTAAAGGTACTAAAAAAAAATACTCGGGCTGACTTAGATATGAGGGTAAGTGAATACATTACAGTGGAATAAAAGTAGAGTAGATCGAATTGATAAGTTAGATGGGGAGTTTAATTCTATTCTCTTGTTTGATATTATAGCGAATGGGAGATGGATACGCCCCATCTCACATTGTCATAGAGAATGAAGACTACGAATGTCTACATACATGTCTAAGATTGGGAGCTGATTCTGAAAGTGAATACATTACAGTGGAATAAAAGTAGAGTAGATCGAATTGATAAGTTAGATGGGGAGTTTAATTCTATTCTCTTGTTTGATATTATAGCGAATGGGAGATGGATACGCCCCATCTCACATTGCCATAGAGAATGAAGACTACGAATGTCTACATACATGTCTAAGATTGGGAGCTGATTCTGAAGTTCGTAACTACAAAAGTGAAACCCCTCAACAACTAGCTCACCTCTACAAATCAGCAGATATGGTAAGGGACCAACAACATAAAGAAGTATAGATTTCTTGCTTTGTACACCTTGAGTGATATTCGTCTGAGTAAAAAACTAAAATCATCTTGTAGGTAAGACTGTGTCAAGAGTTTGGAGCTGGAGCATATCAATTAGAGTATGCTGAGACCGAAGTCGTAAACATTATAGCTCCTACGACTTCTGATGAAGATGAGTAATAAGTACCTAAACTCCTCTTTTATTCTATTGCTACTATTGTGAAAAGTTTATTTAATATATTACATAATGCTGACTTAACACATGCACACAACCTTTTATTTATTCTATTGCTACTATTGTGAAAAGTTTATCTAATGTATAATATACACTGTCTTAACACACAGACTTAACACACAGACTTTCTTGCTAATGATAGATATGACATACTCTTTTAAATATGTGTCTTTTATTCTTTCAATCGTGAGCCGAATTCGCTCGCTTAGATCACAAGCTTTTCGAGTGGAAAGGCGCAGGAGAAGCGGCGGGCCGCTGCCTAGTCGCTTGGCCCGGTGGATACGGGGCACCGGCGTCGCCTCCACGTGTACGGTCGGCGCCGCACGCAACGTGGGCGGACGCGGCTTGACCGCCTCAAACGATCGGTCGTTCGGGTGAGTGGGGGTTGCGGGGGGAGGGTGGGCGGCGGTGGTGGAGGAGGGGTGGCGGTGATGACGGTGATGACGGTGATGGCGGCGGCGGTGGTGGCGGCGGCGGCGGCGGTGGTGGTGGCGGCGGTGGTGGGGGAGGTGGTGGCGGCGGTGGCGGCGGCGGTGGCGGCGGTGGTGAGGGCGGTGGTGGCGGCGGCGGTGGCGGCGGTGAGGGAGGCGGTGGCGGCGGCGGCGAGGGCGGTGGTGCGGACGGGACGAGGGCGGTGGCGGGGAGTGGGGGAGGAGTGGGAGGTGGGGGAGGGGGATGGGGGCGGGAAGGAGGGAGGGAAGGGGTCGTGACCGGGTTAGGGGTCAAGTGTGCAAATGTTTTTTCGACCAATCAGAAGGGGGGATTTTGGGGTGACCTTGGCAAGGTCGTGTGCAAAATTTTTGTGCTCTTCTGTGATTGGTTGAAATCGGAAATACCGGCTTGTGATTGGTTGAAAACAGGGGTCAATGAGTGCGTGTCTGTCTAGAAGTGCACTGTATATACTACTGACATATACTATAAGGCTGATCACTTTTTGTCAATAAAATGTGTTATTTTGACCATCAACATCAACTTACTGTATTAAATTATAAGCTGGGTTCAACTAGTTGTAGAATTAGTGCCTCTCTCCAGACCACAAGTACATTAACCGTCATTCTCCTTTTCAGTTTGGTTAGTTACACACAGTCTCACTCGTACATTGTCCATCTAATATGATCACAGGCTAGACCTTCTCTCAGAATCCATATTGATATTTGTTATATTTGCTATATTAATACTGGATTCAGTGTTACAAAATAATGTACATTGACATTACAGTTTTGACTAGTAAACTAAATATTTGTATTCATGACATCATGATAGTGGCTTCTCATCTTATTTTACTGTGCTATGGAAACTCCTATTGGCTTTGGGTTTTCAGGAAGCTTTTATATTGTTAACAGGCTCATAAAATGAAAGCTAGATAAAAATAGTAATGATATAGTTTATTAGTTTTACATTTCATATTACATGGTATTTGTTACACACTATTATACAATCATGTAATTCTAGGCATTGCTAAATTGAGGTAATATAATCAATGTGTGGTCTTTGTGGCTCTATAAGTACTGTCATCATTTATCTGAACATAATTTGGAATGAATGTATCTGTATTGCAATTTACATAAGCACCACAAGGCTATACCCCACCGTCTGTCTAAATATTAGTAATAGCATATATTCTATTCTGAACCTCACAGATTTGAAATAATTGCAGAGTGGGTTGTTTGACGATTTGGGGCATGTTCATATTATGTAAGTTAGGTTGGAAAAAGAGTTGGTATCGCACCATCTCTGCATCCTGCATGACTGTATACATAATGTAGCAATCTGTTGAACAATGTATTACTGAGCAGGAGCTCTAGTACAGGTATATATTATTATAATGATGTTATAATATTATAACAGTGTAGTAGTGTATGCATGGATTGAATATTATGCATGTGCAGTCATTGTACATGTATAATGATGGGCATTGTAGGCATAGTATTAGAAAATAACTTTAAATTTTATTCATTGTCAGCCAGAAGTGAATTACTATTTTTATCTAGCCAATACCTGCTATTATTGGTGTAGGTTGTAGAGCATTCACTGTATTCACATCAACTCACAAACCTGTTCTTTTCTCCAACCATGGATCCATTATACCCTATTCCTTGCACAGTAGTCCAGCTCCTTCAGACCCCCAACTGGTGTCACTTGGTGAATCAGTGGTTCACCAAGTAAAAGACTATGGTTTAGAACCACTGCCTTCCCTTCATCCTCATCACATGCTGACAGTTCATCAGTGGATCACTACGATTATTATTATTGTTGCTTGAATATTCATAAATCCTTGTAGCCATCCAATTATTTCCTTTTCTGGCTGTTCAACCAAATTTTGGATTTAATAGGTGTCTTCGTGACCTCTTGGACGGACTCGGGTCACATATAAAAATCCCTAGCTCATCGGCACACCTGATTTCTTCGCACGAAAACGAGGAGTTTGCTTTTGGCCCAGGCCGGTGTGTTCGCGACCCTGTGACAAATGTGTGCCGGAAAATATTTTTGTAAATCGGCCTGCGTCTGAAGCTTAGGTCGCGAAGACACCTAATATCACACGCTTTTGCAACAATAAAAATAATGTACAAAATAATGGAAATAAGCCGAACAAATCAATTTGTTATACATTATAGGCTATAGTAATAGTTTAGCACTAAACGATGAAAACACAAGATAGTGCCATAAAATTGGAACTGTGAAGAGTTCCCACCCTCTGTACTTCATAACTAAAAGATTTGTCATTAGTGCCTGCAATAAGTATTATTGCTTGCAGTGAATGTATAATATTATTAGCATTATAATGTTTTCTTGCTTTCTTGAAGTAAAATAGTTTACTGTAGTTCTTCGGTCTAATGCTGTTGGAGTTGTCATGACTTTAAGGTGAGAGAACAACTCCGGATGCAATGCATAAATCTACAGAATTTAATTCGAAAGAACTCAAGCTATCTCTTTTAATTCTCGCACTACGTACTTGCTTGCTGGAGGTTAGAATCTGTATTGCAAGTTAAAAAGATGGCTGACGAAGGAAAACTTCAGAAAATGGAAGTGGACTTTAGTGCCACTGTAGATGAGAAAATACCACTTTGTGATGAATCAGCTAAAGTAAGAGAATTGTATTGAATTCACCTAGTATTAGGTTTGGGTATATGCACTTTATGGTAAAAATTAAACTGATGGTTGCCTGCCTCTTTCAAATGTCCAGATTCATTCATTTCAAAATTTCTATGTCATCAATTTGAATTTGCATGAATTTGAATTGTTTCTCATTTTAGGTTTAAAGTTTTAACTTCTTTAATTTAAGTTTTTATGGCAAACTTTTAATTGTAGTTGTTTAAGTTGCAAGAAAATTTTGGCAATTGAAATTTACGTACACTTTCAAGTAAGTTAGTGTTACAAGAAGTCATGTAAGTCCTGATTTTAATTTTACCAATCAAGCAATAACAAGCTGTTGCTAGAGAAATTTTATTAATTATTTCAGCAAGAAATTCTGGCCATGTCGAATTCATGTATAAATAATTCTACCTACCTCACAGCTACTTCATTCACTAATAATGGGATTGATTCAAATCATGTTTGAAATTTAATTGTCAACTCTTATTATTCAGCTAGGAAACCTGACGGAAGCAGTGGAGACTTTACTAAGCCTTGAAAAACAGACACGTACAGCAGCTGACATGCACTCCACTGCTAAACTGTTAGTCGCCATTGTAAAAATATGTTTTGAAGCCAAGGATTTCACAGCTCTCAATGAGAATATTGTTCTTCTTACAAAGAGAAGAGGTCAACTAAAGCAGGTAGGCTTGCTTAGCTGAACATATTTTTGTACCTGCAAAGCTGAAGCTAAAGTGTCTTTTTTTAATTTTTGAGAACGATACACCTATTTAACTGGCTCAGGTTGACTCTACAGGGCAATATGGAGCTCTATTCTGGTGTGGCATACATTAGTTTCAAGTTATATTTAGTATAGTTTATTGATTGGTTTAAAGCTATAATTTGTATATATTAGCCATTAGTGAATAGATAAATCATTAGTTTCTAGTTAAAATATTCCCTCTTAGTTACTATTAGTTATGTATATATATGCTATGTTCTAACATGTCAAGTAGGCCTACATTTGTTATTTCATTTTAAAGGCAGTCACAAAGATGATACAGGAAGCATACACTTATGTTGACCAGATAAATGATATGGATGTAAAACTGAAACTAATTGATACACTCATCACGGTGACCTCTGGAAAGGTATGTAAATGTTGTATCATTTTCACTATTCATGCAGGTTAGACATCTCTGCTAATTTGACATTTAGTAAATTTTTCACCTAAATGTTATTAATTGGCATATTGCAGTTTGTACATGTAGAATCTTCATCTAAAAAAGGACTTTTACTCCTGTATTTTTACTTGAGAATTCAATCCAATAGCCACAAAGTTATTTATGCTGCTATAATATAAAGCATTTTTGGGTTTATTGAGCTACTAGTTTACAGTAAAAATAGCAAAACCATACACTTAATAAAAAAATTGTTTTACTGTAGTTTAAAAATGGTAGGCATATAACGGTTCTATATTTTAGTAATGTAAACTTTTTTATGTATCATCTTTATGCTTCCTTGCCTGGTACAATCATTTTGAACCTTTTAAAGGACTTTAAATCATCATCTATTTCACTTCAATGTTTGGTCATGTGCTGCTATGGTAACTCACTCCTATTATTTACTAGTGCGTGGGTGTATTTGACTAGTACGTGGGTGTATTTGACTAGTACGTGGGTGTATTTGACCAGTAGGTGGGTGTATTTGATTAGTGCGTATGTGTTGTCACTAATTGTAGATATATGTTGAGATAGAGCGGGCTCGTCTAACACGTACATTAGCTGGAATCAGAGAGGAGCAGGGAAATATAACAGAAGCAGCTAATGTCTTGCAGGAATTACAGGTAGCTAGCTCTTCAACCTGTTATTAATAAAATATTTGTTCTTTTTATCTCTTCCTTCAATGAACAGATTGCCTGCTCCACTGAAATGTTTACTGAGCTTGCTTGTGTTATAGTCTGATAATACAATGTATGTGTACTGCAGGTAATGCAATGTATGTGTACAGTAACTGTAGGTACTTGCTTGTGTTATAGTCTGATGATACAATGTATATGTACTGCAGGTAGAGACATTTGGTTCAATGGAGAAGAAAGAGAAGGTGGAGTTTATCCTGGAACAGATGAGGCTTTGTTTAGCCAAGAAAGACTATATCCGCACTTCTATCATCAGTAAGAAGATCAACACACGCTTCTTTACTACCACTGACGATGTGGATGTAAGTACACTGCTAATGTACTCTGCAGTCTTTATGTCATATACCAGTAATATGTGATCCATGTGATCATTGCTCTACATGTAGGTTACAACACATTATAGTATTTTTGCGACCCAAGTTTCAAGACAATTCTATTCACAAACACCAGCTCGAGCCATCATTTTCCTGTGAGAAACTTGAGTGCATAAATGAGCTTGGGATGGTTTGTGTCAGCCAAGCAAAAATGTAGGCTGGTAGCCTTTTTGCTCATCGTGCTACTTTTATTTCTAATTGCAAGGTACTGATTGATTTTAGGGTAAAGAATACAATTGATCTTACTGCTTGACTGTCTTTTACAACAGACAATCATATGAATTTATGTTTTTTAGGATCTAAAGCTGAAGTATTACAGACAGATGATAGAGATGAACGAGCAGGATGGGGCGTACCTAGAGATGTGCAAACATTTTAGAGCAATCTACGACACTAAGAAAGTACAAGATAGTGTGGAAGATAAGCACATGGTTAGTGAATTCATAGTTTCCCATGGCTGACGATGGTATACAATGTAATAGCATGTTGTATTTCTGTGGCACTATCTACATTTGATATGTTACTTATACAGTCACGTCCTACTATTCTCTGGCATATGATGGGCTTATATGTACAGTGTGATCATCTATATGTGTAGCTTGGGTTCCCTGGTTTATAGGCTCTGAAATGTGTGGTGCTCTGTATCGTGTTGGCTCCCTATGATAACGAACAAGCCGATCTTATACACAGAATAAAAACCGAAAAGGCTCTAGAAGATATTCCAATATACAGGTATGAGCTGTACTAGTTATTTCTGATTGCAATGTCATATCTTTCTACAATATACTTGATATTTGATTTGACTTGGAGTAACTATACAAACCAGGCTACTTTGAAACATAGCAGAGAGCAATAATTTACGGTGTCATATTTATTTTTCTGGAATATAACCTACCAGGACTTACTAATCAAGTTTTAAATTAATTCTATTTCTTGTATCAGTTTTTTTCCTTGAATGTGGGTGTTTTGTGGCGTTGTACTGATATGCTGTTGTCTGGTGGCGGATTAATTGGTAAATATCTGCTAGTACTTATCTACATTTGTATTTACATGGTATATGTTGTAGTGAGCTGCTAAAACTGTTCACCACGTCAGAGATAATGAGATGGCAGCAACTCTGTGTAACATATGAGGCAGTGTTAAGAGATGGTAGTAAAGATGTTCCATGTACCCCAATGTTCATACGCAACACTACCCTAGGGGATGGTAGATGGAGTGATCTTAAACACAGAGTAGTTGAACATGTATGTATTACAACATCCAGGAATAGGAATAATTTGCTGAAATATTATCTGTATGGCATTTTGTAATGGGATAAAATTATTTCAAGTTAAATGCAGCGGTTGAGATTTTTGCCATCTATTTGAATCCAGACACTGAATTGTGGTGAAATAGTTTCAACCTCCAGCTCTGTTACTAATTATAGAATATCAGAGTGATGGCTAAATACTACACCAGAGTGAAAATAGATAGGATGGCAGAGCTGTTGGATCTGACTGTAGATGTAAGTATTGCAGGGTAGCACGTGTGCATATACTGCAGTTACTAGTAGCTGTAGTGTAGCATGTGTGCATATACTGCAGGTACTAGTAGCTGCAGTGTAGCATGTGTGCGTATACTGCAGGTACTAGTGGCTGTAGTGTTGCATGTGTGCATATACTGCAGGTACTAGTGGCTAGATGGTCATTGCTTTAGCAAAGTGCTTCGTATTGCTTACATGCTGGCATTCTGTAGCTGTCAACTGACCAACAGTTTAGGATTGTGCCCAGTCTATAGTAGAAAAGCCTGTGAGCACTTGCATGTTACTAGTCTATATTCTATACTCTTCAGTACGGCCTATATATGCAGTTAGTGTGTAACCGAGCCATTTGGATTTAATTCACAAATATAGAGTTATGTTTTATTTAAAATAAAACTACATGTAGAGTTATCTAACCATATCATGCATGTACTCGTAAGCTAGCAATGGTTTATGATGTTGTATCTACTGTCTGTAGGAGACGGAGGAGTTCCTCTCCAAGTTGGTTGTAAAGAAGACGGTTTCAGCCAAGATTAACAGACTAAGTGGTATCATACAGTTTGCTAGTAGCAAGAACCCCAATGACATATTAGATGATTGGTCACGCAACATACAGGATCTGATGAACCTGGTCAAGAAATCTACTCATCTCATTACTAAAGAGGAAATGGTGAACAAATTGCAGAAATAATTGTTATCGTAAACATTATATATGTCAGTTAGTTGATTTGTACATTCTAAAGGATGTTAAACTTGAACTATTTTCTTCAATAGTGTAAATATACTGCGTTATGCAGTAGATGTACTGTCTGCAGAAATGCACTCTAGAACTATTGTCATTATTTATCTCCTATAATAAATTTATTTGAAATATTATAATGAACATTGCATAGGTTAGTTGCACAGGTATTAGTGTTCAAAAATCAAATAGACCACTGCAGCAGACTGTTGTTAAAATTGAGATATGAGGATGAGTTGGAAAGCTATCATTTGGATCAAAGAGTTGTAGTAAGAAATAAAACTGAAAGTTTCCAAATCTCCTGCATGCACATGCAGTTGTATGAACACCACATACTAAGAAGTTGTGTTCTGCCATTACTATATTGCAAATATATTAGGATCTAATACGCAAATACATAGATTGGACACAGGTAAACAGCGACCCATACTATATCATTAGTGCTATTAACGAACGTTGGACTCTTATATTAGCAAACTAATTGCAAAAGCCTACTTCTCAGCTATTGGCTACTCGCTCCTCATGTTGATAGTATTGGCCAATTGAGTGAGGACAATGCACAACAATAGATTCACTAGTTGGGTAACCAGTGAAAGTTGGCCAGTAATCAAGACAATAATGTTATTTTTTTATTTAGTGAATGATTACGATGTGATCATCGTTATTAATAATGAACTTAATAGTAGCCGACATAGTGCTTAATGGTATTTGAATGCAGATCTAAATCATTATTGCGACATAAAAAATGCGCTGACAAAAATTTAGTGTTTTCTATATTAAATTGAAAGTTTCATATTTATTGATATATATTTGGCTATATGATGATGATGATCTATGGCTATAAAATATTCATTTTGATTTTAATTTTTTCTTTTTGTTAAATTTAGAATTAAATTTTGATTTGAACTTGCTAAATAATTATAATAATAATTATAATTATTTTATAATTATAATATTTACATTAGTATTTAAGTTATTATTATTATTATATAAATTAAAATTTTAAATAAATTAAAATTACATAACATTTAACATATCCTATAATCCTTATCTACCTGGGATATTGTTACTCACTCGTTACTCACTCGTTACTCACTCGTCGTTGGTAGAACATTCTATTATCACAACATATTGTGCAAGTTGAGTGCCTTATTACTAACAGTATGCTGCTGTGAAAAGGTCAATACTACAGCATATTGATATTGCTGGTTTACTTTTACTCAGGATCGCCAATTCTTATATCCCGGATTGTTCGAGGGAGGAAACTGTTATGGTGTACATTAGTTGTGACAGAAATTGATGTCAGTTCGCCTCTGGCTGCAGCTCTGATTGTCATAGTTGTTTGCAAGCGGCTTTCAACAATTTCATCGTAACTAGAGGATAGTGTATTGTGGCTCTCTTTATTTTGGAGAATTTTGTGAAGTAATGTTACTCGATGGTTTTGTCTCCTACACTCGAGTGGTACTAGTCCAAGAAGATTTTTGGCTGCAGTGATACTTTCACACCCCTTTAAATTACTGATGAAGTGGACTGCTTTACACTGAATCCTTTCTATGTATTCAATGGTCTGCTTACTTGTTGGATCCCACACGGTGTCTGCATACTCTGTTGGTTTATTTTGTTGAAAAAATATTCTAAAAAAATTGCACCACTAAGTCTGACTGCGACTAATAAACGTGCTCTTGTCAGATAAAATGTTGAATATCTGAGTTTTGTTCCTAAATCTATTCTTGGGGACCAGTGAGCCACAGTGTCAACCTACGTTTTACATGGTGGAGCGAAGAAAGAGAAATGTCTGTTGGTGGAGCTTTCAGTCTGTGGTTGTTCTTTTGTGAAGACCATTGGTTGTGCAAGCTGTTGGTAGACTGAACGAAATATTGCAGCTGGTCCTCTTGTTTGAGCTATATGTTGCTCTATTAGCATGCTGATTACCCTGTCTCTACAACGAATACCGCAGATCATTTGAGCTACCCTATGTTGGATAGCTTTGATCTGATTCTTTGCAGCTTGCATAAGCAAGTCTCATGGGCACGGGGTACACTCTTGCATCAGCTAGATTGTATGTCTTGGAGTGAGGCTAGGGTACTACGTCAGATGTGTGCACATGATCACATTTACCTATTGCTGTTATAGCATATAATTCTATGTGGAATTAATAATGAAACTAGTAGTGATGAGCAATAAATAAGCTGAATTTATAGTATACCCTAATAATAAGGGTTGATAAAAGTATTGCATGATATTGCAAACATTTTTATCTTTCTGATACATTAGATACTTTTGTAAAAAATTCTGATTTTAGAAGCAAGTTTGAATTTTTTAATAAGTATTATGATTTGATGTGTTTTAAAATTG
Source organism: Bugulina stolonifera (assembly GCA_935421135.1). Taxonomy (NCBI): domain Eukaryota; kingdom Metazoa; phylum Bryozoa; class Gymnolaemata; order Cheilostomatida; family Bugulidae; genus Bugulina; species Bugulina stolonifera. Next base: position 9,538,486 of record OW285189.1, read on the forward strand.
TCTGGAAGTTGATAGCCTATTATAGTGTAAACTGTGGGGTATAAACTATAGAGTAAATTTCCTACGTCACGCAGATTTTAATTCTGTGCCTAACCATAGCGCAACATCTGCTATGGCTACTGCCGATATAGCTATCTGAAGATAAACACAAACATGCTGTCACCAAACAGTAAGACTATATTGTATATTATTATGTTTTATCTCGATTTATAGTCTATACTTTATTTCCCACCAATATCAAAGTCTGTCCCTCTAGTAAAGTCTTACCAAGTTATCGATTCTGCAAGACTCTCATGTTTTCTCTTACATGTAGAATGTAGATACCTCACACAAATGATGAGTATCTCTACATTTACCTGTAGAATTGGGAAAGTTTGCTGTAGTAATATTACAAGTCATATACAAACACAAATACTGTAGTGCAAAAAGTACAAAAAAGTGCATCATCACATGTACTTGTATGTGAATTTTGCCATAAGATGTTATTTTACTCACACTCAAAATTGAAAGTACCATACTATATTGATTATTGAAACAGAAATATTGCTTTTATTGAGTATTTCAAAATTATTGATAATTCAGGCCTAATACAGAATTTATATAAATGATATCATACTGAGCTCTGTATGTTCAAAAACTTCCGTCAGCAGGAGCTCTGCATCTCTTTCATAGTTTTTATGCCAGAAAAGTAAACCGTATTGATTTATACATTTAATTTCTTTGTTGTTTTTACAACTATTTTTGCAACATAACTATTCTATAATTGTATAAAAGTTTATGGAATATTACCTGACCATTTTATTACTCTTTCTGCAGGTTTTATCAATGCGATGCTTCCAACATCAGGATATTTCAAAAGTATTCCATGTCCCTATTTCAACACAGACACCTGTGACCGTCCGTACTGTCATTTCAGGCACCAGAAAGCTAGTCGCAGTGACCATAAGAATCGAATACCATCATATGTCAGCTCCAAATCCAGAGAGAATGCAACTTGTAAGTGTAGCCATGCTTTGGTGATGGACTAAAATATATAAGCACACACCTATATAAGATGAACTTGAATGGCGCTGGGTGTCTAGAGGTAACATAAAAATGTTCAAAGTCAACCGCCACCAGTTGAACTGATCTTTTGATGTGAGCGTGATCAATATGCAACAACTTTAGTACAGTAGGCCTACACTATGATACATTTCCACAAGTGTTCTTTCCTTGATGTGTGAGATACTTGTGAGAGATCTTTGTACAAATGCATTTTAAGCATATGTTGCTAATTTTTTGCTGGCGGTAGCTTTTGATCTGATAATAAATTAGTAATGTACTTTTTGTATCTCACCTTCAGACGAAGCTACCCAGTTAACATCAGCTGCCAGTACTGGAAAGTATGTACCTACAACTAAGTCAGATGTTGTTGAGTATATACCTACTACTAAGTCAGATAGTGTCGAGTACAAACCCACAACAAAGCCAAAGAAGTCCGCATACAGAGCAGCCACTCTCCCTAGGCCTCATTACCAGCATGCACCTTTTCCGACTGGGCCATCAACACTTGTATATAAACCCACTCCCATATCCGAACTGAATAAGCGGCATGCAGAACCAGAAAAAGAAAGCCAACCGGTGTGTATCTCTATGCTCTATACTCCATTCTAAAACCTTGAACACCTGGACCTTACTGATTAAGGTCTTACAATATATTGTTTCTTTCTCTCTTTCTTTAGGCTACTACTGATGCTGTCATAAGTGCTGAGTTTAAAGTTATAGGTCAGTGTGAGGCTACCACATCCTCTAATGGTATAGATGAACAGACAGACGGGCAGGAAGTGGAGAGCGATTCCCTCGCTATACTTTCGGTGAGTTGAAAGTGAACTGATGTGGTACAAAATTAGCCTTTGCACTTTTTTGTTGTACCAATAATATTACTTTGTTATGCAAATAAATGACATCAACATTAGATGTACATGACGTTTAGTTATAAATTAAATGTAGCCTACGTAACGTGTAGTCTAATGTTTGTAGTAGATGGAAATTACACTTGTCTTCTGTTATGCTCTATATTTGGTACATGTATAACCATATATAACAGTGAACGCTGTTTCAGGAGTGTGACTTGGAATTGCCTGTACCTGAGGAGGAAGATGGTGATGATGTAGTGTTAGCTGACGATGAAATCAGTGAATCACCTGCTGACGATGATGAACAGACGTCAGATTTTCAGACTAGTGAAGTAGATGAGGGTGAAGTACATAAGGGTGAAGAGAAGGAGGACGAAGAGAAGAAGGATGAAGAGAAGACAAGTGAGCGCCCTACTCCCAGGACCAAGAATGCTGTAACTAGAGAGGAGTACGAAGAGATGGTCTATCTGTTTGGTGAAGCATCAGATGATGAGATCATAGACGAGGAATCTAACAGAGGTGACTCAGACTCTGAAGATGTGGTAGAGGTACCCACGCAGGTGCCAGATCAACCAGTCATAGATCTGACCGCTGAAACCAGTAGTGATGAAGAGAAACTGAATTCCGAGTTACAAGCTCGGTCTAGTAAAGGGGAAACATCTAAAATAAAAAGTGCCAAATCGGATATTAAGTTAGAAAAACCAGATAAATCGAAAGTCAGTAAGGATAGTAAAAAAGTGAAAACTTCCAAATCGAAATCTTCAAAGCATAAATCGAGGAAAGATAAATCTCACCGAAAAGGTACAGCAGAGGTTCCAATAATAGTATCAAGTGAGGGGGATAAGGAACAGTGCAAGGAGCTGTTTGCTATGTTTAGAGGTGTCACTGAGGAGGTGAACGCTAGTGCAACAGCAGGAACTAGTGAAGTAAGTACATAAAGGTTGTAGGTTGTTGCAACGTATTTGTGTAGCGAGATATAATTTCTCATTGACACTTATTGCAATATAGAATACCTTTCAAACATCTCTCATGGTTCTAATCACTGTGATGACTTACTTTACCTCCTGTATAATGAAATGATGAAGAGATCAATGTCCTGTATAATAAATAATGAAATGACCGTATGGTACAGAGTGGGATTCATTCATTCAAATTGTTTTTCTCTTCTCTTCGAAACAGAAACCTGCAGAGAGTGTTTCAGATAAAGCCGAATCTTCTCGAAAAAGAAAAGCAAGAGAGGGTGCAGAGGTGAGATAATTCCACAACATCTAAACCATTTTCTACCATCTAGATTCTATATTACTTTTATTCCTAAAAGAAGCTATGCAAGATTCTAGACCTAGTTCTTTCTGGATGGAGTCGTAACTCGTACACATTCAGATACTGCAGTGTGTTAATTGGTCTCAGTTATGGCTAATCACGATAGGCAGATATTAGTAGCTGCATGATCGCGAACTGAAGAGATAGTCAAGAAAATTAGCTAAAAACATTTTCCCTTCTCGCTGCAATATCTCGATGGGGCCACATATTTTTTATCAATTAGAATCAATGTCACTGCAGGTCATGACATACATGTAGGTTAATCTTTAGCCGTAGATATTAAATGCTATGCAATACTTTGCTTAGAGCTACAAGTGGCATGGTTGCGTAGGTATTTTCTACGGACTGCTGTCAACTGGAAATAAACCATTAAAGTGGGCCAGTCCTCCCTCCCTCTTTATTTCTAGTTTGTAATACATTTGACCTTATTATTCTACTTCTGGTGTAGTCCATCTCTAGACACCCTGTGAAGAAACATGCCGCCATGCCGAGTGCTCAACAGGTTATGCAGAACAGATATGAAGCTATGAAACAGGCAGAACTTGATAGGAAGAAGGTAATGGATATTTCAAATTATTCAAATAGAAACTGTAAAATATAATACTACTGGTTCAGTCAAACCAGGACATTCATCTGCTTAGAGTTATCTGGCTATCTCATTTATACAACATGATCTCTATAAATATTATTATTTTACTGCTTCTAGTTGTTATACGGTACCTGTTTGTTGTATTTTTATAACTCGGTATTTGAAGAGACTTTACATGTAATATATTCAAAGTAACTGGCCGATGTAGACTGATGGTTTTGGAAATTGAAATGTTCTCAGATTCTTCGCCAATTAATGACCAGCCAGGTGTGAAAGAGCCTGTCAGCTGATCAGACAACTTCAAATTTTAGTCGATTTTTAGCTACAGAAAATCATTGATATGTGAAAGCCATGGTAGTTTGATGTGTATGATATTATCATGTTTACAATGTTTCGTAACTTTGTATAATCTATTGCTGTTAGTCATTTAATTCCATGGTGTATGTACATGTAATTATGTACAGCGAAAGAATGCTGAAAACAGTCAGGAGAAAGTGAAATCAGACTACAACACAACACCAGGTGTCACTAGCTCACGAACTTACAAAGGTCAAGGCAGAACTGCCCATCAGGCCACATCAGATGTATGTTATTTTATCTACATATTAATATATACATGTATATGAATTACCTTTTACTGGATCAGTTCTATTCTATACCACTACCAATATCTAAGAAGATTTTATCTTGCACATCGCCATTTACAAAAACCAACCGACACAAAAGTTATAGAGATAATATTACATGAAAGTTTTAGAACAAGAAATTGTTCATTTTCAATATTGTAGGGATACATTGCACTATATATATATAGATAATTATTTATATAAATAGATAATTATTATAGGTAATTATATGTATATGCTTATTTATTTGTAGAAGGCAATGGTATCATTGGATAGGCCCCGTATAACTGGGAACAGCAAAAGTAAAGTACCTGCCGGGATAAGACAAGCTAAGTTGAATTACATAATAGAAGAGTGTCTTAAACTCTACACAAACAAGTCTGATGCATTTGCCAGGGTGAGTGAATGAATAGGCTACCATTGTATAGCTGTCAACCTCTCCCCTGACACCCAAGCATAGTCACATACATTATAATATATACTATTAATATTATATTTGTCTTTTACCCACTGATGCCCTTTACAGTACTGTAAAACATGTAAATTTCAAATTGAGTATATGACTTGATTATACAACTTGGCTATGTGACTTGACCATGCAGTTAGCAGGCAGCTTAACTAGACAAATCAAGTATATAACTTGATTATATTACTTGATTACACAACTTGGCTATGTAACTTGACTATGTAGTTAGCGTGCAACTTGGTTATACTTCTTTGCTGCTGGACTTGTTATTCAACTCACTTAAGATTATGGCTTATCTATGGATATTAGAGTTAGCCATTTACCCTTGGCTGTTTGACTTGGCTTAGAATACTGGTGCTACACTTTCTGTATAAAACAGCCCTAACTCGTTAGCCTGAGGTCACCAGGTTCAGCTGTTGAATTGTAGGCTAAGTCAGAGGAGGAGACAGCGTGCTCTAGGGCTAACACCAGGGCCATATACTGTAGCCTTGTAGTTAATATTATCAAGAAGATCAGGGATGAGGTCGGTGCTCAATCATCTGTCAGACCCCATTCTAAGGTGAGTCATGGATGATTTATTTATTTATGTGCTTATCATTTATATGGTAAACTTACTGTAGCTACAAACAGGGTGCGAAAGGGCTGCAGATCAATGTATGTATAGGTGGGGAATTTACTGGTGGTCCATGGGACAGACACTAGTATAATAACGATATACATATATGTGAGTCACCATGTGCACATGACACTCTCAATATTCTCTGTATATGTGAGAGGTGTCACATGACACTCTCATCATTCTGTGTATATGTGACAAGTGTCACATGACATATTTTTGTATATGTGACAGGTGTCACATGACGTATTCTCTGTATATGTAACAGGTGTCTCATGACACATTCTCTGCATATGCGACAGGTGTCACATGACATATTCTTAGTATATGTGACAGGTGTCACATGACATATTTTCTGTATATGTGACAGGTGTCACATGACACATTCTTTGTATATGTGACAGGTGTCACATGACATATTTTCTGTATATGTAACAGGTGTCACATGAGTCTGTAATAGCTGGTAAAGGGTCGAGTAGCTTTACTGTGGGACTCAAGAGGAGGACATCTAGCAATCTTACTAAAGATGATATGTTTGGTATGCAGCAGTATACACGTGTTATCTTCTGTATATTATGTAATATAATAATATGATGTGTCTATTTGTATGTCTACTGTATATAATAATTAATATGTGTCTACATGTCTTTATGTACTTGTATATCTACCGTAACTATATAGTATATGGTGTATAGTATAGTATAGTATCCGTTTACTTGTTAGATAATATACTTATGATTATCACATGCAGGTGAGCTGTTGTTTAAGAAGCTGAGGTCTTATTTGTTATCCGAGGAGCAACTCATGGAACATGGCTTTCCTCGGTCAGATGTAGGTCAACCAGGTCATGCTGTAATACATTGGTCACACCATGATAAACACCCACACAATAAAGGTATGTACTGACTCATTGGCAAGAAGTTATGCACTCAGACATGAACATTCAACATTCGTTCATAGTTTGTCAGCCAACATTATGTGTTCAAGTAGCGGTTGTGTTCTCCTGTGCCACGCATAATTTGGTTCCATGCTCTCAGTATCAGTTTTTGCAACTAATTAGAGTATCCAAAGGTGAAGGTCGTATAGCACAGGTGATTTCTATTATGTAACAAAACTTGCAAGTTTTAATTATTTGATTTGAGTACAGTTGCACCTACATGTTGTGGTTTCTCATGTAAACTTCATAACTCTATAGCAAAGCACTGGGGATTATGATGTGCTTGTTTCGTTGCAAAATTTCATCCATTACCTCTGGAATTCCTAATTATTTGCTGAGACTGGGGCAGAGAATATAACTCTTAATTATGTGAGGAACATGAAAGCACAACTCCATAATTTGGTTTGATCCAATTTTTTAATTGATCTAGTAATTTCTCTGCTGTAAACCCCTTAGGTGTTCGAGCTTTAATAATCTGTAACAGCTTCAGCTTTTAGAATAAATTACATAATATAATGTTCTATAGGCCTATGTTACTTATCATTTTTGCAGAAGTGTTGTACAAAACCTATTTATATGCGCTTTATGTATATGTACTTGTATAATATTGCACACATAATATGTAGACCTACTCAATCTGCATACAGCGTACTGTTTAGGTGTTTAACACCTCATCAGTGCAGCTCAGAGTTATGCCTGGGAGAACATCTTAGCAATACTGTATATACAGCAAAGCGTATTTAAAAGGTGTGAAATCCACTGAATCAAAGTTCTCAAGCTGCCAGAGACAGCGAGAATTGCGTAATGCTACCAGTTCAGTGTATCTCCCAGGTAAAGTGCTCAAGAAATTGGTATTGCTACCAATTCCGAGCGTAATACTTAATATGTAGACCTATTAACACACTGGTATTGGATTTACATTCTATCTGTGTTGTTACTACAGAGTACATACATAATGTGCCTTCAGTATGCCTTACAAATATACATGTATCATTTTACTGGTAGGTAACATAAGAACCTGCCGCAGGTGTGGTAAGAACTTCAGGCTATCTAATAATGGAGAATATATCTATAAAGAAGAGTGTGTTTATCATTGGGGAAAACCGTTTAATCGTCGAGGTAGGTTACTGGGTTGCCATACATATGGTTGTGTCAAGCTCCTAAGGTGCACAACTCCACTATTATGATTGTCTTGTGCTCAGTAATGACAATATATTCAATATACTGTATAGAGTATACTGTATACCATGTGACATTGTTAGTACAAGTACAATGTAGTTACTATACATATTTTCCATGGAAACTAGCATATTTATCTGTTATTTATCAAGTTTTTGAAGCAATCACACCTTCCCCTTCATTTTAGATGTAATGCTGAAAATTAAAATAATTAGCTTCAAATCTCTGTGTGACTGTTGAGAAGACATACCCTAGTTGAATATAATATTACATTACATTACATTATGTTATGTATATTATATTATATTATATTATATTATATTATATTATATTACACTACATTACACTGCATTGCACTGCATTACATTACATTACATTATATCACTCTACTGTTTAGTTCATGGTACAGTCGACATGCTCTTCTCATGCTGTGAAGGTAAGCCTGGAGCGGAAGGCTGCACAATATGTAATGGACATGTACATGATAGCAATAAATATGAGGATTTAACTGGATATATGACTACATTTGCTAAGAAAGAGAAAGACTACTGTGGAGTATTTGCTCTGGATTGTGAGATGGTACGTACGTTATTCACTAGATCAGAGTTTACAAGACAATCCAGTGATCCAAGGTTCAAAGAGGGGTCAGAATCTTCTCTTATACGGTTTCCAGAAGGCCATAGTTATAACATGGTTAATGTTAGTAGTGATCAGTACGATGCCTTTGTGCCCTAATCAGTAGACGAGGTCCTGAACCATGGGCAGTCAAGCTATTGATTGCAATAGGAAGCTGTCCTCTCCCAATATACATCAACATACTATTTTGGTATGTGGATATAAAACTTGAACCAATCCTTGGAAGAGATATGAAACCAGTAACACCTTACAGGTTACATGGTATCTGGTATCTAGTACCTATTAGGTTCAAAATTATCCTCTCTTTCCATCTGTAAGGGAATAAGGATAACTCCCAAAGTAATGTTTATCACATGAAATATGCTCTGCATACTATTAGTACTCAGTCTAACCAGGTGGAATTAGTTGTCTTTGTCATGTAGGTCACACATTCACAAATTTCCAAACTTGTAGAAAGAAAAATTTTGAATCCTCCATCCAATGTTTCTACACATTAGCTTAAATGAAAATGAGGTACGTATTACATGCTTGCTGTGTTTGGTTAACAGGTTTACACTATGAGAGGTTTGGAAATAGCCCGAGTTACTGTTATAAATGATCAGTTAAAGGTGATGCTAGACTCTATCATAAAACCATCTAGTGAGATCATAGACTATAATACAAGGTAAGCCAGTATCAGAGTATCGCTACCACAACATTTACCATGATTGTTAGTCTTTGATTTGTCTTCTCCTGCTACTTATGGATGAAATAGTATAGTCTACAGTACTAACCAGTGGCATATACTTGTATCTAGGTTCAGTGGTCTAACTGCTGAAAACTTTAAGAATGTGGACACAACTCTGAAAGATGTACAGGCTATATTACTGAATATGTTCCAAGAAAACACAGTGCTGATTGGCCACAGTCTCAACAGTGACCTAGTCGCTCTCAAGGTATTGTTATTACGTTGCTATGGTAGCATAATACTGGTTATTGATTATTTACATGTAGGTGGGTTCCTAATGTTGTGTATTATTGTATGTGAAACGATATGGTATTTTGTAGTGACATGCTATGTACCATTTTCTATGACACTTTACACATTTTGTAACTAAATAGATAAAATAACCAACACCTTTTCATAACTTTTTTTAATGTGAGTGGAAAACCATATGATACCATATAAATACACGTATGGTGGTGGTAACATTGGGTATAGTATTGGCTATGTGTCTCTTAGTAGCAGACAATGACTGTATTACTGTATTACATACACACTGTATTACTGTATTACATACACACTGTATTACTGTATTACATACACACTGTATTACTGTATTACATACACACTGTATTACTGTATTACATACACACTGTATCACTGTATTACATACACACTGTATTACTGTATTACATACACACTGCATCACTGTATTACATACACACTGTATTACTGCATTACATACACACTGTATTACTGTATTACATACACACTGCATTACTGTATTACATACACACTGTATTACTGCATTACATACATTGTACATACACGCTGTAGTACAATATAAGATCATAATGATCAGAATGGTTGTTGTTAGTTGTTTCATGAATGAACTTTACCCGCTTATAACCAAACATATGAACTGTAATGTGTGTATTTAACTTATTAATTATTATTATTATAAATTATCATTCACTTCACTGCTAATGTTTTTCAATATTGCAGTTGATACATGATAACATTGTTGACACATCAGTAGTCTGGCCACACAAACACGGCCTCCCATACAAAAGAGCACTCAAGAATTTGATGTTGGAAGTACTCAATAAACTTATTCAGGAATCTGGATGTAAGTGCATGACTGTGTAAGATGTTTGTGGTTTGGGGTGAGCTTGACCTTTTGCGTTGACCTTTTAAGTTGACCTCTGTGTTGACCTCTTGTGCTGACCCTTGACCACTGTGACCACTGGTATCCATGTACAATGTTTAGATGCTGCACAGGATTATGGGTTTCTTTAGTGCGGGGGTTCCCAATCTTTTTGTGCCTAAGTACCCTTTGGCAGCCATGTGGAAGAAAATGTGCCCCTTTGTAAAATTGTGTTTAATCAAGAATATCTTACATGTGTGCATTATCAAAATGTGTCACTCAAACAGGTCAATAAATGCAGTATTGTGTGACTTTCTAACTAATTTAGCTCAACTCCAACGTGTTTATGCATTGGAGACTGAGTGTCAATAGCTTGATAGTACATTCTATGAATCTGTGTATTGACCAATGATAGTGAATAGTGTTTAGTCAGGCCATCAAGACCTACCTGTGTCTCACTTCGTTTCATTCATTATTAATTTTATATATTTTAGCTGCCGGCCATGACAGTTCTGAAGACGCCTCGGCCTGCATGCAGCTGATGAAGTGGAAGGTGTTTCAGGACTATATGAAGGATAACAGGTAGATGTCTGTCTGTCTGTTTGTGTAGTCACTGCAACGCGTTCAACATGTAGCTCACAATACAAGTACATCAACTTGAGTCGAACCTACCAGCTCGACTGTTTATGGAACCTATCAGTTGGTGGTAGGGTTAGAATGTTAGCAAGTCTAATTTTGGGCCAAAACACTACTTTTCAATATTTATTTAACTTAACACAATATTTTTCTTATGACATGAATGTACATGTAGCTTAAAAAACTCAATAAGTAGACAATTTTACTGTTAAAGGTTCTTGTTGATTTAAATAATGTTACAGGACTTAATTTTATTAGATACGAAATAACTTGAAGCAGTGACAATTCTCTTTTTCCACGGTACATGTTGACTTAGACTGTAGAGTATTAATATGGTGCTTACTGCTTATCTGTGTATGATCTCATGCCCTATTATGGATGCTCATTCATATCTTTCTGCAGAATAAGAATTTGGTGCTTTCCGAAAATAATGTATACATTAATATTACAGATAATATAAAATATATCAAAGTTAAAAAATGTTGTGAACCAATATGTTATTTTACTTGTTGAGCAATGTTGTTTAGACCATAACATATAATAGCTTATAACATTTACATGGCTGTTAGAAACTATGTGTATGATCTGTACATGACAGTTCAACCAGGAAAGAAAAGGGTGGTTTCACCAGAGCTGGGTCCAAGTCATAGATTTGACTTGACTTGCCAAGTCAAGTCACAAGTCGACTTGACTTGGACTTGGCAACATGTTGACTTGACTTGACTTTGACATCAATGTGACTTGACTTGCACACATGAATGACTTGTGACTTTGACTTGGTTTCTGCCAAGTCAATATGGAGGATAAACATTTTTTAGTCTCAACCGCAGTGCCAATATTACTACACATATAGGCTAGTTAGCATAACTGTATAACAACATGCATGCCAAGCTACTGTACATCTTGGCATGGTTTTTCATGCATTGGAATTCTTACTAAAAGAAAAAAGTAATGTTTTGGAAAATGTAAAATTTTTGAAGTTGTCTCCCACTTGACTTGCAAGTAGACAAGTCGACCTTGACTTGACTTGCATGACGGCTGACTTGACTTGGACTTGCCTCCAAATTTTTTTGAATGACTTGACTTGTTGACTTGCAAGTCGACTTGGACCCAACTCTGGATTTCACCAATGATGCTGGTCTTTCTCAGGTAATAGTGGATGTGCTGGCATATGCTGGAAGATTACTTGGTAAATGTTTTAGATGGAAACAAGCAGGCCTGTACCTATACAGCATAATTTCATTTGTAGACTAACTCTGCTGAAATCCAGTCAATCCCTATTGAACATAATTAGAAGTTGTATTCTCTCAATTTCTCTTGAGAAAGGACAACTTCTAATTATGGTCACCAATTTCTGAGTGCCCATGGTGTCTGTACTAGCATAGTTCATATTTTATTCTGAAGGGCGTGTAAAGTTGACAATAATCACTGTTAGGTACAGTAAGGACCTGTTGAACTGTGGGTGCATGACGTAATGTATACAATGTGTATTATTCATAACAACTTTCACGTGGTGGGGTTTTGTGAATGTGAATGCTGTTTCACAATCTATAAATGGATAGTTCTAATTGCTTACATTTAGACTAGTATTTATGCTAGTCTAATATTGATATTTTATGGTGTTTTGGTTACTGATTACAGAGTACCTATTATTTGAACTTCCCTGACAAGGTCAGAATAAAAACAACAGACAAAGGAATCACGTGGTCATGCCTCATCGCATTTGGCATAGAGCCAATTAGCTTAATGCGCTGATTGATTGGATAAACTGGACTATTACATTATAATCAGTTGTTTCTATCCAGGGTAGTCTGTTTTTGTATCTATCCGCGCTATAGAAGAAAAAATCTCAGCTGAGCAAGTCATTGGGCACAGCAGTGAAGTAAACAAGTACAAGAGCTGATCGAATAGACTGCTGTAGTAAGTAATAACACTAGTATCTACTAATGCTAACTGGCTATTCTTTTATAATTTGAAATAGGTGAGTGCATGAGTTGACATGTGAGTGTGACATTCAAAATTAATTAGTATATTCATATTGCATTGCAGTGTGAATGGAATGAAGGCTCATGTTGTCTCAATGCATTTTACATTAGATTATACTTATGGGTTTGCTAAACATGTTCAGAGTGGAGTCTGAATCTTTAGATATTACATACTGCGTTCTCACTCACTCACTTGTTGTATTGTAAATGTAGCCATGACACGTAAGAGAAACAGAACTCGGTCTAAGAGTAAGCAGGCTGCTCAAGCCGACCTTGCAGTTGACACTGAGCAAGGGAAAGTCATTGTGGACGGAGGAGATGAATCTGAACAGCTTTCACCAGATTCCGGTACAGCCTCACCGGCTGCCATGATGCCTGTGAGTGGAGACGACTCTCCACACTTCTGCTCGGAATCTATCAAAGCTTGGGTAAGCCTCGGCAGGTCTAATTGTTGTGTATTTCTCCTGCAAGCTGCTCTCCAATATTGGATCAATAGGTTGCTGCACTCTGAAAATGTTACTGTCCTCTTGGTTATTAAGCAAGCTAGTATTTCCGCCTTCATTCTCCACAATGATCAATATACTTGGTGTTATCAAGTTACATAACGAATATTGCCCTCTGAGAGCCACTGATGTTATGAACAGGAGCTTGTTTCCTTAGACTTGTGCCATGGTGACATTGTTGCTGCTACTACTACTACTGCTACTACCACTGCTACTACCACTGCTACTACCACTGCTACTACTACAATGCCACTACTGCTGCTGTAGTAGTAACTGCTAACTTTTTCCATTTCTATACTAGCGTCTAGCTAGCCAAGTGGCCTGTACTAATGCATTACGGTACTAGTACTACTGTTGCAATGCTGCCACCATACATGTAGCTGGTGTCTACTTGTATGTATTATATTCTAAGTAGCAACTGATTGCTGAATGACTTGTACCTTACTACCAGTGCTTCTACTACCAGCTGTACAGCAGTTCAGTCCATGGGATCACATCTAGGGTCCACCAATGGTTGCCAGCATTATTAAATAGTAGATGTTACAAGTAGGTAGTTGACCAACCATTACTGTTAGTGTACTAAGACTCCATCATGACTATCCATGACATCTAGCCTGTTGGCAGCAACACCTCACCTGTTGGCAACGTCTGCAATGATAGCTGGAATAACAGCTGATTGCAGATATATTTCATTTACATGGACTTTGCTCCCAGAGATTATTTACTGAGTGACTCCCACAGTCCTAGTGTAGCATCATCATACAGTATACTAATACAATACTAATACTATACTAATACTATACTATACTATACTAATACTCAGAGTCCAGTAATGTTCAGATAATAGTATCACTGTCTGTTTACTATTCCAATATTAAATTCCCCACCCTGTGGGATTCCCCTATCAAATTTAACAGCTGTGATGGTGTTATCAACTACTTTACAGCACATATGTATGGTTTTTCCATACTGGTAAATTTTCCTGCTGATTTCCTGGAGTACGAAATCATTTGTACCTTGTGCAGTAAACAGTTGATGTGCATTCAACTTTTGTCAATAAGTGGATAAATTCTGTCGCAATTTACAAGAGAAGACAATGTCAACAGCCTACAAGTCAGAATTCCCAAATAATTGTAATATTTAGGTTGCCATAGCTAATTCATACCAGGGTATGAAATGAGTGACTGTTCATTTCTTACAATTTTATCTCCAGCTTGAGGAGGATAATACCGCTGATAATAAACATCAAAATCACAATTTTAAAGTGCAATAAATAACTGAACTGAACCACAAAATTTTGAACATGTTCATGATTCTTGCTACTGTGTTGTATCTGTGAGATTCATCAATGTCCAGACGGTGCATACCAAGTTTAATATGAGAATATGGTGGGCTGTTGTAGAAGTTCTATCAAGCATGCATGCTGGAGAGATATCATTGGTATCTTGATAAGAGGCGTTCCTCTGTCACCACTGAGTTCTCCAGCAGGATATCTGAGACGTGTCTCCTTCTTACGGGGGATAATCTGGTGAGGAAACTGGAAGAACTGCAGACATCAATGTCTGAACAGCTCTCCCAGCTAAAGGCCAAGGAGAATGTAGCCAATGTAAGTATTGTCCATTGTATCATTGGGCTAGTATGTGTAAATACTATATCATATGCATGTAAATGAACATAATACAATGTATTTTGTGTGGTGTTTACTGTTTATTAGTGACAGTTTGTGAACACTTAATTTTCATTGCCTCACATCACAGCAGCTATTATAAACAATATTTCCACATAGCTGGTTTTGTTTACAAACCCATTTATCTGAAAAGCTAATTTGAAAACTCTGGTCACAGTTATATGAAATAAAAATGTAATCAAGTAAGAATATTAACTTTATTTACAGATGAAGGAAACTCTTTTATCACTTCACTTCTTGCAGTGGAAGGTTTATTTTAGAAGTTGTCTCCTCTCAATCACAAGTCATTTTCTGTTTTCACTTCTTTGATAATACATAACCACAGGCTAGATTTCAGACGAACTTGAAGTCTTTAGAAGCAGGAGTCTCTGTGTCCAATCTGGAGCCTGTGGACCCAAACATCTCACTAGCCCAGGTTGAGGAGTTCATCAACAAGTATACCAATGCTACTGAAGTAACAGCAAGTACGAGGCAGAAGGACTTGAGTTACAGCTTTAGTGGATCTACAAGTTCTGAAGGTGAGGCGTTCACCCAACTGGCTAGTTTAGTAGTGGTAGTGGTTGACCTGTCAGTCAGCAATAGTGGTAAAGTAGCGGTCTATCTAAACTAGTTTGAGTCTCTGACTCTTGTGCAGTACCTGTTCCACATTCAAGTACCTGTTGTTACATGTTATGCCTTGTTGTTATGATTATTAGATTATCTTTATGATAAAACAGTAGAAATAATAGAAACGAGGTGTCAGTATTTTGATTTGATTAGCTATGGCAGATATTTCCAAATATATGTATTAGGAATAATTTACAGAATATTGTATTGATAGCGTTTATGCAGCAATAATTAATGGTCATTCATTGGAAATCTAGTAGACAGCATAGTAACGTCCTGGCTACATGAGAGGTCGAGAGCTTTGAGAGTCCAACTACGTTGTTCGTCAACCTAACTCCGTGGGTCAGGCGTAGGGCCAGCCAATCAGTGCTATCAATTAATATTCAGCCAAAAACCGAAGTTGATGTTGAATAAATTGTATATCTGATATTAACCAATTACAACAGGACTTGGGGGAGGTTAAAAAAGACGACATGGTGGTCTTTGCCTTGTCGAACAAGTGGTACACTATTGTCTATATTGACCCCCAAATGAGGCTCTGTTGTCTCGGCGAAGCAAATGGCCCTCTTGTAGTCTAGTCTTTTATGGTGCAATATTTGAATACTTCAAGTAACTTTCCAATCTACAAATAAATAGTTTGACTGTCCAGTTCAGTAGTCATGATATTAGGTACATGTACTTTCATGCAAATGTTTTTTGTCATAACAATGTACATACATGTAGGTCTGCAATGTAAATTCTACATAGTTACATTCATGGTTTTATCTAAATAGCCTGTTATAGCCCTATGCTATTGAATATCCTTCTGATCTTCTCTGGAATATTTTATTATTTTATGTAGTTCGAAAGCTGACTATTTGCTTTATTCACAGCTGAAATCGATGACATGCAAACACGAAAGTTGTAGTATATTTGATTTGTGTATGATACCTGATATGATGTAAATATATTTATATATATATAGTTTAGTGTATGTATGCAACATGTTCTATATTATTCCAGTGATACCATTGTGTGTATTCCTTATTATTGAATAGTTGAAGGTCCCAATCATAAAAGTACCCATCACTTTCTATGGCTCTGATATATTTATTAGATTCTGGAGTTGTCCTCCCAGAAAGCAAAATGGAAACTGGCTTTACTGCAGATATTGATGTTACTGAAAATCTGGGGTTATCTGCTCTCTCTGACATATGGAAACCTGACAGAACAGATTTTCTAGATGCTTCGTTCTCCACTGGTGGTCTGTACACCGGAAGGTCAGTAGAGTCTGAACCCGCATTTGATGCCAATCTGTTTCCTTTACCTGCAGCAGATAGCCTGGGATTCCATGTTCCTCCTCTACCCACAGTTGCAGATGATGACTCGGCTATCCTACAGGCTGTAGTTTCCACTCAAGAGCCTGAGGCTAATCCTGTAAATGATGTACTCATGTCTAACCTTGGAAATGCATTGTTGAGTGTCGCACCTTTTACCAGTTCATCTACAGAATATGGCTGCTTCGGTAATCCTGTCTGTGATGAATTTTCTACTTTGGCTACAAACCTTGGCTCCTTGCCAACCTTCTCGTCAACTGATCTCAATCAACAAGAGGAAGCAGTATCTACCAATGTAACAAGTATTGGTGATGTCAGGGAGGCACCTGCTAATCCGGAAGGCACGTGCCATGTTGGAGTAGGACAACCACCTGATCAGGTGGTGAATGAAACCGGTACAACAAAGAAGAAGAAGAAAAAGAAGAAGAAAGCAAAGGTTGCTTCCAGCTCCTCCGATGGGGAAACTACTGGTACGTTCTTCCACTCCTCTTGTCTGTAGTTGTGACTGTTTGTGTTTGCAATCCACATTGTTGTGTCTATTCCATCTATACACATTGCCTTGTTATTGTCATATGCTGTTCAGTTTCGCCACCTGCATGGTTTTAGAAATAGTCCGGTAGCAGGAGGCCAAAAAAGTGCTTAGTTTTTGAAACTCGTAAAAAAATTTCCTTGAGACATACCAAGAGATTTTTCTGGGGTAACTTTTTGTGCTGAAAATGATGGCGGGGGTCTGCCGCAACGTAACCGCGCCGATCACCCTCTATTAATGAAAGAATCTAAGGCTATAAATTTATATAAAATTACCATATGCATGATAATATACTGTTAGGTACAGTAGTAGAGAACTTTAAATAGCCTTAGTTCCTTGTTTGTGGTTGGGGTAAGGGCGGTCAACCAACAAAATATAGAGAGGACAACTTCTCCTGCTTCAGTTTTGGCGAAGAACAAAGGCTATCCCAAATTTCTCCACTTCTGTACCTAACCCGATACACTGGGTTGGGAACAGATGTCAACTGGTTACAAAAGGTTTGGTAGAGTTGAAGCAACTGAAAATTTAGGGAACTTCGATATTCACTTTCATTTTTAGGACCTAAGGCTACGAAATTTGGCTCCGTGTGGTTCAACAGCCAGTCAAAGACAGTAAAAAGTTCCTTTGCAAACTGGCTTAATGTAGTATTTGACTATTTTTTCTGGTAGAAATTATGGCAGATCTGCCATAACATTGTCGTGCGTGCCACCTGTTAATAATAAAGGAACTTAGGCTATACATTATAATGATGCAGTCAAGATGCACATCAATATGTGTATTCTGTATGTACATGTAGTTCAACTAATTCAACAAAGCGCAGTAGGGTCGAGGAAATTCCTTTTTGGTGCTGCTTTTGGAAGCCTTGATCACCATTTTCAGCATTTTGTAAGATTACAAACCCGTTCTAAGAACTTGGGTTATAAATTTTATGATACAGCAAGTAGCACACATGCAAATGTACTCAAACTTTATATACATGTACATGTACATGTAACTCCAGAAATTTGTCTTTCTAAATCCACGTCTTTGAACCTAAACTATTGCAGAGAGCACGCAACAGTTCACACATAAATCAAAGCTATTGGTCATAATTCCAATTAGAAATAGAGAGAAAGTAAGAAAAACTTAGACTTAGTTTTGTACGTAATTGAAAGTTATTATTTTGATTCCAAATTTTTTGCACAAAAATACCATGTATATGTAATATAATATGGGCCTTCCAGTAGCAGTAATGTTGCCAATAATTTGTCCAAAATGAAGTTAGCGGCCTACTATAATGCTCAACAGTAATCACTACTGACAGTATGACACACTTAGTCTTGGTTTTTTAGCAAAGACTGTACAAAGTAGAAAAAACGGTTTATCACATTTCTACATGTAGTTATCTAGCAATATTCTACCAATCTTACAATAGATACTGGGATAGATTATTACTAATGCATAGGCCTATTGCTGTCTGATAAATCATCAATAGTCAGTCATCAAAGCGACGTAGCATGCTGCCATAAGTCTCATGCCTGCTTCACCCTTTCTGTAGCTTACATGGTCTTCCTTGATGCTGTCCTAAATTAGAAATTATTTCATAATTCAGTGTTAGTCTTTTGGTCCTGAAATTCAAGATTTTCAACTGGTTGTGTTTCAGTTATGGATTGATTATTAATTCTGATGAGATGCAACATTTTGCACACTGTACACTGTAACTCCTATCACTTGACGCAAGCTGAACCCATCTCAGCACCACCATTTTATTAGATATTTACAGTGATCCATAGTGATCCCAGCCTACATGTTGTTGCAATATACCAACAACCCTACCAGGATTATGCAAATTCAAAATACCCTGTCCAATAGTTTCTCTACCCCAAGCATTATATATCCCTGCAGCCACAAAATAATGTAAGGCAGAACAGCATTGGCAATATATTTGAATAAATTGGCAGGCCGACACTTGTGGCCAATGGGTTGTACAAAGTGAAGTAAGCCCAATATCTATTCAAGAAGAATTGTGACAAAGAGCAGCCCCTCCGCTCCACTCCATCTCCTAGGCCTAAACACTACAGCATAGCCCTAATATCAGTAGACCTATAATAGCAGGCAACAGCCTTATCACATGACTTTATGTTAACCACGTACCACACTTACATGTAAATACTTTTGCCATCTTTAGGTAGGTTTGATTCATGCTCAACTACATATCTTCTGTAGAACAGGATTCGTGAGAGAGAACATTGCCTAGATCTTGGTCATCTGGCACGCCCACTATCAGCAAGTTTGAGATTTATTCGATGGCCTTCAAGAAAAATAATAAGTTACATACATACATGTACATGCATTCACATACAAATCAAATAGTCATCTAACTGCTTTTCTAGAATTATTAGAAGTAAACTTGTTGTATTATTAAACCAGACTGTTGGCCTAAGGCTACCTGCAGTGTATAAGCCCTATGGGGCCTAAAAATGCCAACTTATTTTAAATATTGCACAGATGAAAGATTATTTTACCAAACCATAATTTCCTCTTGAAACCTCTCAAATTGGACAATCAAGCCAATTAATAGAAGCGTTATGCAGCTGTATTATGGAGCAAGGTATCCAATAAACAAATTTAAATTTAACAAGGAAAATGACTTATTATATGTTCACATTATTTCTGAAGCATCAAATAGATACAGTATCAGTAGGCCTATGTATTTAAAAAATTTTAATTTACAAAAGTATAGGCATATTAAACTTAAAATTACAGACTGAAAGCATTAGCTTGTAGCAGTCAACCATGTGATTGAATCTGAATAGGTAACTCATGCCTCTCACCTTTGACTGAATTATTAGGCTGCCTTGACCGGTCCTTTTGCTTTTGACCTTTGAGTTGGTGACAGAAGAAGTGATTTAAATTAAATTAGCATTCACCCAGCAGTTTCAGTTCTAATCCTGTCCATTTGTCACATTTTATTGGATAATTATTATTTATTCATAAATATAACTTTAAAGTAATTTTCCCATTTCGAAATTTTAGGACTGTTCTGTTGAGTTCACTTCATCTGGTGGTCATTTGCATCTACTGTGCTTCTGACTCTGACATCCATTCCAAGTCATTATAAAAGTCTTTGGTTTTTATTTACAAGCAACTGCAACTCAGTAGAAGTTTTCAACTTATTAGATCCTCTACCATTTGAAATCAAATCTGATTCATAAATAGTTTTGTAACTAGAATAATATTACTTAGAAATTGAAATTAAATTTCCAACTTTGCTCAAACAAGTAGGAAATGATAACAAAAAGTAGAAAGTACTGCTGAAAGAATACCCCAAGGCCTTTGTTAATAATCCTTTCGTTTGGTGTGCACTAAGCCCGTTATTAGTTTTAGGTCTTGGGCAAGAAAAGATCACATGGGCATAAAGAATTCCTTAGAAAACTATATTTGTTAAAGCGAGAGAGGACAACTCCGCAAAAAACGGGTTTTAAAAGTTAAATTTTAAATTGCAAAATTTATGGTCACCGGCACACTTATATCGTGGCAGGTTGTTATATTCGTGATCAGCACATGCTAATTTACCAAAATCAACTGTCAACAAGTCTCAATGAATTTTTTTTACGAACCTCAAAGATAAATCTACCTTGCTACCGGACTAAAACAACATAATTGTTTTTTGCAGAACCTGTGAAGTTTACGGATCGCAAGAAACTGGATGCCTCAGACAAAGTGTTAGTTGACCAACTGTCATTTGGATGGAAGGAGGGAGTGAATAGTAAGCTTACCTTTTATCTATCCCACGATATGAACACTGTTTTGCTAACAATTATCAATGGCTACTCTATTTATTTTGTCATCACCTTGTTTGTTACTGTAGATGGGGAAGTAGTTGTGGAAGGGAATGTAGCCTCCTCTAGCAGTGAACAGCCTGCTAAGCCACCCCCAAAGGTTCTCTCATTTGCTGCTGTGGTTTCTACCCCAAGTACCCAGGCTACCCCTGTTCAAAAGACTTCCGAACGTGAATCATCAAATGAGACTATGGCGTTCAGTACCAAGGTAAGGATATCAATGTTGCTATGACGACAATATTTACATAGTATGTCTATGGTAACACGGTTATCAAATTGTTGTATGATGACTAATTTTTTTCTGCGTTGCGTTGCGTTAGCTTCTATTATAGAGACGGGACATTGTGTTAGTAATTTTGAGATGATCTTCTTCTTTCACAACGCACCTTTCTCAACCTGTTCAGTTATTTTATGATTTTACTAGCAGTGAGCCAGTTATTTTAGTAACTCAAGTGTAACTTGGTGAATGAATTGCTCATAATGTAGTAATGAATGTGCTTTGTATGATCAGTTATGGTTTGTCTCCTGCAGAAGCCGGGGAGGAAGTACTCCAACTCCAGTTCATTGAATAAAACGAGCATTTGCTGGACATTCATGAACAAGAAGGCGTGTCCATGGGGAGATGAC
The DNA here is from genome assembly GCA_935421135.1 of Bugulina stolonifera. Lineage (NCBI taxonomy): Eukaryota > Metazoa > Bryozoa > Gymnolaemata > Cheilostomatida > Bugulidae > Bugulina > Bugulina stolonifera. Next base: position 9,560,310 of record OW285189.1, read on the forward strand.
TGTATATTCGCTCACGGCAAGAAAGAGTTACAGCCTTTGCCAAAATGGTTTAAGAAAGAGGAAATGGCATCTAAAGCTCCATCAAAGGTAGAATGTGTAAAAAAATTAAAAATATTAATTTGTGCTGTTTCTTCACCAACAACAGAATAGAGCAAAAAGTGTGCTGGGCTTTCTCACCTGGGACAAGTAAGGGTTAGTAACATTGTGGGTGTTTAAAACTAACTGTCTAGCGTACTAATTACAATTCTTCATGCAGAATGTCATATCATTGTTTCCGTTTACCTACAGAAAGATACTCCCCCTCACTCGGAGCCTTGTGGTAATCACTACTGTTACTGGCGTATTCAATATTTGCGAAGAAAGACTGCAATATGTAAGCTATGGCAGTCTGGTCGCTGTTCGTCCACTAAAGCTAACTGTCCGTATGCTCATGGTCAGTCCGATGTGAAACCACTGCCTAAACTCGAGATGTGTAGAATGTTTAAGAATGGAAAGTGTACTCTTAAACCTACTGAGGTATGCCATAGTAGTAACATCATCTCCCTTAAACCTACTGAGGTATGCCATAGTAGTAACATCATCTCCCTTAAACCTACTGAGGTACGTCATAGTAGTAACATCATCTCCCTTAAACCTGCCGAGGTACGCCATAGTAATGACATCAGCTACAGTCTTGTCTCCCTCGGCTGCAGCTTTTATAAATGTTTAGTTTCATGCAGTATTGTATTAAGAGAACACACTTACCGGTTGCCAAGATTATCGGAGAAAAGTTGAGAATACTCGTTGCACACAAGGGCCCTAATGTACTGATAGGCTATTACTGCATGCTATATCACTGTAAGATAAAGGTTGGTGTATTGATTCCATCCACTTCTCACAGTATATCCAGTGGTACCTTCCAACAGCACATATTATTACATAACACACTAGAGCGTCCATCTTACAGTGCAATTACCTCTGCATGACTATAGAATGTACTTGTTGTTGTATTGTATCATCCCCATGGACTGTTTCAGTGTGTGTATGCTCACTCTAAGGCTGAGCTTAGACTCTCGGATAAGAAGGCGATAAGTAAGGGTGTAAAGAAGGCTACACTATCTCAGGAAGGGCTGATGTCATGTAGCCCTAGTTCCAGACTACGCACAATTAGTGAGACTTCTGTTGGATCCAATGATTCCTTTTCCTCTTGGTCCTCAGTCTACAGGCAGGAGAGGGTAAGGACTGTGAGTGGTACGTCCCTTTACTCCAATGATAGTCTAGCAATGAGAGATTTGGAAGAGTTTGACTGGAAAGCTTGGGATTCCCAACAGGAAGTGCCAACTGACGAGGAACTTAATGACGATTGGAATCTGGTGAGTCAACAAACAACCAGTTTTAGTATCTTGTAAACCAATATTATTAGTTAGATGGTAAACATGACCATCAGATCTTAGCATCACGATGCTAAATAAATAAATCCTACTTATTGCTTAGTATCATATTTTATTTATAAAGTATATTTTGGTATCTTATTTTATTTATTTACTTAGTATAATAAATAATGAGTTGAATCTGGTTAATCAATCCAAAAATTTGACATCCGCTGACCATTACAAACATGTTGCATTACTTTTATTCTATATTTTTTGCAAGTACTACATCTATGCCATTACTTATTAATCTTATTAGTAACAATCGTATATAAATATTTTACCATCTTTCACTTTAATACTATGTTGTTCTATTGGCAGGATGAGTGTGTTATCTGCTCGTTTGATTTCTCTGAAGTGGATCCAAAGTTCTCACTGGAATGTGAACACGATAACTTCCATTTGAAGGTAGTTCTATTCACTTTCTCATGTGCTCATGCAACCTATTAGAATATCATATGGTCATATGGTTCTATTTTATGTATAGGCATGATATTGTAAATGCAAACAGTGTTTAATGTTACCACCAGTAGCTGTAAGTTCCAAGTTACAGTGGCTACAGTAAACAATACTAACCTTATAATGTACATGCATTGCATGGTTATACATTGTATGTTACATGATGTTTTACCCGATTGTTTTAGTGCATCAGCCAATGGATTATCAACAAGGACAAGTCTTGCCCGATATGTAGACATCCTGCCAACATGGAGGAAGCAAGGTTCAAGCAGTTGAAGCATATTGATGATGACGATGAAGCTCGCATTATGGTTGATGAGTAGACAACTTCTGTTATGGCTTTGTAACCAATAGAGGACAACTTCTATCATAGCTCTGTAAACAGCAGAAGACAACCCCTATCAGAAGGCCATACTATAATAATATTAATATTAGTTTGATCATTTGTTTTAGTCTCGAACTCGTAAAAAAATTCTCCTTCCAAAGTCTTTCACATTCATGGAGGAAAATTATACTTATGCCAAGTATTTCTTCATTTCTATGTCACTTTGTATATTCCATAGCATCATTTAACATATTTGCTGTTAGACCAAATAACCATAGCATGTCTGCAAGTGCATTGTATTTTTACATTTTATATTTTTCTTATATTTCAAGGTAGCTGATTATACACTTTTTGCTTGGTAAAGTTCCAATTTTGATTCTTGTAATTGGTTTACCATTGTGCTGTAATATTTCTGTTCAGATACCAAAAAACTCATTAATATTATGACTGTGGCCATACATACAGTATTAAGCATTAAAAATATACGTTGGGTAATAATATGTTGTATTATATAATAATCTATCAAATTTTATAATAGTAGTAATAATTCCAAATATTTCCAAAATTCAAATAAATAAAATGTTCAAGAATGCAGACAATTTTGTCAATTTCTAGTCTACTTTTGCTTCAGTAAAGTTTAGTAAATTAATAGTTTCTAAATTAGCATGATATGAAGATTGCTCTTACCGAGTTCCTCTTTTAAATGTTATTGAGTTACTGCCACCAAAGAGAGTACAAGGACAGAGCTATCATACATTGGAATCTATACTAGTATTTACATGTGCAGGTAATCGGATATTATTGTAGCTTTATTACTGTCGCAATTGCTGTCAGTCGGATCCCTGTGTGTTTTTTGAATGAGAAGGTCTAAGATAACATACTGCAAAGATCTGTAAAAGCTGGGGATACAAGTAGTGTGTGTAGTGTACTGTTGTGTTTTATTGAGTAATTATGTAGAGTTCCACCAGATAGATTATAATAATTATATTACATCTATCTGGGCTACACTTACACTGTACTTCTTACAGTTGCCATGGTATTACCATAGCAAAGGCTAATTTTTGTAGCAGATGATAATATTGTCATGACTTGAGTGACAGCAAGTCTACGATCTAAAGAGTAAAAATGCTGAACAACTTGGTGGACTGGTCTAGAGTTGGTTGGCTTTAGAATAATGATGAGACAACATGTACATGCAGTGTCCAAAGGGGAACAAATGAGGTGGGTACACGGTGCATGGAATCTTACAGATTAGTATTTTACAGCTATCCGCTTGATCTTATAGCAGCTAAGAAATTAATGAATTACTAAAATGAAAAAAAATCATTCTTTTTGGTGAGATTCGAACCCATGACCCTATGAATGATAAACAAGCACTCTAACGTTACACAATCAAGTTCACAGTGACTGTATGGAGAAAAATAGCCATTACAATGAGAGTACACGCCTGCTGGCCGTTTAACCACTAGAATTGAGGTGGGTACACACCGTATATTCCCGTATAACCACACTTAAAACACCGTGTACATGTACATGGTATATTAGCAATACAATAGGGGATCACTAAGACTGGTGAGATATTGTATACTACCTAGAGCACATGACTTGTAGTATACTAGATTTTTATATAATCATAATATATGCTATTGTGGCTCAGTTCATTCTACTGAGTCCAAGTAGATTCTTTACAATAAAGCTTGAAGATCCTTGAACAATCATAAACTATGGAGCATAATTAGAAGTTGTGCTCTTTCAATCGTTTCTCTCCTTGAGAGAGGACAACTTCAAATTATGATCAATAACTTATGAGTGCCCATGCCTTGTAGGCCATGCTAGCTTATGGTGTTTACTGCTTGAGTCGCTCTCATCATTTTATGTGCATAGATATAAGCAAAGAGATAACTCCACGCATAAACTAATAGAGAAGTATTTACATGTACATGTACACTTGTATATACATGGCATACATGCATATTATATAATATGATCATCTCTTTGTTAACCACGTATCCAATTTTTAATTCTTACAATTATAGTAAATGATACAAAAATACATTTTGATACATTGCATAGTTTCTATAAAAAATAGTGTTAGTGCTGAAAACCTACATGTATTTTTGTACTTTCACTAACAGCAAAAGTAAGATGAGAAGCCACTATCATGATGTCATGAATACAAATTCTCTATTACTAATCAAAACTGTAATGTACCTTTTTAGTGTTGAATCCGTCTCAATGGCAGACTGCGGGCTATTCATAGCCTTGGATTCTGAGATGAGGTCAAGCCTGTGATCATATTAAATGGACATTGCATGAGTAGGACTCTGCGTAGCCAACCGAACTCATTAGAAAAGGATACACACACTTGTTATTTGGAGAGAGGTACTATAGTAATTCTATAACAAAATCTTGATGTCTTCAGATTGCAGATGTGTACAACTATATCAACTGTAAGTGCTTTATAATTCCATGATGTACATAGTGGTATATAGTAGTAATGCTGACAATTCTAACACAATAATAATAATGATTTTTCTTCTCATCTATAACATTGGCTGTTTTGTCTCACTTGTTTCTTCAGTCCTATGTAGTGCAAGTAGCTAGGTATATAATTACGATGTTCTTTGTTTTAGACTATTTTATATCATATATGAGTATATTATGTAGACTGCAGCCGACAGTCTCCAAGTTGCTGTTAAAAACTACGTTTCTGAGAAAATTGCCATTAGAGTGCTTGTAAAAAGCTACTATGAACAAAACAAAATTAATATATTAGTGAATAATATTTGAATGTGAATGCCAGGAAGAACATAGACAGTATTTTACATGTACGATTGAAAGATTATTATTTACTAAACTATTTGTATTAATATTACTACAATTTATGTCATTAATTTATAACATTTTCTGTAGATTGTTGCTTACAACAATCCAATAGTTGTTACCATGGGAACAAAGAGATTGGAACTATTATAGTTCAATGGCACAGCGATGCGCGGCTTAAAAACACATTTACTGATGCTTTTGTCAGAATGATTACCAAGTTTATGCTACGTTGTCACGTATGTGTTAATGTTGTTCACAAATAATTTTTTACCATATTAGCTACAATTCATTATGAAAGTTTTTTGTACAAGTACTTGACGTCATCCTCACCATTATTATAGCATGAGAAGTTGACACTGAAGCAGACGGGTCTGGGTGTAGAGAGTTATAGAACACAGTCTATAGGTTCCTGAAGACTGGTTCTCACTAATGAAATATAAGTTAATAACAATATGCTCTCGTAACAGTAAATAGTAAAGTACTTGTATAGTGTATGCATGTATGTATATGTCCAGTTGAACTTGCCAAGTCACTCCTGCTGCGAGTAAAACTGATCTTTCTACTTATGATTGAATAGAACTCTTGCAGTAGCATATTAAGCATCAACTGCCTGTTTACCACATGGACATCGTGTAATATGGCGGCTTGCTAAGGTAAAAATTGGCAGATTTAACAGAACTTTGCCAGAGACAATACCGAGTTTAATGTCAGACTGTGGTATGGTTGTAGGTAGGGTTGTAAGTTAGAGGCGTGGTGACCAATGGCATGATGGTCATCAGATCTGAAGATCTCATTGTCTGTAAAGAAGAGAGATACTGGGTGGTGGCTGCAAGCACAGTATCACTAGTGGTAAGCCTGTGGGACTTTACGTCCAAGTGATGACCAGGCTAAATGAATTACTAGAGGAGGAGTTATCAATTTTAAAAGTTTTCTTGGCGACTCCAAAACAAATGGATGGCATCTACAATGACAGTATGCAGCCTTACAGGCTAAGTTTTTTTTTAATTGAGCGCAAGAAATCTGAAAATTACTTTCTACCTAGATAGAGTGGTTAAAGTCTAGAGCTTTCAAAGAGTTATAGCAGCCAGCAAAACATAAGCAGTCATAACGTATTAATTACAAATCAAAGTTGTCTTCTATTTTTCATTTTCGCGTTCTTCCCAATCTGAGGGAAAGAGTATAAAGGAGATAACCTTTTATTATAATAAATAGGTTATGAGTGCCCATTCTGCAATGTTGATGCCGTTATGAACTTGACTGTTCTGTTGGGAGTTATAACCTTGGCAGATGAGACAACTCCCATCAACAATACTGGTTTGCTACTTTATGTACACTATACACTGCAATAGTAATTATTACTACTGTATCATAATGATTATCAACTATTATTGACTATGGTCATGGTTGTCACACACAGTTTAATTTTCCAGTGTTTCCTTCAGTTTTAATTTTACTTATGGAATTACAATTTAATTTTTTTCCATTATATAATATTTTTATCCACCTGTAAATCCAGAGATAGTTGTAATTATATAAATGCATGTATGCGTTCAATGGTTAGCTGTTCCTTTGAAAGTTTTATGACTTTAACCACATGGTAACTCTAGTTTAGTTTAGCTTGGTCATACTCCTAATCTGTCATACATTAGTATTTTAGACCCAATATGAAGGATGAAAGTCAAAGTAGCCTACAATGTGCTTACTGCTGATCTGTAAGTTCTGTTAATTTTATAAATTAGGTTAGGTTGGTATGTAGGGTAAGGTAGGTTAGGTTAATATGTAGGGTAAGGTAGGTTTGATTAGGACAATTGAATGAGGTACTAGATTAAGGTATGGTTGGTTTAAGTTAGGTTGATATAAAGGACAAGTAGGGCAGGAATTGACTTAGGCTAGGACTTGGTCTATTGGATATAATCGATGGCCACTACAAAGGAACATCATCCAAGTGCTGCCTGTTTGAAGAGGCGCCAATAATTTGCCTGAAGATGCCAAGTATATGAAGATATTGTTGACTAAACCAACGTTGGATAACTACCTTCACTAGATTCGAACTGAAATCGGCAAGTATGTACTGCAAATGCACTCATGTTGGCCAAGCTAAACAAAGAAGCGCAATACAAAGTCTGGGTGTTTCATGGCATCCAGTTAGAAGTTTCTTACAGATTTGGTTTGCTCCAGAGGGCGATGACCGAGGATGTGCTTACAAACACTCCTTTAGTCAGACTCTACTCTGGGTCCTATCAAATCTCTAAGAAGTGTGAATGGAATTTTTCATTAGTCAGATTATGATTATCAACCAAAGTGAAGACAACTTCCACCACCAGCAGAGTTCATAATTATAATTATTTGATAATTATTATATATCTGCCATTTAATGAAATTTGAAGTTTTAATTTTACTCAACCTTGAAAATTCCTAGACTTTGGTAGCTTAATCGCTACTATCAGAACTAATGGTGGAGCCAAAATTAATAAAATGCAGAGAATAGAATTGAGGATTGAAGTGCGTTTAGCTTGGCCCTACTACTAACTGGATATTTACTAGTCTTGTAGATTACAGCAGGATATAGTACAGTGTTAATACAGAAGATCATACACTTGAAACCCAACAGCTGTGAGCAGTGAGGACTGTCATGGTGGAAGCAGATGTTCATTTCTAAAAATCTCGAAATATCTCGCTATCAGTTACGGGCAAATTTAGAAATACGCAAACGTAATATACGAGTGATTTAACTGTATGGAGACATACACAAGTAGAAATAACATTAGGTCAAAAGTAAAAATGACTTCATAATGACAAGTGAAAAAATACTATCCTCACAAGTTTTCTTGCCTCCAGATACCAAAATCACAAAAATGACAATCATAATAATATTGTAATATGTTCCCATGTGGGTAGTAGATACACATGAAATTTAGTGAACATATTACAATACACATGCTAATAATAATATGTATGTTTTCATACAATCAAATCTTGAACATGCGCTGTGTACTGTTATAGTACTCGTACATCATACTACGTTTTGTATCGATCAACCTGATAGTGAGATAAAAACATAACATATGCAATAGCAATAGTTGATGAATCAAATTTCGGCTGTCTTTTATCGGTAAGTTTTTCAGATTAAAGGATCATGACAACATTTGTACACTGTTAATACATCACATACAAATTCCCAACCGATTAGTACTATTGTTTTTGCATAAAATAATTTGTACCTATTCCTTTTTTTAGGTTGGTAGATATTGACCACAAACCCGTAAAGTGAGTTGATGTTGAAAGAGGTTAACAGCTTGAAGCACAATTATGGTGTAGACATGAAATTTCTACAAAGCTCCAGGTGTGTATATTAACTAATATACTTTGTAGCTACGCTATATAATTGTATAATATGTAGTAATATATAACATTTTCTTGGCAATCCCTCTCAAGTATCAGTAAATGAATGTATTTCTGAACCGCATCGAACACGTGCTAAAAATAACCGCGATCGCCGTGAAGGGACTGAGTGTTAGCATCGAGCTACCCTACGCCTATCCCTTTTTTACTATTGAGATACAATTCTAACAATACATCGTCTGTCATGATAGGACCAGAGTATTCTTATCAACATAAAGGAAGGCTCTCAGGCTGAAATGTGTGTCTTTGCACAGGATACTTAGTTCTGCAATGCCATTTCCAAATGCATTGAAATGTTGATGGCAATTTCAACTTTGTGGAGATTAACTTGTTATCGTGGCTAACAACAGTAATTGTAGTTTAGCTTAGTTTTAGTGGTTTTGTTTTAGTGTTTTATTAGTTTTTATTTTGTTTTCCGTTTTACAGTCATTATCTCGTTTTCCGTAGCTTATTCACTTGTATAATATATTATATGCATGGTGTCTATAATTTATATCGCTGTCCACGTCTCTTGTTACTGTGTATAGGCCTATACATGTACCTATACTTACAGTCTATACTGCTGTCCCTTTACTAATCATTCTCGCTCACCATTACACTCCCAGTCTCCATTCTACTAACTCATGACATAGTATAGTGTAGACTATCTGTACTGCCTCCTGAGTCCTGTCTACTATCAGTATCTGTACAGCCCACCATTAAAAAGCACTAGGTAGCTTATTTAACCAATCATATTACATGTGCCAATATGCAGTGTTTCTTGTGTTCCCCTGACTACTGGTGTACAAGAGTGGACTACTCCTGTATACACTATTTGTTGCTGGAATAATCCCCTCTACATTGTATCATTTTGGAAATTCCCCACAGGGAAATTTTGAATGCTTTACAGCGAGTGGGAATGGGCAAGCCAATCACATAGCTGATGAGAACATTGTATTATGTAATATTCTATGGATAAAAATAATGTAAAGGAATCATAATTCATGAATATTTATTTTATATAAAAAAATTGTTAATTTGAAATTTCATAAAGAATGTAACTGTGTGCATAACATGCAAAGATTTGTGACATGTAAAAATCAAATCATTTGGATAAGATAGATCGAACTTCGCCACACATTTCACAGTTCACGTTTATTTATGTTCATGTTGACTTGGTCTTGTCTTGTTGATTGGCAAATCGAGTATTTAATTTTGATTTTGAGACGGAAGACTCGAGTACTTAATTTTTGTTTGTTTGCATGTTGGCCAAGTGAAATGACCTAATGAGCTGTATTCGTTAATGTGGAGTGAATAGAATAGTTATATTTATTTTAATACAAATGAAATTGAGATTACAGACAATGTTTGTTTGAATGATTTTATTTAATATATAATAATAATTAATTAGAATCTGCCTTATGTTATGTTTATATAAATAGTTATTAATTTTATAATTATTATAAAATTAATAACTATTTACGTAAATAGTCAAAACACAACATAAGAAAGATACTAATTAGTTACATTGTATATTAAATGAAACTATTCAAATAAGCATTGCAATTTGTAAACTAAAATAGCACTAAAACTAAATTGAAAATAATATCATAATCATATGGACATGGCTATGCAGAATTAATTAATAGAGTATTTTAATTAATTTATTTACTGGGTTTTAACGACCAAAGTGCGGAAAGCCAAAAGACAGGTATGATCCAATGTGTTCTTCACAATGCTCCTCAGAATGCACGATTGCTAGTGCACACTAGCCTCTGTAGGCCACATGTCGAATATGCCACAGCTGTGTGGGATACGTCTCTAGAATAACTGATTAGTGCCATTGAGATGATACAGCACAAAGCAATCCGTTGCATATCAAATCTAAAGGGAAGGGATAGGATAACACAAGAATGAAATAACCTTCAGTTCGAGACTCTTGCTGACAGACGAGCCAAAATCAGACACTCTCTCCTGCTCCAACTTCTCTCGCGTGAAGAAACTCACAGGTCACTTATATCCGCTTATGATGAACTAACAAAAGAGAGCCAGTAATGCGGTAGTAACTAGATCAGCATCTCGTGGTGAACCGCCAACCATCTATGCTAAAAAGTCTACATACCACAATAGCTTCCTTCCCAGAACTGTAAGAGAATTAAAAATGAATCTCTGACCTGCAATCATTGATAAACATGTTGATGCACACCTTGATGGAACTAAGTCACACGATGAATGACATACACTGACAATATTAAGCTCGCTAAGGATTGAAATTAATAGAGGCGTACCACTTGCTACCGAACAATTCTGTAGGTATGCTCAGACTGGATAACAGACTCCGATAATGTGGTCACATACCCCACCAGAAACCAGCTGCCCTTTAAAAACAGGGTAAAGGTGGGTGCTTAAAGTTTAACTGCATTCGTAATACAGCGATAAAATTCTAAACATCAAATCAAACAAGCTTTTTTAATTTCTGTAATAAAAATTTAAAACAAAACAACTGATTCTAGATATAAAATACAAATTTGACATTCTATGAGGCTAATTTCATTGTTTACATGGAAAAAGCTGGTGTAAACACAAAGCACATGTTTCAGTAATTTACTCACGTAACTGAATATAATATATCACATGACAATACTGATTCAACCATGCGGTTGCTAGGATTTTCAAGGGGTTTGATCAAAGATTTCATCATAGACTTTGCTTCAAAAATCTGTCTGAGCTTTCTTTAATATCTTATTGGTATACTGACAGAGTTATATTCCAAAGTCTATGAATGATTCCTAAATCTAAGGCTTTAAAGTTACCCTTATTTGTTGATTTGGAAGCTATGCTGATGAATAGCCCAAGTCTAGTAACACCGCAGGTAACAATTAGTAACAAAGGTACAGGGCGCACCTGTTGAATTTTATTTTGATGTTCTAAAAGATAATCTACGCTTGTCTAAGGAACAATATAAAGCTGATCTGATTAATATCTTGCTCTAAAGTACTTTATTAATCTCCATCTGGTAGCTAGCTAGCAGATCTAGCTCTAGCTATTCACTCCAGAAGAAGTAATGGGATTGAAATACCTAGGATTAAAATTCCTAGTTACGCAAGGATTTTGGGCGGAGCTTACTATTGCGATATAAAATGTAAACAAAGATCTTACCCTCTGATAAAAGAAATTGGTTTTTTTTAGAATATTAAATAACACATTTTATTTTATTAGTGAACATGTTTTCCTGTCTGGTTAGTGCAGTTAATCTTTAACATTGATGGAGACACTACACGAGACCTCCTGTATTATTATATGCGCTGATCCGAACAGACAGCAATTGTGAAAAAAGCCCTTTGCTGGGCACTGGAAAAAGTTAATAGCTTACAGTATACAAGTCACTATATCTCTCCCATTTTGGATACACGTCTGGCGCATGGTACCCAAGCACCTGGAAGATGTCAATTGAAACTGTGGGAGACCAGGCTACAAGATTCATAATATAATTGAAAAGGAGAAATGGACTGGAAGAGATCAACAAAATAATAGCAAAATCAAATTACTAATAAGCGTTCATACTAATGACAAAACTCACTCAGCACTAAGTTGATCTGATGGTGAGCTTATAATATAACAAAATTATACAATTAGCATTGGAATTTTCAAAAACTGCCCAACCAGAAGGAATACCAAATAGTTTTCTCCGAAGGACCGTTAGAGATGTGAAGGTTGGACAAGTCTGAATATCCACATGACACTAATAGCCTACTGTATACCAGGCCCAGTGAGTACCTGTAGTGCACAACTAATGGAGAAACCTTGATAATAATAATAACAATGACATATTATAATATATAACATTGCTCAACAACTGTCTCAAATGAGGAGCATCCCTTTTGCCTCCTAAGTAGTCCAGTACAATAATGCACTTCATGAAAGTGCACGTGTATAAATAAATAGGGTGGATCTATAAAATTAAGAATCGGAAAGGAATATTTTGATAATCCTAAGATCAAATAAAAAATTCTCTACGATGCTGTTTCTTTTATAGTTTTAGAATGGCAAGAGGAAACAAAAAGGGTGGCCAAAAGGGTGGCCAAAAGAACAATCAGAAAATTTTGAAAACACAAAAGAAGAAAGGAGATGTTGATTCTGGCCATGCTTCTCCTGTTGAAAGTCTGACGCAGCTAAGTCGCTACGAACCTGATAGCAGAGACTGGGTGAATGATGTCATCGACTTCTACAGGGATGAGGCTCTTAAAGCATGGGTAAGCAACCTGCATCCACGAGATGGTTGATCAAGATAGGTCAGAAACATGTAGGGCCTAATATAATAATACTGGAGCCGGGTCTTTTACTTTGTAGTGTATGACCATACATATACATGTGTATGTAGATAAGATATATATGTAATATGCTTTTGTAATTACAATCTTTAGGAGTAGAATAGAGGTAAAGAAATATTCACTGATCATCTGAGGCCTATTTCAAGGTTGTTATGCTCTATTCCCGCAGCATAGCATTGGCCACCACCCACAATGGGGTTTTACTATTACTAGACTATACCACGCTATAGTGTGCTAAGCTACACTATACTATAATGCATATTATCTACAAAGGAAACAATACCCAGGTTATAGTATAGTTAAAACACTTTGTGGTTAGCAGCAAAAGCTAGCTGGAAGCAGTGGCTGCGTGGCTTAAAGAGATACCATGATGTATCTAACGTGTTTGACAACTCATGACACCCAACACTGATAAACATGACAAAAACACTGATAAGTCAAACAATCGTTGAATGGAAACTAAAAGAAAATTTCCTTGAAGGGAAATACCAGTTGAAATGTACTACATGCTCAACTGCAATTTGACCTCGTGGTGTATACATGGAGCTAGTGCTTGCTCTACCCAAGTTATTGTACTGTAATGTAACACATTTATCATGGGATAGGCCTACTCAATTATAGATGTTTTCCTAAAGACATGGTATTAGCTTTATCAACTATGTCAAAACAATACTAATTCCCCGTCTTTCAAATAATTGAGCAAGTTATACAAGTGCTCTACTAGATGGAGCAAACAAGACAGACGCTCTACCAGGTAAAGCAACCTAAACAGGTGCCCTGACAGATAGAGCCTCCACAATTCTGGTGGATTATTATTAGCTTGGGAGGACCTCTCAAGAATTGTTAGGCCTATAATTTCCTTTCACATGATATTCTGAAGCTTGAGTAAAAAGTATCATATTATTTATCAAATATGTACACGCTGAAAGACCAAACACCAACCCAGTTTCCACATATATATTCAACTCATACTTGTATCAAGCATTGGTTATCAAACATTCCATGTGCTGAATGTACATGTACATGTAGTAGTGCTTATTATTATGGTGTAATAAGTAATATTTTTCAGTTTTTGTAGAAGTTGTGAAACTGTGTATCTATTGCACCTTATAGTAGTTGAATCACTAGCCCAGATATTGCTATAGGTGGCGACTTTGTGTGCTACTTATTTTGTGATATGTTCATAGAAAATGTACACGGCTGCCACTCTGGAGAGGTATACATTCTTTCTACGGAGTAAGAAACTTGAGCTGGAGGCATCTAAAGGATGTGAGGTTGTGCAGCTGCCATGGGGTACAGAAGAGGATATGCCACAGGAGGAGAAGGACCACATAGCCAAACAGTTTGAGGATGATCGCAAGAATAAAATAGCCATGATCAAAGTGGAGGAAAAGCATGCAGCTGTATGTTAGTTGGCGTAGTTTTGAGGCTAATAGCTGACAGTCCTACATTATCACGTGTAGTACCAATCAGTTTTTACTTCCTTTTATATCATTGAGTCAATATTTTCATCACCATAAGTTTAGTAGAATTACAAATATTTAATTGAATGCAGTCAAATATTCTTTATGGTAGTAAGATATACTGCAGCATCGTAATATGGTGATTAATGGCTAACCTGCATAATACAGGTATAATGAATATAGGAATTGTCTTGTAGGGCAGGTTTTTGCTTGCATATAACACAGTGAACGCTAGTTTTGGTGTGAATGATGCTATACCAATAGACCCGAGGGCCCCAGTCTCTTACTTTGAGGATATGCTTAAACAGATCGCACCCGACTCACCTAGAGGTAATGAGAAACCAGATCCAGTGAGTCTATCAAGTTCTATGAACTCAGAAGGTACGTCTAGGTAGTGTTGATTCTGGTACCAATATACATGATGTATTGTTCATTACATTTACAATGTATGTATTATCTACTAATAATATAATGACTACAATGTAATATAATATTGCCTGTATTGTGTGAAATGCTGTACATACACTTTACAGTTACTAACAGCTTTAATTCGAGTTTACTGAAGTTCTAAACTGACGTACACATACACATGCACATATACACATACATACACACATGCATGCACATGTACATACACATGTTAGTACGTACATATACACATACATACACACATGCATGCACATATACTGTACATACACATGTTAGTACGTACATATACACATACATACACACATACATACACACATGCATGCACATATACTGTACATACACATGTTAGTACGTACATCTACACATACATACACACATGCATGCACATATACTGTACATACACATGTTAGTACGTACATATACACATACATACACACATACATACACACATGCATGCACATATACTGTACATACACATGTTAGTACGTACATCTACACATACAAACATATATATGTACGTTGTACAGTGGCTGATTGTATTATTGTAGACTCAGGTTGTGTAGTTTCATCCCGAAGACAGTCCTCAAAGAAGAAAAATTCTGCTGTATCAATGAATAGGGAGGAGCTGTTACTACTCAGGGGTACTATGAAACCTATCCCTTACTCCAGACCTTATAAGGCTAAACCAACAGCAGTTAAATCTACCCATAAGAAAGTATCGTCTGTTATGACACAATATAATGCAAAAGATTTTGGCAGCAAAAAGACAAAAAATAATTCGACACAGACCGATCCGCCTGTTACCAGTGTTGCTGATGGGTCAGAGTCAGGTGGTGCACCATGTGTATCGGCTAAGGAGAATCCACCAGATCATGGGAAGGCATTGGCTGATGGTATGACCACAGATGAGGCTGGAGACGTTGATAAATCCGGGGCAGTTGGAGATGATGCAGCTTCAAGTAATGGGGGACTCCTCAATGGAAATACTGATGCTATAGGGAGATATAAAGGTGGAGGAGGTGGTAAATCAACTAATAAAGAAGGTAGGTCAATTAGTGACCTTATAATAATTATGTACATCAATAATATTATAGATTCACAGAGTTTTCCCAGATGGCTAAACAATGGTCACCCATCAGTAGCCTACAGCAGAAACAATAGTGTAAAATACATTGCCCAGATGTATACGAGTACTCGTATATATGTGATGTGTTTTAATATTGAATATGCTCACAGTACTTGCAAGACATAAGAAGTAGTTTTTTATGTACAGTATAATGCAGTATATATACATACATAGGCCTATTATATCTATATAATGGCTATGTAATTCCAGCTTCAAAAAGGGAAATAGATCGGGCTCAGCAGATTGAAGATGATGAAGAGTTTGCTAGAGAGTTAGCTAGGACATGGGGAGTGCAGCAAACCCAGTGTAAGTGTACAGCGTACCCAGTGTAAGTGTACAGCGTACCCAGCGTAAGTGTACGGTGTACTCAGTGTAAGTGTGCAGTGTAGCCAGTGTAATACCATCCATCCGTATCACACATATCACACTTTCCCATGATATCAATAAATGTCTGGATCTCAAGTATACATGTAGATATTGTTGTTTATTTAGCGAAGAATCCAGTGCCTATAACTCCTGTTAAGTCTGGTCAAGGCACTAGAGGGCGTCCTCAGACAGAAAAAAGCTCTGTCCCCGCTGTTGTGACTTCTCACTCTGCCACTTCTGCTGGTACTTTGGACGTATTTTCTGACTCTGATGTTGAGTCCAGTGTATCTGATACCACTAACAGTTCAAGCATCTGCTATAACACCAAGGTACGTCTGCTATAGCACCAAGGTACGCCTGCTATAACACAAAGGTACGCCTGCTATAACACAAAGGTACGTCTGCTATAACACCAATGTATGTCTACTATAGCACCAAGGTACGCCTGCTATAACACAAAGGTACGCCTGCTATAACACAAAGGTACGTCTGCTATAACACAAAGGTACGTCTGCTATAACACAAAGGTTCGTCTGTATTTAAGAGTAAATATACAGTTTAGTACTACAAGGCCTAATAGCTTGGTGTATAATGATATCACTTGATTGACGTTAAATATTCAGGTAATCTAGTGTTCCAGTAGTAATTTATACCTTCCTTTCTTCAGCCACCATCGAGGAAGTTTTCAGAGTCAAGTCACCTTAATAAGACTAGTATATGCTGGAATTTTGAGAAAAACGGGGAGTGTCCTTGGGGAAAAGAGTGTATATATGCACATGGGCAGAAAGAACTTAGGCCGCTACCGTACTGGTTTCAAAAAGGAAATGCAGGTGCTGGGGGTAAATCCAAGGTACGTGTACTTTACCTTGTGTGTTTGAGATAAGCACTGTTTTGATGTTCCACTAAGTGTATACTTTACTGTATGTATTGTTAGAAAGCAGTGTTATTGGTACTTTCCATGTTATCTATTCACCTTTAAACATTACGGGAGATGTATATCGTATGTACATGTGTGTACTGTAGGTATAAATGTAATCCACTTGTACAGGTAACTGTAGCAGCCAATGGTCATCCAGAGCCCTGTGGTCTACAGCAGTGCCCCGGTCAGTTACAGTTCCTACTGAGGAAGACATCTATATGTAAAATGCAACTAGCTGGTAGATGTCACTATTTAAAGGAGGAGTGTAAGTATGCTCACGGACAATCTGACCTCCGACCTCTACCTAAACATGAACTCTGCAAGAGGAACCTAGCTGGAAAGTGTAGTCTCAAGTCTAGTGAAGTGAGTCAACCTCCCACGTGCACCCACAGGAAGTAGATCCGCTAGGGGAGTGACTCGGCTTTGCTGTAGTTTATGTACATATATTTACCTGATTCCATTGCTGGAGATGTGTGGTGTGGAGGGTGCCGTTAGTAGGCATCCACTGTGTCATTCAGGTGTAACTTTATGTTATAATTGTTGAATAAGTTGTAGGTATATTGTGGTTTTGGAGTTATGCATCCAGTGTTCGTTGTTGTATAGATGATAAATCTCCGTTCTGTTGCATCGTACTTTTTGGCTTTTTGCAAGTAATCCTTTCTTGCTTTTTGAAACACAATACATTTTCACTCTCAAAAGAACAACAATAGACTGTTATAATTATTATGTAATAATTAATATGTTATGTACTAATACTAGGCTCTATTACATGTTCATAATACATCCACTAATGATATACATGTATTAATAGTGTAATATATACCAGTTCTGTGTTAGTATTGCTAGTTCAAATCTATTACAGTGTGTATACGCTCACTCTAAAGGGGAAATAAGACCGTGCATACCTTCTACTGTTGCTACTGCTAAGCCGATGGCCAAGAAGTCTTCTACCATCACATGGGCCAATCCTGCTGAAGGAGATGGATTTCAGACTTTCTGTTCTGACCTGGAACTGCAGCGTATGCTAGACTGGGGCCCTAACACTGTGAGTTGACTTACTTGATTGTATTCCAATCAATGATTTTTCGCTGAGCAAAAAATGGTAGAAGGAAAGATGGATCACTTTGGACAAAAACTGTCCCTCCATGGTAGTCCCAAGGAGTTAGGCATTGAAATGTCCTATCTCTATTGGAGTACCTCAGATCAATCAAAAACACTGTCTTGAAGCTGTTCTAAATAAACTATCACAACATACAATATGAGGTGAGAGTTAGCAGAGGGATGGCGGGAAACTGATAGACAGAAAATTTTGACCGCCAAATTCTGGGACAGGTTATCATTGAGTGAACCATCTTTCCTTCCACTATATTTACTGGGCATATATTATATTCTAGTTGAGCCTCACAACCTGAGCATTAAACTCCGTTGTGCGTTGTTTAATAGTTGACATGTTTCGGCCCAACAGTGTAGTCTTTAGTATTAGTGTTGGTGCTGAAGTACTACAATGTACTTGCATCTTGTACAGGTCTACAATTAGCGTAGTATTTGTATCTTGTGTTTCTCTTTAGGGTGATTGTGTCATTTGCGCTGAGCAGTTCCAGCCTAAAAATGATCGATTTGCTCTCAACTGTGGTCACAGCTGTTTTCATTCCGGGGTAAGTTATGTCAGTTATGTCTTACCCTGATTAAACGATATATATATTACTTCGAGTACACATGTATGTGTAGTATGTATAGTATGTGTCACCCTGGACAATCTGCTTGTATTATTGTGTTTGGTGTTGTAGTGTATACGCCAGTGGTTGGACAGAGATGCCACTTGCCCCATGTGTAGAAAAGCCGTACATGTGACTGGAATGTTTAAAGCACCCCTTGGAGGTAGATCAGCTGACTATCCACCTCTGGCGTAGCTATTATCATATCTCGGTTTAATGTGAGAATAGAAGTACTTTGCATACTCTCTCTCACACACACATATTTATGGTGCATTGATAACTATCGGTGCCATTACAACTCAGTACTGACAGAATCTCAATGTATGCAGTGAATAGTTCCATAGCCTCTGGTGTGTGCAGGAATATATAATAATATAGTCTAATTGGCGTTTTTGTGCTTGTCAACCAGTCCAAGATAAACCCTTCCAATTTTGTGTTTCATACAAAGATCTCATGAACAAAGTAAAGGAATACGAGTACTTATATTTTTATAACTTGACACTGGATTTTATGGTTACATAGCACATTAAAGTCATCAAGCACTTTACTTTTGTAGTCCTCTAAGAGTGTAAAATTTTATAATATTGTTAAGTTTTGTAAAAGTTTTGTCTTTCAGTTATCTCTGAAAAAAAATGGGAAGACTGCTCGGTGTAATGTAAAGATTTTTGGATTGATTCTGGTTTATATTTCCTTGAAATTTGAATAAATAACTTTTGACATATTTGCCTTACAACTTACAAGTTCATTGTGTAATGTTATAACTATAAGTACAATATTGTAGCTACATACATGTTGTACACTGCCTATGTACAGTCACCCAACACTATTGCATACTATTTTATAGTAGGATCAAAAATTCACCAGTTGCACCTCACAAGTCACCTGCAATAATTCTAGAGCAGGGCTTTCCAATCTTTGTTGCCTAAGTACCCTTTGGCAGCCAAGTGGCAAACAATGAGTTTAATCAAGGTTGTATTTGATTATTATTACGCTAAATACACATAAATGCAGTATGGTATAACAATCATGTTTGCTTACTAAATTATTTAATGATACTCAAGTAATATACATTGTATAACGTTCATAGATCCTTTTAATTTTTTATTGATTTCTCACTGGTTTAGCTCAACCCCAACATGTTTATGCATTGAAAACTGAGTGTGGATAGCTTGATAGCCTGTAATTAAAAATGACTGTCAAAAATGTGTTGTAGCCCCCCCCCCCCCCCCCAGATGTCTGAAATGTACCCCAGGTTGGGAACCCCTGTTCTAGAGTAACAAGTTCAGTTATTGATTTATACCCAGTCCTCATGTGACATGTATAAAAATTTATTTGCCTAGGGATTTCCATTGACTGCAAAGGGAATTTCTATTTACTGCAAAGGGAATTTCCCTTTGCCCAGAATCAATGCATGATCATGTGATTTGTTTATCATAAAGTAAAAGCATACCTACACAGTATGTACTAGGTTAGTTTTTCCTTGTAGCTCCTACGCACAAGCTTGCTTGGCTAATAGGCTAACAGTGTTCTATTCTAGCAGTGCTATTTGAAATAGTCTATTTCAGATGACTGACAATAACAGTAAGTGGAGATACTATATCCATGTATGTACTTTGCATGTTGTTATTAATATGCAAGGAACTTGTCTATTGAGCAGTCAGACTTGTTTCACATTCATGGAAATCAGAAAATAACATTCAAACAAGTCTGTCACTGCTCAATAGATGAATGAATTCCTTGCGTAAATAATACATGGGAGATAAAATGACCAAACCCTCTAGCATCCATGTATCAGGACTACTGTATTAGTAACACTCTTAGATTATCTTTTATGTGCAGGTAGTGAAGTTGGTACCATTCACTCACGATTCAACAACTTCACTACCTTACAACATGCAATCATATAAACTGTCTTTTTATTTTATAGAGAGTTTTACATAAAGCTTATGTTGTACGATGTTGGCTGTGTACAGGTTTAGGGCCTTAAATTATCATAGCGTAATGCAACACACGAGTACCAATAATAGTACGGGTGCGGGAAGGGTCTAGGAGTGGTCAACTGGACTCGTTTCCAATTACATAAAAGTATGACATGGTAGATTATATTGTGTGTACAACCCATAGGGTCTGAGGTATTGCTTAGATACGAGTCTCATGGGTATGGTCTATGCTAGTTTAGTCACTTTGGGCTTCATGGTCCAAAGGACCGAGAGCTGGAAATATGCCATTATAGAAAAGGCAACTTCAGATGCATCTTATAGTAGATATGTCTCTATAATTGAAGTCTACACACCAACTGAATCATATCATGAAAAGTGATCGCTTTTAGTATTGCATTTCCTGTGAAAACTTTCGGTAAGGTACGATAGGCACTCAGCCATAAGTACTACGCTATAATAACATATAAAAAGATATGATTTCAAACTCCTTTAGGGTCGGTCATGTGCAGAAAAACATGTATGACCATGTAGATATAATATAAAAGGTAAGATCACAATTTGCAACTACCTAAAAGCAGATACATTTTGCGAGTTTTAACTTTTGCGTTCGCGAGTGACAAACTTGCAAATAATTTCCATCGCTATTAATATCTGCTTTCAAACTGATTTAAATAATTTCTAGTTTAAACAGACCATACATGCAGCTATATAGCTATATGATACATAGTTGAATATTTTACAAAGCAGCAAGTATTTGCTATAACATAATTGGTAAGTAGTCTAGAGTAGGAGCTTAATCAGAGGATTTTTTAACAAGCTATGGTAATTACTTTACCTCACAGGTGGGCTTGCTGCACTATATAGGAATCAGCTGTAGTTTTGTACTGTGTGTAAGTGGGGTTTAAATCTGAGTAAACATACAGTTTAGCTAAGCTTGGTTTTAATGCCGAAATATGCTTAAACATCAATTTTGGGACTTAAACAAATTTCGGATAGGCCAAACTCGCTAAATATTTCTATGGTGAATTGCTCCAGGATTAGCAAACGAGAAATATTTCTGCTTTTAGGGTATGTAGAGGGCCCTCGGCCCTATAAAACCAGGTATACAGGTAAGGTTTACATTAGGTAAGTTACAACTACAATACAGGGTAATTATTTACAATATAGTGATTGGTAGGCCTATGCCCATGATATATACATATATACATATATACATATACATATATATACATATATACATATATATATACATATATACATATACATATATACATATACCAGAGTAATTTAACAATGTATGGCAAGAATATACAAGTAGATAAGAGAAAGGAAGACAGCTGCCAAGGCACTAGTGTGCGCTAAAGGCTTACATTGTATGATGTCAGTACAAAGGAATGTCTGCCTCACCACAATTATAGCTATACAGTATTCAGAGCAAAAGGCTTTGTACTCAAGTAAACATTCACAATTCCTCTAATACATCCCTACACCTACTGTATACTATGATCACATTATTATGTACAGATATGGAGAAAGATTCTCTGGTAAAAGGGAAGAGTGAACTGGAAAAGCTGGTGAGTTCCTACAGAAGTGAGGCTATGAAAGCCTGGGTGAGTATCTCCAGTAGCTATACAGAATGGTGAGGTGATGTAGATACAATTTTAAATTAATTTAATATAGCAGTTTGAAACTAAAATGTCTCACCACTTATTTCGTGCATAAAAGCTTTCAGGTGTCGTTAATGGACAGAGGTCTGCATGAAACGCTGGATGAAAATTGTCATCGTTTCTGCAAAGCCGAACCCCTATGTTATAGCCGTAGGCATACATATACGAACAGATATACAATGTACTATGTTGTCCGCGGTTGTCGTACATGTGTAATCATAAGCACACATAAGCTATTGATCATAATTAGAAGTTGTCTTAGAAGTTGTCCTCCCTTACTTTAAGATAATGATGATCTATTTAGCTTATGCTAGTACCTACATGTATATACATGTACTGCGCATGCAATTCATGTCAACAGTATATCAGAGATCTCTCATTAAATTAACACTGGAGTATTCTGCATCAGCCATAAACATGTTAGCAATTTGACTTGCATAAATATACATATTTTAGCTATTAAGAGATAGTACATATTATACATTTGTCGTAAAAATCATCATAGTACATAATAATATTATAGTTATATACAATTGTAGTACTTGTTTAGTTATGTTAGAATTTAATATAGCTAAACAAGTCAGCACATGGATGTACTATATCTACATGATGTTATGTGTAGGATGATACACGTTGTTCCTTTTAGAAGTACTTTTTTGCTGTGGTAACAGAGCAGAGAAGTAGGGATATACTGGGTGAACACTTTCACAGGATAGATGATGCATGGAATGTGACTGAAGTTAACAAAGGTATTCAAGGAAGTGGGAAATTAATACTGTCTCTTGGAAAATGGCTAAAATCAAATTTAGATAGAAGTTTGGAAGAAGCTGACATATGTCTAGCAGACCTACAGGTAATTATTGTAGTAACAATAGGAAGGGCCCACAGGCATTTATGATTTCCCATTAGTGTATACACATGTTACAGTAAATGATGGTTGCAACTATGTTGTTGGTGGCCGAGTGGTCTAGCGCTAGTCACTCTGGTCTTGCAGCAATGACGCAAGTTATCTGCAAGGACGTGGGTTCGAGTCCCACCAACGACCTGGAGGTTTTCGTCCCGAACTATAATCATCTCCAGCTCTAGGAGCCGTGGTGGCCCCTCCACTAGCTCTGCTACTGGGCAGCCACGTTAAAGAATTGTGTTTGGCGCCACAGATATTATTTATAAAGTTGTCCTCTCTTCGTTTTCTGCATAGGGAAGAGAAGCAGAGTAGACAACTGATAATTATATTACAGTGTCAGATGACTTGATGGTGTTACCAGATCAAATTATGTGATGTGGAGTTGTCATGCCAATCTCAAGACATTACGACCATACAAAATCAAGCTATAGCCTATGACCTATGCATAACCATTACTAATATGAGTGAGAAAAATAGCTTCAGCCAAATATTCAGGAAGTTGCATACAACACTGCACTGGTACCTACAACTTCAAGCCAAGCTCATGTATGTTGGCAGTTAGCTAGACTTTAATATAAATATTGTAGAATGAATTCCATGACAGCATCGCAAAAATAAATAGAGGTGATTCTGTTGAAAGTTGGCTGCCAACTCACTTAGATGTCACTTTACAGAGTGTAGCAGAGTTTATACCTATAAACAGTGAGTCGTCGCTCACTACTCTAATAGTGCAGGAGAGTCCACCACATCAATCACAAAATGATGGTTTGTAAATATCACTGAAAATTATGTGTTCATCTAGTTGTTCATGGTAGTATGGTACGTGTATGGTAGAATTGCCTTTCTCAGGTGGTAATATTATTATATTATGTTTAACCGCTGCATCGATTACACTGGTGAGTCGTACTAAACCCTGAGGTTCAAAGCTTTACCACACAAGCTCTAGATAGATATGCCTGTCATAAAAGAAGCAGTGCATTCTAGCATCTCTAGGTATTTCATTGCAGATTCAGCTCATATGGCAGTTAGTGAGTCAAATAATGGGACCAAAGTAGAACAGGCAGAAGTTTCTTCAACAACCACTGAAGACACAGCTGGTTCCAGACAACAACCTGATAGACAGCAATGTGCCTCTGTGGACACACATGCTGTTGGCAGTGAACCTGTGATTGACTTGGATATAATCGTCCATGAAGATGCAGCATCTGAACAAGCAACAACAACACACAGTGACAAATTATCTATACCAGAATTATTGAGTGTAGATCCTGGCCAAACCGATGGTATTTTAAACACGTCGACAAAGTTTTGTACAGTTCCACAAGAAGAAATGATGACTGCTACTACAACGAATTCGGACCATGATAAAGCTACTAGAACAGACACAGCAGAATTTGTGGAGTTGATCCAAGACTATGTGCTGACTAAAGACGCCAATCAAAACACAGAAAAATGTGTAAACTCTAACTCAGAAGAAATTACAGATGCAAACAGTGATAAATTTGAGACAAGACCTGTTTCCTCATCCGACAGACAGATTTCCAGTGGTAAGGATGATGGAGAAATGGACGTTACAGAGAGCAGAGTCACTGAAACAAGCTGTAGAAGCGAGGAAAGCACAGCAGATGGTGGTGTTGTTATCAGTAAAGCCATGGCAAGACTCCAGCACGATGATGTTGGAATATCTGGCACTGATGCCATGGATCCACCTACGGAATATGAGTTTGCAGAAGATTTGGGTGAAAGGGGTGTGCTTGAAGAAATGGACAAGGATCAAGTTGCTCAGACTGAAGGTGGAAAGAGCAAGGATGCGGAGGATCTGCAAGAGAAACCAGGAGTAGCTGACGACTCGGTGGGCGCCACTGCTTTATACAATGAAGCCACAGATCGGGAGCACAGTCGGATTTCTGCCCACGATGACAAAAAGGACACTAACCCATCAACCAAGTTGTCAATGGTTTCACAAGAGGGAAAAAGTGGAACAGACACGGTGACATGTAAAGAGTGTAATACAGAGTTGACAGATGAAGAAACCATATCTGAGATGATTTCTACTTCCTCCTCACACAAAAATACACCTGATGAAAAGGTTCAAATGAAGACTGAAGCTTTAGAGAGCAGACCCGTCAAAACCAGTAATGTGGGTAGAGAATATAAAGAAGTGACTGGAGATTTAACTGAAAAGGATTTTTCCACAAAATCGAATGTCAATTCAGGCAATGAGGTTGAGCTGAAAATTTGTCAAAGAGCAGAGGAGAGTTTAGATGTGAAACTGCCAGTGATGCAAACAAAGACAGTAGCGTCAGCAAGTTGCAGTGAGAATAATTATAGCAAAATGAGCACAGATTATCATGCATATATCTCAACTGGAGGTAGAAAGTTCACTGCAGAGTTACCACAAGCACAGGTGCAACCAGTAATGCCTATACAGCCAGATATGCCAGAAGAACAATCAAACAGTACAGATACTAAATCCTCAAACTTTCCAGCTTCTTATGCTGTCCCCTACATGCCACCAGTACTGCCATTACCATACTATGTTTATGACTATCCTACCCCTACCAACTGGTATACCTATAACCCATCATTCGCCCAGCAGTACAACCAACCCATGTACCAGCAATATGTCAATCCACAGAACTACTACAGCCCAGGGAATGGCATTTCTGGACCCTCAGCAAATTGGTTGCAACAGCAAAACACTTTAAATCCTCAGCAAATGTATTCCTTTCAGAATACAGTACAGCAGCCAGCAGTTAATGATGGAACTGAAAACAGGCTTCCAGGAGGGCTAGCTGGTATTAATAGGCCAGCCTCTCCATTGCATGCCTCAACACCCAGCAGAGGTCGTCGAGTACTAGAGAGCTGCTTTGGTGACGTAGCAGCATTTAAAGTTTCCAAAAGCCTCAAACGCAGTAAACCAAACTTGGCTTTTCCAAATGGTATCAGAAATAACAGTTGTGATTTTCCTAATACAGATGTTTCAACAGCTCAGCTTTCAGGTGATGAGTTAAAATTAATGCCACAATGGAAAACTGATACAAAGACAAAAAGCTCCGACAAGAAGTTTGCACAGTTTCTGGAAGACAAAGACGTCAGTCTGCCTGTCACTAAGCGTATGGAACCCAGCAACTCCAATTATTCAAGAAAAAGTAAAAGTACAGGTAAATTGCATAATACATGTATAATGATACCCACTAGTGGGTAGTTTCCCTGAGTGTGTACAATCTGAATTTTTCACATGTTTTGTTAAGTACTTTTGTACATGTACTTGTAGAAAATGGAGACTTATACACATGTAGTTCTGTAAACCAATCGCTCTGTTATACTTGTACTAATTTATATATTTTGTAACATCTAGGAAAAGAACCAGTTGTGTTTGTCGACCAGCCTGTTGAATCTAATAAAATATCAGTGAGTGATATAAGGTTTTGCTGGACTGCAGAGATGGGCCGTGCTGCAGGTAAGTCAATATTATGAAGAGGATTGCAGGTGAAGGATGAAACGTAAAATTATTATGCATGTGCATGAAGTGTAATATTGTAAAATGTAATATTGTTTACACTACGCTTTTTTTAGAGAAAGTACCAGAAGTGCTTACACAATCTGAAGGACTATCTCTGGATGAACTCATGTTTTTGCAGACGGATAACACAGATCCTGTATTAGGTAGCCCATATGAATAATATAGTGTATAAAGTTAGGTATACGAGTTTACATGATTGGTCACATCTCACATGTGTGTTGGTCACAATATAGTTTGTGATGTAACAAGGAAGGACAACTCTTAGAATAGTTACACTACTACACGTATGTATTATTATGTTACATACATTATACAACGCACATCAACATGAGTGTGAATGCACATGACTGCATTAGGACTTTTTAAATTTTCCATTTGCTGTTTCAACAGGATGATACCAAACATGTTTATGGAGAAGGTTATGGCTATGTGTTACCTCTGTATTCAGGTATATTGAGCACTTGATTGCATAATAATAACTAATGATTAAGGTTATGTATATAAATAATATTGACAACTGTTACAGAAGCTGAAGAAAGAAGCTGGGACAGCAAAGCCTCTAATGGTACAGAAATTAAATCGTGGCGTGATGTTGCTAACAGGGCTGCTACAGAAGTACGTCTGGAGGTTCCACTGTCAGAAGAGGTGCATGACTCATCATCGTTGAGTAGCAAAGCAGAATTGCAGCCCAACACAGCTACTGGTACCAGGAAAAAAGAAATTACCAATAACTTGACTAAAACAAAAAATAGAAATTCAAAACGCCTTTCCTTCAACGAGATTCGCACCACCAGTTTCACCTCTAGTAGCAATGGTTCACCAAAAACAGAAGATACTAAGGAAAATGTTCGGGGAACAGCATCACTATCATGGGCAGCAGTTGCTTCTGGCAGAACAACTAACTCCTCTACAACAGCGGCAGCAATAGTTTCTTCAGAAGAAAGTAAGAGACACGGAACAGGGACAGTCTGGAGTAGCAAGTCACCATCACCTAGAGGTGAAAAAGAGGCCAATGAATCTAAATGGGAGATGGTTACAGCTAAACGCACACCGCGGAAAACCAGAGGTGGTAGAGTAAAGAATGTATCCAATGTTCACAGCTCTAAACAGGTGAGTGCAAAGTTGAAGCAAACAGCCATCATGTATTGTACGTAATACCATGAAACTTGGTCTGTGATTTAGCCACTTGTATATATATATATATACAATTGAGGGAGGACAACTTTGCAATGTAAGAAGGAAATAAAATTATATTGGTTTTACCTAAAGTATTTGACAAGTTTACATGTAAGTAAGGTGAAGTACAAGTAGGCCCTACATGCATTTTATTGAAGTCTGCTGTTGCTCTTCAGGTTTCTGCTGCTATAAAAGGATTGGATGAATGTAGCATTTGTTTGGGTGAACTGTGGCTTCAGAAAACTTTGACTTTGAGTTGTGATCACATGTTCCATGATATGGTATGTACATGTACATGTATGTAATGTATAATATTGTGCTATCTATACCACAGTATTGGTCACATGTTCCATGATATGGCATGTACATGTATGTAATGTATAATAATGTGCTATCTATACTACAGTATTGATCACATGTTCCATGATATGATATGTATGTAATGTGCACTAATGTTTCATTCTAATACCAAGGAAAGTTTGTAAAAATACATTTTTATGCAGTTTATGCTGGTGAATGTAGACAAATCTACAGTCTCCACTCAAATTTTTCAATTGCTAGTAAAATAGTAAAATGTTCTATCTTTTTCAGTGTGTAAAGGGGTGGCTAGTAAAGGAGCAGTCGTGCCCCATATGCAGGAAATCTACAGATCTGACTGCTCTGTAAAAGTGTTATTTCACTGAACATTATTTAAGCAATATTTTTATACATTTTATATTGTACAATATTGAATTCTATGCATACATGTACACTATAATGATAATGAAACTAATTTGTTTCATCAAATATAATATTCATCTACAATCATAATATGAATGCCTACTCCTGGTACATTATTATACATGTAATATTAATATTTCGAATTATGTTAAATAAAATTACAGCTGTTTACTACTACAGTTACTATAACTAATTTGCACCTTTTAGTTCATCAACATTCTCTATAGTAGCAATGGTAGTAACTTTCCTACTTTGTGCCTTACCCCTAGTATTAGATATAAATTTCTTAGCTAGTATAACACTTGTCATACTATTAGGACCAGGTTCTTCTGGTTCGGTGACCTTCTCCTTAACTTCGGGAGCGAGAATAGCAGTTTCAGGAATAGCAGCTTCGGCTGCTTTATTCATGTTGAACACTCTTTTCTTTCCTTCAGTTCTTTCGTACTGCAGCTGTTTTTTGAGGTCGAGTACAGTGCCGTGTAGAGCATCATTATTGGATGAGAGATAGTAGATACAAAGGAGTAGGAGTATAAAGATAGGAATGAGTGCTCCTGGAGAGGTCAAGTATCTAAATATAGAAAATATCGTGTCATTGAAGACATCTTGCATCCACTCTGTGATTACCAAGTACATGTACTTGGTTTCGCGATATGGTCCACAATGCCGAGAAGGTTTAATGGACACCATAGCAAATGCTATTGGGATCATAACTACGTAAAGCATGAACAGCAGAAGCATTAGGTAGAAGTTGTCACTTCCTGCCTTAAATATTCTCTCATGAGGTACGTTGCATACCATCACTGCCCAAGCTCTCACATAGAACAAACACAGCAGTTTGAACAGGTTTAATGCGGGTAGTCCTGGACAGAATAGTGTGCCCATCCAAATCATGCCCTGATTGTAGACCAGGTGAAGCAAATTATCAGCCAATGAAAACTCGGCGTAACCAGGAAAATAAATCTCCAGATCCCAGCACCAGCAGGCGTTACACACTTTGATCATGGCAGCTCTAAAAAACTCTGTAACGTAAATCAATCCCACAGTTGTTAAAAAGTCAAATACAGTCAACTTGATAAGCTCCTGTCCTACCATGGTTTCCCAGCACGTTACTTCTGGTACAAACTTTGGTATGCCACATGGCACAGCAAGACTACTGAAGTTAACAGACAATACTTCCTTGTCAATTAGAGGTGATGACGTAAAGTTAACAGTGCTCATAGGTAAAGCAATGGTGGTCGTAGAAGTACACGGCACAATCTCTGACATATTTAGACTATCATAAAATGTACTGTTGGCACGTTCTGCTTCATTCTCAATATCTTGTATCTTCCAGTAGAGAGCTATGTAGAGAGTGTAGAGGTTGAGAAGGTACAGGACCATGATTCTACGGAGTGACCACTGCAGGGCGATACGGGGGTGATAATCTTCTAGGTTAGCGATAACATCAAACACCATCGGACAAAACGCTGTGACTAAAGACATTACAAGGGAAACCTCATTAGACTCCACCCAGGAAACAGAATTTGGTCCAAACTTTTTCACTCTCGCTTGAAATTCCCTTGACCTATCTACAGTCAAGTAAATTGCATAAGTACTGGCAGCCAGAACTAGAAGTACCATAAAGTTAGCTAAGACTCTGAGAAATTTAGTTTTCTTGCTAATTTTTTTAGCACTTTCCTTACTCTCAGTGACACTTTCTCTTATAGCAATCACAAGGGCCTTATATTTATTTTTTGCAGTCTCTTCATTTCCTATCATGTAATCCCAACTGGAGAATGCTTTCCAGGAGAATGTGAAATTGTCATCTTTGTCCGTAGCCTTTTCGTTGCGCGAGTTTGCGGCCATTTGTTTGAGGATAGTGAGAAAACTGTAACCAAACATCATGAGATTGCCGAGTAGGTAGGCGAAGGGCATCCTGTACCCGGAGTCGTATCTCCTGATGCTAGAGTAGTAGCCGTAAAATATAGGAGATACTTCCACGTAACCATTGAAGTTCCACAAAGTCTTGAGATAACTCGCTGTTCCTGTGTCATTGACTGCAAGCAAAATGTTTAAAAGAACGATTAAGTTGTGAAGTTAGTTTATGCAAGGAATATTGATTTTGTCTATAGAGCAGTTGGGAACTCAATTTCATATCCATGAAAATGCACATCCATGACTGGGGTTTAAACCTCAGACCTCTACGGCACCTAATCACCTATCATAGTAGGCACTATACCAGTTCACTCAGCAACTTTAAAAAAGCAATGGATGTGCACTAAACCAACTGCACTCCTCATTAAGGCTGTGACAAATCCACGAATCCGGATCCGATTCCGAATCCTTAGGCACGGTTCCGAATCTCGGTTCCAAAATGCTCAGGTTCGAATCCAACATTGTAAAGTTTTTGTTATTTTTTGTAGCAATTATTTATAAATTTATTTAATTATTAATAAAAAATGTTGAACAAAATGTCCTCATTTACAAACTAACAGTGAATAGCAGATGAAATATGCTTATACAGTTTGATTGCATGGTTTATTTGGTGACAAAAAATATTGAATTTGTTAAAACGAGTAATTCCACGTGGAATCGTTTAGGAATCGGAATCGAGAATCTGCATGGTGGCAGGAATCGGAATCGTCAGATTCGAATATTTTTGGATTCGTTCCAGCCCTACTCCTCATATTTATGGCCACCTTCCTATATATATATTAAGTTGAAGCTGCTTGGAGAAACTAATGGTTAGCATGTTCAGTAACAAACTAATTCGGTCTTGAGAATTCTCACACTTCTTAACGAGACATCAATTACACCGCACTGATTTTGATTACTGTGAGGCACAACATAATATGCTTACCTGGGACAGATTTGTAGTCTACAGATCCCATGTCAGGTCCAAACATAACCTCGGGCATTATGATAACCACCCCACATATAACAGACATAACAAAGTTGATCCAAAACAGCCATCTGAGAAATGTGAAATATGAGGCAACCACTGATCCAAAGTAGCTCTCTATGTTTTTTATCTTTCCTTCCCAGGGAATCATCAGTGCGGCGTAGTTGGACAATTCCCGAGACATTTTGTGTAGAGTAACCTATGATTGAATTCCCAGTACTCATAAATACATACTGTACATTGATTACGTAATATGCTAATTTTGCATGTTTACTTTGGGTTTGTCCTCTCTTGCACTTCTATTATACTACCCTATAAAGGTTGTAGCACTAGTGATTGCAGAGTTGATTCATGTTATAGAGCAAGTATAACTACACCAAGACGAGTAGACTAGACTATCAACAACATAACATGATAACTTCTTATTCAAACCCAACCTAGCTGCAGAAGAACACGATCTGATCAGACCATTTTCAAGTGAAATAAAAGGTTCTAAACCCAGAATTAATTAAATTAATATCATATTATAACACAGCAATAAATAGATTGTGTGGAAGCGTTATCTTACTGTGCGAATCACAAGACAACAACTACAAGGACTTGTGTACTATAAGAAGCAGGTGGAAACAGCAAACTAGCACTACTTTATCCTAGTCAATGAGTGTAAAGTTATACTGGATACAGGTTCAGGTGAAACCTCAGACAGAAGTTAGTTTACTCTACAGACAGGACTGAAATAGCTTCTTTACTTTCTGGTAATACTATAGCATTCCGAATCGATCACCCTTGTGCTCAAAAAACCAGCCGGTAAACTATTCAACATTTATTACTGCAAGTATTTGATAACACAGTAGATGGTCACTGTATTGGCCACATTTCCAACTCAACTCTGCTATCAAGGAGTTAGAGTGAGGAGTAGAGACCGGTTAGATCAGGTTTCACATGAACTAATGTGTTGGGTGGCAGTGCTGAGCTCTTGCGTAATGTCTGAACCCTTGGTGGTATCAATATTGTATTGGAAGTTGTCATTCCCATACTATTTACGATTTGAGATAAGACAACTCTTGTTACTAACAATCTACTACTCTACTATCCTACAAGCAGATACTTTTCATCAGTTTTAACTCGGCGAATTTTGGCTAGCATTAAACTCCAAATACTTTCCATTGCTATCAAGTTCTGTTTTCAGACATGCAGCTATTTAGCTATACACGTATAGTTGTATATTTATAAAATCAGCAAGTATTTGCTGTAATATAATTAGTAAGTAGTAAATAGAGAAGGAACTTAATTACTTTACCTCACAGGTGGGCTTACTGCACTATTTAGGGGTCAGTTGTAGTTTTGTACTGTAGGTAAGTAAATAGGGCTTACATCTGAGTAAACATACAGTTTAGCTAAGCTTGCTTTTAATGCTGGTTTATGCCCAACTTGGACAGATTTTTAGGGCAAATTTGATAAATATTAATTAGTAAACTGAAAATTTCTTCACCTAAAATTTTGTGCTTTTAGGGTATATGGAGCTTGTACAATTACACACCTTTAACCGGGCTGCATAGCTAACACCTCCTGTACCACTGGACACTCCTTCAAATCTGGATGTATAGGCATTAGCCTCCCCTCTCAGCATCATCTTCTTTCTTATGAACCAAGTCTTTTCTCTCACCTTACTCTGAACCTATTATGACATAGCATATAACTGAGTTACTTGACTGTGTTACGTAACATAGCTGCATTATACAAAATCAGCTAAAATCGTGCAACTGTTGCTTAGCTGTCACATAATTACTGTCATTGTTGCACCCTCTTGAAATAAGTGATGATATATTATATTATTTGTCAATGATCTGAAAGGATTGCACTAACTCCAAACACTATTTTGAATGGCACTTGAACCCCCTCCCCCCCCCCAACTGTATATAAAGTAAGATATTCATTATCAGGGCTATAACAACCAAGAGAAGAGCAAGGCAGGGAAAATTCTGCTCAACTAAAAATATGTCAATTTTCAGAGTGTAAGATTTTATTGCCCATCAACGGAATCTAGTTGTTAAGGTTATGTAACTGGAGTCTGAAAGGGCCAGGACAGCTTTCAGTGTTACATGTAGCATTAAGTTGCCCTGTTTATTACTGGCACATTATGTTACTCCTCACATACTATATAATATTACAGAGATAACAAACAGACATTAAACCTGTGGATTAACTACTACATCTGTCTATCGACTTATACTAGCCTATTTTGCATTAAGTATTACACTAGTTTATTTACTGTAGTATTATGTACTTACATCCTTGTAAAATTTAATTTTTTCGAATATTTGCTCTTCAACTTTGGCTACTAAAGTGGGATCCAAATCTGTAATAAAAGCAAGTTTTACAGGGTATGCACCTTATGTATCGTCAGATATGAATATATATTTGGTGGATGTGAATGATATGTGGGAAATACATAGTAGAATAAGCAATACTGGTGAAGTCAGTAAACTGCTAGTTTTGGCACAACCTCCCCTCTCCTTGGAGTCATATTTTACCTGCAGTGCCTTTTTCATCTTTCTCTGAAGTAGCAAACAGCTGCTCAAGGCTTTCAAGCTTTGCATCACCTGGAGGTTTCAGATCTTCTGAAATGTGACTCTCTAAAAAATCGGTCTTCAACTTAATACTATAAGTAATAATTTATTCTATGGTTATAGCAGCATGTATAGCAACATCAGATCTCCAAAAGTGAACACATAGTTTAGAAAGTGGAACAGAAATCTCTGACAACAGTTTGGAAGATGTTAAGGATAACATAATAAAAAAACACATTACAGTGCATTGTATATTCAAACAGTTTCCGATCATAGGCATACTAGTACAATTCATATAGGCATACTAGTACAATTCATATAGGCATACTCGTACAATTCATATTTTTATAGGCACACTAGTACAATTCATATAGGCATACTAGTACAATTCATATAGGCATACTAGTACAATTCATATAGGCATATTAGTACAATTCATATAGGCACAATCGTACAATTCATATAGGCATACTAGTACAATTCATATAGGCACACTCGTACAATTCATATAGGCATACTAGTACAATTCATATAGGCATACTAGTACAATTCACATAGGCATATAAGCATACTCGTATTCATATAGGCACACTCATATTCATATAGGCTTACTCGTACAACTCAAATAAATGGGATATAAACCATAGAGAGGTTCTCATCTGAAAATCTAGCTAGGGTTGAGAAACGTTTGATTTTAAATTTGAAAGATAATCTACCAAGCTAATATTATTTATGCTGTGATGCCAATAATAACAAAGCGTGTGATTTTAATCCTGCTAATGAGTTTCAATAAACGTTATGCACAGCACACAGGGATGTTGCAAAACTCAACAGAAATAATATTATTATAAACATTTCCACATGTAAACATGTCATAATATACCAGTTCCATTCACTAACCTTGCACTGACTTTCTCTCAGTGATTACTATGTGCTCGGCCTCTACAAATACAAAGGTAAGAGAGCATAGAATTATTGAATATATCCTACACACTTATTTATCTTCACCAGTATAACGGCACAGTTTTCTAGACTAAAAAGGTATAAAGTTACAATGTAGTTGATACACACCTTTGTGATCTTCAACTGTGATCTCTGGTGTTACAGAGTTCCCCTCTTCTACTTTCTCTATATCTTTAGTCTTAGTTTCTTCCTTATTCTTTGTTCTGTCCTTGAGAGACTTCTCTACAGATCAGCAGATGTACTAGCAGTTATACTAGACTGACAAATGCGAGCAAGGAATGTTACATGTATGTGTAATTTAAATAAATCTATATCTATATCTTCAGTTATTGAAAGTTCATAAGTGAATATAGGACCTTAACACTATTTTTGGTTCTTCATTGTCGTTTGGTGATTTGTGGAATGTTCCAGAAGTGAATGCACTGGTGTCAAACTTTACCTGAGTGACAGACAAAGTAGGGCAGTCTGTTGGAGACACATGGTCAAATGTATCTAATCTCATGCTTGTATAAACATATAATACTCTCAAATATCCGAATTACTATAACTACTATTTTCTCAACTATAAAGAAGCATTAGAATACATGTACTTGTATGTAAAACTATGTGCATAGGCTACTTTATTTAGTAGTAAACAGCCTTCTTCAACATTAGATTCTGTGTCATAAATCTGTTATGCCACATTTACATGAGGATTTTGAAAAGTTTGCTGTGGAAAGTCTGCGGTATTGTAATCCTGGTCACCATGTTATTCACCTGTATTTTGTGTGAAAATCGACTTGATAATGTAAAGGTTCCCTTGAAGATATAGTTTTGTTTCGGTTATAACTAGAGCTGCAGCCAGAGGGGAACTAACATCAGTTTCTGCCACAACTAATGTATACCATAACAGTTTTCTCTAATGAACAATCCCAGATAGAAGAATTAGCGATCCTAAATAAAAGCAGATCAGCAATATGCTGTTGTGTCGACTTTCCCACTGTAGCACACTGTTAGTAATGATCGGCATTCGACTTGCCCAATATGTGATAATAGAATGGTCTATCAACAACGAGTGAGTCCGGCTCTCAAAAAAAGAGTACTGCATAGTATCGTTATATACTATTAACTTGATTCATTTCTATTTTTACTGGCTCTAAAATGATATATGGTACATTACAATCATGTACCATATCATGTGCTACATGTAGATGGTATACAGGACTTGTCTGCTCTATTCTTGAGCAACTCCAAACTAATTCCCTAACTACAAATGGAGACATACAGTACATGTACATCAACATGAACTTGTAAATGAACAGTGCACTTATTTGAAGGTGATTTGTGGCCCCATGAGTCCAAAATTACATTGTCAAATATTGCTTTAGCCTGGTAGATGATCATATAATAATATCAGTACAAATTACTTAGTAAAAGAAATAACTTATGTTTTCTCTACACATGACTATACAATTGCATACAAATAGGTAGAACAAGATGGTGTGTTAATTTGAAATATTGGCGGTCTTTTCACATGACCAATAAGATCTCGAGATTTTCCCAAATATAGCCATCTGTCACTGAATAATATTATTATAGGTGACTAAACAGACCGGAACTTGCAATGGCGTCATCTATTCAAGGCTGACCTTTAATGGGATTAGATTATAGGGCTTCTAGAAGGTGTTGGCCAGCAACCGGTGGTGAATTTAACATTTGACAATAGAGACCTAAAGAGGTGAGAAGACTGCCATATGTGAGTTACAATGCCTTGTACATAAATACATGTATGTGCACCTTGAGTCATTATATTATACTTTCTTAACAAAATATTATATAACTTTATTATTTAAAGTAACATGGGAAGAAAAGGCTTGAAAAAGAAAATTGCTATCTAGGCTAAGACCCTTGAAACCAGTTACCGGCAGATAGAACATGCCATGAACGTAAACACATCAGCTCTTTGTTTCTAAAGATGTCACCAAAATTAGATCAACCAATAAAAAGTGATGTGAAAGTGACGTCACCCAATCACAGCCAACCTATTCCATGATCTGTATATAAGCAGCAGATTTGATTTAAACACATCATTCAAGTAAGAGCTAGCCACACCAGAAAAGCTAACACAGACGGAGGTTTGAAATAGTAGTCATGTAAATCTGTAACACTTTTGTACCAGAAGGCTACATAGAACGCCATCCAATGCAACTATTATAGACAGGTTTGCATTGGGTTACGATCTATAAAGTCTTGTGCACAATTATCTACTTGTCTATATTTTCTGGTTCAGCAAAATAATTGCTACATTTATTTTGGTATGTGACTGTATAGAACCCTGTACTCGTGTAACTGTCAGTGCATAAGCTTACACAGTATTTGGTTCTACACACTC
The DNA here is from genome assembly GCA_935421135.1 of Bugulina stolonifera. Classification (NCBI taxonomy): domain Eukaryota; kingdom Metazoa; phylum Bryozoa; class Gymnolaemata; order Cheilostomatida; family Bugulidae; genus Bugulina; species Bugulina stolonifera. Next base: position 9,597,777 of record OW285189.1, read on the forward strand.
ATATATTCAAACAATCCTATGCTGATATTTTAGCTGGAGTTAAGTTAATTCTATTTTTTGAAGTTTTGTTTCGTGGGCTTGATATTACTACAAGTTTTTGTTCCAATAGCTAATGTGTAAACTATTTTAGTGGTAATATATAAATGTTAATATTGTTATTGTTGTCATGTAGAAGTAAGAGGTGAACTTATGTGTGATTATGTGATAAGGATTGTCTTCCTCTGTTATATTATGTGAATGTCTTAGCTGTTTGTATATCACTGTATCCTAAAGAGCTCTAACTGCACCATGTTAGATTGGAAATTACACGGAATAACTTGAGGTACTGATAAATATGGTAAGTGGCTGTATAGAAGGAGATGGCGTCTGTTTTTGTTTACAGGGGTAGACGCCATCGACCATCTATTCAATCATTTACTGCGTTAAATACTGCACTAGTTCAACAGACAAGTAGCCTACACGGTGGCTATGGAAGAACTCATGACTGTGAAAGCTGTTACAGAAACAGCTGGGTGTGGATCAGAGGGGACGGCTGAATAGAACACCATATCGTGTATCTGTCACATATGAATACACGTTATGCAGTTCTATACAATCCAACACTCAAATACAACAATGCTATGTAACTGAGAGAATATCATGGAGCACGTGGTTCACACAAACGCTTTGCTACATCGTCCCAGAGACCATCTAACAGAACATCAAAGTCTACAATCTACTCATGTGTACAATGTAATTGACAATGTACATGTATGTACCTATTTGTTCTCTTTCTACATGTACACTTATTAGCCCAACAACCACAGCCAACACACATGACATATTATATACACCATGTTTTCCTCAGCTCTCCCTAATAGAAAAATTATTTTAATAGAAATATTGTGAATTCAAGAGCTAACTCCAGATAGAGATGGAATCAGCATTTAGAAGATAAAACTACAGGTTAGTAAGATACGGTACTATATTTAGTAGCTAATGTTAGTGACACTATTCTTTATCATGAGGAGTTGAACCTCTATTTCTACTTGCCTATATCTTGTTCATTAGTTCGCTAACAATAAAACTAAAGACTTGGTTAAAGGAGTGATTCTCCACCAATAGGCGCTGCCACCAAGTTATGCCAACGTTGCTTAAGAATCTGGGGCGCGCTAACAAACAATGGAGAAAAGCAACTCAAATAGTGCAGGAACTTCATCTTGGAAGTAATTTTTTGCCAATATAACCCAATGAAGAGTAGGCAGTATGTGGCACTTGCTTTCTCGTTTGCCTAATTACAGCTTTGTTGTTACTTTCCTGACTGGCTTATAAGACTGATCTCTTGCTTACTTACTGATTGCTTGCATGATCACTGAAATCATTTCTTACCGGTTAAGTGCAGTACTATAGCCTACACGACGTTTATAGACTAAGATCTAGGTTTGTAGTTGGGCAATTAAATTGGATGTTACTCAGAAATATACAAAGAAGACTACATTTTTTCCTAACTGTGCCAAAAAAACAAAGGCTATCCCATTTACTGTTTGGGCCAGGACCTACATGTATATCCTCCCAGCTTGTTCATAATATTTAAATTAGAGGACAAGAAATGTTTAGCAACACCGTCCTACGTAAATTGCTTTGACAAATTAGAACACCGGCAAGTTGCCCACAGATTGTGCCATACATGACAACTCTCCCGGTCTCACCGGGACCCTCCTATTTTCAGAGGCCATCTCCTGCAAAACCCCAAGCTCCTGCAAGCCCTCCCAGTTTGGGATTTTAGTCAATAATAACTTTTATTTGCTATTTTGGTGACTATAATGGACATATAAGCTGACTACCAAGCTAGCAGCTCACACATTCAATGTTTATAATTATGATATAATTTGCTTTGAAGCTATTTTGTTTATTAATGCTGTGCAAGCTTAGTCTCTCCAACTATATAAATGAAGAACTTTTGTTTGTTTTGCAATGGATAGTAAATGGATAGAAGATAGTATCTCATGGTCATACACACTATACAGTATTAGATAGTGTAATTAATGTTCTTCATGGTAAAAACACCTCAAAACACAGTGACCAGATTGGTTACAGACAGTCTGGAAGTGTAATGTAACAGCCTCTAAACCAATTGCAACAATTTAATTTAATATTATATTATCTTATATTATCTTCAAACTTACATGTATATGAGATATCATGGTTGCCTTAGTCTGAGACCTAGCCTGTCTTTACTAGTTTTGTGCGGGCAAACAATTCAGTGTACTAGTAATTGTAGCAACCTAGTACTTGTACTTGAAGCAAAACATTTTTCACCAGCTTAGTTTGTAACTACATGTAATTGAAAACTGTGCCCACAGCAGACAGCCCATAAAGTGGTACTCATTGTTAAAAAACATTTTAGGTATTCTAGCAGGATTGTAAGGGGTGTGGTGAGGGTTGTCTCACGTGTGCAAAAATCTCCCTCTTTGATGGCCGCCCAACTTGTCATGTATGGATTGTGCTATTGAAATTACCAGCAACTTTGAAAGAATGTTACCATGATCACTGTATCCACTTACTTCCACTAGACGATCTTTTAGCTGAACTCTTGACCTTGGTAGACTTCCTGGCAGAGTTGGGAGATGGAGAATTAGGTTTGACTTTGACACCATCCTTGACCTTCACCTGGTCATTCTCCTTTGAGTCTTTCACTTGACCTATACTTGATTTATCTGGATCACTAAATATTTGAAATGCTACATGTTATATAATATTTCACTAATCGTTATGTAATACACACTACATATTATATAATACAGTATTATGATTGTTGTTCAAGTTCTGGTATACAGGGTTTATACATAAATAGAACCACCAATGTTTTCACAACTCCTGTGTGCTACATGAAAATTACCAAATTAAATACCAAACCAACCCGCAAAAATTATACAGTATGATAACTGCAAGGCTAGAGGAAAAGACGTTACAAATTTCTCACATTGAGGAGTCATGTTGGTTCAGAATTTGAATTTTTCAACTTGGACATCACTAAAATTTTAGGAAATTATCTGCTGCAACTTCCAAATATACACAATTGATGGAGACACTGGCACAACTAAGACTAGTTGTTAATGTTATGCCGTATGGACTCTAAATAGCAATAGACGTAACCACCCGCCTCTTACATTCAATTATTATAGAATAGTACCTGCTTAAAGAGAGAACTGTCTTCCTTTTTCCATCTGATGTATCTACATAAGAAAATATGTGACAAGTTTTATAATCATGTAAAGTATTGCACATGTACATTGCAAGTGTCACATAGGATAATGTTAGGTGTCTTCGCGACCTCTTGGACGGACCCAGGTTGCAATTAAAAATCACAAGATGGCCGTCCAACCTACAGTGGTGTTCTTTGAAATGAGACGGCCCCCAAAAAGAGCTATACTTTCTCGTTTAGTTGAATATAGTATTTCTGGAAACCATTTTAACCCTGACAAACTATATATTACTAGAATCCTTACAATATCATGAGTATTGTAAGCTCATAAAAAAATTGAATGTCACAGCATAGCAGTGTTTTCTAGCCATTGCAATCCACCTATCATGATTTGCTAAATTTTGTGTCGGTAGTGGATGAGTTTATAATAATATGGTCCTACCATGTTCTATGTTGTGCTTGGTCCATCACAGACTAACATCGACGAGGTATACTCACTACCAATTTAGTGAAAAGGGAAGAGTTTTCCTCTGCAGTGCCAAACCAAGACTGCACAATGATCTCATTTAATATTTTGGTTCTAACTGGTTTCTCTTTGGAAAATCTCAGGGCAATATGTTCCCATAAACCTTCAATTGGGCTAGCATCAGAGACTGCACTGGCCATTTGAGAACAGTTACGCCTCTTCTCTGACACTAGTCTTGGGCATTTTTAACCGTGTGGCTTCTTCTTGGCTATGCATCTTTTGGGTCATTAACAAGCAAATGTTTTCTAATTGTTGAGGATCCAAGTGGACTCCATTGTTCTCTCTGAACTCTCGGCAGGTGTGTGGACTGGTCAGCTTGCGATCAGTGAGTGAGAGATGAACTATGGCACAATGAACTCCTTGGTTCACTAGTCAGTGGTTATTTATTTCTTCTCTTTTCTTTACATCTCCAATGATTTTTCAGATCCTTCTTTTAGTTGAAACACAAGTTTGAGTACACCTGGTTGCCTCTGAAGTCTTTTGTAGAGCCTCCTTCTCCTTGTATGGGTAGGTAATGTTGGCGCTGTCATGTTCAGCTAAGTGATTTGAAATAGTGGTTAAAGTTTAACCAACCAGCCAAAAAAGGGCATCAAATCACACATCACATTTTGACACATGAAATAGTGGAATTACACAATGTCAGCACAATTAGCTATTATTTTATAACCATTGTTTCAAGTAGCTTCATTTCAGTAAAAATTGGCATTTGACAACATCCTACTACCATCTGATGGCTATGCTTGAAAATAGTTTTAAACAAAGTGGCCCATAATGATCTTATTCTCCCGAGTTTTCTCTATCATTTGATATATAGTTTCATAGGGTTTCTGATTATTTCTAAGCAACTAATGCAGTCGTATGTACCTAAGGTGTAAAAACCTTAAAATTATGGGGCGGTCTCTTTTCAAAGAACACCACTGTAGGCCAGAAGGGCTATTGGCCTAGGATTTTGCTTGGCCGGATGAAACCATCTCTAGCTCATCGGCACACTTGAATTCTTCGCGTGAAAATGAGGATTTTGCGTCTGGCCCAGGCCGGTGTGTTCACAACTCTGTGACGGATGTGTGCCGGAATATATTTTCGCAAATTGGCCTGGGTCTGAAATTTAGGCCGCGAAAACACCTATTAATACAAATTAATAGGCCTGTTTGGTTTAGGCAGTATAAACATAATGTAGCCTAGACGTTAAGGTCAAACTCACTCCTGCTGTGGAAGGTGGGCTCTTCACTCAAAGCCCATCTCCAGCCACCACCTGTATAAGCTTCAGTTTCTGAGGCCCATTGAATAAGATGGCTAAATACATAACAGTAACCAAAATATATGTCCAAATGGGTGCCAGCATCATAGTAATTATAAGCCTACCTTTGGCATGCAATTGTTTGGCTGGATTTCTTTGGTCTAAGTTGGGTGAATATCCAGGTTTATGAACTCTACCTTTGTAGAGTAGAACTGTATTATCTGTAAGGAAATAACGTATTTTTTGCATTCCATCTACATATCATACAATATATTAGACATCCCACCATAAATAGTAAAAAGTAGTAGTATAAAATATTGCCGCAAGTAAGCAGGATGAAACAGCTTTGGAGTTAGCAATATGCGGTGACAAAATTATTATCGCTTGAGAGGACATTTTCCTAATCATCATGCACATAGTTGGCCATCGAAAAAAGAATCCATCAGCCAATCAGCCTTCATATCTCAGGTTGAGCGCTTCATTTTTATTGCATTGATCTCCTACTAATTACTCATGAGCTTCTATTTATATTTTAAATAAATATTTTGGTCCTCACTTGAAATACGATCATGTCTTAGTGATACGCAGTACGATAATTATTAATGACAAGGACCTCAACAACAACTTTATGGGTACCAATACCCACATTGACACAGCTTTAGGTTACATCTTTTGCATTTGCAGGAAAGAGAGGTAGGAAACAAAGTGACATGTATGCAGCTAAAATAGTAGTATTGTAAGACCACAAGTCATGCTATGCCCTCTTATAAATATGTCTGAGCCACACTGATGAGGTGTTAAACGCTGAAAGAGTACACTGTACGCAGATTGAGTATACATGTATGTATATCTACCTGTACTAGGTTTCTGTTCGGATTGCCCCTTGTTCTTCTTGTCTTGGGGTTCAGAGCTGGACTCCCTATAAATGTAGCATGCACTTTATAATCACATGCAACATAGATCAGACGCCTAGCACAATCTCCCATGAATGTCTTACACCATTCTGTAGAAATAAGGCACACATACCTATAGTAAGACATCTGTGGTATACCTCAGCATAATTCATAACACTTTACCACATGTACTTATATATATATATATACACATGTAGTTATAATATAGATCTAGACATGTACAGTGTTATGCAACATTCACACTGCTGTTTATAGCAACTACTAGCGGCGAGCGGCCAACGCTAACCACAATGAGGTTAACTATAGCTGGCACGTGTTAGTTAGCGGCGGAGTTTAAAGTTCAGCATGTTGAACTCGTTGACCCCTACCGCTCACTGGAGCATGTCACTATATAATGTAGTTGTGGTTAGCGTTGGCCGCTTGCTGCTAGTAGTTGGTGTAAACGGCAATGTGAATGTAGCATTAGTACATGCACATTTTAGTGCTCTTCAGACTGGTATTTGAAGTTTTCTCCTCCTTCTCTTGTTTAGAGAAAGAGAAGACAACTTCAAAATTTGTAACATCATTGAGTGTCTCAAGGTGCAGTGTACATTACCTTACCTAGTATCATTCCTAATCTTTCTCTCCCGTTTCCTCCGATGTTGGTCTGATCTGTTTGTTGCCTGCTCAGATTGTGCAATTGTTATGTTCTTAGTCTGAGATGGTGATTCACCCCGCCGTTTTTTCTCTGCCGGCTTGACTACTTCCTCTCCCTTATGCTGCTTTATTATCATCTCTTTACCTTCATTTAGCTTGTTCTTTCTTCTACTCTGAGCCTGAGTCCCAGCTTTCTGCAAACTAACACGCTGAGCTCGACCTAAGGTAATCCATAACAGTATTAGTATTAGGTACTAAAGATAAAACCAGTAACTCCTCATGATTCCAAAACCGAGGTTACAAGAGGGAAAATGTTAAAGCTATACTGAAATTTCAGGCCATTATTTTGGATCATCTTGCAGCATTTACAGAGCATAGTATAGCTTCTCCATAGCAAGAAATTATGCATTGAACAATCATTTCAAAAAAATTCTGAGACAGCTGTGAACGATCCCCAAATGGCAGATGAACATTCTATTTTGTAACAACTTGCAATGACCAGTTCCGATGGTGAGCTAGGCACAGTGAGATCTGTAAAATGGTACAAAACATGCGATGTACAGATATAAACTGACCGTTATTTTTCCTCCCTTTTAACTGATCTAGAGATGATTCTGATACAGTTCGTTTAATCTCTGCAGTTCTATTTCGATTCTTCTCAAGTAATTTATTTTTGGTCGTAACTTTAGTAACATCGGTTAGACTCCTGCTAGCTTTCAGTTGAACCCTATTTAGAGTTAGAAGTTGGGAACAACAAATTACAGAACCAGCATTTCAAATATACATGTACTCGTACATGCTTTATCATATGCAAACAGATAGACCTACATATATCACATCGTAATCTTGAAAAAACATAGATGATGATATTTGTAAAACATTTAAATTCTTTACTTGACATGTGCATGTACATACCCCATCTGGCGAATAGCTGCAAGATCAAGATGACTGTCAGCCATCTTAACTTGCATCGCCCTCGTCTTCCTTTTTACCTTTTTTTCCTTCTTTTTCTCCTTGCTTCCCTTAGATGGTGGTGTGCTTGGTTTCTCTGTCTAAACATAGACATATAAGTCTAGCCAAAGATCAGCACTAGTTTTACGCCATCCTAACTACATGCAAACATCTAATTAGGAATATAAGGTGTAAAAAGATGTATAAACATTGTTTATAATGCCTACATTACCATTGTTATACTCCTGAATGAGAGTTTGAGTTTGAGCAGTGTAACATCACATGGATGCAATTGATACTGAAAACCTAGAGGTGGACAGCAGAAAGGAGGTCATTAGTTTAAACAACATATCTCCATTATATTAGATACATGAAGCACACCTTTGGCTTCTAATAACAACAAGAAGTTAAATTTTGACAGAAAACTAAAAAACTAACAGTGTTATTCGAACATAGTTTCCTCTCAATGTTTACCATTCTGATAAACCCAGGCAGTTATTTACCTGTATAGCTATTCCTTTCATAATCTGTATGTCTGCGAGACTACTATCCAAAGAAAGTCGTCTTTGGCCCTCAGAGGTCATGTCAGTTGATGCTGTCTGTGTTAGATCTTTACCAGCAAGCTTCTCTTCACTCATTGGCTGCACTGCGGCATTTGTGATATTAGTAGCAGTGCCATCAACTTCAGTGATCTCTCTACGATATCTATCCATGCAAACATATGCATCTGAATATAAAATCTCAGTTTGGCTCATGAGGAATTATTTTCTCGATTTAAAAATCAGATTACAGAGTTGCACTCCAGAAAAACCACTAATAGACCGATTTAATAAAACTTTTGACATTGGAATTAGCAGTCAACGAAACAATAAATTTGTGGGTGTGGCTGATTGTATCAAGTATTCCACTACCTGCAACGTTTAGTAACAGACACCATTATATAACGTCCAGTCAATAAGCCTAACACTAGAATCATAGAACACATAGTTAGACCGGGATGGTTTACCTGTGTTGGGCAGTGCGGCGACCACTCCCTGATGGTACATGATGGAGCTTCTGCAATTCACCATGTTCAATCTGCTGGACTACAAACCTCTTGTTCTCACGGTGGGATGATGGTGGTGCAAGCTGTGGGGTATTGCTGTCAGTTAGATAAGCTTGCACATAGTGACATACTCAGTATATGAGCAACTCACCTCAGTATATGAGCAACTCACCTCAGTATATGATAACTCACCTCAGAATATGACTAGCTCACCTCAGTATATGAGTATCTCGCCTCAGTATATGATAACTCACCCCAGTATATGATAACTCACCTCAGAATATGACTAACTCACTTCAGTATATGAGTAGCTCGCCTCAGTATATGATAACTCACTTCAGTATGTGATAACTCACTTCAGTATAATATGACAACTCACCTCAAAATATGACTAACTCACCTCAGTATATGACTAGCTCACCTCAGTATATGATAACTCACTTCAGTATAAAATGACAACTCACCTCAGTATACGATAACTGACCTAAGTATATGAGTAACTCACTTCAGTATATGACAACTCATCTCAGTATATGATAAATGTTTCTCAGTATACAACTGACTAACCCCGTGTTGATTAAAGAGCAGCTCCTCACTTTCCCGTCTTCTCATTCTCTCTCTACCCATTCTCCGTAACATATTGACTATTTTTATCTTTCTCATGGCACGGTGCCAAGTTCTCTCATAGTTCCGAGTGAGTTTAATATAGGGCCTCAACTTCCTACCAGGAGGTAGTGGAGAGCCAGGTACCTCTTTAAGTGTATACTTCAGCACTGCTTGAGCACCAGCTACAAGAGTAGATTGTACATGTATAGTAAAAACCACTAACAACCAATTGGAACTAAGATGTGGAGAAGATGGGAAATTGTTTAGCAAAATAAACAATTATTATAGTAGTGTTTATATGTACATGCATAGTGCTTACCAGGGGCAGCAGAGTTGATGACATCAGCCAATGCTAGCAATCGGCGATCCATCCTGCACCTGCCGAGAAGCTAAACTTGGATGTAAGGATTCCTGAAATGTAGCACCTTAGAGATAAAGTTGTGTGTTGTAAAACAGTCAACACATAAATTTATTCTAACTACACTAACAGCAAAATGTAGCCCAAAAATAGTAAAGCAAAAATATATGTAGAAATACAGAAGACTCACCTAATAGACATAATATGTATGGAGAAGTCAGCTCATAATGACTTAGCTTGCTATACCGACATGGGTTTGCCCAAGGGGCATGTACTCTCTGTTACACAGATATGTTACCAACCAAGGGAATACTCCCCATTATGGATCTTATTGTTACCAAAGTCCTGCTTGACAATACCATTATGAAGGCTGCATGTATACACAATACATAGGCTTGTGTCCCCATGGTGGGTGTAGTGTAGCATCATACAGCCTGGGTTTCAAGCCCTCAACAGCATATTGGTGACAAAAATGCATAGAGTAGGATGAGCGTTATGAAGAAATAGCTAATATTGCCCACATAATATGGTATTATGTTACTCATGGAGTGTGTGTACTGACAAAACATTGGCTTGGTAATGGGAATATACAATCATGTAATTATTGGCTGAATCCCTTGGATGTATTGTATAAATTAATCATAGAAACATACACTGTATACATGCAATTAAAATTATAATTAATATTATGTGGTAAATTATTAACAAATAGATAATATATTTTGTGAGGGTACAGAGTATTTTGGGTAGCTAAAGAATATTATATATAGCATAATAATATACATTATGAATAGTAGTACGAGGCACATTTTTTTTTTATAGATTTATTACCTAATATTTTGTTGCTTGTCCAAGTAACAAAATATTAGGTAATAAATATCTATATAAAAAATGTGTCTCGTACTACTATTCATAATTAAAATATTATCCCACACCAACATTTTTCAATAATATACATGTACATGTTTTACATGTATATTATTACTTTATACATGTACCATTGGGTTTCAGTAAACTATGTTGGCCATAATGATAACACTAATGTCAAAAACATTAATATTACTTTTGAAATTATACACTGTACAATGACTACAAATTACATGTACATGTACATGTAACAGCAGTATTTGATATAAAATAAATGCTTTATCTACATGTAGTAGACTATAATATAGGGCACTTTCGGCATCCGTATAATCCATCGTATAATCCATTATAATACATTAAATGAATATAATGCGACGTAGCCGAATGTACCCTTAGATGTACATACATAGCTATTAATAAACTGCAAAAATCATAAAATTATAATTAGGTTTGTACAAGACATGCCAATGCATGAATGCAATATAGTGTAGGTTTTCATATTGAATATAATGCATGCTAGTATAAAACAATAACATAGAACACAACATGATGATAGAAGTTATAACGATGACAGATGGATCACATATATTTTATAGACTGCTTTAGAACCTAATCCCACCACCCAGCACTCATATTGAGTCTTTGAGGTCACATGATCCTGCACCAAGACTTGGTAGCAGTCGAATCACCAGCAGCAGCCTGTGTATCACCACCATCATTAGTAGCTTGTGCATCAACACCATCCTCTGAGATCAAAGACTCGTCCGCTGACAATACAGACTCTTCCAAAGCTATTGTCTTGTCAACGACTAGAGATGTTGGTTGGGCTTTTCTAGTGACATGCTTGCCGGCACTCTGTATTTGAGTTAGCTTGCCACCAGCAAGTGGAGTGTGATACGGTGTGGTGCCAGCTCTACGTACCTGTGGCTCGACATCTGGTGTACTGAAGAGCAATGAGTCATCTTGCGTGATCAACATAGATGTCACGTTCCGCTTTGCATGGGCAGCTGAAACTCGGGACGGAGTCGGCTTCCTGGTCGGCGTAGCCTTACGTACAATCTTTTTAGGACTGTGTCTCTCAAGCTTTGGGACCTTTACTGGTGTATTCTTGCTATTAGTGACAGAGTTTGTTCTCTTACGAGGCTGTGATCTCTGCTTCACCATTTCTGTTACAACTGCGGGGTTAGGAACAGATCGACGGCTACGAGTAGTACTTGATGAGGAAGGAGATAACTTCACCTTAGCACTGGCTGACACTACTGGAATCTGCTTCTTGGTCCTAGCTGGGGTTTTTACTGCCTCAGCTTTGGCTGTTGAACTACGAATCACTTTTGAGGAAACAGTTGCGGTTTTTTTATAAACAGAACTTTCATCACCATTTTTGACAGGCGAGGCTGATACAGGGACATACGATTCGTCAGATTTCACTAGTGACTTCTGCAAAGGCAACGGAGTGAGCTTCGTAGGAACAGGTGTGGCATGCATCTTAACTGGCGAGGGCAACACTGTAACTGTCGAGTGAGATTTAGGATCATCTCCTCCGACATTTTTGCTTTTCAATTCTACACTCTTCTTACTGACTTTCTGCGGACCAGCTGACTTGCCCTTTCTCCCCTTTCCAACAACTGGAGCTACTTCTTCTAACTCCTCTTTAACCGTCGATACAGGATTTCTTAGCAATGGAAGCTTTTGCTCAGCCTTAGGAATTGCCATACTTCTACGCCTTGTAACCATGCGATTTGTTTTAGGTGGCGATACAGCCACTGGTTTTGGCTTTCTTACTTTGTTTACACCTTTTGCACCTGCTTTGTAGAAAGATTTCACCAGAACTGGTTTGGTTGCCAAGGACTCATCAAGGTCACTTTGACTTAGCAAAGGTCCTTTATGTTGACCCCTGAAACCGGACAAGATGAAACCTCAGTTCACTTTATCAAGTTCCGCCCCTTTCTTCCACTCAATCGGAAAACAAGTGAGCCGAAAACCAATGTTAGGTAACAAGACGTAATAACGCAATGATTAAATATACCTACCAGTATTATATAGATGCCATGTGAAGTTCACCAATCAAACAACATGGATAAAGCATTATTAAATTTATGACCAACACAGATTGCTTGTAACATTCTAAGCCGTGGCATGAATACAACTATGAAAACATCTGTACCTACAAATTACCTACCTACTAATGACCTATCAACACTCTACTAGCGATACACTGCAAGGTCAGCAATTGGAGTGTTAAGGTTCAACTGTGGCGAGATTCACCCATTAAACAAAATATTATAAGTTCAGTGTATATAACTTACAGTGCCATTGTTGTTCTCCTTCTGGTGTTGATAGGAGAGCGTACATTTCCACCTGCAAGTGGAAGTCGGCTGTAAGAAAAATTAACAAATAATAATTTTTCATGCATAGATCATTACATACATGCAATATGCATAATGGTGTGTCCGACTATATATCCCCAGTTTGTGAATTCTAAATGTAATAGGGGACAGTAATTGGATATATTTGCTAGCGCTTGACTAACACACCTCCTTCTAATATTGCTATAGGTTACAGCAAAAACCGCACAACTTGACATCAAATAATCATGTGTAGTTAGATCAGCAATAACAGGTGAAATTGGAAATAATATATCAACAAGTTTAAACACCCAAGTTACTCCTTTATGACCAATTGATATTCTATTATGGGAAACTGTATGGTACCAATATAAACTATATATATATCTACATGTGACTGGGATACCAACACATTGAACCTGGGCTAGGAAATTTCCCTGATGCACAGGAAGTTCAAATAAACATCAAGCCTTGTGCCTCATCCTCACCTCTTATTGGGGGTTTTAAATGTAAAATCTCCTCCTGCCACCCACTGTTCATCCATGGTGATCACTTTACAACCTGAAGATAATATCCAATTGTTTTAGAATACAACAGACAAACATTCACTGACTGTCCATGTTGTAAACTGCATCAGATATAATCTCACTCGAAGCACTCCATAGTAATTTTGCTTCACGGTTTCCCTATGCAGTGTTGAAGCAAACACGTACTGTGTGGCATTTGGTGGTATACAACTGCATACTTTACGACTACCGACTTGTTGTATACTTACATTGTACACAGTCATTTAGCTATAAGGTGCACATTAGAATATTAGCCTACATGTAAGTACACATTGCATACATAAAAGGAGAAAAAGTCTACGGGGATACTACTGGAGAGTAGCAAAACAGTGTATTTATAAAGAAGCTATAGGGTTTACTATCTGCAGGCAGACCAACTGGTATATTATGGAATACAATTACATGGGTAGTCTTACCAAAGAGTTCAAGCTACATAAATGCAATAGCCAGCTAAGGCTTAGCCCACTTCCAAGTGGTATAAGGTGAGTATACACTCCTCACATTCAGTGCTGAGCATGGAAACAGTCGCAAGCTTCAATGCAAATAATACGCTATGGAAAGCTAGTGACTAACACCACCTTGACATCATTACACACTTGAACCATTATTTAAAGAACAATAAACTGTCTATTTAACCTATCTATTTTAAACCCGACACTAATAGAAGGCTCTAAGTCCACACGTGAGTGAGGTACGGAATATATGTCCGAGACATGCAGCTGTAGTTGGAATATCTATCATAAGGTCAGGTTTTCTGATACCACCAGGACCGGGAGACTTTCTATTTTATAGACCTGTGATCAGTTTCACAATCCCATTACCAGGTAATAGTACTATATCTTTACCAGAAAGATCTAGTGGAGGAGTGGTACTTATCTGCTCTTGGAAAAAATTATTGAGAAGTTTAGCACATTGTTTGGGATACTACAGGTATTCTACAGCTACACTACTAACAGGTATTCGGTAGGTTGGTTTTGGTTATCAGTAAGGCTAATAACAGGCGGAGCTTGTTTCTTTATTTTTCTCAGGTGTTTATCAAACAGTTTTGAGTCACCATGAGCTAGAGGGTCACAAATCTTGTTGACTAGGTGATCCTTTTTTATTTTTTGACTATCTTAGTTCCACTTCTCTCAGATCTATGGTTTGATAGAAAGAATCTCCTGTGCTTTTAACCGAACCAACCTGTTAATGTAGTTAAGTCTTGGTATTAAAAGTTGAACAAAAATAAATGGACGAAACTTCTCGCCTCTGCTTAAATTGAGATCTAAACAAACAGAAAATCAAAACTAAAATAAAGTAAGTATAATGGACAGATAAGACTAAACTTAACTACATATACATTATTATTGTAATTGTAGTTCAATAATTATAATTATATAATAGATTTTTGCCACTTTGTATTGATGTATTGATATCTTTCACAATCACTAGTACCAGAAAAAGAAGAAAAACAGCACTACGACTATACTGATACTTCAAGCAACCCCCAAATCAGCAAATGACAGGTAGGTAGCACTGACTGACCTGTACAGAACAACTTTTCCTCAACTCATAAAATACATGAAAAACTGTCCCAACTCATGTTGTCTACTGTCCGATATGAGGCACGCCTCTTCCGTTCCCTAGGTGGTCTAGCATGGCAATGAACAACTCCATGTAGGTCCGTGTAAGTGCCATACTTTTGGCAACACGACACCACACACTCGCGCCATTTCCTTTCAATTAGAATAAGAATTATAATTGAAAGAAAAGGTAAATGTGATAAACAAGACTATTTTTTACACCATCAAATTTTGCAACAAATTGAATTTCACTCCTATCTCGGAGTTTGTCTTCAGTCAGATTTGAAATGGGATCGCCACATCAATAAAATTGCCCACACTGTAACGGTAAGAATGACCCAATTACGCAGAGTTTTAAAATATTAAAATATGCCTACACGTTGAATAGCATATCTGACATTGGCAAGACCCTTGTTAGAGTTTGCAAGTCAGGTGTGGGACCCTCATCAAAAAAATTAAATCAAACAAATAGAAAAGGTCCAAAATAGAGGGCTAAGGTTAATTTATAATATCAAAGGACAGATTAGCGTTAAACAGTTAAGAGAAAAAGTTGGCATAAAATCCTCGCAAGAGAGAAAAGAGGCAAAACTTTTACTATTTTTTAGGTGCCTGGTGGAAGGTATAGAGCCATCTTTTAATTATGATTTAAATAAAATGCATAACACAAGACAGAACCTCAATGCATACACTGATACAGTACACACCGCACATTGACATTGAAACAAGTCAAATGTTTTTTATTATTCTTTTTGGCACCTATAACATAAACTTACAGAAAAATAACTGAGTTCTCACGACTTTACACACACAAGTGGTGTGGTCTGTCCTGTGTGAGAAAACGCAAAAAAAGGTGAGTGATTGTGTGGTGTCATGTTGCCAACAGTACCGCACTTGCGATCGTATAGTCACAGTGCTGGTTCTTTCTTTTTCTAGTACTAGTGAAAGATATCAATAAAAAGTAGCAAAAATCTATTATTTTATATAGTCTTTCGTGAAAACCGATAAAAAGTACACATTACATGCATTTTGAATTTTCGCAGAACGATGGTGACCAATCACTGGAAGTTTTACATGTTGATTAACTGGAAACGGAAATGGCAGATTGACTTTCAGAAGACCTTGAACTCTGGCAAGCCAATTTTAATTTTTTTTGGTTTTTTCATAAGATAATTCTTAGCTTAACCCTTTGAGGACCAATTAAATATTGCATAACAGACCCAACAGGCCCAATTAATTTTTCAACTGTGTCATACATTTGTACATCATGTACTAAAATATTTATAACTGCAATACTACTTGAGATATCTTAGTTCTGTTCTGTTTGTTGCTACAAATAGCATGCAAGATTAGAAGATTGTACATAACATTGTCTTTACTTTTTCTACGTATTTACTTTGTTAATAAAATAAATAATCTATAGCTGTAAATTAGCCCATCAATGTGTAGAATGTGTTGGCTTACCAAATTTATGGCATACTGATATAGAATGTATAAAATATAATATATTTTATATGCTACAAAAAGTGGTGGGAAGCATCAGCAGCATCCTCACCAAGTCCCTTTTCACTATATAAACAAATTTTAGATCAAAAGTATTAAAAAAATCTATGCCATGGAGACTATTAGTCTACCCAGGTTTCTGACCTCAATCACATATATCAAGTCTAGTGCAGTTGGGCTGGTTTGCTATAGATAAGTAATCAGCTATTGGATTACCCAAATATCTTTTGTCAATGAGATTATCCATACAATTTAAAAGCTAAAACTCTCAGCTTTTAAAATATTAATTTAGGTTTACTGTAGGATTAAAAAACCAAGCAGAATAGTATAGTAATTTGGATCCCGATATTGTCGGGATTGGGCCTGCAGAGAACACAACTGTTCCCGACTATATCGGGATCGGTCCTCAAAGGGTTAATACTATACTCTATAGACTATAGTTCTATTGTGACTGTGCAGTCTGAGCCCATGGGATATAGGTTTATATAATAATATTAATATTTAGTAATTATTAATATTAGTTGATCAAGATTATTTATATTATTATTATTATATTTTATTTTTAATTTTTATTTTATTTGTTAATTAATTTAATGTAATGGGGCTCCCCTTTACAGCAAGCACTAGTGACACAGGACCTCTCACATTGTGTTCGACCATTACACCCATCCTCCTGTGAATCATTGCCATTTCCAAGTACACCTAATTTTAAAAAAAACAATTACTAGTTTTGATCTCAGCTCGATATGAGCTAGGATTAACCTTACTGAAAAAGCCACCGCTACTTTCTTTTGCTTGCTATTCTCTAAACTGAAACTGAAGATCCAGATTACGCCTTAAAATCTTGTGGTAGCATGTCTCTCAACAGGAAATATTTCATCACGATAACGGGTATATATATTGTTACAACAGTAGCAGTCCAATATTAGTTCATTGACTGCAGTTTGCCAGTGGTGTTCTCCAATATATAGAGTGCAGTTAAAGTTTAGGCCTTAAAATAGATTCTTAGCAATGTATTAACAGTCATTATTTTACATAGAAGTCTGGCAAAACCGTAGCACCTGTTCATGTTCTTATAGTCTTGATAAATAGCAGTACCCTCGATGATGGCTGAGAAACTGTAAAATTATTTTGCACCAATATGTTTATAGAAGAAGGGCCCCAAGGCCAAGTATGTACACATGACTACTGGTCAATATCACTTGAAAGCATTCCTTGAAAGCATTCCTTGTAAGCACTCTACTTGTAGCCTATGACCTGTGATATCAATTGACAAATAATAGGAAAGGCGATTGCAAAGCAACTAGGCTACATGAAGGCTATTTCCATTTTCTAAGACGACTATGGTTTTAATTCATGAGTGAAAGGAGCACATAAAATTCATTAAACGTTGCATAAGAAAAGATGAGTATAAGCTAATAATATGCTATTTAGCTAGGCCCCAATCATGGCAGGTAACAGGCAATTGTTGCTTTAATTCCCAACTGATAATTGATGCTATCATATATACATGCAGGTCTATGAACAAAAGGGGACAACTGGTATCACATCTCCGGTTTGGAAATGCAGCCAATGCAATTTCATTCACATCATGGCAAGAATATGCACATATCTGATGATGGAGTGACTGCTACTCGGACGTGCAGCTTTGCTCATGGAATTTGTTTTGGTGATCGGCCTTTGAATCAGGTACATCTTTAGTCGCTTTATCGTGTCACCACACCAATACAAATACAGATTATATAGTACACGTAGAGCTAATTTACTGATTTCTCATCTCTGCTAATTTCCTGAAGCAGTTCGCTAGTCTTCACTCTTTACTTGAAGGATCTTTGCGTAAGATGGGTCTACAGATTTTGCTTAGACATTTACATGTAATTCTAAATTTATCAATTGCTAAGTTGTTATTTCACTGGATTGATACACATTGATCAGCAATTATTATTCTGCAGTGTAGTAGGTAACTAGATTGCAA
Organism: Bugulina stolonifera; assembly: GCA_935421135.1. Lineage (NCBI taxonomy): Eukaryota > Metazoa > Bryozoa > Gymnolaemata > Cheilostomatida > Bugulidae > Bugulina > Bugulina stolonifera. The sequence continues at coordinate 9,616,049 of OW285189.1, forward strand.
AAATGAGTTTAAGTTTATGTTGGGAAAGTTAACTCTGTCACCCACAAACAGAATATAAGCGTACGGCCATGTAAAGCGGCATCATTATGCGGTACAACTTACAGTTTAGCTGCTATGAATTGTTTGTTCAATCATCTGTAGGCCGAGACTATTTGTAGGGTGAGATATTTCTAGTGGAGATCATGAATAACGAAAGGGGCTGGAGTGGACATCTACGAATCGGACTTACACAACATAATCCTAGTACCGGCTTTGAACTTCCCCAGTACGCATTACCAGATTTCGTCACATTATTAGGTAAACATATTATGATTAGGACTTCTGGGAAGCTGCATGACCACTTACTAGTTTGCTGAATGATAGTTGTTGCAGCTAGGCAGCTACAAGATGTTATTTAATTCCCCTCATTGAATCTCTAATTGTTTACATTGCAATCATTTACTGTCGGATGATTTTCTCAGAATCTGACTTGAATAACAAAATTGCAGCTTTGCGAGATAGTGTGAATGTAATCGACTGAATATAACAGGTAGAGTCTGTATCTTTAGTGACATCGTTTCCTCAATAGCAAGGAATTTGTTAATTCAGTACATTTTTAACTGGACTGTTTAATGTAAATGCCTTGCTGTAAATGTTTGCAGATATTAATCATATACTCTTTATCATGAAACTGGTTAATGTACTGGATCTCAAAATCATATTCATTGATGTCATGTGAAGATCAAACCTGGATGTGTTAGGTTTCACTGTATAAAAGAGGTAATTTTGTAAACTGTATGTGATTATTTGTGTATGATTTGTAGGATGAAATTTTAACGGAAAATTTCTATAATTGTGTGAAATGCTACATAAATATTATTTCAATGTTTAGGTAAATCATGGGTTATGGCTATCACAAAGACTCAGCGATATTTATTTCGAGATGACGACGCACAGGAAGATGGTATAAATATGGTAGATCAGGAGAATGACAACCTGCCCAGGCAATCTGTATTAGGTATGTTAGTCTTCTGTACTTCTGTCATAGCACTGTGAAATTTTGTTGCAACAGTTTTTATATTTGTCACTATAGCAACATAATACATGAAGTTATGTTCTAGTTGTTTTAAATGTGAATAGGTCAGCATAACATAGTTATTATTGAGATTTAAAACTCCTAGATTATTCTTTTCGACTGAAACTATAGTCTACTTATTGGTGACTCTTTTAGGTCAAGGAGAATGGATACGAACTCGTTGTGGCACGCTGAGAAGAGAACAGTTGTTACCACAGTCTAAGAATATACCAGATCAGCTAAGTCACCTTACAATATCACCCACAACAGATGATACGGTTCCTGAGGGTTCAAACTCAGATAGCACCAATAGTGAAGAAGCTTCATCACCCAATTCCAGCACCATTCTCCCAACAGAGGTCGGCAGTAGAATAGGTAAAGAAGAAAGCAGTTCTTGTATACGTCTAAGAGTTGTCCTCTCTTGTTGGTTTTTAATCCAAGAACAGACAATTACAAAGACGATTAGCAAGCAACTTTGTTCTTTTCATTAAACAGGAATGATATTCACATGTAATGGGAAAAAAGGTGACCTGTATATTATCCTGAATGGTGAAGAATATGGACCAATGGCAACAGATATACCGTATGTTATTCTATTTGTTAATGTTAGTTCTTGTTATTTTCAGTGCGACATGTTCTAAGTATATTATTTGTGTCATTGGTGAGTGCCATTATTTGTTTAACCAAATAAAGTCCAATTTAAACATTAGCGTAACAGACTAATTCTAATAATGTAAAATACATGTACAAACATAGTGTTAGTACCTATTATAACTGCTTTCTATGCTTTACAGGTTGACTGATGGTCCATTATGGCCGGTTATAGATGTATATGGTACAACAAAGCAAGTTCAAATTATCCATTTGAATATAAGTAAGTTTTAGTTGGTTTATCATATATTTTCATTATTATTATTGTGGTTTATACTGTGCAATGGAAGCAAAAAACTTCTGTTCAATTGCCAGGTTTAATTTGGCAGTGGTAGTCAAAGATTGTGAAAGGAAAGATGGATCACTCAATGACAATACCCTGTTCCACCAAATACACCTAATTTGGCGCCTCACAGTTCACTTGTATATTGCACACCCTGTAATAAGATCTCGTTCATATAAACAGGTTGTTTATATAGGTGCAAACACACGAGAGCGTTTTTGAGCGAATTTGACGCTCTCAAAACGCTCGAGCTCAGCCTGCCGAGATATTGAGATGATTCGCTCGATTGGCTGCTAAACAAAGTTAGTAAACATAAACATGCGTGTTTGCACCTTGCCGTTGTAAAGAGATGTTTCTGACTGGTCCGCAGAACACCAATAGAGAGAGCACAACCGCACTGTTTTTGGGTGGAACAACCCATATTTCCTTTCACTATCTATCTCTGTCTAAGTTGAGGGGAAACTTTCTTTTTGTTGCCAAGCAATCAAATCAAAACCAGTACTGTAGTAGCAGCTCATGGCCTTTTCCATGTCAATCCCATATTTTTTTTATTTATTAGTTCATGTCATCATTATTCAAATAGTGGTGATATTAAAATAAGGTAATAAAACTGGGGCTAATCAGATAGTTCGAAACTACAGTTGTGACAGCCACAGAAGGCCGACACACGTAATCAGGCCCTCAATGTCTTTGTTCACGCACATGTTAATATATTATCTTTCAATTGACCATTTCAGATGAAACATTGCAAACACTGTGTCGAGACAAAATAGTGCAGCAATTGCCAGAATCTAAAAATATTGACTCCCTACCTCTGCCTACAAGACTGAGAGGATTCCTCAAGTATGAAACTTAGGGTGTTCACAATCTGTATAGATAGCTCTATGTACATTTTTTATCTTTCCATATTTTTTCAGTCAACCTGGTTTACTCATATTTTTAGAGTTATGTTCGGAGGGCTTCAGGTCAGCTTCTAAATAATTCAGTATTAAAGTGATCATTCTTGTGTTGTGTAATATTTATTTGGGCCAAACCAAAACTATGTAGCATATTCTAATAATTATTTTATGTACAACATGTGGAACTATACATAAATATAACTTGCACAATAAAATGAACAAATTGAATCAATCCATTTTGATGATACAGAATGGTAGTTGCTTGGTCTGCAGCTCCAATCATGTCTAAACACTTCAAATTCCAGGCAAGTTGCATTAATAATTCTGAGCTGTTCGGTCTTAAATTTGGACCAAAGAAATGCCTAAGCTCACAAGTAAACTACTGTGTTGTTATTAGCCCAACCAATATAATATAATATAAAAAACCTCCAGCGACTGCCACTTCCTATCAAAGACAAGACGACTCTCAAATTGCATAGAGGAACTGGTGTAAAGGTTGTAATTGCAAAGCACCATATTTATAAACACACATAATACATTGAAACATACAAATAAAAGTGGGCTATCTTTTGAGATGGACCAAAGTTTGATTCAGAGTAGTGTGAATCTGACATACAATTTTATACAAATTAAAATTTGGAAGCAAATCATGTTTGCAACCACAGGATAAATATATTATGGTATTGCTATAAAAACCAATCATCACAGAAACTATGACTGGGGCGGTATATACACTATAATCATATTACAATAAAAATTTATCTACATAATGTAGTAGCAACATACATGCACCATTGCATATACTGTATAGCCTAGGATAGCCTTCCTTGGAAACACGTGATGGAAACTGGGAGGAACTCGATCTAGAGAGGAAACAGTCAATGAACCAGAACCTAAAAGGCACAGGGAAACAAACTATATTTGGAAATAAACGATTTGCATGCAAGAACTGTGCGGTGAAAGATGGTATGTTCATAAAAAACGAATCATCACAGCAACTATGACTGGGGCGATAAAGATAATCATTAACATCAATAATAATACAACAGATGACGTACAACAAGTTACCTGTTGATACAGTCCAATAGTCATGAATCAAGTCCACAAACTAGAACTTCTGCCTCTGTGATAGTCAAGTCCAATGAGTGTTCAACCATCACTGCCAACATAAATTTTTGTGTGCAACAATTTCATATAAATATTATAAAATAATATGTCCAATCTCAAATACCATGAATTTGGGTCTGTAGTTGCTACACTAATTCTGTGCACTGTGTTTTAGTTCTGTTTTGTGAAATATCAACAAACAGAGTGGAGCCAGCAAATTTATTTACCAAGAATTTGGCACTAATGACTGAGAACACCATTAGTAATTTGACGATCTTGGACAAGAGGTGATTGACTAAATAAAACCCCCCAGCAGATTAGTTAGGTTCAGAGCCAACCAATGGTTCTGAGTGGAGTAACATTTATGAAGTTAACAAAATATCACCCAGACCAATGTTTTAGCCACACAGCTGCTGGTTAAAATCACATCATGGTTAGGGCCCAACACTATAGCTGTAGATAGCTGTGTGGCTAGAATATTACTCAACAAGTTGATAATACACGAGTACCCTAGCATAAACTTACAGGGAAATCATGAAAAGACTGCCCTGCACATCATCATCCTGCCTGAACATCTGCAAGTTGTCCTAAAACACAAAACTTAACTAATAATGCAATCAATCGTCAACAGACATAAGAATTATTACCCATCAGAGCACTGCAAATGCTCTGTTTCAGCACATGATAGATAGTTCTACAGGTACTATTCAGTAGAACGAAAGTTAACACATCACAAACCAAGTTAAAGGGTATAGCTTAGTCAGAGTTGAGACTCAGGTAAAAAGGAAACAGAAAATTGGGCATGGAAGTCCACAACAATACATTCCAGAAAAACAACATCAACAGTATGAGAACAAGCTAGTTAAAATGAACTATGTAATAATACAGTGAAGTACTAACTAATACATACCCGAGATCTACTATAAACTGCTTTCTTTTACACATTCCGAGTATTCAAAGAGAAATGTCCTCATGAACCTCAACCTGAAACGTACAAGATACAAATTAGAAAAGCGATATTAAAAAATACTTGTAGAAGGTTAACACAGTAGAAAGACGGCACTATCATAAATACCAAATCATCACAGCAACTATGACTGGGGCGGTAACATAGATAATCATTTCACACCGATTCTGGCTTACATTCAAACAACTCTGGCAATGAACATACCTTCTTGCATAACATAGCGGATAGCAGACCTTGAAAATGTGTTCAACTAGAACCTAAAACAGTACAGAGTAACAAGTCATTTAGAAAACCAATTTACATGTAAGAACTGTGTGTAAAAAGATGGTGGTATCATAAAAATACCTATCATCACAGCAACTATGACTGGGGCGGTAACATAGATAATCATTTCACACCAAGAGAAACAGTAGATGATCTTCAGCTCGTGAGGAGAGAACACAACTTACCTGTTAATAAATAGAAATCCAACAGCCATCAATTATTGGTCAAGTCGACATCAAACAGCAACCCTTGCCATCTGTGGTCGACTTCAATCAGATGATAACTGAGACTGTCAATACAGATTGCACTGGGGTATCAATACTGAACTATTCATAGGCAGCTAAGTGCAAGGTTTAGAGATATTCGATTCATTATTCACTTTTTGTACACTGTTATTTAGTTCTGTTTTGTGAAATATCAGCAAACAGAGTGGAGCCAGAGATTTTATTTACCAAGATTTTGGCACTAATGGCAAATAGAGCCACCAGCAATTTGACTATCTTGGAAGAATCTATATTGCAGCAAGTGAACCATTGCACAAAGTTACGCAGATAGATGGGGAATCAAAGAGTAACACACCTGCTATATACATGACACAGGCACACATAGCTAAGCCATGTATGCACCGAACAAATCCAGTTCTTGCACTCCTTAGCTTCATGGAATATTGACAAAGCCTGCTAACAAGTTTTGGAACCTCTCTCAAGTCATCATTCTAAAAATAAATTTAAGCAGTGGAATAAGCATTTAATATAAATACAATAATTCCACTGAATTCTAAAATAGTTCACACAGCTTCGAGCCAACGTGTCTGTACCCACGGTGATGATCAACACATACGTCATGGTTGATCAAGCATTAAATGAATACAAATTTAATCTACGACGCATTTTAGCATTGCCGGGCTATTAAAACTACCCGACAATGACTCTAGCTCGATAATTAAACAATACCAAAATAGCCAACTTACTTGCAGATTGCGATGTGACAACACTTGCTGTACTCAGGACTTCACTAAAGCTAGACGACATTGTCACACCTGAGTTACTACTTGCCAAGTCCGATTGTTAGAGGTGGAGGTGATAAGGTGCTGTCCAGATGTCTGAATTATATGTACCAAACCAGCTAGAACAAAAAAAAGTTGGGTGCATTAAAGCAACTATAAACACCATGGTTTTGTGCTAAACAAGTGTATAACAGGGTTGTTTCAGTTATATAAAATCATAGTTTCCACATATATTCATTGAGAAGAACGAAATAAGCATCATCAACCACCAGTACTGAGCAGTAGTTATTATTATTATACCTGCACACATGTAACTCACCTTGAAGCTGTGACAGCTGAGAAGATGGTATCATTAGTCGTGTGCCTTGAGGAGTCTGCTGTATCTGTCGAGTTATTGGCTGAGATATGGGTGTCACAGAGGCCTTTGAATCAAACAAAATTCGCACCAATATAACACCTAAAACAAATATTGCATCCTAAAATTAAATAGTGCAATGAAAAACCTATCAATTTAAAGTGATACACACCATAAATGCCTTGCTTCAATACATGGAAAACAGGGAACATTTGCTAGAACGAAAGGTACAACGTAAACAAATATCATCTCAGAGCAAATAAATGTTAGGCAGGATGATGGCTGGGATGGAAACTACTTACCAATGGGAAAATGGTAACAAGTAGTGTAGACATGGAGGTGTTGAGCCTAAAACAGAACCATGCTGGATATTGCTGGTACAGATCACAGTTAATGACAACAATAGAAAGATGGTGTTATCATAAATACCAAATCATCACAGCAACTATGACTGGGGCGGTAACGTAGATAATCATTTCACACCAGAAGCGGAAAGAAAATAGAACATCTGAGAGCAGTAAAATAACTTTCTTACACTGAATAAAGTTTATATCCTGCCTTGAAAGTGTGAAGCACGGAAAATAGGAGGATGCAGACTGGTAAATTCAACAGGTACATGCCATGGAACAACAAACCTAAAATTACAAGCAACAAAAAATAACATTCGGAACCTAAATTTATGCAAGAACAATGGTATAAAGATGGTGCTATCATAAAAATACCAATCATCACAGCAACTATGACTGGGGCGGTAATCAAAAGTAATCATTTCACACCAAAAGTGAAAACAAAGAAATATAGTAAAATAACTGCATACCTCACCATTAGCAAGCTTCTCTTTATTCATTTGCTCAAAAACTGAAATAATCAAATCAAAAAGTAATAAAATATTTGCATTGATACAAAAAGTGTAAAGAAGCGTGTGCTAAAAGAACAGTCAGGGAAGAGTACATTTTATTGTGGCACAAAATGTCATCACTGTAATAGGAGAGGGCAAGGCCATCATCATACTGCTAAACCATTAGTATTATATTACAAGCATGTTGGACGGAAACCAAGAAACGCCATTTACATTGAACAGAACTGTCAAAACTAGGCGTGTAGGCTTCAGATAGGAAATGAATACAAAGGTTAAATCCACTTTAGTGAACAATTCAATCAAACATCATCAAAGTATTGCTGCTGCTCGATTCTTGCTGCAAATAACACTTCAGTCATGTTTCTCACTCAGCAGCAGGTAAACAGGAGCGAAATACATGCGGTTCCCATTTCCATGCTATTTGAGGTACCCACAAGTATTGGCAGATAGTTGCGACTTTTTTAACGTACCATGGAGCCCACGCATGAACGTAGAGCAATACTGTTGCAGTGGAAACCAAACTCCATCTCTGGTGTTGGAGGTGTTGAGCCTAAAACAGAAGCATGCTGGATATTGCTGGTGCAGATTGTAGTTAATGACAACAGTAGAAAGACGGCACTATCATAAATACCAAATCATCACAGCAACTATGACTGGGGCGGTAACATAGATAATCATTTCACACCGATTCTGGCTTACATTCAAACAACTTTGGCAATGTACATACCTTCTTGAATAACACAGCGGATAGCAGACCTTGAAAATGTGTTCAACTGGAACCTAAAACAGTACAGAGTAACAAGTCATATTTAGAAAAACCAATTTACATGCAAGAACTGTGTGTAAAAAGATGGTGCTGTCATAAAAATACCTATCATCACAGAAACTATGACTGGGGCGGTAACATAGATAATCATTTCACACCAGAAGCAGAAAGAAAGTAGAAAACTTGAGAGCAGTAAATTAACTTTCTTACATCAAATGAAGTTGACATCATCCCTCGAAAGTGTGAGACAAGAAATCAAAGACGCAGAGTGTAAACAGCACAGCTTCAACAGGTACATGTTACAGAATAAAAAACCTAAAAGGATAAGAAACAAAAATAACATGCGCAACACCCATTTTATGCAATAACACATATGTATAAAGACGGCACTATCATAAATACCAAATCATCACAGCAACTATGACTGGGGCGGTAACGTAGATAATCATTCATGCCAATTATAGCAAACATGACTGGGGCGGTAGAAATAATCATTTCACACCAAAAAAGATAACACCAAAAATAGAACACTTGAGAGCAGTAAATAACTTCCTTACATCAAGCGTGATTGATATCCTTCCTTGAAAGGGTGATAGATACTACAAGGGAACCAGAAGATGCATCATGTAAACAGCCCAGCTATAGCTGGTACACACCATGTAATCACAACACCTAAAAAGTATACAGAAACAACATTCCAAGAGAACAACATTATAAAGATGGTGCTATCATAAAAAACCAATCATCATAACAATTATGACTGGGGCAGTATAAATAATCACCCACACCCACAGGAACCGACTCTGCTGCAACAAACCTTATGGTTGATATGTTATTGGTGTCTAGTGTAAACAATAGAACGCCAATCTTTGCCCATAAAGTTTCAAACCATGAAAAAATTTAAAAAGACGATGCAACAAGTTGTAGATTTGCCAACAGAACAGTAGCTATAGGAGATGTTGCGCATCAATTGAATCACTGAAGAAGCAGGTGTAATAAACATCAAAATCACTGAAAAAGTGGAACACGAGAAGCGATTAATTGACATACCTCACCATCAGCAAGCTCGTCTTGATTCGATTGCTTAGAAGGAAACTGAAATATCAAATCAAAAAGTAATAAAATATTTGCATTGATACTAAAAATGGAAATAAGCGTGCTGAAAGAACAGTCAGGGAAGAGTACATTTCATTGTGGCACAAAATGTCATCATAGTGATAATAAGAGAGGGCAAGGCCATCATCATACTGTTAAATCATTTGTATTATATTGCAACCATGTCTTATTGAACTAAGAAATGCCACTTACATTGAACAGGATCCTCAAATCAAAATCTGTGGCCTGCAAACAGGAAATGAACATAAAGTTGAAATTCCATCAGTACACTGTAAAATAAATATTGTAAATTTTCGTATGAATGCAGAAAATCAGCTTTAAAAATGCAATGTGTACATGCAGTTTAAATAAAAACAGTAAAAATAGGATGCTACTAACCTGTGGCGCAACTATCCCCCAAGGAAGGAATAAAGATAAAATTATCAGCAAGGCATTAAAGCTATTTCAATAGTCTATTCATGTTATAATTCAAACTAGCCAGTTACAAATAAATTAGGATGAATACTAAAAAAATAAACAAGTTAGAAAAAGTTTGAAAAAAATATGTGGGAACACATAAAATGTATACAGCAATAATTTATTTACACTACAGAAAAAACATTTAGTTCGTTTTACGCGGTCTCATTGCGTATGTTTTTGTAGAGTCGGGTGTAGATGTCTGCATGTCAGAAAGGTCGGGTACAGGAGAGTCTGACCGATCTAGTAATGGAGGAGAGGGAGTGCTGGGTTTAGCAACAGCTGATGCTTTGGACGCACCACTTTCAGCTGCCGGTGTTGTGGCTACTGTTACAGTGCTGCCTATATTCGAGATGGTGGCTAGTTGAGACTCGACGGGCACCACGACAGTGGGCGCTGCAGTTGCCTGGGCGACTATAGGCGGTGTGGGAGTAGAAGTGTGTTGCACAACAGAACTGACAGCTACCACAGACGGAGTCGACACAGTCGCAGCTACTGGTCTATTAGTGAGGATGGTTTGCTGCAATACTGTAGTACCAGTGGCACTAGATGCAGCGTTATTGGCAGCAGTGGCTGCCCTGGCGGCACTCTGAGAGGCAGCTGCTTGCTGAAATGCTTGTATTGCATTAGCTGATAGAGTTCTATGCCCCATTAAGGAGGCCGACACCGACGGCTGTAATAAGAAAAATATGTGATTAACAAGGACTACCATGTAAACTCTAGAGCTACTAAGCGAGTACAAGTTGGGCCCTGTGTACATCAGACAGAAATAAGCGAGGGTAAGGCCAACCAGTTAATCAACAACCTATAAATCACTTACCTGACTCTGGAGACCTTGGAGTGTCACAGAAGCCAAGCTAACCACAGGTGTTGTGCCAGCACCGCTGGCACCTACGATTCCAGTGATAGCCCCAGCTACCCTGTGGGTTGTTGGCCTAGCAATAGTAGTAGCGACCAGTTTAGATGGAGACTGAGTGACCAGAGAGGCACCACCTGAGCCAGGGACGATAGTCACAGGGCTGCTGCTAGTGATGACAGGACGAGCTAATGACACTGTAACATTACTCACGCCTCCAGAACTGCTGTTAGGAGCAGACATCTTAGTGATTGTGGCTGAAACCATAGTATTACAGCTATGCACATGCAGGGTGAAACAGTAACAAATAATTGCATACAAGTTTGTAGCATGATCCAGCATATTTAAAAGAAGAAACGGAATCTACGAGTACCCATGTTAGAACAATGGTCACCACTCACCATGCATATTAGCAGGAGTGATCAGCTGTGTTGTAGCTATGATAGTCTGTCCTCCAGCAGCAGTCGAGCCCACAGCAGCAGGTGTAGCTATTATCTGAGCATGCTGCTGCTGTTGAGATTGTTGCTGCTGTTGCTTTATCAGCTGCTGTATCTGTTGTACACCAATGGTGGACTTATGACCTATCTTCTGTTGTACTATTTGTACACTAGGTCCTCCAGCTTTTCCCACCAACTGGTGTGGATGAGTTAAACCTATGGGGAGCAGGTATAGTATAATAAAATTGAGACTAGGACAGAAACTTGACTAGTATTATAATACTGTACACATAGGACAGGAGGGCACGTCTCGACATAAAAACGACACCAAATAGATAACTTACTAAGTTTTTGTGTTATTGGCCGGGCACCTTGCTTATGGAGCAGCTGTATTTGTTTATATGGTTGGTTCTGCGCACCAGTCAGGCTTGCTTTGCTTATAGTACCTAAAAATAAGAGGTGTGTGAAGGATAACATAATATATCTACATGTAGTATAGAGCAATCATGTAACAGTGGGCACGGAAGAAGATAATGGGAGACTAAAGATTAGTCCAACTGGTAAGGCCTCACTCAAAACCATTAATATCTAATTATATGGTTGAAGGAACAAACCTTGAACTTTCTGTTGCTGAGGAAGTGACACATTGATGTTTACACCTGTGCTCACTGGTATGGTCATGTTAGTAGTGCCAAAAGTAGCTCCACTCCCAGCTGAGCTCACAGTCTTCACCAATGTGGGCACTCTAGTGGCATCCACTCCAGACTGCTGCAACTGCTGGCTAGTTAACAGCTGTAAAAATGAGTAACATCACAGAATGATATGAAGTCAAGCTCATATACCAGTAGCACCTTGACGCAGTAACAGCGCAGTAAATAGCATGCACCCATACAACACAGCACACACCGCCAATCATATAACCACTGGGTATGAAGCCTCTCCCATTACACCTACGTGTACAATCTGCAATAAAGGAGGTAAACAATACTTGCCGCTAGATACAGGCAATAACGCCATGTACTAGCTTTCATGAACCTAGTAAGCTCTAAATAGTTCACCAACCTGACTAGTACCAGCCCTTTGGGCAACTAGAGTGGCCCCTGTGAGGCGCTGTTGCTGCTGCTGCTTGGCCTGATACTGACTAAGGATATTCAGTTGGCTGAACTGCTGCTGCTTCACACCGCCAATAGAGATGGGCTGCTGGGACTGTTGCTGGACAGTAACTACAACATGTACACCAGTTGTGAAACAGCCTAGAACCACAACAGCAACATTAAAGCGATTGAAGGATAAATTCCACCTAGTTAGATGGAAAAACAATCCATCTACATGCATCAGACTACACAGCAGGTACAGCTGTAGAATCGGACACTGGACTTACTGGTTCTAGGCGTTCCTCCCTGAGATATTCCAGTGACAGCACCACCACTAGCCTGTACTTGTTTCATAAACTGAGCCATGGAGGTATTGCCACTCTTCAACTGCTGAATCTCCTGGACAGTCATCTTACGAGTCTAACAATAAAATAGTTAAGTAATTACACACTAGTATTTACATTTCTGTATTGACCGACCAACACTGCTATCAAGAAAAGGTTACAGGATAAAATACTGACCTGGCCAACATTGCCACTGATGACACTAGTTCCCTGGGTTGGTAGCTTCCGGTTCAGTGTGTACGAATTACTGACGACGATACTGTTCCCTCGCACAACTCCACTGCCTCTAATAGCAGCTGTGGTCGCTGGGCTCTATAGCACAAAGAAAAGAGTATGCAAGCTGTGTGAGCTGGGAAAGATACTATTAGAGGAACACTAATGGTGCAACCGGTCGGACATCCAGGAGGAAGTTGTGTCACAGTACTTACAATGATAGCAGTAGCCCCAGAAGCTGGAATATGCTGAAGTTGAACAGTACTGGTTGTTCTAACAGGTGTCGGATTGGCAACTCTATGCTGCTGTTCAGCAGCAGCCTAGACAATAAAAATGGACAATAGAGCTAAGATGACAGGATCATTTAGTTATTGTACATTAGGTTTATATTATTTAGATGTATAACTCAGTTTACAGAATGAATAAAAGCACACTAACCTTAGTTTTCTCATTTTTGATGCGTTCTTGACGAATCTTGGCTACCTCTTCAGGATTCATTGGATTGTCATATTGAATGCCTGTATAAACAGAAGAATCCCTATGCAACTTGCAATAGATATTGCGTGACAGTCGAAGCACAGTGTAACTAATGTTCCTTGCCACATCCCAAAATACACATTTAGCTTACCACTGTCGGCTATAACAGCTGCATGCTTCGGATTCTTCATTGTAGGATTGACAAGAGTAGGCCGGAGAGTAGGTGTCCTCTTGCTTGCCACATTCTTGATGCAATCAAATCTGAAAGCATGCAGCGTGGTGACAGAGCTGCCACTGTCCTGGGTGTATAGCTGTCCAGTTCGCATGGGCTTGTTACCTTTTGTCTAAAGCAGAAAATGGTCTTTCACAGCTTGGAAAGATAAAAAGTTGCTCCTGGAACCAAGTGACTCGATGCTCATAATCATTAGAGATAGAATACTGTACATTGAATACAGAGTTGAAACAACTAGTTCAGCATGGAGTCACACAAATACCCCTTCAAACTCAAATTCGAATGCTTACCTTGTAAACAGACTTAGGGATTTTCTTGGCCGTTTTTCTTGGATTAGCCTCAAATGTAAGCTTCCCTTCTTCCCGTGGTATTATGATAGTCTCATATCGTATCTTGCACTGCTTGGCAGATCTGTATATACGACTGGTGGTGTTCACAATGTCGGAGACCAAATCCCAATTAGGAATGTGAGCAGGAGAGGTTACGATCAAATTCAAAGGCAATTGTAGCAGAGTCTGCACTGCCTGTAGAGATATAAAAAGTTTGATAGGAAATCCATAACAAGCAAAATCAAATAATGAGTCCACATTGCATAAGCAGCAGTAATATTTTGGATTTACCCTCCCAACATGACTAGCGACAATGCATACCTGCAGTAAGGACCAGTCCTCGTGTATGAGCCACTCTGGTTGATCCTGGTGAGTGTTTTCACTCGTACCTGGACGTTGTAGGTTGCCACTAGCACCCATCTTCATACCTAGCTGCCCGCTCATGCCGTGTCGGAGCAATGTCTTATCCCTCCTCAACTTGTTTAACAGCTGCGGTCGATCAAACAGTGACCTGTAAACAAGGAAACACTTGCAAAGGATTCCTTCATAACATGTGATGTCGTAACAACATTAGACCAGTATAAATAACGTTGTGTGAAAGAAAAGCTAGCACACAGCTGAAAATACTATACCAACATGGAACTAGAAAGCCTTGCCCACCTGGGTGGTCGGTTGGCCATTGGTTGACTTTGCAAAGGCATCTCGTCAACAACCAATCTCGACTTTTTCTTTGGCACACCTGCTGGTAGAACATCATGCCGGCGCTTCTTTTCTTTCTTCACATACACAGGTGGAAGTTGAGCTTCAGTCATAACAGCGGTGTCATACAGAAAACACATCGACTGATCAACATAGACATCATTCTCTGTATGAGGCGGAGTGGGCGGGCACCACATCTAGAAAACACGAGCAAACAATGCACATATTACTTACTGTAGCCCAAGAACAGTTGAACAATTTGTAATATTACTCAAGGAGCGTGTGAAAAACCCAAGCCACATTAGATATTTTCATGATTCAACATAATCCACTCGAAGGCCAATCATTCCAGCAGCCATTATTTTGTTGAGAGGTGAACTCATTCGGAGAAAAGGTTGAAAGCTGGCACAATAAAAAAGCTCACAAGTCATAGTCTTTATGTAACAGTAGAGAAAATAAAATTATGGTATAGAGAAACAACTTACAGGCATCTGATCCCCACTGAGAACGTCTTTGAACGCCTGTAGAAGAAAGCAGATGATTGTCAGAACTTGCAAGCAATGGTTAGAAAGTTCTGACAAAATATCTGCAATGTGGCTGACCAAAAGATGCCCTCCCACCACCATCCATCACCCACGCTACCATTGGTTGACCACATTGCAGACATTGCCAAACAACTGCCTCACACTCTTGGATATCTTGACTGGAAAATTACCAGATGATATCAGGAACTGTCAATTATTAAATATGCTACAAACGTTCAACCATTTGGTAGCGTAGGATCATCGGAATAAATATCCAGTCAGGATACACCAAGAGATGAAGACATTGCTGTTACCGCCAACAATAATTTATTAACTACAATAAAAATATATTGATGTGAATATTGAATTACAAAACATGATTCCAAAAACATCCAATAGTATTCTTGAGGAGATGAACACAATGGAAGTAGAAAGAAAAGCTATGTTACAAACTATGTACAAAAATAAATAAATTCAACTGAACAGATGTCATAATGTCAATTTAAATATAGAAACAACACATGGGTCAGCATTGGAGATATGTTAATGGAATCTGCCAGTACGTCTTTGAGCCTCTCCGCCGCCACCTTCCACATCGACATCACTATTGTCAGATTGGTGGGGTGGCGAGAGCCCTGGTACACCTTGAGCAGGCAGTGACTTGTCCATACCAGGTACAGGGCTACCAGAAGACACTATATATGTTTTACTACCAGGCTTACGTTTCAAGGTTAGTAATTCCTCAGTAGAGGAGCGCTTAGTTCGATATCGTATAGTACTAGTGTTTAGAGATTCAGTAGGTACAACTTTTTTACTGCCCTTAGGCCGACCTCTTCGTTTAGGTTTGGGCTCAGTTTCCTCATCAGATTCTGAGTCTAACTGTTTGGGTTTCGGAGGTCTACCAGATTTACGGGAAGGAGCAACACCAGGACTTTTATCCTGCCGTTTTGATTGCTTGTGTTTGGGACGGCGTGGTACCTGATTCATTCCGTCTTCTTTGGAGTAAGTGTAAAGCATGTCATCCTCTTCAAGCTCAGCCTTGCGTTCTTCTTCTTCTCTCTGATGCTTCAACCGGTTAAGTTCCCAGTCCTGTTTAGATTGCTCTATATCCAGCTGTAACAAACATCCTCATCACGTTAATTTACATAAAAGGTTACTATAAATGCAATGAAATACAGCGAAGAACAGTCAGCGAAGAGTACATTTTATTGTGGCACCAAGTCTCATCATAGTAATAAGAGAGGGCAAGGCCATCATCATACTGCAAGTAGAACAAGGGACATAAAATGACTATAGAGAACAGTACCTCGGCCTGTTTAACAGCTTCCTCTGAAAACTGTTCATCTGTTTTCTCAAGGAATAATACAGCAAAACGTTCCACAGGAGTAAGTTCCTTCTCCAGCATTGCGATCTCTAACTCGACCTGTGATGATAAATAATATTATACAAGCAAATGTACATAGTTACAGGCCACAACAAGAAGATAACCCCCATTTCAGAAGAAGAGGGACTATAAATGCTTACTGGCATGTTCATCTCATATAGAACAAGCAACATGGTATTTAAATGCCACTAAGGAAAGGTACACACCTTTGAAGTATTTTCATTTTGCTGTTTCTTGAGTTCTTCCTCTCGCTCGTCCCAAGGAATATTTTCATCAAACTCGGCTAACTCCGCTCCAGCCTCTTCACGGGCAACGGTGGCAGCTTGGACATCTTCAGCATCCTCAGCCTGGCACAGCGCCTGAGCAAAAAGAAGTGGCATTAGTCGTTAGATTAATTGTGGCATAGCAAGCCTAGTTCAAAAGAATTGAAACTTTAGGATTGCATTGCTGATAAGAATGATCTATGAGAACTGTAAACTGAACAGACACACTAATGTCTACTCAGGACTTTATCCTCAGGGAAAAAAACAAGACAAGTTTATTGAAAACAACTGACCTGCTCAAACTGCCTTTCATTCAGTCCACTGGATACTGCGCTTGTTGTCAAAGAGGAAGTCAATGTAGGTACACCAGATGCAACAGAACGCTGAGATTTCTGCTCAGTCAAACTTTCCAGTCCACTTGGTTCAGCGAACAGATCAGATATAGTACCCTACACAAAAGCAAGAAGTTTCAACTATAGCAATATTTACCATAATATATTACATCATTCCAAACGATGGAAACAAGATTAAAGCCCAGAACACCTAAACACAGCGGTCATCACAGTAGCTGACCTATGAGAGCAATTTCCAGCAAAATACCCTAAACCCTAGCATGTCAGTGGGTACCTGTTGCAAAGAAGCTGTGGTAAAGTTGCCACCCTCGATAGCCACATCTCCTAGCATGCGCTTTTGATTGGCTTTCTTCAATATATTCTCCTCCACAGTCTTCTCGCTCACAAGCCTAAAAATTCAAAAAACGAAGTCTAGCCATGGGAAGCAGCAGTCAACACCATTGATATGTAAAGGGGTGTATAAGATGTTGCTACTGACGATTAGGATAACACCATTAGATGTTACAATGAAACCATTTGCAGCGATTAGTCTAGCATTTTTCTACGCCCAGATACCAGAAATGATAGCAAATGGGTTCTAACAAATGCAAGGTACTGACTGACAAAATAATTATTTTCTATTTCACCTGTAGATATGAACATCTCGAGTTTGACCAATCCTGTGACAGCGATCTTGAGCTTGAGCGTCCATCGTGGGGTTCCAGTCAGAATCGTAGAAAATCACAGTGTCAGCACCGGTTAAATTCACACCGATACCACCACTACGAGTGGACAATATAAATACAAATATCTTGCTGTCGGCATTAAACCTATCCATTAACTGCTGACGCATCTCCACCTTGGTGGTACCATCCAATCTGAGGTATCTGCAACACATCATAGGGAGCGAGTATATAAAACAGCATAAATAATGATAGCCGGCATGCAATGAGACGAGAATGTGTTATGTACACTATTAATTAGTTCTGTTTTGTGAAATATCAGCAGACAGAGTGGAGCTAGAGATTTTATTTACCAAGAATTTGGCACTAATGGCTGAATAACACCATTAGTAATTTGACGATCTTGGACAGAGGTGATATAACGTGTATAAACTAGCTAAACCTACCGGTGGCCATGGTAATTGAGGAAGTTTTCCAAGACATCGAGCATCTTTGTCATCTGGGTAAATATGAGCACTCGGTGAGCACCAGACTTCAACTTACGGAGAAGAACATCCAATGTCTGTAACTTGCCTATCAAATGGATAATTGGTCCACATAGAGCAGAAGACAAACAATATCAATCAACAAACAAGCACTGAAAATTTGTTTGCAATTTACTCTAGTAAAATGGTAGCAAAACCGAACAAACAAATTAACCTTCACTCACCACAATCGTACTGTATTAAGCGTTTTTCTGGAAACTGTACTAACATCCTCGTTTGGATTGGATGAAGGAGTTCTGCCCTGCTGAGAAGCTTTCTCCGTGAGACATGGCCCAGAAGATCGTCAAATTCGAGCAGGTTGGATTTACACGCGGCGTGAATGGATATGCCAGCGCTTTTAACTGGTGGAGTCAAGAATACAAATCTAAAAGAAAAAGAACAGCACATGACTAGATGGCAATTAATGATATTATATCGGCCAAGAGCAAACATGTAACCGAATGAAAGAACTTTCAAAATGCAAAGAATGTGACTAACCTATCTAAGATGTCCCGAAGCCGCAGCAGTCGTTGTTCAGTAGAGAGGATAGCAGACTGCAACGAATTCGTAGTGCTCCAGTAATATCTAGGATGATTGGGGTTGGCGACTTGAGTAGCATTGTAACAGTGGACAGCACCATTACTTTGAAAATTGACTGGGTTGGCATGGAGCCCGTGAGACCAGACATCAACAGCGTCATGCAGGTCAAAACCATAAACGGGGCGATGACTGCAGTGCTTACGATTATAAAGAGCTAGGCGAGACAGCGTTTTCTTTCTCCATTCATTTTTCTTGGATTGCACACTGTCCTGAAACATATTTGGCTTCCATCAATAAAAGTAAACAATTTGTGAATACAGAAATTTTATGCAAGACAATCTTCCATAATGGTAGTTTTCCAGTAAGAAATACAATTACAAACAAACCTGGTTGATAAATCATCGCAAAAGCTCTCAACTAAATATACAACAGCCATTAATACAATGCTACAGGACAGAATGTATTAAAAAATACATCCAACATAACACAATCAGTGCACTTACCAACGCAAGTTCCAACTCGAATTTGCTGCGAGCTTCATTTTCAAAAGCCCGTTTTCGACTTGCAGGGCCTAGAAAAGGACGATGTGATGTAGCTTTATGCTTTGTAGGCAAAGCTTTAGTAGCAGCAGTAGTGGCAACAGTGGAAACCCCATTAGCAACAGGAGTCGAGGTTGGACCAATCAGAGCAGTACTTGTAACGGGGACTGTGAGGTTACTGGAGACGGACGAAACGACACTAGAACTCCCACCGGAGACAGCAGTCCTATGGTACGGCTTTGCAGTAGCGGGATCAGTAGCAGACGTGGTAGACATAACACCCCCAGCTGCAATATACACACAGAATGCAAATGGCAACCAAGTATGAGAAGTACAATAAAAAAAACCTGCTTAGATTCCACACAAACAGATGTTGTCTGTACCAACGGTGATGATCAACACATGAGTCACGATTGATCAAGCATTAATTGAGTACAAATTTAATCTACGATGCATTTTAGCATTGCCGGGCTATTAAAACTACCCGACAATGACTCTAGCTCGAAAATTAACCAATACCAAAGAGCCAAAAACTTACATGCAGATTGTGACGTAACAACGCTTGCTGAAGACAGGACTTTACTCAAGCTAGATGACATTGACACACCGGAGTTACTAGCTGCTAAAGTCTGACTGTTAGAAGTGGAAGTGATAAGGTGCTGTCCAGATGATGTCTGTATTATATGTACCAAACCAGCTAGAACAAAAAAAAGTTGGGTGCATTAAAGCAACTATAAACCCCATGGTTTTGTGCTAAACAAGTGTATAACAGGGTTGTTTCAGTTATATAAAATCATAGTTTCCACATATATTCATTGAGAAGAACGAAATAAGCATCATCAACCACCAGTACTGAGCAGTAGTTATTATTATTATACCTGCACACATGTAACTCACCTTGAAGCTGTGACAGCTGAGAAGATGGTATCATTAGTCGTGTGCCTTGAGGAGTCTGCTGTATCTGTAGAGTTATTGGTTGAGATGTGGGTGTCACAGAAGCCTCTAAAAATCAAAAAATTTTTAAACGCAATGTAATAATTATTGCAACGAATGTTGCCCTACACGCATGTGAAAACAGATAAACCTCTAAGTAGACTCTACACTTACTGGATGTAGGTGGTTTAGATGTGGGTTTCATCACACTGGAGGTGACAGACACTGTGCGCCCATGTTGTTTAACTACTTGCGCTCCAGAAGTGCTCAACTTGGTATGGCTTGACGTCGGAGACCGAATCACAAATGGCCTCAGCTTGGTAGGAGGGGGACGGATCGGTGGGCCAGGCTCATCATCGATCACTTCAATCAACCTCTTGGGAGTCTGCAACTTTCGTGACCTGTGCGCAGCATATGCTGACAGAGACATCTCAAGGTTAGCCAGATTCGGGTACAAGCTGTCCGTCTTTATATGCTGTAGGTAAGTAAAAACAAACTTTGTAACCAAACTATATACGGTAGAAAACACTGCAAATCCTGACAATACCATCGCATTATAACATTTGTACATTAGCTTTCAGTGGGGTAACAGATGAACTGTCAACCCGAGACGGGCTAATACGATTACTCTATGCATTATGGAATAGGAACATAAACAGATAGGTTAGCTCCAAGCTTGATAGCAATGAGACGCCCTGGCCACAACATGACAAGTAGACCTACGCCTACCTTCAAGGGATGGTAGTCCAGAGCTTTGAGAACAGCAGAAGCAGTCTCTACAGAGATGGACTCTGTCTCGTAAGGTGATATGATAGGACGAGGATCAAACATGTCAGGATGATTACACACTTTTCTCAGCTGCATTAGGATGTTTATTACACTCATGAAATTACCGCTAGCTAAAGTGTCTTTGGTGGCTCGCCGAGACATGAACTCCTCATATAAGAATCTCTGTCGCTTGGATAATCTACACATAACTACATGCTCATATTTCTTGGGCAGTTGACGCTCAACATCAGCCTTCAAACGTCTCAACAGGAAAGGACGAAGCACCTAAAAATAAATATCAATCCAAAATCAACTACAAGACAAAAACTTAAAGGTGGACTGTACTGAAAATTTCAGAATGTTTGTCACCAAATTAACTATGTTGGTATTACTTGATGCCTATAAAAACATATCTAAACTGTTTAAGTAGTAGCTAATAGATGCTAAACTGCAAAAAAAGTAACCCCAAATTTTCTAAAATAACCATAGTGATGTCAGCATTAAGAGTTATCTCCACCTAGTTTTATGTCAATTCTCAAAACTTCTTCTTTGATTATCTCAACTCTGACACACTATATAGAAGCAATATTGCGTTCTCACAACTGTTTTATAAGAAATACAGTGTTCTTTCAATAAAACAGATGCTAGCAATTATTAGTACTATGTTCTACATGTTCAACACACCAGTCTAATAAGTAGCCATGTTATCCATGAGATAAACAAGTAGCCTATTGACCAATCAAATTGCAAACTCAAGTCATTTGATAATTCTATGCAACAAATTGTACTTTTTATTGTCTAGGAATATTAACTAGCATTTGTTCTACATACCCATTTTTTCGTTTTGTGATATGCCTAGTGCAACAAGGATAAAATCTCAATTAAATTTTTCTGTTTATAATAACACAATGCCTGGTCTGGCATTCACTCCCTGCAATGATGTATTTCACTAGTTTTAGCAGAGCTGGGTACCATGATGACATCATAGAGCCCAGCTGGTATTGTGCTAACTGGTTCAGCTGCTACTAGGCTTTCTAATGGTGCATTCAGTTTATAACCTCAAAATTTCAGTACAGTCCACCTTTAATGCTGTCGATTTGCCAACAAGCAAATTTATGCATTGATGTTATGCTCCCCCCCCCCCCCCGCGACATAAAAAAATGGAGGGCAGGAAGCTATTTAATGTACCTTGTGAAGGCGACGTATCAGTTGTTCGCTATATTCACTAGTTCCTTCTATCATACCAGTGAGAGGATTGGCAAACCATTCTTTAAACTCCATGTGAGATTGAAATACACTGGGCATGAGGAAATGCATCAGAGACCACAGCTCCATGAGGTTGTTCTGCAATGGTGTGCCCGTTAGCAGCAATCTTCTTTGACTATTAAAATTGAGTAGTGTTTGCCATCGTTGGGACTTGAAATTCTTAATGTTTTGAGCCTATAACATCAAAATAATACAATAGGACTCCCGTTGTTATCGACACATGCTACAACAGTTAAGTACCAATGAGCCAAAACAGCTATTCACGAGTACACGATAACCAAGCGGTAGAATAATAGTACACAAAAGCTCACCTCGTCTAAGATCAAATACTTCCACTTCTTCCTTTTAAAAGCAATGTGATCTTGAATTACCAGCTTGTAAGATGTGATGCACACATGAAATGCATTGGTTTTTGTCCAACCCTAGAAACATCAGTCAAAAGTGTCCAAGGAGAATACATTAAAACCAATGCAAAGAATGACTTGCCTTTAGAATAAAAAAACAATATAAAAAGTTGGATTACATTTACATGGACAAAATACTTACAACACGTTTTAGTTTCCTGTCTTTCTGGCTACCATAATATGTTAGGATTTTGAACCCCGGACACCACTTTTTCAATTCCATTTCCCAGTTCAACATGACACTGGTAGGCACCACAATAAGATGAGGACCCCATACACCTGCACAAGTGAATGGACTAATAAGAAGTTGGAGATGGGAGAAGATAGATAGCATATTAAAAAGCTCAGTAGATTAAAAACATGTTCCGCAGATCAGGTGCACCCATGAGCATTGGCTCATGCATGTGTTTTATCTACAGCTGTTGATCTACCCTCAAGTAAAAAGACACTAAGGGTGCTAGTTGCACCAATATGCCGCGTTTTGAGGGAGTAAAACAAGCACATTATAAATAACAACTCACCATGCTCACATGCCAGATGAGCCAACAGCGCAATGGTCTGGATAGTTTTTCCCAAGCCCATCTCATCGGCTAGTATACCATTCAACTTCTTGTCATACATTGTAGCCAACCAATCAAGACCAACATGTTGGTACTCGCGCAACGTGTGTTTCAACAAGAAGGGAATAGGTGTTTTCACCTATAAACCATACAAATTAATGTAAACCAGGCACTTACGACAAATCCATTAAAAGACCATGCTTCATACTTGTGGAAGCTGACCGGGCTAAACGCACTAAACAGAAGGTATTGAAAAGTACAGCAAATATCAGCCTTGGTTTTTCTAGCACAACTGTTCCCCCTGATGCTATCATAATAACGCGCCAGGTCTACTGTGTGCAAATTAGTATCAAGGGCACCAACTACTAAACATACCACAGTCGTTTCCAAAGTGTAGCCAGTAGGCTGCAAACTCTGTGCAGCAGCAGCGATCTCTGTAATCTCACGATTAGGACTGTTTTGACCCATTTGCTCTCGATCTGACAAAATCTCAGCCTCACCTTTCTCGGGATGAAGTAAATATTCCATACCAATCTCTTCCTGCTCTTCAGAACCCTGCTCATCTAAAATAAATCGTGCTATGAAATGATCTGCAGGCTGGGTGCATGATCTACAAGACGGCACACCAAAGATTGGGGATCAGACTCATTAAATCGGTGAATTTGCTGTCATCAGAATCTAGCAAAATGTTCATCCTTTCGCACCTAGTAAAAATCAAGAGCAACCCGGTACAAGGGGACACAACATACATACCTTGTTCTGTCTCCTCATCACTGCTAGTCTCCTGATCCTCATCATCCCCATCAGTGTCCTCCACCTCAGTAGAACTGGGAGTGTCGGGCAGTTCAAAATCACTTGCGTAAGCATCGGCATACTTAGCTGCCAACTCCTCCACGGTCATCTCACCTAATTTATACCAGATA
The DNA here is from genome assembly GCA_935421135.1 of Bugulina stolonifera. NCBI lineage: Eukaryota > Metazoa > Bryozoa > Gymnolaemata > Cheilostomatida > Bugulidae > Bugulina > Bugulina stolonifera. The sequence continues at coordinate 9,640,156 of OW285189.1, forward strand.
TACAAAATCATAAGAAATCCAAGAAATTTATCGACATGCATACAACACATTGTATGTGTTACCCCAGCGAACAATGGACAGAACACAAGTTTCTACCCAAAACAAACCATGGAGTAACATGTTAATGTATGCAAATTGTCAAGTGTTCTACACAAGAAATAGGCAGACACCAGCTTATTTGCAAAACAACCAGCTCGATTGAACTCTGTAGCATTACCTTCATTTTTTAAATCCTCCAGTTCGTCTTGGTAGTTCTTGTCTTCATGTGTTTCCTGTTCATCCAGCGTTTTCTCATCGTCCACCGCTTCACTGGAGTCGCCTTCAAAATCCTAATAAAGAAAAAGGTGGATAAAAACAACAGAGCAACTCCAGCTATGCAGCAGCCATTTACCCCAAACCCAATGAAAGATCTGTCCGAGTCTGGCCTTATTTCTAGTATCAATACAACACATGAAATATGGGTATGCAGACTTGGTTACTCTGCCCACACTATAGAAGAAGTATTGCATAGATGAACAAACTTCAGCACTCAGTGGGTTCAATTTGTAATCATTACTAACAAAAACCCACCTCGCTACCAGTTTCGTCTTGGGAGCCATCATCAGCATCCTTGCGCATAGCATCTGGATCTAACATCTCTTTAGGAAGTGAAGCTAAAAGCTCGTCCATGGGAATTTCACTATCAGCTTGAAGAGCAGCTATTTCTGCATCTGTGTCAATCTAAAACAACCCCGAAGGATCAATGCACATGATGTGAACAATACGAATATGGCATACTGCATAGTTTAAGGTATGGCACACAATTGTCCTGCAGATTCTCCCCGTGACTTCACTAGGACAAATACAGCAGTGTTAATTTATCACCAACAGAAATCTGCAACTAACATGGGGCTAGCCAGAGCGCTATGGTGAATATGTATATCACAGATATTACAAGATGAAATACCTGGTCAGAAGCACTGATCTCTTCCTCTCGAGCAATCGTCTCTTCATCATCCCCAGAACTCACAGCGGGTTCAAACTCCATATCTGTAGGAGAAACAATGGAAAAAATTCATTTGGCAAGACAACACAACCATGCACACGTGCAATAACAATGCACATGTGCAACAACATGGTAAGATCCATGTATTCATCATCATATACGTGCCATGCGAGATCCGATGTACAAATGCATTTGTTGAGAATCACCATAACATTGTGTCACAGCAATGTAGTCCATTCAGGGTCATCCCAATGACAGGCAACTTTTTAGTTCGCTTCCATGCAGTTTAGGGGGTTGATATTATATGGTATTCAAATGGGCCTAATACGTTTCATGAATGAAACTGGGAAATAAATAATATTGATGTTTTCTCAGACTGCTGAAAGGATCCCACTATTCATGGTTTGCTGTGTAATGATTAACTTCACCATATAGCAGAACATTATATCAACCTATGCACAAGCCATGTATTAACCACATGAACAAAAGTATTGAGCTGTGCTACCTTGAGATCCATCTAATGCCTGTCTATATTCAAAACCCATCCAGAAAAACAACAGACTATCATGACTGACAGTGGTTTCAATGTATATAACCAAGACAACTTCATGGGGGCTTCCAAAAAGTAGGTATAATACCTACAAGCTATAAATGTACATAGGTATGTTCCATAGTGTGCACATGTACAGAGAGCAAACAATCCCTGCACTAAAGCGAACACGTATAGATATTACTCTACCCATCATTAGTACGAAATAATACAGATATTGCATTAGATCGGTTGCAAGAGGGTATAGAAAAACATAATAACGAACAGAAGATCCCCATACCATCGGTAGCAGGATGAGGGCTAAGAACAGTGGATCCTTCCTTAGAAGCAGGCGTTCCCGTTAGACCAGCCGATAGCCATGATGAATACTTTTCAGTTTGGTCAACTATGAAATTGAGGTGCATGTCAAGAGCCTGGCGACGTTTTTCATCCAATCTGCTGTCTTGCTTATACTGCACTACCTAAAGAGAATCAAAACGGTGGTAGCAAAAGAAATAACAGTCAAAGTCTTAGCGATTCACTAATGGATTGTTCAGGCAATGACTGATAGTCAACAGCTCTTCAGACTGGGAACACAAGATATCATCATAACAATCCAGATTATAGGATGATTCAAGACTTGAGGCACGATATACCAGTATCACTCAGCATTTGGCCACATGGCAAACCACCATACTACCAAGGTCAGCATATAAATGACTGACTCGTTTGATATGGCTGTGATGCACTAGCTCGCTTACAGGTTATAGTGGCTAAAATAGCGATCCATGAAAGACCTGCCCACCATACACCAAGTTTACATTGTGAACAGTGGATTTCTAAAACCATACAAGTTTACCTTTTCAATGTTGGACCAGAAATCTTTTATCTGTTTTGCTATTTGCCCAGCGATTCGCCTCATATGACCACCAGCTTCCTTTTCAGCACGTTTCTCATCATCCACACGGTCATTGTGATATCTTGCTACCATCCTGGACATCTGAATATAGCCGAACTATTGATGGATTTCAAGTAAAATAATATACCGCGCAAAAAGGTAAGAATAAATGGACTCATAGAGCAAAAGGTATTCCTCAGCAATAATTGGTCAAATGAATTCAAATCATAGTCCAAGGAAGATCGGATGCTCAAGCACAGGAAGAATGAATCTACCTTTCTACATCCAGCTTTCTTCCATTTTCGTTCCTGTGCAAAGTCTGCAGCCAGCCATTGCATTTCTTCTAATAAGTAATCCCAGTGGGCCTTATGCCTGGCTGGCTCTTGGATCTTTGGCATTCTACGCGCAGACCACAAACCTTTCTTTCTCAATTCCGCAATCTTTTGCATAACGTGTGCCTCCTGTGAAACCAATAGTCAGTTGAAAACTTGTATGTCAAATTGTACATGAGCAAACAAGCCAAAACAGCCAGCTATGAAAGTATGATATACAAAACACATTGGTGTACCTTTTTTGCTTGCTCCATGATGGACTCGGATGTAGGGGTTTTAGATTCATTTTCCGACACCGCTGCAGAACTTTCAAGAACTGTCTGAGGCGAGCTACAAAATTGAAAAACCCCAGCTGACCATTATGTTCGCCATACATCGGACGAAATAACCTACTTTGCACACTAGCATATAAACAAACGGCATCTGAGCGCCTACCTTTGGGAGGTGGTCCTCTGACCAACAGAAGACTCTTGCACATTGGTAGGCTCGAGCTTAACATTGTCCAAAGTTGATTTTACTGCATCTGGCTCCGATTCATCTAAACTAAAGGATCTCAGATAGCTCTTTAGATGTATATTTGGACGTTTCTTTAAATTTAGCGAGTCCATAAAATTTAGACCATTTTGCAAATAGAATAGCTCTGTAAGATTGTCCCTGTACACCTCTTTCAGTTCGGACTGACATTTCCGTTTATGATCGCAGATCTGTTGTCTCAACTTTACAATATCAGTGGTTTCGGCAGGTCGGTGTCTGAGTTTAAGCTTCTTCCTCCATCGCTCCGGCTTGGGTGGAACTACAGGGACAAGATCAGTTGCTGTACGAGATTCCTGACCAACTAGTGCATCAAGGTCCATTATCAACTATGATGCACAACTGCCATGAGTCACTTTGGCCTCCTGCTCATAACACTCTGAAACAAATATGGGGTAATAAATCTAATTTATTGCCAAGGGCCAAACAAATACAACTACGTTTGGCGCGTGAACTGGCTAAAAACAGCCCAGTCGTCTTGCTCAATACGAGGAAGGAACATTCTCAGAATAATCTACAGAGTACATACTGCAACAGCACACATCTCCAGCACCAATGCTAATGAATACAGTTACATGTAGATAGAATAGCAAAACTAGTAATGCCAAATATTCTAAAAGGTTGAATATAATATCATTTTATTCAAAGGAAATATATTGCTGAATGACATGATGACATCTCCAACCTATTTACTACTAACTACTAATTATGTAGTGATAATATACGACCAAAGTTGCAACAAATCAAGTAAAGAACAACATTGCTGTGAAATCGCAGTTTTTCTGCGCTAGTACAAGTGACGTATACATTTAGTCACAGCACAGGGTGCCACAACAGGCTATCAAGTGGCATAAGATTTTACTTGAACTTCCAGCACATAAATTGAGATGTTGCCTGCATGCATCACCACATTGGTTTTAGATTCACAACTCACAATATTCCTTTATTGCCAGTAGGGCCTATATTTTACAATCTACAGGTCAGTGACTGAACGTGACACTTGACGTAGCAGGCGGCATAATCATTGCCGCCAGCATTATTCCTTTGTCGCACAGAAGCAGTAAACAAGCTGTTTTCAGAACCAACCATGTATGTTTATGCTTCAACATCGGACTGACTTGATTGAACATAGATGTTTGAAAAATGTTCCAACTACTTTTGGGATGCAGCCAGGAATACTCCAGCAGGCAAAATGCCACATGGCAAAAACCAACCCACACTAATTATCGGAGCTGGGTTCAAGTCACATATTTGACCTGGACTTGTCAACATGTTGACTTTGACTTGCACATCAATGTGATCAGACTAGGACACATAATGACTTGTGTTCTTCCAACTCAGTTGGCGGATGAAAATTTTGTACTGTGTATATCCAATATGGAAAACGGGTCTCAATTATCTGCCTATTTATCACTTTTACTTCATCTGTACTACCACCAGAATTTTCAAGTATATCGAGGTTAGCTATGAGGATATACATCAAATGCAACATCTAGGCTGTGTACGTGAAACGACAGTGCATAGTCACAAGCACACACAGCTCACAAGTAAGTGGTGTAAGTGTAGCGAAGTAGTGAAAGCAATAATCAGTTTAACTACTATAATATGTAGACGGAATTGCCGGACTGGCCAGTGGACACTTTGTACTGTACCACCATCACTAATATACAATGCTACATGACCAGTATCAATTGTAGTGCTAATATTACGACGCATATCGACTAGTCGCTATAATTGTATAACATACATGCCCAGCTACACACTGGCATGGGTTTTCATGCATTGGAATGTCTACTAAAAAAAGTTGTTTTCCACTTGACTTGTAACTTGCATAACAGCTGACTTGAGTGGAGGCAGCACTGACTTGACTTAGACTGCCTTCAAATTTTTAGAGATGACTTGACTTGTTGACTCGAAGTCTGATTCGGATCCAACTTCGCTATGCAAGGCATGAGAAAAACCTTTACCATAAGTTTATCATAGCCAGAAACACTCCGACTACACATGCATATCCTTATTATGTAGAGAACATAAACCGATAAAGTCAAAATGAAGGCTCGCGAGAGGCCGGTTGCGTTTTTTTTCTCAAGCCAACTATTTTTGCACTACTTGATACTGATACTTTTATCAAATATCAGTACAGGAGTTTATTTTTAAACAGCAACATAGTCATAGTAGGCAAGTTGTGACGATAGACATAGCCGAACTACCACCAGACTATGACACGCATGAAACATGACCCATTCATTGGCGTGGATTAATGCTCAAGAACACGCATGTTATAGATACAGTTGGGGTGGGCTGCCTATTGGTTCACAACTTACTTAAGTTAAAAACCGGCGGTTTGAAAGCCCGCCAAAAAGCCAAGATGGCGGACTATACTGCAACCAGTGTTGCGCGCTGGTCGTTAATCCTCTACAAACTTGCAAAAATGGCTAGCAAAAGCACGGACCACCGCTTGCACCTTTCCGTATATTCTTTTTTACCTGATATGTTTTATGATGACATTAGATTCCGGTAAAATTATGTGATTGAATTACACATCCTATCGTAGACAAATTTCTCTCAGAAAGGATCGCCGTTCGCGTTCACGCGTTGCACTTCGAGATAAGTCAGGTATCCAATAAAAAAAGCTTTCGTGCTATCGCTTCAGCAAACCACACCCCTTTCGCTTCCTGCGCTCACAAGGGCTTGTGTTGGGATTCTGTGATCTTCGACATAATATAGATTAGCAACTACAATGAAAGTTAAAAAAGAAAAATCTTCAAATAAATTTCTGTCGAAAGCTATTGTCGACGAAATTAAGCTCCTTTCAAAAGAGATAACACTATCCAAGAAAAAGTGCAACCTCATTTTAAAGCTCTTTGAAGTGGTAGAGGTGGGTCATGACTCTGGATGTGGATTGAATTCAATTTCAATCATTGTCTTGTGATTATCATAATGATGATAATCATTTATTCATTTCATTAGATAAGAAAATATTACAAAATTATTATATAGTTATGTAAAATAATAATTTATTATGATCTTATCTTGGAACGCGGCTGACTGGTACTCATATGGTCACACGTTAGAGACAATGTGTGAGCATCATATGACAGGCTTCACCACATCAACAGATCCCAGCGATGTCTGGAACACTCTGAAGCACATCTTAACGAGATGCAAACAACTCTTTGTTCCATCAGCAAAAGCAAACAAACACAACAAACCATACTGGAATGCAGAACTTTCTAAACTTTCAGCTGATCTCCGTGATGCAAGAGCTCGGTTCAAATACCGTTCTACATATAAAAATGGAGAGCGGCTAGACAGCATCAAAAAGCAGTTTAAGGACGCATTATCTGCAGCCCAACAACAATACTTGGAAATAAAATCATCAAAACTAAATGACCATAATGGTGAACACTTCTGGAAAGATTTCAAAAACGTCTTTCACAAAAAAGAAGATAACCTGATTGGAGACCTTCCAGATACTGACAACGGTGTTATCCAGGATGATCGAAGCAAAGCTAACTATATGTTCAACAAGATATTTGGTGGTAAACCCATCACCACCGACCCCCAACATCCGCCCAATACTCAGAATGCCCATATACCAGCCTACGTCCATCAAGTCAATCAACTGAATCAACCCATCTCCATCCATGAGATAGAACAAGCAATAGGAAAGCTGAAAACCTCTGGGAAAAGCCCAGACTTTGACGGCATTCACCCTAAAATGCTGAAACAAGATAACAACTTCTTCCTGATTGCTCTGCACAGCTTATTCAACAAGATCATGGCCACTCACGTATGGCCATGGAATGCTTCAAACCTGGTCATCTTTCTGAGAAAGCCCGGAAAGAAGGACTATACAGATGTTGGCTCCTACAGACCGATAACTATAAGCTCACATGTCGGAAAGACATTAGAAAGGATACTGGAGCAACGTCTTCGCTCACTAGTTGAGTCGTGGTCACTAATACCAGACACACAATTTGGATTCAGACGAGGCAGAGGTACACTAATGTACTTGCTGAACCTGCTGGCCGATGCAACACAACACATCAAGAATAAACAGTCCACAGCTGCACTCTTCCTTGATCTACAAAAAGCCTTTGATACTGTCTGTCATCAAAACATGATATACAGGCTCAAAGAGCTAAGAATAAATGAAAACTTCCTGCAGGTTGTAAACTCCTTCCTGACTGGCAGGGAGATAAACCTTAAAGTGAATGATTACATCCACCCAGCAGAGAGATGCAAAATTGGCTTGCCACAAGGCAGTGTGCTATCACCCCTGCTCTTCATTATCTTTAATAGAGACATGTTGACAGATACAGATGGCCGAGGCCTACAATACGCAGATGACTGCACCGTTCTAATGTCTGCTAAAGACTTGATGGAGTTGCAGACAAAAATTGAAAACAACTGCCAACTAATCCAAACCTGGATGGAAAGATGGAAACTTTTAATCAACTTTCAGAAAACTGAGATTGTGGTTTTCAATGGAAACATCACACCTCCTGTCATAAACAATAACCAAATAAAACTGTCTTTGTCATCAAAAGTCCTTGGCATCACTGTTGACAACCAACTAACTTTTGAAAAGCAGCGAAGCACCAGCTTAAAAACTTTCAATCAACGAGTAAACATGATAAGGCCCTACATATATGCTGGTCTCAACTGTGAAGCTGCAAGGAAAGTATTCACACAGGTTATAATGCCAAAGGCGCTCTACGGCTCATCCCTTTGGGACGTGAGTGCCAAAATATCCCTCTATCCTTACCTCAAACTGCTACTTGGAGCCCACTACAATCCTCCCAATGAATCCCTGCATTTACTGATAAACATCCCACCTGTCAGCCTTCTCCACACAAAAGAGAGACTACTTATAGTTCAAGGATTAGTAAAAATTGGTAAAACTGATATGTTAACAAACACCCCTAAAAGCCCTCTCACCAAGTCTTTCATAGCTGATGTGAGGAAACTAATACCTCGTTCTACTCCACTCAATGGTACACAACCCAACGATATCTCAAAAACCAATATAAACAGATACATACAGAAGGAGTGGCTAAGACAATGGAGAACTCATCATAGAGATGGGATATGCCCATATGGGTTACTCTCCGACCTGCACCCGGAACATGTATTCCAATTCCCTCTGCCACTGAACGGCAAAAGAAAGGAAATAGGCGCTCTATGTGACCTGCTGACTGGCCAAAGTAGACTCCAACTGTTCCAGTATAGAGCAAAACTAAGCTACAGCCCAGTGTGCACTTGCTTACAAGAAGAAGAGTCGGCCCACCACTACCTCTATGTTTGTGCAGACTACCTCACGGCCAGAAAACTTACAAATCCAAAAACCGATGAATGGTGCTCAATAATAGCCTTTCTCTGCCTCACCAGGCGGCTCATGTTCTGAAGACTTCACAGGGGACGGCCCTGGTCATGTTACTCGCCTGTCACAGAACAACTCCTAAGACATGGATGTGCGGTGACTAGTGACTGTTGCAAAGATTCTGATATCACAGCCGCTGATACATCTTAAAGTAGATGATCATACAGAAACACTAAACTAAATGTTACAGAATCTCATTCCTTTAAACCTCATTATAGATACTTTTTCTGACAATACTCAAATCATTCAGTTTAATCGCCATGCTCAAAATACATGTATATAGTACTGTATATATTTTCTTTTCCCATAGCTAACCCGTACGTTTCTCTTAGCCTCCAAGTAATTATATGTATATTACTAACCACTCACATTTCATCCTAGCCTGCAAATAGAGGCCATTATTGTATTTTATTATTATTATATTTTATCATTATCAAAATAAAAGAGTTCATCATCATCATCATCTAGACACTACAATTGTGTTAGTTATGTTGTGGATTACCTATTTATATAATTTAAATTTAATATTAGTATAGTTATAGTATTAGTCTTCAGCCTATACGATACATGCAATACAATACATTTACATAATGATAGTCATAGTAATAGTCTTTGGGTAGATGCTTTGGTTGTAGAGCAACATCTGGAACTCAATTTGTTGAAATAGATTTGATTTTGATAAGATTAGTTCACCATGGGCCACAGCTCTGGTGATTACTGTCATCGTCATGTTATGTTTGTGCGATTTTCACCAATTTCGTCATGGGCTGATAAGAGTGCGCTGACTGTGGGCATCTTCAGCTTGCATGATGTAGGTCATGAGGTTCAGCTTGTGGCTTTTCAGCCTTTCTTGCACTGTTTGTTGGTACCTAACTTAGTTCAGGCTTCACTGAGACTTTCGCGGCTCTTGAGCCTCGCAATGAACCTCACAGCCTGATTCTGGACCAATTCGATACCGTGTATGGGACTTTTCAGAGAAGGATCCCGGACAGTGTCTGCGTATTCTGATATTGGGCGGCAGAAACTGGTATATGCTAAGAGATACCCATGATTAGGAGCATTAATTTTTAAATTAGAAATAGTGTTCGTTCGAGCATGGAACCTTGGGGCACTCCTGATGTCACTGGCAGCTCATTGGAGCATTGGCCTTTGATTACAACCTTTTGTTTTTTGTTGGTAATGAATTCCTGAATCCAGCCAATGGTCTGGGGGTTCATTTCTTGAATCTAGCATAGTTTTTGGAACAGAAAAGAGTGAAGAACTTTGTCAAAGGCTTTCTTGAATTCAATTATAATTGCATGTGTGTTGAATGACCAGTCATGCACCTTGGCAAGGTCATGGTAGTTTGAACTCTGTTGGGTATCACATGAAATTCCCTTGCAAAAACCATGGTGCCGTTTAGTGTTTATAATATAATATTTATATCCATATTAATATGTAGGCCTAATTAATATGAATATAATATTATATTGGCTTAAGCAATAATTCTAGTGATCCACATGTAAATTCCCCACCTTGGCAAGGTCCAAATCTAAGATAGAGTGTACACAATAATATCAGAATGTCGACTTGTTTGTGGTTCAATTTAAAACAGCCGCCCTGTTGCTGTTATGTGTCTTAAACTCATCTCAATGCCAGAAAAAACATAGCCTATTCTTTGTCAAAGTCGTAGTTTTGCCAAATTGCTTTGGTTGACATTCCGTTGCTTTAGTTGATGTTCCCTAAAATACTGATATTAATTCTCATTCTTTTTTTCAATATTATACATGTATCTTTTTCAGGGCAATACATCAGAGGACGTCTCACTTGCTAGCATAAGAGCTATACATAAAATATTCTGCTTCTACTTGGGTAGTGGCGACATTCAACAGGTGTCTGTAGGCAATGAAAACACTGGTTAGTATACAGTAAAGTTTGATTTTGTCGATACCATCTCCTCGTGTAATTAACCATGTAGCCAGCAGCTTGCAAATTTGCAGTTTACCTTCTTCTGTGGTCCACCACTGTTTGCAATGGATACTGTGTAAACCGAAAATGCAATATATATTCTCTGTAGCCAATTTACTAGTTAACCAAATTTGTACAAGTAGGTATAAAAAGCATATTTTACTACACTCGGGACACCAAACTGTGGTTCACAGCTTCTTTATCCCTGAATATATTGCCGAACCTAAACTTGGCTTGCACAACCTGATTTTGAAAGTTGTGTATCGATTGAAGGAGCCCTACTGACCTATAACCAACTTGACAGCAATGATTACAGCTGAACGTTATAAGATCTTACGGTACCAATTGTTTTGTAGGCTACTGCATGTAGATTATAATCCTTGTTGCACCAATTCTTTTGCAGATTCCAGTGCTGTCCAATTCCAAAAATGGCTGAAAGAGCGCTATGACCAATCCATTAAGTATCTCTTTGGGTACATTACACATGAGTCAGCTTCGGTTCGAGTATGAAAAGCACTTTACTGCCATTTAAGCATTTTCTATTGACAGGCACATTCTTTCATTACATACATAATTCTTTTAGTAATTAGTTTCTTTTTGTCAGTTATGTGATGTTCAAGTATTTTCTCATTCGCAGATTTACAACTACAGTCTACAGTTTCACAAATCTTGTTGAATATCTACTGCTAGAAGTGTTGGTATTTTACAGGAATTGGCCGTGTGTACGTTGATGAAATATGTGGAAGCAGAAGGAAAAAAGCCGTTAGAATTCAAACGCATATCAAAGGCTACATTCCCCAAAGCATTATTTGAGGTTAGTTTTATCATTAGTATACAGTTTTAAATAGCATGTGTTCCATTATATTTGTAACTCGACACGTCAGTGCTATGTTGGCCTATACAATATTATGGTGTTCCTTCAGTACGATATGTTAGTGTTTGCTGTTATTTATTGTTTAGGATGTTGTCACCAACTTAGTGAGATCAGAGGATGATCAGGAAGAACTCATTTCCAGGTTTCAAGAATATATAGAATATGATGATGTGAGGTTCAACTTTATGAAGATTTTACTAGCTCACATCAAACAGCAGGTATAAGCAAAGTATATAAATAATCCTCTTCTGTGCACACATAGGCCGTTGAGTGCAAACCAAAGTTGCTCTCTCCCAATTGGGTTTACCCAAATAGAAGACAACTCCAGATTATACTCTTGATAAGCTTTTAACAAATGTACTAATTTTCCTGCCAGTTTTCTGATATCCGTGTATTAATAGTAAAGAACTGTAATGCTAACGACTATCAGATTAGAGTGTGGGTCCGTACTAGTGGCCTTTTCAGATGCCATATTGAGTAAGTCAAGATCTTAAACTTTTGCAGAAAAGTATATCTGAAGATAGTGATGATGTCACAACCACCACACGCCTCAACAATACTCTCAATGCCCTGCTCGTTCTCAGCCTGCCCGATGATGGGGAGACACTCTCAAACTTCCTTATTCCTGTTGAGAACGGTATGTCAGAGTGTAGCTATCGTGCTTGTTCCTTGTGATATTAAAATCAGTGTGTTTCCAATAATAATATCAGCCTGGCACATCTCAGCACCTCCTGTGTTTCTCAAAGTGATGAGTTTGGGTTATCATAATAAAATATAATATAATATGCCCTCAAAGCAAAGATTATCTGGATACTTTAGTTTCATGCCTTGGGGGAAAATACTATACAAACTTTTGGCAATAGCAGGCTGTTTTAAAAGTTCCAAAATTATATAAGAGGGGAGGCAACTCATAAATCATTTCTGTTCGGTGTTGAAGTTTTCATGAGAAGACACCTTCTCAACACTGTATATTTCCAAGCTTGCACAAACTTCCTGTTTATTATTGCATGATGCTCTGTCTAATAAAGATATTCTGGATTTTGTAGTCTCATCTGCTGTTTCAAGTATCAAAGTCCAGCGGCAATCTTACAGCAATCTCTGGCTTGAATTTTTCAAACTGAAGGTGGGCTGATAGGTTTTGTTGTGAGAAGGGTGTATCATAGAAGTTTGAAAATGTTTTGTGTTCCATTTATATACAGATTTCAACTGGGTAGCCTACCACTACTGGTGCAATGGATTTTTCTCACGCTGCAATCATGTAAATGCACATTTATCATGTGATAGGCTCAAAGTACTTCATGATTCTTATTTATGTTAGTATAGTGAGTTATCACTGCATATAATTTCTCTACTACGATAAGGGTGCATGCAGAATGTTTCTAATGAACATAAAATCATGTTATTCCTCTAAAATGTTTGACTTGGTGCTAGCCTTTTACCTCTTGTATGCTAGATATACACTGTACATGTATATATATTATCATTCTACAACTTTTTGCAGCTTACTGGCAGCATATATAAAAAGATACTCATTGCTTTACCTGATAAAATCATCCCACATCTATCCGACCCTTTGATCGTCTCCGATTGGTTAATCTCGTGCTACGATAAAGGTAATTTGTTCGCATTCAAACATTCAGTATGGTCCTGTTTACAAGTGCATAATATATACTTGTACCCTGTACACCTCGATAAGAAGAAGACCATCTAATCCTTCTTAGTAATGGTACGTTACAGGTGGTGCTGTTAGTCTGATGGCACTCAATGGACTGTTTGTCCTAATGACCCAATATTCTCTGGAGTATCCGGATTTCTATACTAAACTCTACAGCGTTATGGGCAGTGAAATCCTCTCTGCTAAATACATGGCACGGTTCTTCCATCTGCTAGACATATTTCTGCAGTCGCTGTAAGTTTATTAGTAGTGCGTGTACTCATAATTTTAGGAGCATTTCTAGACCTAGTATTCTATTCCCACACCATCATTATAGGGATTGGCCTGCTTAGATAGAGCGTTTAGAAATGGATCCACTGTTAAACAGCAAACTTATTGTACATGTATATTATGCACCATCTTAAATCATATGTACATGTAAATAATTCAAGGGAGGAATAACCACAGTATGGTGCACAGGCGCAAGGTGCCCTGTCATACAATGTGGTAAATGTCTGACCAAATTCTCTTTGCTTGTGCTAAATTATACTGGCACTTGTTTTAGGCTGCTTCCCACTTCAACAGTGGCTGCATTCATCAAAAAGTTGTCTAGGATGGCTTTGACAGCACCTCCCCCAGCATGTCTGCTCATTCTGGAGCAGGTTATAAACCTTCTCATTAGATACGAGACATGTAGAATGCTTATACATAGAGATGATTCATGTGATTTGTCAAGTGACCCATATCTACCAGATGAACCCAATTTGAGTAAATGCAAGGCTACTGACAGCTCGCTGTGGGAAATCAAGGTAGTTGTTTGTGCATCCAGGAGTTGATCATTTCGTTTTGGGTTGTTCACTTCGTCTACCAGTATTACAAATGTGGCCATTGATGTGCAATTAAAGGTTGTCATCTTCATTGTTTATTGTCACACAAAACTTGATAAAACTTCAGTAGTTTTGCTTTTACTGGTATTCCAAGCTGGTGATGTATTATTGTCATTGAGTGAATAGTCTATTGAGGTATTACCTTCAAATTGATGACTTCTTGCAGACACTACAGAAACATTGGCATCATCGTATAGCTACACAGGCTCTCAGGATACAGCAGCCATTACCTCAAGTAGAATCAGTAATGGATGAACTATTGGAGAATAACTATGAAAAGGTGTGTTAAGGAAATGATTAGCAGATGGCCTGAGGACTTGTTAAACCATCTAATTACTTAAAATCTAATTTTCTAGTTGTTGAAATATCCCCAGTCAACTAAGATCTCTTTGACAGACATCAGTTGATTATGTTGTGTCATCTTGTAGTTGATGGAAAAAGAAACCAAGAAATCAAAGAAGGCCAAGGCCAAAACAGTGGATGTTCCCATCAACCACTTAGCTCCAAGTAAACTCCTGGACTGGGAATTTAGTGAACTTAAGGGACTGTGGACCTTCCAACAATTATGATTTTCAGCTCTTATACCAACCTGATTTATTTTATATAATGTGTTATTAACAAAATTACAAATTGATACATCTACTGTGTAGACATGTAAATAGTAACTTTTAATTATTAGTTGTCTGCCCTTGTTCATCATTAGTTGTGGCTTCTCTTCTTTCACTTTTAACATTGTTACTATTACCTAAAAAATACAGTTTGCTCTGTACATTTTCACCTCAACATAATATTATAATAAAAACACATGGGATCACTACTTCCACTAGCCAGTGTACAGGGACTTGTACAGCCCCTAAACATTCAGTCTACATGGTTATAGAAATTGTGTTTTAACCTACCAGTCTCTAGCATCTTCACAACGATACTGGAAGTACTGCTACTCTCCCCAGCCAGGTAGTATGTCCGGATTGCAGGAGCTAAAATATATAGATATGACAAGCTATAATAATATTATAGGTGTAGTGTGTATAGCAGGGGTTTGGGGTTTCATTTTAGAAATCTAGGGGGTACAAAACAAGTTGACAGTGATTTTCAGTTAATGACTATCAATTATTAATTATCAACATCTACATGTATTACTGAAATGAATAGCAGATGGCTCACTAATGCATATGAAGTTGGGCTAAACCAGTGTGAAAGCCATAAAACACCACAAACCATGAAATTCATCATTAAATAATTTATAAAAAAAGATTTCATAATGAACTGCATTCATTTACCTGTAACAATGATGCACTTTCATACAGTATACATGTAATTGAATTAAACCATGGATATCCAGTTGTTGTTTGCTACATGGCTGCTAAGGGGTACTTAGGCTAAAAAGATTGGGAACCCTCTGGCATAGAGGAATACTATGAGCGTAGCAAATGGTGAATTGTCACAGCACTGATACTCCGGCTAGCATGGTAGCATGTATGTATGTAATATCGGTCATATAAAAACACCAAAGTAATGAAACCAGTGAACTTACAAGTATCAGAAGGCTTTGAAAGCACTGATCTCATAGAGAGGTCTGGTGTAATCCACGCTTTGCCGGTTACAGTAGTGGGTGCTTTTCCTGTTATAGTAGTAGATGCTTTGCCTGTAGTAGATGCTTTCTCTGTAGTAGATGCTTTCTCTGTAGTAGATGCTTTGTCTGTAGTAGATGCTGCGCCTGTAGAAGATGCTCTCTCTGTACTATATGCTTTGTCTGCAGTAGATGCTCTCTCTGTAGTATATGCTTTTTCTGTAGTAGATGCTTTGTCTGTAGTAGATGCTTTGTCCGTAGTAGATGCTCTCTCTGTAGTAGATGCTTTGTCTTTAGTAGATGCTCTCTCTGTAGTAGATGCTCTCTCTGAAGTAGATGCTCTCTCTGTAGTAGATGCTTTGTCTGTAACATCTTGCAGAGCTGTGTTCATAGTGCCACCTGTTGTTGGAGCTGGGGACGGCTGCTTGGAAGTATTCTCTTTAGGTGAGTGTGCAACCTTGGTTGGATTCAATAAACTCTTCAATTTAGGCAATTTTCCTGCACCCAAGCCTTTAGGTTTGTCTGTTGATGGAGGATCCACATTGCCATTTTCATTATTGGACACATGCTTGGTATGCTTACTGAAGTTGTCCGCCGAATAGTCTAATGCATTCAGTATGCTGGTTATGGAGGCATCAACTCCCTTTCTCTCATGTTCAGCTAATTTATCTCTTTGTAATTTTCCTGCTACCTGGGGTACTGAAGTTGGTCCGACAAGGAGTATAGTATTGCCTCTGGCTGCCGACTGACTTAGTGCACTGCTGCCGAAGGAAATGGGAGCAGCTGAAAATAAGTGCATACAAAGATTCAATAGATATTACAGAATGTGAGCAAACATGAAAAGTTTACATTACACATGATTGTATTAGCACTGCAGATATTGCATAAAGTATTACCAAATAAAATATAACTTGCCAACTATTCTAGGTTTCTTGGCTTTAGAATGCTGGCGTTGATGTATTCTGAAGTCCTCTTTGTCATACAGTATAAATCCACAGACATTGCATGTGAAGCTGATCCCATTGTGGTAGTTCATGTGAGAACTCATCAGTTTGGTGGAAACCGTTTTAAATGTACACTTCGAGCATTGTAACATCGAGGGATGGAGAGTAATAGAGGGAGGATGTTTACGCTTTTTATGTCTAGCCAACAGGCCCAATGAGGTGCATGCTACAGGGCATTCTGGACATTGGTGTGCGGGCATAATACCATGTAATACTTGTTTATGTTGATGCAAGCTTGAGAGTGACATCGTCTTGTAGACACAGAGATGGCAACTAAACTTCCTTATTCGATGAGTCTTACTGTGCTCTGAAGCTTCAGTTTTGTTGGTGGTGCTGTATCGACATCGTTTGCAACAGTAGTGAATTTTAGCTACCCCTGTTGAACTATCTGTGGAGTTTTCTATTCTCATGTATGGCACTCCATCAGATTGTGTGTGTTCTTCTTTTCGGTGCTGTTTCAGTTGAATTCGAGTTCTCTTTTCCACGCCACAAATTCTACATTTCCATGGGCCAGTGTTCTTGATAGATCTCTTTACAGTATTATGAATACCAGTAGGCACAGGACAAGAATTCGTTTGTGCATGGAAGAGTTTGTTGTGATGCCCAAGCATAGCATAGAAATCTGTACGGAAATTACAATATTGGCAGCCATATGCTTTAGAAGCCATTGTAGCGTGATTTTTCTTATGAAGGGCTAAAGAGGCTTTATGTGCCGCTCTATATGCACATTGGTCACATGCAAATGGCCTCTCTCCGGTATGAGTGCGATAATGCTGGACAAGTGAAGCCCGCGATGCATGTAAACTCCCGCATATATCACACTTCCATTTACCTGTTGACTCGACGTACACAGCTTTTCCTGAAGATCGTACATTATCTACATTACTAACACCATGAACATGTGTCATATGAATGTTAAGTCCGTTTTGCTTAGCAAACCCCATTGAGCAAATATTACACTTAAAATCAGTGACTAAGTCATGGGCACGGGTATGCTTGAGCAAGCCAGAGCTGTCACATGTGCGATAGTTGCATCGAGTGCAACTAAATGGTTTCTCTCCAGTGTGTTGTCTCATATGATTCTTAACTTGCCAGGAATACTTAGTTCGATAATCACATCCCGGATGGGGGCATGGATACCTCCGCTCCATTGCATCAGTCGAATCGTAAGTTCGAGGCTTCCTCTTCCGTTTCTCTAAATAATATAGCGCACCTGTATAGACACACAATATGCATGACCCATGTATCTACACTTATAGACTGCAAATAAATTATATTACTGCTAATTTTAATACACAAAGAAGCAAGCAATATTTTGAGAAAAAGGCAAAAGGAAGTTTGCATACTTGGTTGAGGAAAGTGCACTTTCAAACTCTCGCTTATCGTTTGAATAGATTCATCTGGTATTCCAGCACTTTTGACTTCTACAGTCTCCTGCTTAGGATTGTGCATTATTGAGTAAAATAAAAATCCTTCAGCCTTCAACTGCTCTAGCTACAAGTAAATACATGGGCATGTATGGTATGAGTTGGCTGTACATAAAGCACACGAAAGAAATAAGATTCTCCATAAAAAACCCTTAAGAGGTGTGATAGTTATTAGATGGCCTAAATCAAAACATTAGTATCAAAAATATACTCTACCATAGATAAATAAATGGAAAGAGCTTATTACCAGAGAAGAGTAAGTCTCCAGCAGATGTTCTACAGACGAAGGGGTTATCTCCACTTCTGGAAATGAGAATACGTCACCACCTTCTGCGCTAACCACATCAACATGTTCGGTTGTACGAAATACATACTGAGTTCCTTTGGGCTCTGACCCTGGATGAGCTGAGGTAACAGGGTCAACAAACTTTGCACCTAAAAAATAAAATGTGTTTTTATTATGATTTTTCATTTCTAGGAATTCGAAGTTAAACCATACATCTGTGGATAAAAGTTATCCTAGATCAGAACAGATCAGTACTGCAAGTACTACCATGATCCAAAAGGAATTTTCTGATTTAAATTTAGAACATTTGGCTAGAATAATCCCGGATGGATGCTTATTCCAAATAATAAAATAGTAGTACGAGAGGCATCTTTTATATAGATTTATTACCTAATATTTCGTTACTTGTCCAACTAACATCAGAGATGTTACTTGGACAAGTAACGAAATATTGGGTAATAAATCTATATAAAAAATGCGTCTCGTACTACTATTCATAATTAAAATATTATCCCAAACCAACATTTTTCAAATAATAAAAACAGTGGAATTTGCACTGCGTGTTTAACAATGCACGTCATTCTGTTCCAACTCCTAACTAAAGATACAGTAAAGGCTCGGCTATACTAGAGGATGTGAGCTACGACAGGCCGACTCCATTGCTCGTTGATATGATATCCAGTCAATAACCAAAGCCGATTTCTAATAAGTCATATAATTGGAGTTGGATGTAGCCAATATTAGTCAATTACAACAGTACGTCATGACAAACTGAAGACCAACATGTTGGTTTTTGCATTGGTAAATGACTGTTGGTCTTCGACCGAGGCTCTTTTGGCTGAAAATGGATAATCAGCCTCTAGTGTCGTGTTGTTCTTAACCATTAAGCCTATTACCATTTAACCTACACTATATAATGGAATGCTTATGTATAATATGATTTGTGTAACATAGTCAGCAAGATTTTAAGCTAATATAAAAAGTTGATCGTCTTTAGCTATCTACACATATTTAGCTATGAGCCACTGGTGCAATAATCTCTCAACATACATAAACAATTAATTGATGATTCAATACATGAGATTACATTATGTTACTTACCACATCCGACACAGAGTTTGCCATTTGCCTGTAGCAGGTCACAATTATAGCATGTCTAGAATAAAATATCTGTTATAAATACACACAAGATAAAGGTATAGAATTGTTAGCCATAGCCTATAGCCAAAAATAACCAAGTACAAAGGAATCAGTGTTTGTTTTCTTAGTAATTGATTGCAACCAACTTTAACCACTAGCTTGCCTGCGACACAATTTCAAAGCAAGAGAGAGAAAAAAGTCAAATTTATACTTACAACAAACTCTTCAGGAGGATTATCCAAAGACATGATCTAAACCAGTGAGGCACCTGTTATTACATCTGTAAGAACATGAACATCAAGTTGACACTGACAGGAGAAAAGATGGTGAAAAGCTGTTCAGTCTTAGGCTGACCACTCAGTCCCTGCGGATTAGGACTTAAAATAATAGAGGTCCCCTGTGTGCATTTCATCCGCATGCAGGATAAAGATCCACCTCTGCTCTCTTCGATACAACAGCAGCCCCATCACAGCGGAGCAGGTGAAAAACGGCTTCACGCTGGGTTCATGACAGGCAGTGACCGAAGAGTGGTGGTGAAAACTTGGTAAGCTCACACACCACTATAAAAATAAGACACACCTAGCCGTGGTATAAAATACCACCGACATACTCAGAATCGAGGGTCTGCCATTTACTTTATTTTTTTACTAAAGGAGAAAGGGTGCAACAGTGCAGAGATGACAGTGACACAAAACAGAGAAATAAGGGGAAAAGTGAAACAAAATGGGTGAATGGATTTGGGAGACTTTATATTTTAAGCAATTCTTATCTATCACCAATTGGAGATGGGCGGGTAACAGCAAATAAAACGGCAAGTACAAACAGAAGTGAGGTGTGATGAGAGGCTGGCATCATGGATGGCTAAAGAGGACATGGCCACGGCCCACAGGAAACACTGATAGTAACAATGACATCTAAATCAAGACTAAGTGGTGAGCCTGAAATCAGTGTTGAAAGGGAGGGTACACAGAAGAATATGACGTACGATTAATATATATATTTAATCAAAATTTTAACTATTTCTATAATAAAATAGATATGATTGCACATAATTGTATAATTTGTTATTGACCAGTTAGTACTAGTGCCTAATTACATGTGTGCGCATTGTAAAAATATTGTTGGTTTCTGTTATTCTACATGTGTTTAACTGGGGTCTGATCTTCTTTCATAACTTCCCCCACATTTCAACCATGTCTAAAAGGGCCTGAACAGCTTTCTGTTTTAGCTTAAAGTCATACGTTACAGAAAAAAGTTCAATTCTAAAGAAAAACAGAAAGAGATATTTTTATACACATACATGCAATTAGACACTGGTACTAACTGGTTGCTATCTTAGCATGTATGACCTGCTCCAAACCAGACACTTCTCATCCTACTGACAACTTTTATATGATAACACAACAGGAATTAAGACACATTCAAATGTGCCCACGGTGTTCAGTAAACGGTGAACGCAGTGTATAGTTATCACTAGGGGTTACACACTAGGGGTTACACCCCCGATGCCCATGTCACTATTACTTTCACTTCCTATTGTAATTAATTATATACTTTAGTTAAAATTAATACATTAATTTTAGTTTAATATTAGCAACTATTTGACTGCAACACTAATACTCCTGCTCTTACTCTTCTGGTTGAACCAACTCACTTGAAAGGCAGGCTTTACATGGATGCTGCTCAGGTGATCGACCAAACCACGAGACCAAGCCGAAGGGAGAAGAACCCCACCCCCACACCACTGCCAAACCAAGACACCATATCCCGACAATTACCCGTTCGGAACTCGGGCCCTCACTTCTGTGCTAACTCTTTTCTTTAGTTGCATCAGTTTTAGTTTAAACTATACGTCTTATTATTTATAAATAAATAAATTTTTAAACATTGAGTTCTCGATGACAGCCCTACAAAACTTACAATGATAACAATTTTATTATCTCATGGTTAATGTTATAACTAATTACATTACATGTATATTAAATCAAAATTATATTATATATAAATATATATTTAATACCATAATATAATTACATTAAAAAATTATGATTATATACTACAAAAATAAACATAATAATATAATTACATTAATATAAATAAATATTTATATTTTGTGATCTCCTTACTTATCTTATGATAAAAATATAATAATAATTATAATTTAATAACAATTATAATCTTGAAGTATATAATAAATAATCACAACATTGAAATAATCATGATCTATTCTATGATAATAATCTAATGATTTAAATTGATTATGATATTCTTCAGAGATACCAGACTCGAGTTAAAGACTGTCAGTCGAGTTAATTTAAGCAATATTTTATGGCTTATTAGGACCCGTGACTTGAATATAATATAGCCATTAAAGACTTGAATTGTAATTCAATTATGGCTATGATCAAAGACTCTTAACTCACACATCATTACGTTGAAACATTCAATAACATTTCATTGGGCAGCTGTAAATTGCAATGAATAGAAATAACCACAGTTATAACCACAATTATAACATATTTTACATTAAAACAGTGACATTTTCCTAACAATTTCACCATAAGCTAAATAATAGCCCAATAACTCGATAAAAGACTCGAGTTAAACAAGAAAAGAATTGAATTGAAACTTGCTTGTAGTTAACTTGGATAACTTGATAAAAACTTGAGTTTCTGGGGACATGTAAATATTTAACTTGCAACTTAAAGTTTTGATCTGTCACTAAAAGAATTGACTTGTCTTGTCTTGATGTGAGTTCCTAGACCCCTTTTGGGGAAAGGAGGAACTATCAGGTTCACAGACCTTCTGTTAGTCCGCTATTATCTCTTCAGTGTCGAGCTCTCTTGCAGTTCTGATCAGAAAACTGCGTAAGAAAACGCTAGTATTGCAGACAACAGAGCTAAAAGATTGTACATTACTGGTGTTAATATCATGTGAGATTTTCATTAGTTCAAGAGCAGACACAAGATTAGGAAGAAGAGACTCATGCTCAACGACAGTATGAGATAGGGCAAATCTGCGACTCTGTCTAATTTTAGTTAGTGAGCTGAGGTGTAAAATATTTCTATTTGTAGTAATTGAAACCTCTCTAACTTTAAGATTTTTAATAAAACGTATACCTTTGCTTTGCACAGCCTCCAGCTTTTGTATCAACCCTTGTGCAGTGGGGTCCCATACCTCACAAGCATGCTCTCGAATTGGTTTGCATAATGTATTGTAGGCTAATAATTTAATTGGTTCGGGAGCATCGTATAATGTGATCTAATTAATCCCAGGATTTTCAGTGCTTTATTGAAATGAATATGTTTTCCCCATTTCATGTCACTGGTCATATGCACCCCTAAATATTTGGCCGATTCACACCGTTTTAAAAGTACCCCATTTAAGAAGTAACCATTATAATATGTTGTATTTGCTCTGCCACCAAAGATTATAACATTACCTACTTTTTGATGCATTAAAACTCATTCCATTTATTACATTCCATTTATAGAGGTTGTCAAGATTGCTTTGCAGCTTAGTGTAGTCAGAATCACTTCTAATTTTTGTATATAGCAAAGTGTCATCTGCAAATAATCTAATGTTGCAGTGTTTCACGCAATCCACAATATCGTTAATGAAAATGGTGAACAAAGCTGGTCCCAACACACTTCCTTGTGGCACGCCTAATGTTACAGATGTGGTGCTAGATTTATGACCATTAATTATCACTAGCTGCCGACGACTTAGGAAAAATGATGAGATCCATCTTATTATTCCAGGTTGAATATTATATTTTATTAGCTTATGGATTAGGATACGGTGAGGCACCACGTCAAAGGCTTTTGAAAAATCCAGCACCACCGCATGTGTAGGCACGCCTTTATCAATACTGTAAAGGATATTATGCGAAAGACATGCGTAACCTGAAGAGTCACAACTAAGAGTTGGCCATAGAAACCTGGGTTTCCAAAATATAACTTGCACACAATCTGAATTATTCTTAGAAATGACATTCATATGGATATTGATATGGTTATAAATTATCAGTAGATTCCGATTGAGATTGCCAGAGAGAGAGCTCATCGCCCACAACTATACTATGACTGTTTTAATTTTATTTAAATATTTTAGTGGATTAGCCCTCATCCATACAACTAATTAATAATTATAATATAATTTAATATAATAATTTTAATAATCTAAATCTTTCCTTATCATAAAAAATAACCATTCATATTTCATAACCATATCACATCGGCCTTGCCAAGTACGACTGGTGAAAATCAGAGAGACTCAGCATTTTGGTGGGGTGTTTGTTTTTGGTGGGCTACCACAATTTGAGTTGAGAATCAGGGAGACTTGGTTAGTAAGCCTGGCCATAATGTATGCGAATAGCAGACGTCTACTTTTACATTGACCAATGAATGCCGTGTCACAATTTGCTTTTTCACAGCTTAGAACACAATAATGGCAGCAAGAAAGGCATACATGTTATGCGCATGTCCCAGAGTTTATTCTATTTATATAAAATACTATATAGGTCATACAGGTTTCCGCCAAGTTTGATAGTATATCTAGCTTAAATCTATATATTTCTGCCACATTTGATATGGGCTGTAGCATGTTGTTTCAAGCTAGAAATGATCGATTTAACTTCACAGGCAATTTTGACCCGGTTTAGCATATCGGCCTAAGGTCAAGGCTGTTATTACCATAACAAAATCAAAGTTTATAGAATTAGTATTATATTATAATTATTATCTCGGAACTTTGACAAAATACATTTTGATTTTCAGTTTATGTATACCGTACCGTCGATGTTTACTGATGATACTTTAATTTACAAGACTATAAAGACTCCCTCTGACAGTTCAGGTTTTCAAAATGACTTAAACAGACTATGTGACTGGAGTACTTCTAATTCCATGAAATTTATTTCATCAAAAAGTAAAGTTGTGGTTTTTACATCTAGAAATGCTGCTGCTTTCAATAGTGACTATTTTTTGAACAATGATCACCTTGAGCAAGTAGATATTTTTAAATATCTTGGTCTATATTTAAATTCAAATCTTAAATGGGACATCCATATAAATATAGAGTATTAGTATATCATAATCATTAATAAAGCCTCTTCCATGTTAGGGTTGCCGAGGTATGCTTTGTGGGATGCTCTGTCCAATGTTAAGACAGTGGCTTGTTTTTCATTATGCCGGTCAATACTTGAGTTTGGTTGCAAAGTATGGGACCCCTATTTTAAGCATCTTGTAAATAAGTTAGAACTTTTGCAGAATCGAGCAGTTAAATTTATCTACAATGTGAGGGAATGGGATGTATTTATTAGTAAGATCCGAAAAGAACATCAAATTGAGTCTTTAAAAAGAGGCGTCAGTCGTCCTGCATCAATTTCTTTCACAATATACTAGCAAATGAACATCTGCATCCCAATCTTTGCAATTTGTTAAACTCCATAACATCTAATAATTTAAATGTTTCAACTCGTTCTGGTTCCTTTAACTCTTTGTGCTCTAAAACTAACATCTAGGGAGCTGAGAACAGGGGAACTAGTAGCGGAATAATATAATTACTGACAAACTGAAGGTCTCAACTTTTCTCCAATTGGAGGTCTCGAGACACTAAAGACAAACAGACAAACGTGAAAACCAGAGGCAAAATATGTGTTGTTCCCGAAGAATCGAATTTGGCTATGTACTATCATATTAATCAATGTAAAAATTATTTTAAATTATATAATATATGATATTATAATAATTATTTATTAATATTAATTATTGATACATCATCATCTGATCTACATGTAGGCCTAAATTAATATTTAATATTATATTTTTTTTATTATTTAATATTAAATTTTATTAAAAATATATGTCCATTGAGTTGTTATATTATTTTATTATTATATGAAATTCAAATTAGTAATGATTTGATGGCCATGTAGATGTAGTAGTAACAGCAGGAACAGCAGAGTGAGAGTCAGTATGAGATGAGTACTTCAACTGAGTATCAGTATGAGTATGATTAAATCATAAATGAATTTAAATAAATAACTTTTCACTTTCTTGAGCAGTCTCGTCTGACTGATGTTAATGAAATGAGGTAAGATTTGAAAATGCCTTATGGTATTGCTGCAAACCCATCTACATTTTACTGGGCATATCGTAAAAAATATTGTTGCGTCGAGCTGGGTAGTTGAGGCCTAGCCGTACAACATACAGGTAGGAGTGCAGGGTAAAAGTTGTCAAAACTGGTTGACCAAACAATAGGGGGCTAGGGCTAGAGAGAGTGGGCAGGTCCAACCCGACAGAACTGTAAGTGCACAACGAGGTAGTGGAGTGACAGGGAGACATTCCCAGGGCCAGCGGCGAGTGCCCGATACCATACTTTTAGCAGTAAGCAGTAATAGACAGTATAAGCCAGTGCAGTAAGATAACTTTATTGAACAACAGCCTACAAACAATTGAAGTCTGAAAGCAAAATTGAGCTACTCATATACTAAATCTAATTCCGATTTATGGTCAGAAGGTTAACCAGTACATCAAGGTCTGTTTCAGACCAAAAGTAGCCTGAGTAACAGTCGGTTCAAAATGACTCGGATTATAGGTATAATAAAAGCCAAAGAAATCAAATTATGCATAAAATGTAACTGGTAGTTCCGGTACATAAGGGTGATTGCCAAGACATATTAGTAGAGTAATACAGTAAAAGCATACAAAATGTAACTAATGCAAATATATACAATTTTTGCAACAAGCATTCACGTAATTGCAAGACATGAGTGAATGCTATGAATCAACTGTAAGAGTTTCTGTCTCTTGGGGGAGGCAATGTCACATAAGACATAACAATAAACAACTAGGATTGATGAAGAAGAGAACTCTCAATCGGGCATTTTGAGCAAGCACATCTAATTGCCTTTAAGGCATAATATTTTTGTCTCTCTCACCTTTTTGTTATGCAGCAAATGCTTGAAATTTGTCAGGATTGAAGTCAATGCTGAAAAAATTAACAACTGTACTATAGAGAATCTTTGATTTTAAACAATGAGTACATGTTATCTAGTCCTAGACCTTGAGTCGTAAAAATTGCAGTGTTGACAAGTCAAATTAGCTTATAAATTATCCATGAGGTCATGCATATAAGATATTATTGCAAAATGTCACTCTCGTCTCATTCGGACATGAGATAACTGCTTTTGGTTTTATTGAGATGAATCTATATTTAGTTAGCAGTATGAAGTGAGTATTGTATTGCAATTTAGGAATAGTGGTTGTTCATACATTCTTGTTGACTTCCATTTCACCTCTGTTTTTCATATGCTTAGTGATTTAAAAGTTAATTCTAATTCCAAATGGAGCATGCCTATTAAACCTAATTCACTAATATTATTAAACTTTTGTTTTATAGGTGAATGGGACTACTCACTTAGATTGGTCCTCCTGTTGAGCTCCAGCGTCTGGATAAAATTATAACCTGTGGCCGTTATGTTAATTAAAGCATTCATTGTCAGTCATAAGACTGTTCATGAAGACCATGGGGCTCTGACATACACTGTAAGTAGTTTCCTTTCAATAAGGTACAATATAACTATTAAAATAATAAGATAATATCTCTGGGGCCGAACACAATTCTTTAACGTGGCTACCCAACAGCAGAACTAGTCGAGGGGCCACCACTGCTCCTAGAGCTGGATATTAATTATAGTTCGATATGGCACGGAGGAAAAGCCTTCTTCAGGACGAAAACATCTAGGTCATTGGTGGGACTCGAACCCTGTCCTTACAGATAACTTTCGTCATTGCTGCAAGACCAGAGTGACTAGCGCTAGACCACTCAGCTACCAACACCTAACTGGTTGTTAGTTAATACAATAAGGGTGATCAGTTATAATAAATTACACCAGGCAACCAAAGTAGATTTAGTTGGCCAATGAGTTGTTGACATTTTATGTTGTAAGTGCTAGTGGCTTGCTTCTGGAATTACCTAAGTGAAAACAAACTAATGTAGACATAGACCTCTGATTTTTGTGACATTTTCAAAATTCATTGTTCAATATTATTTTTTCAGGCGTTTGTTGTTGATGTTTATGTGAACGGAGTTAAGCATATTATCGAAAAACGTTACTCTGAATTTGAAGAGCTGCATAAAACGGTAGGTCTGATCTAGTAATACAATAATACTGTACAACTACCAACATCTACCTCTTCTTTGTTACTTACTATACAACCATGTACATCTAAATCTATGTACAATGTACTACATAATGTCTTGTTGCATTTTAGCTTCTACATAGGCACTATGTTATTCTTGATGTTATGTATTACAATTGAAGTAGACCTAAAATTTTAGCTTAAAAAAGAAATGACGGTTCCATATTTTCCCCCCAAGAAAGTGTTGAACAAAAGCTCTAAATTTATAGAAGAAAGAAGAACACAGCTAGAAGCATACTTACAGGTGGGTTCTTATGTAGGCCTGTCTTGTGGGCAACTATCCAGTGCCACAGATACTTAGGCCTAGTTAATTTCTTATACAACTAGACAAAAGAGATCTAGTAGGCCTATTGAAATGATCTTTTTTTGATATTCTTGTTGCTGTTGGGTATTTAGCCCTCTTATTTAGCAGACCTCAAAGGCTGAAGCTTTTATGAGTGACAAGAGCTCACCTTCCAACACAGGAATGTATAGAACTTGATCCTGCATACTCTAAGGTCTGCAAGTCAACAAGTTATTCAATGCATCATTGCAGTTGAGTTTAATCATTTTATATGAGCAGAGAAAATATGCAATTATTTATTTCTCAATCAGTTGTCATCATCAGGCAGGTTTCAGGTTATTCATTATTATGTATGAATTTAATTAGCAAAGTGTACAATGCATGTATATTACCCTATTTCTAGCAATTACTCAAGTCATCCGAATATACACCAGCACTACTTATATTCCTGCGTATTGAAAGAGATGTTGTGGATATGAAAACGGATGACAATTCTCTAGAAGTAAATAATGGGTATGGGATTCATGTATTAGTTTTTAGTTGTGCGATAAATTGATTTTGAACTTTCCATGTGTGTAACAACTACTGCATGCATTCATAGTACTACTGTATGTATTCATAGCACTACTACGTGTATACATAGCACTACTACTATATGTATTCATAGCACTACTACATGTATTCATAGCACTACTGCATGTATACATAGCACCTACTACATGTATCCATTGCACTAGTACATGTATCCATAGCACTAGTACATGAATTCATAGCACTGGTACATGTATACATAGCACTACTACATGTATTCATAGCACTACTACATGTATTCATAGCACTACTACATGTATCCATAGCACTACTAAATGTATTCATAGCACTGCTACTACGTATTATAGTATTCAGGATACAGAAAGTCAGCTCACCATGTGTCCCTTCAGCAAATCTTCCAGTTCCTTAGACAATAGCTCCAACTCTAGAGGTAAGTTCCAATAAACACTATCATGGATATCAACCAATAGTAGTACCACTGCTAGCTACATTTTATAGTTTTATATAATATTGATAAATTGATTTTTGTGGTTTTCATTTTGTAGAAGTCTCACCAGATATCATACTGCAAGGAATTTACAGGGCAATGTATGCTTCTTAAAATATTCACAACACATCACCATGGAGAGGTTGTTAGACTACATTCCTTTCATATCCCAGTAATGCTCAACTTAGTTTATATATTGTTATTACATGTCGTAGTCAAAACTTTTTTATTATTTTGTAAATAGATTTAGGATTATATATTTTATACCATTTGTGTATCATATGTTAGGCTTTACTGTTTGTAAACTATTCTGATAGCAGACAACTAAGGTTGTTCAACTTTATTCATGAAGTAATACATTCAGTATAAGTAAAGTAAAATATAAGTCACCACATATTACATTATTTTAGTAACCCAGACATAATATAGTGGTAGATAACAAAAAGCTGGAGCCTCTCTCTTTGACTGAAGTACTGGTTGGATAATGATTAACCAACAGACTAGATTGAAATGTCACGTGTGTACACGGGATATATATTATACCAACTAAAACATAAGACAAGGCAGAGCCACTCTATACAAAGTAACTCTAGACAATTAATGCCAAAATAACAGTAGGGGAGATAATTCTAATTGTACATGTGCGTGTAAATTCCACGGCCAATTTATAATATAAATGTACAATAGAGGGAATAGGTGTTTCGAAAATCTAGTCTTATTAGAATAACTTCCTCCATTTGCATACACATTTTTGTGATTAAGATTAATCCTATATACCAACTGTACAATTGACCTTCACCCTAGGCAATGTCAGGTTACATCTGGTTGGCCTGCCTCTGCTACATCCTGGCAGAGTGTACCGGTATCAGCAGTGAGGTCTCCAGATTCAGAAACTGGCCTGAGGGAATACATCATTAAATTGTCATGGTCAAGCATCCATAGTGTTAACTAGTAATGCTGTACAGTATGGTGTTTTTCAGCAACACTACCATAGATACTTTGAAATACTCTGCAATTTTATCGTATGCTTTCAATAGGACATCAAAAAGATACAAGTTGTGTTTATCTGTATGCGTTATACAATACATCATACCTGCACAAATAGTTAAATGGCTTGAACTCCTGTTCTATTAGAGATAACATCTCCTTTGATTTCTAAAAGTCAAAGCAAAAACAGAAATCACTAAAAATCTTTTGCTACAACAGACATGTTAGTGCATGGTATATAATGCATATAATAACCATCTATCTGTATGTGTACAGTATGAATACTTTATGCATGGTCAGTCCACAGTCAGCGTCACGGCACCCTTCTGGACGCCATCGAATATTCCCTAAGTCTAGGTGTGTGTTATTTAACACTACAATAAGTTGGGTAAGCTAAAGGTCATGTTTGAAATGTCTAGAACATACTATTATCAACATTGTTTTTAGAAATAAGCACCTTTTAATTTGTCCACAAACAAAACCTCACAGACATAGAACAACATTTGTTTTTAATAATGTTTTGGTTTTGTGTATTAAATCAAGTGAAATGACCAGTTTCATATTCATGGTTTATCTGGAACATTGTCATTATGGACACTCATAAGCTATTGATCATATCATTAGAAGTTTTCCTCTCTCAAATTAGAAAATTGATTTTTAGAGAGGACAACTTCTAATGGTGAACAATAGCCTGCTGACTCACTGTGCATGTGAAGCCTGTGAAAACCAATGGCCACTAGGCAAATGTTATATGTAAAGTAAATAGACACTCCTCTTCTTTTACCTGTGGTTAATCATTTAAGTTATAATCAACGTACACAACCCAATTCTATATTTCTTGACCGTAAAGCTTGAAAAATACTTTGAGAGTAGTGGGTGGTTATTTTAGCAATGTTCTCCAAAACTTCGGCCAAGTGGTTGGGGTTCACATTAAGCCAGCCTACCTAGTGAAAAAGGTGCTAAGCTGGAGTAAATAATGGAAAAGTAGGATTGATACCTCATCTATGACACTGTCTATAGATGAACCTTTGGATAGTCGGGATCTCTTCTTATGTATTGGCTTACTCTCCATTATCAACTCTTCTAACTCATGAGCTGGGTCTACGTTTAGTTTCTTCTGCAGAATAAAACGAAACTAGAGTGTCAGAAACTATGATAGACACAGTTGATACAGTATGATGTAACGCTGTAAACAAAGATTTTCCAAGTTATAACTATGTGTACCTTATCACTGCATAACACTTACATACAACCTGACCTTCTAATGTTCCTGTTTTATGTATGAGAGAGGATAACATCCAAGTTGTAACTATTATTTAGTAAGCAGTAGTAGACATACTAACTTAATTGCAGAAGACGACTAATGATGCCGACTGACAGTAAAATTATTATTATTTATCCACTTTCATTACATATACATGTACTTGTACATGTATATGTAAAAGACTGAGGAATCTAATCACATGGAGATATGCACATGGATCCATGTGGTTAGATATAATATACTATATAAGTAGCCAGACTTACTGATGGCATGAAGGATGGAGTAAGTTTTCCAGAGTTAATCTCATCCATAGTCATCCCTAGTTTACTTGATACAGCTGAGTGTGACATTAGCCTATTCTCAGTGTCCAACACTAACATCTAAAATACTAGTACATTATAACGGCATGTATAATAATATAATACACCATAGCACTACCAATATAATAAACTACATATACTTGAATATCGTCACATAACAAGGACTGTCACACAGTTTGCTTGCACTACACATTTTCAAAATTACAAACAAACTCATCACACATGTACACCTACATGTATATACGCTATATGTATGCAATAGTGTGCAACCTTACAATAAAATTAGTAAAACCAGCAAAAGCTAAAAGTTTTAGAAGTATATACGTGTAGGTATGAGCTTCAGCTACAACTGACAAACATTGTATATGAAATTCTTGTTATTATTTTTGGCATCGCACTGGTAGAACACTTGCAAAATAGAAATAAAAACAATATTCCAGGCTAACTTGTGAAATACCAAACCAATTTCTGACAGTATTACCTCAAATAGTAAAACAGTCTAGTAACAGAAGCATTGCAAATGATCTCTAGCAAATACCCTTGATCTTACCTTGTTAAGAAGTGAGCAAAATGAAGAGGACAATGAGGAAGAGAACTTCAGCATCGAAGTCTGATTAAACATGGATACGGCAGCCTCTGCTGTGTCTGGTATTCGGTCAAACGGTCTCTAGGTAAATAGCATACACACTATGTCAGAGTGATAATAATGTATTGATTAACCTAACAGTTCAACAACTTAGCAGCACGACAAATGTAGAGATCACAGTTATGTACATATACTACAGTGTAGAGATCACTAGAGTGTAGAGATCACATTCATGTAAACCTGCTAGGATATTCTGTAACGAACAAATGACGCAGTATATTCCGTACTAACTTTTTGTAGTATTTCCTCAAAAAAGAAAAGCAAAAATCACTCTAGACATCTGATGACAGCACTTGATACTTTACAACAAGTTTTAAATGACATCTTTCGGAGTCGAAATATAATATTTTCAAAATACAATATTATATACCCATGTACCATTAAGTGAATGCTATGCTGGTGGATAACAGTCAACCTTGAACTGCGGCTATTCTACAAAATAACTACATGTACCTATACAACATAAATATTATTTTGATAAATTTACATCTTAGCACCAAGGCTATTTCTAGACTATGCGTTTATAAAGTTGTCTCCCCTGTCTATAATATATCAGGTAGAAAAGAATATAATATACCAGACACTTACTTGTCCATGGTAGAGCTCATAGCATGTGACGGCTAAAGACCACCAGTCAACTGAATACGAGTATCCATTAGTAGCACCAACACGTGTTGAAAATATTTCTGGAGCTAAAATCACCATCATACAACCTCAAATCTCATCTAACCAGCTATATAAATTTAGTTAGGACATACAAACACAGTTATGGCATAAACTTTGTTATATTTTCATGTTGTCAACTACTGCATTATATTGTATATTGTTGCAATTGTACAAAGTGATTGTAGAGTTGTCTGCTTTTGTCATACTACTTGATATACAGTAGATATAAAATGAACCATGGGATGCTAGCCCTACTACAGAAGTACAAACTTCATCTCAACTCAGTGACATATAAGTTTTACCTACCCATATAGCTCCATGTACCAGTCTCACTGTGAAGCAAACTATCACTAGTTTGTAGCTTAGTAGCGACATTGAAATCAGTTAGATGAATATGGCCTACAAAATAACATTGTAACATGTAACAAATAATATTGTAACATGCATAACTTAGACTTTATACTAAAAATTTGACAGAATCATCAACGATGGACAGTATAAAAAAGTATATTTTAATAAAAGACAAGCTAGGAATAGCAAAAAATATTGTTGAATCTGAAAGCTGCAAAGTTATCTTCTCTCTGCCATTCTAGAGAGAAGACAACTTTTTAGAACTTGAGAGCCCTGGGTAACACAAACAATAGATAACAAGAAATCTTTATTATTTTTAATGTAAATTAGCTTTAGCTTTATAATATTGTAATATTACATTGTAAATACATGTTAAAAATAATCATTATGCATAAAATTAGTAGAACCATTGTTGGAGCTTCGCAACAATGGGTTTTGATGACACAACGTCGTAACAATATTGCACATTCTA
The DNA here is from genome assembly GCA_935421135.1 of Bugulina stolonifera. Lineage (NCBI taxonomy): Eukaryota > Metazoa > Bryozoa > Gymnolaemata > Cheilostomatida > Bugulidae > Bugulina > Bugulina stolonifera. Next base: position 9,673,841 of record OW285189.1, read on the forward strand.
TAAAATATGTCTTGTTGATAGTATACTATCGAATACTAATCGTTAAAGATGACGGAGCTGTTAGTTTTATCGAAACTAATCATTACAGTCATCATTTCCTGCCTTGTGAAATTGGTCATGTCTATGGGACAGGAAGTAGAATCTGCTTGGTGTTTGCAGATATGTATTCTTACGATATATTTCATTGTGGATTGTCTGTTGTAAGTATTTAGACAGATGATTCTCTCTACTTATGAAGGAACTGCTGTGTATCATATGCTACCCTTTACTATAGTCATTCTGCAGCAATGTACATGTACTCTGCACTTGTATCTCATTAGAATTGGCTGACAGTATACTTTCTTCTATATTACATGTCATAGTATTATTTATAGTTTGAAGCTGAGGCTACCAAGACAGACTATCCCTTTAAGGACTGTTGGCATCAATACCAATGAGCTGCCACTGTCACCTAGCCACTCAAGAACTAACAATGATTGTGAAAGTACCTCATCAGGTACACAGACTACTGCCCAATGTATAGGTACTACAGGTACACAGACTACTGCCCAATGTATAGGTACTACAGGTACACAGACTACTGCCCAATGTATAGGTACTACAGGTACACAGACTACTGCTCAATGTATAGGTACTACAGGTACACAGACTACTGCCCGATGTATAGGTACTACAGGTACACAGACTGAGCACATTATAAAATCTAACGTAACAACACAGACTCAGCCAAAAATCAGCCAAAAAATTGTAACAGAGACTAGAGAGTTTAAAGAAGATACGGCGGAGGGGTGGAACCAAGATAACGATAGAGCCACAGCCAAGAAAATGCAAAAGTCCAACAGAATCCTCTACTCTTGGGTAAAACATCCACAAAACCAGAAGATGTGTGTAACGAAAGGCCTTGAAAACCCGTATCAAAATATGGATGCCACCGTACAACCAACTAACATCGGTAAGGGAATAAGTGAAGTAAAATTAGGCTAAAAGTAAAATGTACTGATATGGCCAATACCTTTGTCATTGACACAAAAATGCAAGGAACTTCAGCATTGTGATAACAACGCAATGGTATTGCATACATGATAATCACAAAACTATTTTGAAAATTCTACTAAAATACCTTCCAAGAAGGTTCTTAAGTGCATACATATCATACGCTGATCTGCAACTGTAATGCCAAATTTTAAAAGTCACTACAAATACTTATTTGACAGGTGATGGTAGAGCTCCACCACGAAGAGCAAACAGGTTTAGGAACCGAATACTGAGGTTTATCACCTGCACCTCGAGTATAAGAGGAGATAACTCCAGCTAGACTCATTACTTGATCTACTTACCACCTACAGATCTACATGTATATATATAATATACAGTCACCATGTCTGATATAATTTATATGTACATGTACAATGTATATCCATGCAGATATCCATGGTTCATACCTAACAATATTGCAGTGATGCATATGACACTACAAACCTTCCAATCTTTACAACTATTCTAAACAGTATTATTTCTATAACATAATAGACTTTGTTATAATCCGAATTTGGAATGGTGGATTAGTGCTAACTATAATGGAAGTTCCATCATTAGTATACTAGCTGTTGGTACATGCTGTTAGTACATGTACTTGTTTTAAATAAATTTTAATTTAAAAAAATCAAAATACTCCGTGCAGATGTTTGCTCTAGTGCTACATGAATGCAGGTATTAACATTCAGTCTGTACAATATACAGTGTACATTATATTACTTACCATCTATCCCCAGGAGGAGATTCTCAGGTTTTATGTCCCTAAAATAGAAAATAAACTATATTATAGCCCAGCGTTCAGTTGGCTATTCCTCAAATGTACCCTTGGGTAAAATGAGAACAAAATCCAATGAGTTGATCACTACATTAGGATAAGACAATGGGGGTGGTACATGTACATGTAGAAGTATAATGTACATGTACATGCAGTATATGCATGCAATTATTAGGCCTGGGCCACACCATCCAAGCTTTGATGAAATTTTCAGATTGATGTGAGTGAATATGTTTGCTTTGGTTGTAAAGAACTTGCAACAGTGTGGTTATCCGAGTGTTGAGTGGATTATCTACGTAGTCCTATATTTATACACAACATGTAACATAAAATATTACTAGAATGTATTACTATTAATATGTACATAATATAATTACAGTTATAGTACATGTACATGCGGTACCCATAACTCCATATAATATAATCATACACCCATGGTACATGCGGTAACCATAGCTCCATATTATAACATCGCATACACAGACTGACGGCAGATGAAAGTCTAAAATATGACTTTCACAAAGTTTTTAATCTACTTTATGCTCTTGTTGAGTTTCCTTGAGTATTTTATTCTTATAACACAGGAGTGTTTTATAGAATACAATATTATACTACACTAATTAGTAGTTATACTCCCTGCTTATTCTTTGTATTCACGTAATGTTGTATCAGTAAGTAATGTATGCATAAACTGTCTAAACATAACTATACCTGTATAACCAAGTACTCTGATATAATATCATGTGATATACTCATTAAGAAGTTGTACAAAATATATTTTTTCTCAATGCTTGTATTGGTACAGCACAGTCTAGCTGGTATACTTAATTTTACATGTTGATCAATGATCTCTGATCAAGTGAGTATCAAAGTATCATAGTTGAACTGTATCAGGAGGTCAATGATTTCGGATGAAAATAAAGCAATCATAACAAGGAGTTGACATTCACTTTTAAAATTTTGAGAGAAGCATGACACTCACTGAGAAGCTGTATGCTTACTCTGAGATGAACACATTGTAACCTGTACAGTAATACAAAATATAACCATACCACTGGATTAGCAGCAATAGGCTGCTCACTACTCAAATAGACAAAATGATGGATTATGCATGGAAATAAATTATTAATGCAGGGAAATGAGGAACAAACGATGCCATATCGCTGCCATCTCTGACAGCTAATGTAAATGCAAATTCAACACACTAGCTAGCTAGCTGTCTGTAAGCCTTGCTTCTGCTATGACTATCTCCTAGTATACTGATATTGTATGTATCTAGCAGTTTAGATAGTTTAGATAGAGGTCTATAACTATAACATGGATAATGACTGTAGCAGAAACACTGGTAAATGCATAGTTTAGTAGTGACTGCTAGGAAAGCATAGTATGGAGAGATTCAATAAGAGTAGGACATGACTATCCTACTATTGATCTGTTTAACAAGGCCATTAGAAGTTTTTGTTTGATATCATGTCTATAGATCATATGATCATGTCTGTGATTACATGGTATCGAATCACCACAAGCAAACTGTCCTATCTGTTACTAACAGTAGAACTGTAAATACATGAATGTGAGTACTACAATCTAAACTTGTAGCATAATGGCCATTTTATACTCTAATAGCTACAATTTATATTATTCTCACCACCACTCTACTATTACTACTATTACAACCGCAGCAGATGGTACTAAATTCAAATATACTGGAAAAACAGTCCACAGTCACTCATGCTAAACAATAGCTAATTGTAGGCTAAGATTTCACTGGACCGAGAGGATGACAACTCCGTGTATACCACTAATACGTAACATCCATATATATTCAGTAATTGCAAAAATTGTTACTAATAAAGTTGCTACGACTACCACATATACATGTACTTACTTGCAGACTGTGTATGGTTAGTATAAGAACTTACTGTGTATTATTAGTATAAGAACTTACCTATGTATTATTAGTATAAGAACTTACCTATGTATTATTAGTATAAGAACTTACTATGTATTATTAGTATAAGAACTTACCTATGTATTATTAGTATAAGAACTTACTGTGTATTATTAGTATAAGAACTTACATATATATGGTTAGTATAAGAACTTACCTATGTATGGTTAGTATAGGCCTAAGAACTTACCTATGTATAATATGAAGTGTACGAAGGTAGTCTAACGCTGATGATAACTCTAGCATGTATATGGAGACATCCCGTTCACTAAACCTGTGAGATTTAGAGAGATGATACCTCAAGTCACCACCTTGTAACAGATCCACGACCAAACACATGTCCTCAAAGTCATGGAAAGCAAACCTACCAACATAAAAACAGTTTCCATTACGCATTTACCTGTATTGATGTACTTACCTATTTACCTGTATTGATGTACTTACCTATTTACCTGTATTGATGTACTTACCTATTTACCTGTATTGATGTACTTACCTATTTACCTGTAATAGATAAACCTTTGAACAATGAAGGCAATTTAAATTTGATACATTTATTTATTGATCTTGCTTACATCGTAGAGATAGTCGATAAGGCCATGTAACATACACAAGTATTTAGATAGGAATACTACATATTTGACATGCATATGATCATAATATAACCTGTAGTAATATGCATGTGTATCCACTTCCAGCACAATATCTATGTTTAAGTGTTATATGATTCTACAAATTAGCTGATATCATATTCAACCAGTGTATAAAATATTGATATTTAGTATACATCAGCTACCAATTAGCCTGTCCTTTAGACATAGCATGTAACTTTCAGTTAGTATATAATTGTATACAGTATGTGTTCCTGTGCATACATGTATGTAGTATGTACCCATCACCTTATTATTGGCTGTAAATTACAGCGCTAATGTTTACGAGACCTCTGTTAGTGCTTTGTGTATATAATAAATACACAATATAATGTGTATCTTCAATTTACACCCTGTAAGGTATTAATAGTATACTGACAGCTTGGGTTTCCAAATATAGGATGGGTAAGATAAGATGGGTATATTGGTAAGTGACTGTACAATATTAGCCTTGAATAGTCACCCATCCAGTAAAGGAGCAACATACCCATCCTTTATGTTGGAGGGTTTCAACACCACCCAGACTACCACATCAAAAATGTAGAAAGCCAAGGCTATACTTACCTGAGGTTCACTATATGATCATGTTGTATACACCTGAGTAGCTTTAGTTCTTCTATAATATTTACAACTGCCCCTTCTTTGATACATTCCACCTTGTTCATATATTTCATTGCATACAACTTCTTACTATCATTCTTCTGGGCAATACAGACCTATTAATATATAGACAGACGATGAATAATCGAAAACTATGAGAACTAATACTTTGGTAAGATCTGGGAGCAGTTACACAAACAATGATGGAACACAGCAGATATAGATAAATTACTATTAGTAGAACTTCTGAACTGTCATTGGGAAATGAAAAGAGCAACAGTTGTGTTTTGAAAGCATATAATGTACGTGTATATAGTTATGCTGCATTGTCTGTATCAAAGTGGAAACGTACTAGGGAATTGGAGTGAATTTAGTACCAACAGTCCATCAAAACTAGACCTACAAAACTTCGGTTAAAAGATGGGTTGTAAAAACTCTTAATACACGAACTCATCCCCATATAATTACACATATGAACTATTCACAGCCATGAATAGTCTATTTGTGTAACTATACACACTACACGGCAAGTAGGTGTAAGAATACAATTATAGTCTACACTACAATGTGGAGAAAGTAGACAGGTTGTACATTTACTACCAGTATTATTAAGTAACAGTGTGTATACATACCAGACACTACTGATAGAGATCACGTACCTTGCCATAGCTGCCTCTGCCAATAGACCTGAGTATAGTAAAACATGTGAAGTTAATATGGCCATCTGCAGTACAGGTGCTGTGTTTGGATGATCCTTTACCAAAGATTGAGTTACCCATCACATAGCAGTCAGCTGGGTGTAAAGCTATACCGACATATGTTTCACAGTGTCCTATACAGAAAGTTAAATATGCAAAATAATATTATACCTGTAATATATGTATGCATCAACAAACATCAACATACATGTACATCACTATCTTATTATCTATGTGAAGTAAACTGTTGAACCATGTGATGGCATTATGGTGCATAATAGTATATCGTAAATACATTCAACACTATTACATTAGAGATGTCCCAAAGCACCTACAATTATGCACTCAAAGACTCAATCCTCAAACAATACGGCATTATATAAGCAATCATAGGGGTATTTCAAACTAAAACATAGTTTGAGTTCATAATTGTGGAATAGCTTTAGGCTGAGCTGTTGATATACAAAGATGCATATATGCTGAAGTCCCACCCCACTTGGACTAGATATTAAAATAGAAAAAGGCTAATGTTTGACTTGTATACATCCTATTAGTATTGATTATCAACTCAAATTATCAAACAAGCTAAGCTCTAATAAACAATTAGCAAACCTAACTATGGTATAATTACTGTAATAATTCCAAGAAGAGACAATTCTATTTGCCACACAGTGTATTTTACCAACACTGAACTTGTATACAGGAGAGTCAGCTAGCAGTTACACTTATCACATGGTGTTGCTGCTCTCAGCACACAAATAGGATCAAACTCATGTTCCGATTCTTTGGAATAGTTAACTAATTAGCAGACTAACCAAGATTTTCCTTTTACAATACAATAATAAGCAACTACACCTTTTAAATTATTTCTAAATATACATGTACAATGTATGTTTTAAAGATAAACTTATAACATATTACAAATTGCCATTAAAAACTTAAAATTGAAAAAATGTCAAGAGACAATGCATTGAAAAATATTTTCATTTTACAGACTAAATTTAGTATGGAAAGACAAAAATGACAACTATAGCTAAAACCAGTAAAGTAGTGAAGACATACACACAGTATATCTTTCATTGGCCCGTGTGATGATGGTGCATTTTGTAGTGTCATGAGAAACCAAACCTATAGCAAAGAATTGATATTTTTAGCATTTTTAGCATCCGTAATTCAAACACAGCTATACTACACACTTTTATTATTGCTGTATTAAAACAGTCTTTCAAGACATTACCTACGTAGTTCTGTCCATTCTACTCAGTTAGCAGTTACATGTAGATGCACAATTGTCTGAACTTTTGACTGGAAATGACAGTGGAAGTTTTTTATATTAATTTAGTTACACCCTAATACCAGGTCAACTATAGTTATAAAAAGCACAAGGGAGTGTAGGAATACTTAGTCAAGACAGCATTGCTTGAAATATCAGTTAGGACATAACAGTCATATAGGCACACAGTATTTATCACAAATAATTATGGTATTTGCATTACATAGCAGCAAGTGACTAAATATCACTTGGTGAGACTTGAATGAACACTCTGGGCAATACAACAATATACAAGGTAGTCAGAGTTTATATAGTTCACAGTATCTGAGACACAGACCCAAAGTAAGTATTGATATTATTCATAGGTGGGCCATTGACTATCCATTGCTAAGTAATATAGGCTACACAATGCTGGGAGACAAGAATTATGCTACATAATTTTAATTTTACATGTAAATTATAGTTTTTTCAAACTATTGATATGTATTTTATGAGACTGTCCTGTGTTAATGGTAATTCAAATCACTCTCGATGACAAATAGAATTTACCTGATCAATTATAAGAATAAAGTGATTGATATTCAACTATTCAAAATGTTATTATCAATAATTACTGTAGCTGTCATATAATAATTATAGTTATAATATGAATATCCATGTCCTTGATAACTTGTAGCTGTTACTGCAACTGTAATAAAAACAATTTAAGACTGTGCTCAAATAAATTCTTAACTACTATCCCATGAAAGGATTGCATACTAAAATAAACTACCGAAAAAACTACTGATCTATTATAGGCCTATGTAGAACACTGGGGCACACCCTTTGGTATAAGCTCTAATGTGTACTAAAGACGAAGAGGTAAGAGGTAAGATATACCTTACCTCTTCTTCTTTAGTACACATTAGACTTAGAGCTGGAGTCCAGATGTAGGCCTCCAACCAAAGCCATCAAGGCTCTGATGGTTCTAGGAAAATAGCTATGGAAGAAAATATTAGTACTAGTTACTAATTATGTGGGAAGATCCAAAGAACTGGAACATGTTAATACACTACATCCAGATTGAGTAGTGTAGGACTCAACAAAAGTTGAAAGACTTCTTTATCATTACTACTAATGTTACTCAAAAGTTCTATTTTGCTGCTTTGTCTCCTACATTCTAAAGTTTCTAAACCTAAAACAGCTCGAGCCTCTGCTACGCGTTTTCCCCTTCCCTTCATATTCATAATGAACCTCACAACTTTATTTTGCACTTTTTCAATTTGTTCGATTTCACCTTTTTGATAGGATCCCAGATTTGGCAGCCATATTCTACTATTAGGCAGCATAATGTGGTATAAGCTAGTAGTTCGGTTTTTCAGATGCTGCGGCCAATGTTCTTTTGATAAGTTCAAGTATTTTAATTATTTAATGCCATATTTATTTTTGAATTGTTTAACTTTATTCTACTACATGCACAGTTCCTGAATATGCAGCATTACCATTATGTACGTCTTGTATACTTTCATCTTTCAGTTTTATTGTGTAGTGAATTAGCTTAGGACTTTTACGTTTATTAAAAATCAATAATTTAATGATGTAACCCCCTAACAATAATTTAGTCTTTTTACCATTAAAGTTCATACCCTATTCAGTTGACCATTGTTTTTCTACCTCATTTTCATTTTTGATTTATTATGTCCTGCTGGAATAAATCAATTTCATTCTCTGTTTTGACTGATCTATCTGTAGAATATAATCTCGAGCAATACTAGTACTTCTTACAAAAAGTTCATGCGCAATCCCCAAGAATGATAGGTTGCATAAATGATAGAAAGTTATACATACTCACTGTGAAGCTGACAATTTCAAGATTGGAACTACAATGCAAAATGAAAAATAAACATTATCGACCTTGACATAGCCTTTATAAAATAAGTCTGCGACCGTCATCGAATAATATTTTGCGTGCTGTCAATCATCCAATTATAGCCATTGTATTAAAAATGAATTATATAACGGCTCCATTAACAACAGGATTTTGTTATTTCCTTCATAATTATAGTAGTTTGTTCCTAGATAATTCTAGTAACTTTGTAAATAGGATAGTTCAGTTTGTTACATATCTATAAATTCACTTATGGTCTGGATATATATATGCTATTAAAAGTGCAACCATACCTATCAAGTTTCCAGGTTCTGTAGGACACCTCCAGCTCCATGGCTCTTTTAAACCTCGCTGTTTCCTCCAGGTTTTACAAGAAAATCGAAATAAAGAATTTCTAACAATACAATTAATTTAAATTAATTGCAATGTTTTTATGAAAATCAGCAGTGAGTATCATCCTCAATTATGCAGAATTGTTTGCACAATATGGTGATATCTACAGAACGATTTCGAACTTACCCTGAAAAGTAAGTAAGGAAGTAACCCCTGTAGCCAAACACATTGCACACTGTTAGCCAAATGAGGCACTCCTTTATACACTTAGTGTTCCTGAGTGTCCGATGACGTCAAAGGTCAAAGGTCATTTGAAGCAATCATGAAACTGGGTGTTCATATTGAAGTAATGTTGGTCAAACTTCATTTAGTTGTAATTGCAGCAGCTATAAATTTTGCGTAATTTCAAACTACTTGGGGAGTTAAATGGGAAATTGGTGTTTGATTCAAAGTATATTTTGCATAACATACAAGCACGAGCAGAGGGGCGTAACTTCTAATGAAAACTATGCAAGAATACTGTGCCCACAGTTTACTGAACACACATAACACATTATGTCTTATGCTGATTAGTGCTAGCAGTATAATTGCAAACTTCTCTCACTGGACATAGGGTCTAGGTACAGCCCTAGGGTTGTTCAAGGCTGCAACTAGAACTTACAGCTCCTAAGCAAAATCGGTGTTACACCTGCTACAGTTGGGGATGCCGGTGTCAAGCGAAATTTCTGAGCATGGCAAAATTTCTGAGCTTGCAGTGAAAATGGTGACACCCCCAACCCAATTGTCCCAACCACTAATCAAGAAGCTGAAGCTATTTTGAATTTGATATCGAAAGCTCAGAAATTTTGCAGTGCAGAAATTTCGCTTGACACCGGTCTCGAACACTTGGTAGACAGCCCATGCATCCCACAGTCTAGCTCTTGTCATACCCCAGGAGTAGACTAGTTGGGAACTCTGCTTTCCACTCCTTCTGTTAATATCAGTGTTTACCCTTTGGCAATCAACCCGTACATGAGTGTGAGGTCGTCTTTCCCTTACCATTCAGCATTGAGGGCTAGGTTAACTACAATAGTCAGCACTGTTTGGCACTCATTCTCCGGTACATGTTTTACTGCTATGCCCTCGCTACCTAACTGGACACAACAGTACTATAATATAGGCCTATAATTAACTAAATTTCAATGCATGAATAATGTCTTGGTGATCACATAATCAATGTAGTCTTTTTACAGGTTGTAGAGATCATTGAATTTTATGTACTGAACCAATCAATCTGTTGCTGTATTAGTGTGTGACCAATGACCAAGGTGTACATCGTGAACGATTATACTTCATCTTTGGTGATATGACTTTATTTCGAAATGTTGTTCTATTGTGGCTTGGAAGTAAAGAGTAACAATATTATTCCATTCCATACAATCATATAGCGGACTTACACATTTACTAGTTTTCCGTACTGCTCTGGGTCCAGGTAATCACTAGTGTGTGGAAAGCCTATTATCCTGCGGGCTACTGCAGGAAAGTAGTTTACTTGTTTTTACAGTAAATATATCAAGTAACAAGTAGGGAGCACCCATGACTAAGTGGTTAGGGCTCTGGACTGTTATGTGAGAGATCCCCATAAAGGGCATCCAGTTTCATAATGCCCCTGGTGTACTAGTTTGTCCCCTTCTCTATCGCAAGTTAGAAAAAATGCAGATCTCTTCAGATCCTAGTTTTTTTCCCTGGGATTAATTATGGGAAGTAAAACTGGTAAGTTTTTTTATATCAAGTAACAAGTAGTGATGAATTTGTATAAAGAGCTTAAAGTTAGGAATTATCTGTTTAGTGTATTGCAAAATAAAATTCTAAACTATGTGTCCTATCTACATAGAATCAGTGAATAATGTTTATTGATGGTAGACGTTACCTAAAATATCATATTTTCTAAATCCATGTTGATATAGTGACATGTTTTTCTCTGCATATGCTTACAACTACCATAACCACAAACACTAGTATCACTCGGTTGGATTCAGTATATAAGGAGTTACTTGAATTTGAATGTAATTTTATTTGTAATTTAAAGTTATCTTATCTTATAAACCACATTTCTGTATTGAAGGATATATAACCAGTCGTACACCCTAATGCGTGGCAGACAGTTTCAGTAAAATGTAATGTTTTAACTTAATACAAATTGCATAAATTCACCAATGCATCTAATATAATAAACAACTACTACAGACGCAACCACCGGAATTACTATCTCTGCCTGCTTCACATTAGCAGATGCCTTCACATTAGCCTCTATAGTCTCATTAGTGGCTGTCGTTTCACCAGTGGTTACCGTTTCATTAGAAGGTGTTGGTTCATTAGTGGTTGTTGTCTCATTAACAGCTACCCTTTCACCAGCGGTTACTGTTTTATTAGAGGTTCTTGTTTCATTCGCGGCTGTCGTCTCATTAGCGGCTACCGTTTCATTAGAAACTACCTTCCTCACGACATAGCCCACTTGTTTCGCTATATTACCAATGTTTACCTAAAACGGAATCATTTTGCTTTCTGGACAAATCAATTAACATACACCTAGATTTCCCAGAAGTGATAAATATAAGATTACATTGTAAATGCTTCAGTTTACGAGTATGTACAACAAAATTGTGTAGAATTTGGAGCATCGGGGTTAAGTAATTGTTCAAAGTAGGCCTAAATATAATTGCTCTGATACCATTAAAGGCTAGATCATGGGTGGGCAACCTTTTTGAGCCTAAGGCCACGTTTAGATGATAATTTCATAAAAGGCCACCATCACCTACCTACATGTACCTTGTATAACTCATAATGACCGTTAGTCAGGATGTTAATGCTCATAACATCTGTCTTCATATGTTACTTCATATCAATATTTCATAAATTGAATATTTATAAACATTGAAAAAACTGACTATCTTTTCTGAATTAGTCAAATTAAAAAGTACACACAATGTTTTTATTTTGCTAACAACAAAAAGGCCACAACAAATCAGCAAAAAGGCCGCAGTGGCCAAAAGGCCGCACGTTACCCATGGCTGGGCTAGATGTACAAGTCATAACATTATATGGTACGACATGGTCGAAAGCCATACACGTACCTCTACTACATGTACATGTAGTATCAGTATTAATGCTGTGTACTCAATGAGATAAATTATAATTATAACATAGGTTGTATTTTTCACTCACAGGTAACAGGGTAGATCATAAAAGAACATGGACGACTATAGTAGCTTCTACGTCCAGCTGAGTCAAATTTGCATCCCATATGATCAGTTTGCTCATTGCACTTATACTGCCATTTGCCTAATATGGTCATTTGCCTAATATGGTCATTTACCTTATATGGTAATTTGCACTTATTGGGTCGTAGCCCTCATATAATCTACTCACCACCACAGCTGGTATTTTCTCTTCAGAGTCATAAGGATTCTGGGCATAGTCCTTGCCAGGTGGAGGAAGCTCTGCAGGTAACTCACACTTGAGCAGATGATTATTCAATATTGTAGGTACACACTCCCCTGTACCAACTACAATAGTGTAGTCCTCTATTTGCGTACCTACAATACAAGTGTAAAGTTAGACACAACTACCGGCAATGCTGGTATCACATACTGGCAGATTCATCAGCTGTATGACTTATGGTGTGTTCTATTCTATACTGCTGGATAGACGCTGTAGGCTAGAGTATTAGTGGAAGCCATGGCACGTGTAATCACTAGTTGGACTCGAGCATGGGTTTATGGGGATAGCCTGTTGTCACTGCTTCAAGTATAACCTACTTCACCTATAAAGCTTCCCCATTCCTCCCGACCCTGACCTAGCAGCTAAATGATGTAAAAATATCACACAGATCAACTGGCAGAGTATATAGAGACCATTACAGAACATAAATAGGTGCAAGGAATTTATTGCATGAAAAACATAACATGTATACAATAATAAAAACTATAGCAAAGCCATTTAACCCCCTCTATATTACAAGATGGCCATAGAGGAGCATCTCGTGTGCAGTGATTCAATGCACAGGTACTGCTCACATGCAAAGCTTTCTTTTTTAAGGAAGCCGGACTGCTTTCGTGGTTATATGTTCTATCCACTGCACTAGGCGGGCGAAGTGCAGTAGAGTCGAGTTCAAATTCCAAAAAAGATAGGTTAGGTCTACAGTGATGTAGAACCAAATCCCTGGCTGCTTGTAAATAGATTTTTTAACATACAAAATATGGGCCCGACCCCATAACACCCATAAATACATGTACATCGCAGGTGTACATTCATATGATAAACATGTTGGTAATTACAGATGATATAATTATTTAAACACTATGTTTTGAAACCTTGATTTATACTACAATGTGTTGCAAAAAGAAAACTTTCCATTTGGGAGTTATTTAGACTGTTAATTTTTTTCTCGTATTTATCACCCTGGAATCCTAAAAATGCCTTACCATCATAGCCCAAAACCTAATTTAATTGCACAACACCAACACCAAGAAATGCACGGCAACTAAGGTTCTAACCTGATTGCATATTGTTTCCAGACAGTTCTAGATGTTCGTTGGCTTCAAGTATCTTCACTCTCCCACTATCACTAAACTCGTGAACCACAGGGTCTGCCCTCACCACCATCTGTGAGGACTCCTCTAGCCAGGAAGACTCTGATAAATTCTCAAATTCTTTTACCCCATCTAGCACAAACCCTATAGCAAAATTGTGCAATAAAGCTTCATTTGTTGTCCTATTACTCGTCAGCTGGTCAGGGTCAGCAACACAAAGACTATTCTCTAGAGCTCCAGTAAAGTCAGGACTCTTGCATTTCATCTCCTCCGAGTTCAGTGTTTCACAATCCTAGACAAATAAATTGTTTGACAGTCAATTTAAAATGTCAAGTAAGTAAAGCAGAATACTGTGTAATGTTTCAGATGGTAATGCTGCATAATAAAGTAATAGTACATGTATATCAATACTAACCCCTTGCAGAGAAGTTATCTCTTCCAAGGTAGATTTACATATAATAGTGATCTCAATCTTAGGGTGAGCAATGGAGTCAAGGTTGGTACCACCGATGGGTATATTTACACCTCCCCTGTAATGTTACATGCATGTACAAATGAAGGGGAGTTATACAATATATAAGATGGCACAATACAATGTACGAAAATAAAATCTCTCCAATATCGACTCCAGATCTTGGTGTTTATACCTCATTACCATATCACACTGCTACATGTACATTAGGATTCACTCAGATACAATATTGTAATTGCTATGATGCTTTGGATTAAGTAGAGAGCTAGGCATCGTTGATAAACGATATGTAAGGCTTGACACATACGATGGATAGAATAGTACACAACGAGTCATGTGTTGTAAAACAAGATTTTACACTACTTGTTACTATGTTAGATGAGTAAGAGACAATCGGGAGTATCGTGGTTCAGTACAAGTATGAGTATAGGGTATTAGTACGACTGTGAGTACTAGTCATGAGTATGAGTATGTGTTGCAGTTAGTTTATATTTGGGAGTTATCTTATTTTACACTGGAATTGCGCTCTCACTATATCGCACCACTGGAGTCGCCATCTTGAGTGAGCATTGGACAACCATCTTGATGAACACTAAATGACCAAAAACGATCTTGACTTTTAACTAGAAAGTAGTTAGGCTGGCCAGCCGTAGGTTCCCTAGATTTGATAAACTTACTACAGGTAAATATATATTACATAATACAACATGGTGGCAGCTGCGGTCTGAACCCTAGAATAGCTACCCTGAATAACTGAGACATTTTCGTGCTCCACGTGAGTTGGCTCTGTGATTTGATTTGTTGGTCTTGGAGATGGAGGGACTAGGCCTGGCACCTCCTGCTGAGCTCTGCTTGGATGGAAATCTGGCTGAAAATTGGAGGAAATGGAGGAGAAATTTTGAGAATTATTTGATTGCCATCAATCTGAATGCTGCACCCAGAGGTCAGGATGGCAACTTTCCTGCTGCGAATAATGCCATATGGTTGAGGCAAATAGCCATATTGAGGCATTGTATTGGTGAGGAAGCTGTGGAAATCCTTGATCAGTTTGAATTTAATGAGAATGCTGACCCGGCTGAAAACAGGAATCGTCTCCCTGACGTATTGGCCAAATTTGAAGGTTATTTCAACCCGAGGAGGAACCTACTATATGAATGGTACGTTTTCATGTCTATGGTTCAGGGTGATGGTGAACCAATTGATATGTTTGTGAAACGACTCAAGACACAGGCAACGAAATGTGACTTTGATGAGAAGAGGGACATGATGATTTTAGTTAGATGTGTTTTTGGCATCAAAGAACAAAGACTAAAGGAGAAGCTACTACAAGACAGACAGGTGACATTAACTGGTGCCATTGATATGATCAGAACTGCAGAGGTAACCAAAGTGCAACTGGCAGAAATAGCTGGTGAGCGAACTGTCTACGCTGTTAAAAGTGAGGAGAAACCTCCCACACCAGCACCAAGGAAGATAATGGATTGTAAATTTTGTGGTTTTGACCACCTCAAAGGAAAGTGCCCAGCGTACGGGTAGGAATGTCGACTATGCGGTGGTAAGAATCACTTCAAAAAGAAATGCACACGAAAAGAGGTGAATGCGGTTTCCTATAAGACAGGCAAGATGAGTATGAGCGACCTGTTTGTCGGCATGGTGTCAGAGGAAACTGAGCCACCAAGAGGCTGGTTTAAGAGTTATCGAGTTTGTCATGGTAAGCAAAGCAAGCTGATAAACTTTAAAATCGACACTGGCGCTGAGGCTAATGTATTGCCATTGAACTATGCCAAGACGCTGTGTGCAGCAATAGAGCCAAGTGAGGCGAGGCTTCTTACATATTCGGGGGAGCCGCTTCCTAATGGAGGTAAGGCTAGACTAGGGCTAGATTCTGATGTTGTAAACGAGCTCACCTTTGAGTTAGTCGATGGTGATGTCGTGCCCATTCTTGGTCTCAACGCATGTGTTCGGCTTGGCATTATAAAAAGGGTTGATAACATTAACAACCAAGCTATTCTAGAAGAGTTTGCGGACTGCTTTGAAGGCATAGGATGTTTTGAGAAGGAACATACTATAAGAACTAATCCTGATGTAAAACCGGTGATCAACAGAGCTCGGCGCATACCTATTAGCATGATTGATAAAGTCAAGGAGGAACTGGAGAAAATGGAAAGCAATGGCATTATTCAAAAAATAGATCAACCTACTGAATGGGTGAACAGCATGGTTGTCGTTGAGAAACGCGATGGAAGCATACGCATCTGTCTAGACCCAAAAGAGTTGAACAAAGCAATACTAAGAGAGCATCACCACATACCAACGCTAGAAGACATCTCTTTCAAATTCAGTGGTATGTCGGTCTTCACTATTGTGGACATGAAAAGTGGCTATTGGCATGTGCCTCTGGATCGCCCATCTCAACTGTTGACTACCTTCAATACACCCTTCGGAAGGTATTGCTTCTCCAGATTACCCTTTGGGGTAAACTCAAGTGCCGAGGTCTTTGAGAAGCGAGTCGAGGAAGTTTTTGGTGACCTGGATGTCAGCATTTATTTTGATGACCTGATCATAGCAGGCAAAGACCAAGAAGATCATGACAAAAAATTAAGACGACTGCTTCAACGAGCCCGTGAAAACAATGTCAAATTCAACAAGGAGAAAATACAGCACAACAGATCTGAGGTCAACTATCTAGGCCACATAGTGTCGAAAGACGGTCTGAAACCAGATCCAGATAAAGTCAGAGCAATAGAAGAAATGCCCAATCCCGATGACAAGGAAGCGATACAACGACTCATGGGATCTCTCAACTTCTTAAGGAGCTATATTCCTAATATATCACAAATCACACAACCGATCAGAGACCTACTGAAAGCTGATTCAGTCTGGAACTGGGGAGCGGAGCAGGATGAAGCTATGCGCTGTATAAAGCAGATATTGATGAGTAAGCCTGTTCTCAAGTACTTCGATGTAAAGAAAGACATTGTCCTTCAAACCGACGCTTCACAAGGAGGCCTTGGTGCTGTACTTCTCCAAGACGGTCAGCCAGTAGCCTATGGATCTAGAGCCCTCACGGAGACGGAACAAAGATACCCTCAGATTGATAAGGAGCTGTTGGCCATAGTTTATGGGTGTGAAAAGTTCCATACCTACACATATGGTCGTGACATTAATGTGCAGACGGACCATCAGCCACTAGTTTCAATAGTGAACAAACCACTCTGGAAGGCGTCACCCAGACTTCAGAGGCTACTGATTCGATTACAGAAGTATTGTATCGAGGAGATTAAGTATGTACCAGGCAAGTACCTTTATCTTGCTGACACATTGTCAAGGGCATACTTGCCGAATACCCAAGAGAATTTGGAGGACGAGGTGGTAATGATCCACTGCATACAACTGGAAGAATCTGCTAAGCAACTTCTAGATGCTGAATATGACCAGGATGCAGCTATGAAGCAGCTGAAGAGTGCTATTCTGGATGGATGGTTCTGGAGCAATAAAAAAGAAGCCCCTGTGTCAATACAGCCATTTTGGAACTGTCGTGACGAACTTTACATCCGTGATGGTCTGATATACAAGGGTGAACAAGTGATTATCCCGGGTTTGCTACGAGGAGACTATATGAAACAACTTCACAAAGGCCATCTAGGCATGGATAAGTGTATTGAGAGGGCGAAGCAGAGCATGTTCTGGCCGGGTATGATACAGGAGATTAGACAACTGATTGGTTCTTGTTCTACATGCCTCAAGTTTGCCAACAAGCAACAAAAGATGCCGCTACTACCACATGAAGTCCCTAAACTGCCGTGGCTCAAGGTTGGTATGGATGTGCTAGAGTTTCAAAGCCGTAGCTACTTGGTGGTGGTGGATTTCTATTCTCACTACCCAGAACTGAGACTGATGAAAGGCAAGACAGCAAATGATGTTATCATGGCACTCAAATCAATATTCGCGGTGCATGGTATACCAATGGATGTGATTGCAGACAACATGCCGTTTGGCAGTGGAGCTATGAAACAATTTGCGAAGGAATGGAATTTTAACATCATCACTTCAACACCACACTATCACCAGTCCAATGGTATGGCAGAAAGATATGTACAGACGGTAAAACAGTTCTTGAAGAAGGCTGCTGAAGAGGGTTCTGACATCTACCAGTCATTACTTGCGTACAGGCAGACACCAGTGATAGGCTTGCCTTTCAGCCCTTCAGAGATGTTATTCAATAGATGTATCAGAGGGCTTCTGCCGTGTACTGAGGAGATGTTGCGACCAGTCATTCCTGAGGCATTCAAGCGCCTAACAGATCGACAAGCGGCTCAGAAAGATGCATATGATAGGCGAGCTAAGGAGCTACAACCGCTGATGACAGGCGACGATGTTCTAGTGAGGACAGACAATGATCCCGTATGGACGCCAGCAAGGGTAATGAGAGAGACAGAGCAACCAAGGTCTTACCTTGTGGATACCGGTTCAAATCATTTACGTAGGACAAGGACACAGCTGAAGCCCGACGGTAGTGCTACGGATGATATGGTGCAGACTACTCCTGATAGGCCCATTCAGCCTAGACTGCAGGACATCGACCGTGGCCCAACTACTGTTACGCCGAGGAAAAGTGTGAGGGGCAACCGCGGTACACTGCCCAAGCGGTTTGCTGACTTTGAGATGCACTAGTTGTAGCTAGGCATCTCAACTGTAAATAGTCTGTGCTGTATTGAGATGATCTAGCGGGTTGCTAGTTGCATCTCCACATTAGTTGTTCTGTTCTCTAAATACTATTTTGTTGCTTTCTACATTCACTCTCGGGAGAAAGGGGGATGTTGCAGTTAGTTTATATTTGGGAGTTATCTTATTTTACACTGGAATTGCGCTCTCACTATATCGCACCACTGGAGTCGCCATCTTGAGTGAGCATTGGACAACCATCTTGATGAACACTAAATGACCAAAAACGATCTTGACTTTTAACTAGAAAGTAGTTAGGCTGGCCAGCCGTAGGTTCCCTAGATTTGATAAACTTACTACAGGTAAATATATATTACATAATACAACAGTATGAGTGCCATGAGCCAGCATGAGTACGAGGTATTAGTATAGCTGTGAGTATTGGTGTATGAGTGTAATTGATAAGTACAAAGGAGATATCTACCTGGTGGTCACTTCCACCCTTCCAATAACTGTGATGTTAGGGTTTGGTTTGTAAGTGAAGTTCACCATGGGGCCTGTTTGATCTGTGGAGACTGGGATCTGCCCAGCTATTCCAACAGGCAACGTTAGACAGGGGAAATGTGTATCATTATGAGCACTACAACAAGATAAAATATATCAACATACATGTAGCAATTCCATGGTGATCTAAAAGCAACATCCACATATCAACACATCTAGACATAGTGATCTCATGGTGAGTGCCTTGGGTAACATATCATTATACATGTATAACCAACATAATATTATTAGGGTAATACTGGTGTCAATCTCTCAGCAAATTGGTTGAGAAGAAATAATGTCATACTTGTTAACTGCCTCGAACAAAAAACAACTAAACTTTAGCATGGGTTGGAATACAAATCTGATATTATCCTTCATGTAAGACACTCATGAAAATATGACCAACCTACAATGTAACTATATACATGTACTACAATAGCTTATATTATATAATATAGAGTATTGTTATATAGTAGCATAAGTTGGAGTTATCTACTTTCTGGTAGGAACCTGAAGTGTTTAAATAAATGCAGGGACTCTTGTTTCACCAGGCAAAAAACAACATCAAACTTGTGACAAATTGTATAAATTGAGGGATTCAGGGGGTGGTATAGCCTAACCTACCTTTGAGTATGATTCAGGGCTATTTTAGGTGAACTTTGCTAGTAATATGTACAATATAAAAGTAGTAAGTTAACCTTGCAATCCATCATTATACATACATGTATAATATTCCACATGGTATTCTATATTATTAAATTACCTAATCAACCAATCAATCAATTAGTTGCTGTTATTCCAATACTAAAAAAAATAATATAAAGTGATGGATAACCTGAGTTCCCAAGGTTCTCACCTGTCTTCTTGAGGGTAACACTTGTTATCCCCCACATTGATGTACGTAATGTTAGATAGCCAACTTCCTCTGGCAACCATTGTAGTACCTCCAGCTATAGGTCCATAACTTGGTTCCAGAGAATGTATAAATGGATGCTGCATAATAAAACATAAGCTAAGAATAAATATTATACTGATAATAAACATCATACCAGTGTATTATAAAATAATATAACATTATCATGTCACACAGCAGATTATAACTTCCTTTTCTGACTGGAAATCTAGAGTAAAAGGGTATGGGATGATAACTCCTTTCTCTGGAAATAACCAGCTATAATTTGTTATAGCTGGGGCTATTTTTATACAAAATAACTACGAGGTAATATAGTTGAAAACACGCAATTTTGTTTAATTAAGCTCAACATTTCGACAACTATAAGGACAAGTAATGGAAGCATATACATGTATATAGTATAATCAAGCAGTGCTCTTTGATATAATTGAGTATACTGCTCAGCTTTGCTCTTGGCACATAGAACTTCTAATGTCCATAGCCATTTTATTAACGCGTTCCTCCTCTCCAATGCTTAGTAGACTGCTGAAACAGTTATTCAAATAGAAACCCTTCCACAAATCTCACCATATGCTCAAAGTCTAACCCCATAGGTTGGTCTCCAAATGAAATGAATGACTCGTTTCATGCTGTATGTACACCACAGATAAACTCACATGCAAATACAGACATATAATACTTACACACTTCTTGTTGACAAGGTCTGGTCTACCGGTGCCTCTGGTATCGCAATAACATTGACCATTAGCATTACATGTACTGTTGTATGAACCAACACCACAGTCACAAGTAGCGCAGCCGTCAACAGTCTGGTATTTATTTACTAATGAGCAGCTACATCTGCAATGGCATGGCACATATTATTTTACACGTTCTTATACGACCCACTGTCTGTAAACTAGAATATAAATATTTTACACACAATCATGGTATATTTACAGTACCACAGTGATATAAAATAACAGGCAGGTGTAAAACACTATAGCAATCTTACTCATAGCCGTATATCTGCTTGAATGTGTATCCAAGGTTCATCTCATCAAAATCTGTAGGTAAACGAGGTATAGCAGCAGCAAAGGACGCACCAGAAGCATCCACTGATCTCTTACCAGTTCTTTGTATTGGTGTACTAACACTACATGTCTCATTCTCAGGACAACCACAGCTGAAAACAACCAGTACTGCACTTATCACTATAATATAATTATAACACTTTCAGAGCTTGACTGTACTCAGAATGTTCATCAATCTTCTCACTGGAGAGTTATATCATACACGTCATGTACATGAACTAGTTTTAACATGTTAAAGTTTAATTGTAAAAGGAAATGACATCATCAATGCCATGTCTACATGAATGTATATGCATACTCAGTTATGTGGTGGTACCTACGCTTGACAAGGCCCGGTCTAGCCAAAATGTACTTTTTAGACCTATAATTGAGCGAGGCGGTGGACTGATCCTGTACATTATATACAATCATTTAATATTTCTGCTGTACCAGTCTAGGTAAAATGAAGTTACCACAATACACCAATTTATATATGAACAAAAACTGTATATAAACTATATAGACGAGTGATTTCTTCAATTTCAATTATTTAAACTGGTATAGAGCTCTCATTAATAAGAGCTGTAGATAGCAGTGCATGCAAGTTAGCAGGCATGGATGACCGCTGACTGAGATTATGCAGTAGCTGAGCTAACATATGTTGAGTTTAGCCAGAACTGCACTGAGTTTGAACCATGAAAACCTAGCAATAATGTGTAAATACTCCATGTCTGTATCCACATGTAAATTTATCTGCGAGGAATATCAAACGAGTCATTTAATATTTCATGTGTAGACTAACCTATGGGGTTAGACTTTGAGCATATGGTGAGATTTATGGAAGGGTTTCTATTTGAATAACTGTTTCAGCAGTCTACTAAGCATTGGAGAGGAGAAATGTGTTAATAAAACTTCTATGAACATTAGAAGTTCTATCTGCCAATAATATTACATGCATAAATAAAATTGTTGTAGATTTACATAATATACATGTATAATATAAATAATATAACTACATTGTATGGAGAATAGATTTAGTAGAGTAACGCATATCAGTGTCATTGTCAAAAATAAACACCTTGGCAGTTGATAATATTAGAGAAATAAACACCTTGGCAGTTAATAATATTAGAGAAATAAATACTTTGGTAGTTAACAATATTAGAGAAATAGAATATTGCTTTTAACCTTTGTTAGACTAAAAATTTTGCAAAACCTCTTGCATAACAATTAAGATACAGGAATGCGTTGAGGGCACTTATTTACCTTCCAAATACTTTGAGCTCATTGATAGAGTGTATGTCAGACACTTCCTCATGGCCGTACATGTAAATAGAGATAGACGTAGCTTCAAATTTTCCAGCATTTACGGCAGCATTGAAGGCGGTTTTGTTGGCAACTGATCCAGGAAAGAGAATTTTATTGGCCCAGTTCAACAACACGATGCCAAATAGATCTCTCGCAGAGCTGAAATGTACAACATTTTGTATAACTCTGTAGTGAGCTGTTGAAGAACTGACTTCATATTAATTGCGGCATGGATGAAATTTAGAAACGATTGTATCAAAGTTCAACTTAATTAATACATGGAACAGCATGCATAGTCTGAACTTTCACAAAAGTGACACGAACAGGTTTACCTGTGAACAGAAAGATAATATATATTGGAATGAATAAAAATCAACTGCAAAGCCTCAACTTCCACAGCCAACCAACAGGTCTACCAGTGAGCAGGAATAGAACATAGTGTGGGAACCAACCACAACAGTATTATGATGGTGGTGGGGTTTGTGGGTAAGCGTCCCTTACCTCTCAGAAAAAGTAAGCTCAGTCTCACAATGCAATGCCTGGCTTTGAGG
The DNA here is from genome assembly GCA_935421135.1 of Bugulina stolonifera. Classification (NCBI taxonomy): domain Eukaryota; kingdom Metazoa; phylum Bryozoa; class Gymnolaemata; order Cheilostomatida; family Bugulidae; genus Bugulina; species Bugulina stolonifera. The sequence goes on from OW285189.1 coordinate 9,697,101, forward strand.
CAGACCATTGGGTAGTGTGGCCGAATCACTGCAGTTATCTGTAGCCACATAAAGTACTTCCTCTTCGGCACTTCCCTCGACAGTTTTAGTGATTACCAGATGATTAGGTACAGTGAAGACTGTCAGCTCAGCATAGAATATCTGGAAAACAAAAAGTGACATTTAAAACTTCAACTTCTTGTGAGATTTTCATTGGATTTACCATGAGCAAAACTCCTTCAACCGGATATCGATGAAACTAACCTGGTAAGTTGTTCCCAGATCAACTGTTAGTTTAGATAGAGCAATATTAGTGTCAGACACCCAAAAGGTTAGCTCATTGCCGTCTGCTATAAACTGAGCATTGTGGGAATTAGAATCAACGCGAAAGTCTGTTGTGGTGCCGTTCAATGAGGTGCAGGTTACACCACTCCAAATGTCTCCATCACTGCGTGGCCAGCGGTCAAAGATTGGTAACTCTCTTGGACAGTTACATTGCCCTGCTGGCTCCACATTCATAGTCATACTATCATTTATAGCATTGTGAAGCTCTCTGTGGGGTTAGACCATAATATTGTAGAAAGTTATTAGGATTCAAATAGGTGTAAAAATGTTCTTCACAATACTGTATTACATCAGCGGGTCAATTAAAAATATACTACTGTCGCCTACTACACGTTGTGTCCAGAGCAAAAGATAATATGGTTGTTACTAAAGGAGCTTACTGGCTTGTGAGGTGTTGATTGTATACTTTCCAGTCCTGAACATATTTTGAGGATTCTGTGTTTAATGTGAAGGAAGTAACAGAACCTGAATAGTGGAAGATCACCTTAGTGTTCACTAGTACAGCCACGAATTCATTTTTACTCACCTAGAAAGAGGCAGAGAGACTTATCCTAGATTTTGCATCAAGAAAATGACCAGATGTTTGCTCTAAGCTCATTGAAGCAACGCCTTCCAAACCTATGACAGAGCAGCAGTGGCTCTACACTTTGATGCGGGAGGTCCAGGTTCAATTCCCATAAAAGTCATTGAAGCTGGTAAGAAAGGCATCCAACCTTATAATGCACCTGTGCTACTTTGCCATGCTGAGCACAGCTACTGTTCTATAATAGCTACTGTGCTCAGCACGGCCCCTTCTTTACGGCAAACAAGAAAATATGCAGAGCTTCGTAGATCAGTGCTCTCTTACCCCAGAATTTAATTAGTTTAAACACTTTTAAGTTAAATGTTATAATTTTTGTAGTAATTATAACTAAATGTTTTAGTATCAACCCAACACAGTATTCCTTCTTAATCCGAATTTTGCTATAATTGAATCATTGTGCGATTACCCCAACATCACAACGTAGGTTGAAAACAGCAAGTCGACACACTCTATCTTTGTGTTTTATAACATAATATGGTCAGAGTTACAACAATCACTAAATTTCCATGTTATTAGTTCAAGAAACCGCACACTCAAAACTCTCTATCATAATGCAACAATATCGGTAAAGGGACATTTCAAAAAAGACAGTTTGAAACAGGACGTTTCACAACTGGACAGTTTGAAACAGGACAGTTCGAAGCTGTGTAGATTACATTTAGAAGGACACAACTCACAGATAATTAGTTTTAATTAATTAATTTAATTAAGTAAATAAAAATAATCTAAAAAAATAAAATTAGTTGAAATTTGGTGGTTAGGGTTTGGGGGTAGGCGTTTCGAACTGTCCGGTGTTGAACTGTCCACTTTCGAAACGTCCTGTTTCGAACTGTCTTTTTCGAACAGTCGCACATTCAATAATATCATAAGTATAAGGGCAAAACTAACACCAAGTTTTTCTGCAGAGCATAGAACTGCAAATCATAAAAGAGTGTAGGGACCAATCACCTGCCACTTCACAATTTTCATTGATAAGACAAACAGAAAGCAGCAACTGCTATTATTGAGTGTTGAATTGAACGATTGGGTGATTGATTGATTGACTGATTGATTGATTGACCAATCGATTGATACAGAACTGAAGACATACCATTACAGTAATATGATGGTATCCCTTGGCTAGTTCTAAAGGAATTCTCTTTCTAATACGGTCTATAACAATCTTCAAATTGACGATGCCGTCAACTAGTGGTGAAGTAAATACACTCATAGTTGTCGGAGATCCATACCGGTCCATAACAACGGTGAAGAGGTCGGTGTTTTCTGTTGCAGGTAGACTGTAAAACCAATGTATGGTATGAGTAGAATATGATACAAGTACAAGCTTTGATTTCCCACATAAAAATTCAATAACTTTGGTGTTGAAATTTTACATTGGGTACATGGCACTAACAACTTGTGAGCAACTGACTGACTGACTGACTGACTGACTGACTGACTAACTGACTGACATTCTAATCATGTACAAATTAGTTTGGAGTGAACTGAGCTGTCCTAATGGCGGGTTGGCTTAGTCTGATTATGCATCATATCAAATAGGCCGCATTGTATAATGAGTACTTAGGAAATGTGTGCAAGAACTCCAAACACCAAATTGTGAGCTGCTATCTGCAATACTGTTCTTTAACACATCAAGCAACGTGATGAATAGAAGATTCACATGGCTTATATATACGCATGTACTAAACTCATACACATATTACATACTTATACACATACATGTACATGCACATATTACAGTACTTACATACATTTGTACATAAGTGTAGTCTATGTTATTTATGCACGGAAGTTGTCTTTTGAGCAGTCAGAGACTTGTTTCACATCCATGAAAATATCGATCTCTGACTGGGGTTTGAACCCGGGACCTCTATGGCATCTAATCGTCTAGCACAGTGAACAGTACATACTGTCACTAATAATTAATGCAGAGCTAAGCATCATTTCGTATAGTAAGCAATAAAATGAAACTGACCTTGCAAAGGAGAGAGTTAGAATGTAGGTAGCACTGGTTACATCTGCTAAGAGGACGTTCTGTCCACTTCGTAACTTACTATCCCCATCAGTAGGTGTAGAGTCAGTAATATTAGTAAGGACAACTCTATCACTAGTACATTGGTCAAGACAAGTCACTCTGTAAGTTGTACCACTATGAACTGTGTCTGCCATAATCGCAAGCGTGGGAGGATATGCCTGGATGGGTCGTACTCTCTCAACATCAAAGTTACAATTGGCACCTTCTTTTAGAGTTACGGTTTTATCTAAGACCACATTTAATAAGTCCCCATTTATAGCATCTTTATAGTCTAGATCACTCTGATTATCCAAAGTCCTCTTTACAACAAACAGTTTATCTAAGGAGTAGATCACTGGTAGACAGCAAATCACTAGGATGCTGACTGTCACCGCACTGGTACATACTTGCCTCATCTTGTTTTATATCTGAAAAATAAAACAGAATTAAAAAATATAAGTCTACATGCATTATGCAAAAGTTATTAATGGGTTATCAATGCTAGATTACATTGACACGTAACAGCAGTAAAATTTACGTGCATGGAGTGCAGTAGTAACATGCACGAGTATAGAGTACAGTAGTACATGACTTGTATAATATACAGTAGCGAGAGAAGTGTACCTGTGGATGATTTGTGTAAGTTGGTAAAGAATAAAATCTGCATTTCTTAGGTTTTATTATAGTAGGCCTCGGAAAAACTTGTTTGCACAACACTACCCAGAGTATACGGTGTGTACCCACCTCCTTTTTAGTGGGTACACAGTTAGCAAGTTACGACTCAATTAGTTTTAGTGACTAATCAAAACTTTCAACTTACAAGTCAAGTCTTTGCATGAGCCCTACAAACTCGCGTTTCCATCATGTTATCTACATGTAGATCAACTACAAGTTCAATTCAATTCTTATCTTGTTTTACCTCAAACCTTTTTTGTAGAGTTATTGGGTTATTATATTATTATATTAGTTTTGGTAAAATATTGTAACTAAATGGTGCCTATATAATGGACACTAGCTCTAGCAGCCATAGGGTCGTTATGAACTGTAATTACTGTGTACTCACTTAGTATTAGTATATTCTTGGTCATGTGATTAGTATCTCTCACTGCATTACTATATAACAAAGGTTTTATAAGCAATTAGTTAGATGACCCGCTGTAGTATACTTTATAGTATTGTAATATTTTGGCGGGGTTGTTGTATGTCGTCCTAAGATGACTCCATGTCCAAAATGAAGAACCTATGAGTGGTGCTAGGTCTCCTCATTACATGAAAGATCAAAAAGGTACTAGTAGTTCAATGACTACTCAAGATGACCCATGTGGTCCCGAGTCAATGCTTGTTTGCTATGCTGAGAAAGAGTATGTTCCGACCTAGCAGGAAGTTCGGGTAGCAAGGTCGAGGACCTTGACGACTGGAACGACAAATACTACGAAGTGAAGACTCTGTATAAGTAGTATAGATGTGTCTTTATTGAGATCCAAGCATCAACTGAGACAATGAACATAAAAACAATGTGCTTCATATACTATAAGAACTTCCGGAAGAAGTTCCGGTAAATAGGCCGACATAGTGTCGTAAAAGGCCGACGTTGTGTCGTCCGGAAATTGCAAAACAAGATGGCAGCCGAAAGCCCGAGGCCAACCCAAAACATGTCGGGTACCACAAAAGATGCTTAAAGTCATCCAATTCATGTACAGAATGAATATCAAGTAATTCTGAGAGGTCGGCCCTTTTTACATGGGTATAAAAAGGACATAATTGCTCAGTAATGCACATTATAAGTATATAAGTGATAATTTACTACAGAGACAAGTCAATACAAGCAAGTGTGCGCAATAAGTGTTCATAATGTCTGAGCGACCCATTTCGGAGATTGGGCCCAGTCGGCCTAACTATTACAATATATAGTCTTACCTCAACGAGAGTGAGTAGTCATCCGGGCCCGCCGGAAGTACTTGGTTGTCTTGCGTATCTATATAAATAGAGTAGAATTATCATAGCAGTCAGTTCTACTCTGTATATTGAACTGCATACTGGTGTTAAGTACATGTAATAATTAGTTAAACTTTACTGGAGTAGTTCTGAGCACTAGGTAGGAGGCAAGAGGAGAGAAGTGGAGATGAGCATATAATATCGGATTAGGTAGCTGTCTGTTACAATACCATTTTAGTTGAGTGGTGTGGAAACAAGCATCATTACACATTCATTACACAAAAAGTTCAAACTTAACCAAATTGTCAATGTTTTTTTAGTGTAAGACATGTTATAGTGTCACTATGTTTGATTGTGGTTATTTCTATTCATCACAGTTTACAGCTTCTTAAAGAAAACTATTGAATAGATCAAAATACCGATCCGATCTGTGAGTTACGAGTCTGATGACAACATAGGCATTATTTAATCACAATTCAAGTCACAAACTTTTCACAGCTATAGATCATGTATATAGTCAAGTTATGATTCAAAATGCTGGCTGCATCAACTCTCGAGTGTGGTATCTCTGGCAATACAACTTCACAAATACAATTGTCTAACGTCAATACATGAGCTATTGTCCAACATTACTGGTACCATGTTATTAAAAAGATAATAATATACAGTATTTTGTACAAAATAATGCAAAGAAAAATTTTAACAATTTAACAATATCTCAGATCCCTAAAACACTCTGGTGGCCGTAGCTCCACCTTGCACTGCTGCCATATTGACTGTGGTGCATTCCTGCATCGACTGGGAGTGTACCCACCTCATTTGTTCCACTTCAAATGCTAATATAAAGACTAGTAAAGATTTTGACTATGCAATAAAAGAATTCTAATTTTGTCTGTTCAATGCCAATTACTGCAACTGTAACTAATTTTAACAAAACCTACATAAATAATATTATCCCCATTTGCCATTAACTTCACACTTACAATTTGGCTACATTGTCGATAATTCAATTAATAGGAAGGCGTGGTCACTTTGCTACACCCTGGCACATTGCCAATTCAATTAACGCCTTCCAAATCATTTGCAGAACTAATGATGTCATCAGAATCTGCTTACTTTTCATGGGATATACAATCATGATTGTACAAGAGGATCAATAATTGAAAAAATAGTTAACATTATTCTTTGATTAACCATGTTCAATCTGATGAGTGTAAAAAGTGCCAATTCACATACAAAGTATACAGATAGCTTATGGTGATAAAAAGATTAAAATCTCTTTATAAAAATAAAGACTAATAATTTCAGAAAGTTGAGAATTTTTAAAGAATGCTATAATTATGGCAACTATGAAATAAATTAAGAATAATAATATTCAAGACCTTGGCATGCCACCAGGTTACTTTACATGCTGATGAAACATATTGAACTAATGTTTTTCAATACCTCTGCAATATACTAGCCTGCATAAACATAAGATGTGTGGATCTATAATTTTCATTTGTTTTAGTAGCAGACCAGTAACCTAGATTTCCGTATCTTCGTAACTATTAGTGTATATGCTGGAAAATTACTGTAGACTGTCGGTCGAGTTACACAATTCATGGACAACATACCTACCCTTTAGCTTGGATGATATGGAGCCCACCTAGACTACCATATCAAAAATGTAGAAAGCCAAGGCTATACTTACCTGAGGTTCACTATATGATCATGTTGTATACACCTGAGTAGCTTTAGTTCTTCTATAATATTTACAACTGCCCCTTCTTTAATACATTCCACTTTGTTCATATATTTCATTGCATACAACTTCTTACTATCATTCTTCTGGGCAATACAGACCTATCAATATAGACAGACGGATGAATAATCGAAAATTACTTTGGTAAGATCTAGGAGCAGTTACACAAACAATGATGGAACACAGCAGATATAGATAAACTATTATTAGTAGAACTTCTGAACTGTTATTGGGAAATGAAAAGAGCAACAGTTGTGTTTTGGAGCAAGAATATCTGAATAAAGTTCATCATACGCCGAGCTTGCTGTCTGCATTAAAGTGGAAACATACTAGACCCTAGGAAATTAGAGTAAATTTTGTACTAAAATTTCTCACATTGGCACTTACAATTTCTTCAAAAACGCTTAACTAAAAAAGCTCACTGTCATATAATTATGCAAACAAACTAGTTACAGTATACACAGAAACATTATCAACATAGTTATTTCATCTACACTACAGTAGGCCTATGTGGAGGAAGTAGACAGGTTGTGAATTTACTACAAGTCTTGTTAAGTAACGGTATGTATATATACTAGACACTACTGATAGAGATCACATACCTTCCCATAGTTGCCTCTGCCAATAGACCCGAATTGCTGTGTTTAAAAGAACTTGTACCAAAAATTGAGTCACCCATCACATAGTAGTCAGTTGAACGTAAAGTTGTGCAGAGATATGCTTCACCGTGTACCGTATAGAAAATAAAACATGCAAACTCCTGTTATACCTGTAATCTATGTCACATGCTTTAGTTATTACAGTCATTATCTATCAGCTTTGAGATTTTGCCATGCTGAAGTTTGACTTGAACTGAAACAAAAATAAACAAATGATTAGTACAGCAACAAACTGCATGTCACCCCTGGCCGGCCAACCTGCACTCCGCTATAAGATATGTTATATATAATACAATTTCTGCAATAAAATATACTACTTATTATCATAATTTAGTACATTGAATTTACATTCATCAACATACAACACTGATTTACTTCAACTAATATTCCATGAATCATGATCCATGTGAAGTGCCATGTGAAGGAAGCTGTTGAATCATGTGACATCATAATTGTTCATAATTAATAATGTATCATATTTATATATTAGAAATGTCCCAAAGCACCAAAATAATATATTCACGGTTCTGCACTCAGTAGTCTTATTCTAACGATATTCTACCGCATATAATATGACACACCCTCACAGAATGTGTATTTCAAAATAAAATAAGTAAAGTTTCAAGTTTGAGACAAAACATCAAAATATTTGAACTGTTGTAGCTTGCCTTGCGAGCCCAAACTAGTCGACTCATAAGTCACAAGCAATCCCTAATCTTAGTCATACACATATGTTTACACCTTTCCTTACTTTTCCTTTGTACATATTTATTCGCCTGTATGTTCAGAGTGCCTTTAAAGGTGTAAAGCTGGTGGTTTCAAGGTCGGAACACAATATGGTATCATCAAAAACAGTGGAGAGAAAGATAAGACACTCCCTCCACTGTCTTTGTTGTCATTTGATTTTTGCCAAAACTTGAAGTCATTGTTAAATAAATGTTACTATGAACATTCATTCATAGAGTTTAGTATTTAGAAATACTGAGTTTTATGTTAATATTACAGAGGCATCCGATTTTGTTGAAAATAAACATTTTCGACCTTGACATAGTTATTGCAATTTTTCTGAAAATTGTTCAACGAATAGCATACGTCGTATTTAAATCTGTCCAATAGGAACTTATCTTTCAAAAAAGAGCTAGATAACGGCTCCATTAACATCAGGAATTTCACAGCTCCCAACACGAACGCGGCGAGCTTTATAAAGTATTATTTTCAGCTGGTTTGCAAGCAAAGCCTATCAGCTTAGTGGTTGGTATACTTGTCAAGTCTCCAGATTTCACAGAGTGTTGAATAGTACGTTTCTACCTCCCAGGTGAGATACTTCCAATTTTTACAAGATGACATGATAACTTTTTAACAACACATAGAACTCAATAGAAAAATCATTTTTTGAATGAAAAATGCAGTTGCTAATATATAATATATCATCTGCAATTATGGACTTCGAAGTTGGATATCGAAAAAATCTTAATGTAGCGAAATTTAAGTCGAATTAAAGTAGAAATCATGTGTGGAAAATTATTTATTCTCTACCGCAAATTTTTTGCGAAATTTCGAACGAAAAGCTGGTGCGTTAGTGAACTCATATTTAGCCATCTTCACCTGAAAAATCTTTCAAAAATTGTTTTAATCAAGCCTCCAGGTTATTATTTATGATTTTATTGATGGGTGTGATCGGAGGGGGTTTACGTTTTGATCAATTAGTGATAAACGGTGTTACTGCAAAACCAGCTGAAAATAATACTTTATAAAGCTCGCCTCCCAACACAAAGATTAGTGATTATGGTCTTTCATGAATCTTCACTCCATATATAAAATATATCAAGCTGTTCGAGCATGTCTACTGCAATACACTACATGAATTATAAATAAAAGCTTCAATCTGTCATAATTGTGCAGATGATATAAATGTATTAAAAGGAAAAGCAACTGGCCAACCAGTGACCTAGTAGATGATACATAAGATAATTAATCATTGCCTGTCATCATTAAGATTATTATATTTTTATTATAAATATATTTATATTTAATATTACTACATTACTCATTAGATTAGTTATTGAACGCAGAAAATTTAAAACTTATAGTTGAAAATCTTATCATATCGATAGTTTACCAAAGCATAAGCCGACTATACTATGAATGGTTTGAAGAATGGGCTATTCAGATTGAAATTCTATAGGCTATTTTTCAACACTACGGTGGTGTAGTTATAGGTCTACATTCTACACACTTTTTTGCAGCTTCATGAATGGCATAGTACACCGGGATCATCTAGCAGTGTATGTTTTGTATTTCATATGTCTAATAGTACATTTGTTTAATTCCACATCATTGTAGTGTTGACTATATAACTCATCAGTGACTGTAGTCTCTGCGTTATTTTTATAAAGTTTGACACCCAACAATATTGAACTTATACTCATGTTGGATAGATATTTTCTATATTTTTATAGGGGCCAATTTGGTCAAGGAAATGGAAAGACATGCTTTGAAATTATGCCTGGAATCTAACTGGATTTTTAACTGCAAGATGACTGAACTATTTATTGTAAAGCCTTGGCTTAAAATGCCAGATGAATGGCTAGAAACATTGAGTAACATGAATTTATCAGGTACTCCAATTTACACTAAGTTTTTTGTTTTATAGTTGCAGTCATCTGTGAACCATTAGTTAAGTATGATATTCTATTTATTGAATTTTCTTTGTGTCAGCTTTGCAATTTTTCTTGCTTTACTGTGTAAATCATCTCCCATTTATGAGTGTGCATACTTACAACCTGAACATCAATTCTAAAATGTTAGATTGCAGTAGGGCCTACATGTTTTCATTTGGATGTATGTTTTGTTGTTCTTTTTAACACTGTAGAATTGAATCGGTTGGTCCAGTGTAAGACTATTGATGAATGGCCTCACTCACTCAAAGAATTCTGTTTCTTTGTGGACAAACTTACTGAGAGGTACAACACCGATTGGAACAAAAGTGTTATCATTCCAGACAATATTAAGGTACTTGATTAATCTAGTTCATGAAATTTGTTGGTTATCTCTTCCTTTTGTAGAAATCTATCATTTATTATAACATACATGTAGTTTACTACATTATAAATCCACTTGAATGTTGTTGTAGAGGGGTATGGGAGAAAAAAAGCAACACGAAATTAGTAGAATGGCGCCTCTTATTCAAGATAAATCTGTGAGAAAAAATTGTACAGCTGTAGCTGATATTGGATGCGGTCTTGGATATCTAGGTCAAACCCTTGCTTCTCTCTATAATATTGATGTTCAAGGCTTTGAACTGAAGGGTAGTAACTGTCAAGGTGCCAGAAAGGTTACATCACATATCACTGGTAGTAATTCAGTCACTGAGCAGCTACTAGTTGATCAGAGTCCTGAATGTACAGAAACCCTGAGGCATGCATTTACTTCTCATCACGACAAGAACACACAGTTAAACAATTCAAATCCATCTGAGGAATCTATTGAAAATAGCCATTTAGATAGAGAGGACAGGGACTGTAGAATCTGTATGGTGGGGTTACACTGTTGTGGTGATTTAACACCCTCTACCATTATGCAGTTCTGTTCTATTGCTGAATGTAAGGTGTTAATATGTATGGGCTGTTGTTATCACCGACTGAGTTCAATTGATTCTTCTTTTGTGAACTTTCCCATGAGTGCTAAGCTCAAGTGTGACTACAACAAACTTACTCAACAATATGGATGTAAACTAAATAGCCTAGCTTTCCGTCTGGCTTGCCAGGAAACTAAATCTCGTTGGGTAAATGTAGTTATATACTCAAATCTTTATTTTGATGGCAATTTTCAATTTACATCTGCATATGTTCCAAATATAGATTAGCTTCATTTCCTTCCATATAGTTTTTATGTTGTTGGTACTTTTAGCTGAAGAAGACAGATTTAGAGATAGAAGAGCATAGCAAACATGTAGCCTTTAGAGCAGTTCTTGAACACTACTGCAAATATACAGGTACAATCTGATTTATTATATAGTAGGTTTTACAAAGGAAGATATACCAATCATATATTATTAAACCTTTGAAATTGTTTACATTAATGGTTTTGTCTGCTACATAATATAGATGCAATGGTATGTATGGTCGTCTGTGCACGTATATCTTCTAGAAGCTAGGTTGGCTGACCCATGTTCAGTGTGGGAATTCTGAGCTTTATATAATATGTATGTAATATATGTTATAAAGGGCTTTAGGGCATTGGCCCCAGGTAGGTGGTAACATAGCTTGGTACCTGCTCAAGGTGGAGTGTTATCACAACCACCCTATCCAAAACATATTTTTTCATGGAGTTGAAGCCTTGAAAGTTTTTGTACCATAAACATAGCTGGTGAAATAGCCGAGTGATATACCCTGTACAGGGACTAGGCCATGAAGTGGGTTAATTGGGCCAGTTAGGATAAAATACAGTCCCTGCTACATAAGGCACTGCCATAAAATGTTATTCGGGAAAAAAATTTCAGTTTCAAGCCATTCACTAAACTTTAGTTTGGCATGTTATAAACCAGTGATGTATAGTATTACTCGATCAATTCTGAGAGATTACTATTTTTTTCAGGATTGACACTCTCAAAAAAGCACAAGAAGCTAGTTGGATCCAAAGCTTTCTCATCATTTGAGACGTATGTTGATGCTTTGTTGGATCGTGTAGAAGGTTTTACTTCCTCCGACACCAACCAGATCAGACTGGATCTCGTTCAGTCATATAAGGAATGTGAGCCATACTTCTGTCACATAAGGTAAAGTATACTATTGCCATATAAGGAATGTAAGCCATACTTCTGTCACATAAGGCAAAGTATTAACTATTTCCATATAAGGAATGTAAGCCATGCTTCTGCCACATAAGGTAAAGTATACTATTGCCATATAAGGAATGTAAGCCATACTTCTGTCACATAGGGCAAAGTATACTATTTTCGTATAAGGAATGCAAGTCATATTTCTGTCACATAAGGTAAAGTAATACTATCGCCATATAATCTGAGTACTCTTGAATTGTCACACAACTGATGTTTCTAAATTGTCATCCTATTTCTCATGCTGTCTTCTTCGAACATTGATGTTCTGTTGCAGATGGTATAATGCTCTACAGGTTATGATGCAGGGGCTGCTGGAATGTGTCATACTTAAAGATAGACAAGCTTTCTTGAACGAAAAAGGTATGCATTGTGAACTGTACTCTGTCTTTGATGATCTGATTTCTCCTCGAAATATTGCTCTTGTAGCTTGGAAGTAAAGAATACACTCCAACAATTATTTGTTTTCCTAATCCGTAATGTTATGTAGTTGTGTTATGATATTGTATTCCAAAATTATATTCAAATATTGACCAAAGTCACAAGTCATTACATCGGACATAGATTTAGAGTTACACTAATCATCTTGATTTAGACAGTAATAAATTTATTTTATAAACTTTATTTTACATAACATGTATGGCATATATAACGGAAATAGGATCTTAAAAACCACATCTACCAAATCAATAATAAAATATGTTAGCAAAAATAGTTGCATACTTCATATACATGATTGATTGTAATCTTAGTAAAGATTGACTTGGCCATGTGGTCAAGAAAACATAACAGTAAAGATGACAAGTCTTATTTTAAAAGACCTCATAATTTATAATTATACAAGAGCTAAACTAAATAAAATGCTCTTCTAATATGATATAATAATCAACAATGTAGAAACAGTAATATTAGTCAGAAATTAATATGCTCCCATAGTTCATATAAAATTATTAAATACAAACATGTTTTAGATGTTTGGACTATAATTTTACATGTACATAGGCAGGAGCATGTAACCAATAAAATAAAATTGTAATTTGGTTCACTGAAGCTGCTGATATAAATTCTTCATTAGGGATATCAAATTACCAGTAGGAGTATCGTCTATGTTAGACTTGAATTTCATCTCAAATTGCCAGTATGGGTAATAATCTATGTTAAACTTGAATTTTACGAAAATTTCTAATCTGAATTCACAACAGTATTGTATAGTATATATAAGGTGGCTTACATGTATATAGTAGAATGATAATACATAGAACTTAGCAGTTATAGTGGTGAGCAGGAAAAGATAATTTTATATTCAAGTATAAAAGTAGTCTTATTGGAATGAGTGGTAGTTTTATTCAACTCGCCCTAAATTATTAATACATGATTGTGTATTAATAAATATGTAAATAGTTGTTAGGTTTAGTGTAGTTGTTGGGTTTGCTGCGGTCCTGTGGGTTGGCCAGTTTCATTCCAATATATTCCTGAGACTGTCGCTTAGGACCTTGTTGTTTGGTTTTAAGTGATTTAGAAGAGGGAGCGCTGGTGGTAGATCTAGGCATGGGAGTTGGGTAATAGCCTGGTTTCTTAATGGAAGGTACAGGCTGTAGATATTCAATATCACTGTCAGTTGACTGCTGATTACCTCTCTTACTGGGCGTGGGACGAATGTTACTATTACTATTGTTGCTGTTCTTGTTTAATTTGCCCCATGAAGGTTCATCTTTATCAGAACTTGGACTCTTAGGAGCTTCAAAGGCTGGTTCAGGGACATCATAACTATAACAGTGCATAATATATTATTATGTAGTGACAGTTCAGGAACATCATAACTATAACAGTGTATAATATATTATGTAGTAACAGTTCAGGGACATCATAACTGTAACAGTGTATAATATATTATTATGTAGTGACAGTTCAGGGACATCATAACTGTAACAGTGTATAATATATTATTATGTAGTGACAGTTCAGGGATATCATAACTGTAACAGTGTATAATATATTATGTAGTGACAGTTCAGGGACATCATAACTGTAACAGTGTATAATATATTATTATGTAGTGATAGTTCAGGAACATCATAACTATAACAGTGTATAATATATTATGTAGTGACAGTTCAGGGACATCATAACTGTAACAGTGTATAATATATTATGTAGTGACAGTTCAGGGACATCATAACTGTAACAGTGTATGATATATTATTATGTAGTGACAGTTCAGGAACATCATAACTATAGTAGAGTGCATTAATTAGACGTGTAGCAAGTGATATGTTGTATATTGCATATTTACAATATTTTTCTATGACATCAGTTCCACTCAAAAATACAGCAAAAATCAGAAATTTCGCACACATGTGTACAATGCTATGCACCTGTAAAGATTGAAAACTACAGCCAACTTTACAAATCACATACATTTATATATTCTGAGATGTTTGAGTAATGACATCACAAACAGCATTGAACATCACACACTTTTCGTTGTAATCATGCAATATGTACTATCTCTGCTATCATGCTATGTACTATCTCTGCTCATTCTGTATATAAATGTATGTAGAAAGAGGAACACAATGACAGAAAGACATCTGATATGTCAAAATAGAAAATGCTACTAAAACAGACCTAATTGAACAAATAATCATTTTAATCATACAAATAGCTAAATTAGAAACATAATCATGCCAGAGCATCACCTGAGTGTTCACAGTATTTCTATGTATCTACATGTAGAGAGTACAAGAAGGTAATTGTGAGGTTAAACAGCATTACAGTCTATTTACAAAATAATATTGTAGTCACTTTATATATTGATGATATGGGATGGTTATTTGTACTACAATCCCTACCTTAGTACAGAATGAGCTAAAAGAAAGTTTGAATTTTTAATTGTGCTATAATATAGAGGATAACAAATAATTCATTGTTTCCAGAAACACTAGTTGAAAGAGGAATAAAGTTAAAGAGGGTGGTTGGTG
The DNA here is from genome assembly GCA_935421135.1 of Bugulina stolonifera. Taxonomy (NCBI): domain Eukaryota; kingdom Metazoa; phylum Bryozoa; class Gymnolaemata; order Cheilostomatida; family Bugulidae; genus Bugulina; species Bugulina stolonifera. The sequence goes on from OW285189.1 coordinate 9,712,178, forward strand.
TGGTACTCTTTGCATTTGCTAAACTATTGCTCTACTCTGTGAAGGATCCAGAGCATTGCGTGACAGAACAACATAATATTTTATACCTGGGTAGTCAAGTTAGTGAATACGAAAATATTTAAGAATTGTCCTCACTTGGCTTTATAATATCCAAGAGAGCACAACTCAAGTATATGCTAAAAAATCTGTATCGACTACTTAAAAGTATAATAGTACAGGTGCTAATAGTAAACAGTTTGAAAGAATGGGCCTACATGTACTATATGAGTAATATTACTGCACAATGTGATCCAATGAGCTCGTGTATATAGAGAGACAGAAAAGATTTAACAAGTCTACTGTCCATAGTATATGTATACACTTTGTAGTTGTACATTATAAATACTATAGTATTATATGTATAGGAATAATCCTAAGAAAATACAGGATGAAAAAACGAAATAAAACTAATCAATGTTATACAAAAAACACTAGAGAACTAGGATTCAAAAGCTGTTATGTACTACATGTATATATACTATAATACCTCTAGCCTAGACATCAGCTCGAACTAGTATGTGAGTGAAGGAGGGAGTTGGCCTGATGCCCAGGCTAATTATATATGGGATTGAAACAAGCATTGATACTACTATAAAACCAACCTACATTGTGATGTCCACAATTTAATTTTACACTTTCCTGTGTTTCCACAAACAATTCTATCTGAGAATACGCAACACAAGTCCACTTAACCATTTACATAACGTCTATCTTATTTTCATGGTCAACCTTTTACACCCAGGTCTCAGCACAGCACCCATTGGCCATTACTAAATAAATGCATTTGTTATGTATTTATGGTGGAGCTCATGCAATGACAATGGGGTAAATAGTCTCATGCTCACTAAAACTGTTTTTGTATAATTTCCAAGAATAATATTAATATAAGATGCAGATATTAGGTGTATAAACTAAATATGAATAATGAATTATAAAAATAACTTCTATACCAAAGAAGTAAAGCGACAGATAGATATGTATAGCCTAGCTCATTTTTAGGTAGACAAATTACCTTCGCATTCCGTCCATTGGCAAATAGTCAACTAGTAATGCCTTGTTTCTACATGTACAAGTAACATTGAACTGCCACAATTACCATATTACAACATTGTATAGACGGAGTACCAAAATATAAAAGAAACCGCCTTGATGCAAGGAATACATTCTTGTGAAAAGTGCGCAAATTCGCATTAAGATGTGGTCTGATATTCAGCATACACCTGCTTGTATGTGTCAACATCTAGATGAGTAGTACACACACCTGTTACTGTGTGTCAACGCCTACAGTAGATGACTATTGAATGGTACTTACTCAGGAGGAGGGCATTCTGTGGGTGATTGGTTGGTGTATATTGGAGAGTCGTCCTCTGCACTGTGCTGCACAAGGTAGTCGTCTTCTATTTGACTGGTGATATTCCTACTGTACTCTCCTTCATCATCCATGAATGATGATAAAATCTCACAGATTTTGTCAAAGCGAGGACGATCAGTTGGCGTCAGGTCCCAGCAGGCACACATCAAAGCATACCTGATATATGAACATTATTACTTGCCAATATTGTGAGATACAGTCAGAGAGCTGCTTAATATAGTATGCAAATGCTTGTCATCTTACATTTGTAACAAAACGTATATACTGTATGGTTTATTACTATTTTAACCACTTCCTATGAGATGCTTTGGCAGCAATCGGGATTTGTGTTCCGTTTTCAATAACATAACAAAGAAAAAAACTCCGGATTAATGCTTTGTATACTTTGTATGATGCGAACTTACACTTCATCTGGACAGTAATCAGGCTGGTCCAGCCTCTTGCCAATTCTAAGGAAATCCTTGATGTCATAGTTGTTCACCCCTGGATATGGAGAATCCCCTCTGGTTAGGATCTCCCATAACAGGATACCATAAGACCACTGTAACAGAACAATATAAACATATTTTTACACCTTGGGCTGAGTTTTATTCAATCAAAACAAAACAAAAATAACATAGCAAAGACCATAACACCACAGCAAATTCATAAAAAAGCAATTAAAATTTCAGCTGACCCTAGCATGGGTTTTGGGTTGAACTTTGACCTCTTGATTTACATTGTACATACCACATCAGACTCAACAGTGTATCTGCCACTGGCAAGGCTCTCAAAGGCCATCCATTTCACAGGAAGTGGTTTAGACTTGTCCTGCACTCTGTAATAGTCTTCTGCGTAGATGTCATGTGACAATCCAAAGTCTGCAATCTTTACCATGTAGTGCTCATCTACCATGCAGTTCCTGGCAGCCAGATCTCTGTGGATAAACTTCTTCTGAGCCAAGTAATTCATACCATAAGCTGCCTGCAGTCCAAAGTGAAGCAGATCTCCCACCATAAAGTCCTGGAATTACCATAACAGAAAGGTTTTCCTCAAGTAGTGATCACTAGACAGTTATCAGGATATTAGTAAACAAACAAAAATGCGTCTAGTACTCCTTTCTACCACTTCTACCTGTGTAAACATCAATATTCCATAAGAAGAAGATTTCAGCATCAGAAAGTACATGGCAATGGTGAACGATGGATGGTACTACCTCATTCTCATCACGAAGCACACGTTTTAGATCTCCTTTAGTCATCAAAGGAATGATAACCATCGGAATGTTTTCCTCGTTCAGCACCACACCAATCAGTGACAAGACATTAGCATGGTCAAAGTCCTTCATTAAAATGGCTTCTTGTAAAAAGTTAGGTATGGCTTGCATATCCGTTCGAAGAAGATCAACTAAAACATAGTATTGTGAAATTTAACTGTCGCCAAAAAATAAAAAAAATGTTGATCCAAATTTGACAGATGCATATCAAATGTCATGTTTACGTAGCTCTGTTTCCTGTTTTCCTTGCTTCACTCTACTTACCTCGCATGGTCTTTACAGCCACCTTTTTCTTTGCGCCACTCTTCATCAGCAGAGTTCCAGCAAACACTTTCCCAAATTGTCCTTGACCTAGTGCGTTACCCAGCTCTAAGTGGTCCAATGGTATTAGTCTGTCCTGTAAGTTTTCCATGTGCTCTGGGTCGAGATAATCACTGGCCTGTGGAAGCCCTTTACCATGTGGGCCTGCAGGAAGAAAGTTCAAACTACTTACAGCAAATATCCAAGGAGTTGCTATAGTTTCCAAATATATTATTGTACAGACTGACAACTGTCATACAAATTTGGCCAGTGTATAGCCAATAACTGCCAGTATATTTTTACAAAACAGAATCATAGTAAGCATTCAGCATGGGGTTGGTAGATACAACTAATTTCTGGTAGAAGTTACCTAAGACATATCTTGAATTCAGTTTGGTAGAATTACGTAGACGTTTGACTTTGATGTGTCTTTTTCTGCGTATGCACACAACGACCACAGCCACAACAACAAGTAGTACAACCACTACTACAGATACAACTACAGGGACGACTATATTTGGTTTCTCATCAGCTACCACCTTTCTCACGACGTAACCCACTTGTGTAGCTATATTACCAATGTTTACCTAAAACACAATAATTTTGCTCTCTAGGGTAAGCAATCAACATAGACTGAGATTTCTCGGTAATAAATATAAGGAGATGACGATGTAAATGCTACAATATCGACATACATGATTAGGTATCCATGTCAAAAGCTGTCTTTAAATAGACATTTAGCAAATGATTTAGTGTTTGGGATACTGCAGTTACAAAACAGTAGTTTCCTAAATAAACCTTCGGAAAAGTCATAAATTCAACGCATTTATGGTTGCTCCAATGTCGTTAGAAATTAGACACAAACACACTAATAAGCCCATGAGACTCAAGTATTCCAAGTGAATTTAGTAAGAATATGGTATGGTATAATCATTAGAACCAATTGTGATCTTATTCACTCACAGCACAAAATGGAAAGAGCAAGAACACCTATCTACTTCAAAGTTCCGCTAAAATCAGATCTAGTGACTTGAGTTACAAGTCCTCTCACAGATTCACATGCCTTATAATTAATCATTTACCTAATATGGTCATTTGCCTTATATGGTCATTTGGCTTATATGGTAATTTTCACTTATTGGGTCGTAGCCCTTGTATAATCTACTCACCACCACAGCTGGTATTTTCTCTTCAGAGTCATATGGACTCTGGGCATAGTCTTTGCCAGGTGGGGGAAGGTCAGCAGGTAACTCACACTTGACCAGATTGTGATACAATACTGTAGGTACACACTCCCCTGTACCAACTACAATAGTGTAGTCCTCTATTTGAGTACCTGTAATATGAATATACGTAAGGATAGACACTACTGCTGTCTATGCTCGTATCACGTATAGACATCGCTCTATGATATCTTCTGTTCTGGCCTAGAGGGTCACTGTAGGCTAGAACAGTGAGGTGTTAGCAGTAGAGTTTGAATATTAATTAAAGAGTTGCCTGCACATTTAATGCCCTTTTGAAATTTTTACTATAGAATCCTAAGAAAAAGTATAAACACCATAGCCCGAAACCTAATGTAATTGCATAACACCAACACCAAGACATGCACGGTAACTAAGCCTCTAACCTGATTGCATATTGTTTCCAGACAGTTCTAGATGTTCGTTGGCTTCAAGTATCTTCACTCTCCCACTATCACTAAACTCGTTAACCACAGGGTCTGCCCTCACCACCATCTGTGAGGACTTCTCCAGCCAGGGAGACTCTGATGCATCCTCAAACTCTTCTACCCCATCTAGTACGAAGCCTATAACAAACTCGTACAATTCAGCTTCCTCATCTATTGCCCTCCTTCTCCTTAGCTGGCCAGGGTCAGGGTCAGCAACACATCGACTATTCTCGAGGGCTCCAGTAAAGTCAGGACTCTTACAGTTCATCTCTTCCGAGTTCAATGCTTTACAATCCTAGTCAAATAAATTTTTTGACAATCAAATTTAAAATGTCAAGCAAGTACAATATGAGTAGAACTTTAGCCCAAAATCTAATCACACCACAGAATTATCCATATTAAACAAATATGAAATATTATTGGCCATAAATATTTAGACTGAAGACTAGAACTTAGGGAATGATAAAGGATAAGTATTGCCTTTCTACACTTTTAGTTAAGATAAGGGTTTAGAATAAAACAAATATCGTTATTCCACAGACCATTCTATATCTTATCAACAGGCAAATACAGGGATAACAGTGCAGACTATCACGTGTGCAGTTATCATAGGAATATCTAAGAAGTACCTGGAGTGTAGAAGGAAGTCAAGAAGCTGTGTAATGTGGCAGTTGAAGTAAAAGTTGGTAATGCTACATAATCAAGTAATATTATATCAATACTAACCCCTTGCAGAGAAGTTATTGCTTCCTGTGTAGGTTTACATATAATAGTGACCTCAATCTTAGGGTTAGCAATGGAGTCAAGGTTGGTACCAGCGATAGGTATATCAACACCTCCCCTGTAATGTTACATGTACAAATGAAGTTACAATATATAAGATGGTACATTACAATATAATTATGCAAGTAAAATTTATTCAACATCTACACCAGGGTCTGCTCAGATATACATGTACTGTAAACAGTCTATAATTGTTGTGACACTATGACAGGTTGGCTATAGAGTTATCTCCACTCTTTAATCAAGTATAAATACGACAAATGAGTATTGTATTATGGGTAAGTACTAGTATGAGCACAAGTACAAGTATGAGTACTATGGGCAAGTGTAAGTATAAGCATTATGAACAAGGGTAGAGTTAGAATAACAGGAGATATGGCTAGTAATCTACTACTACTACTACTAGGTGCCACTACAACTAACTACTATATACTAATCCAGTCTACAACTTGTATATCCCAATGATACATGATTAAGTCTGACAAATCACTATTTGACACTATATGAAGAGGGATTAGTATAAATGTACTTGAAGTATGACAACATTAACTTCCACCAGAGATAAAGTATTTTATATTATCATCTCTTAGATGTAAGACAATGCTAGTACCAACACTATGAAGAGATAGAGCAGTATGAAAATGTACCATTCACCAAATACACAGTGCATGTTACTGAGACAAAACACATTAAAAGACTATGGCCCATTATATGGGCACAATACTTACCGGGTGGTCACTTCTACCCTTCCAATAACTGTGATGTTAGGGTTTGGTTTGTAAGTGAAGTTCACCATGGGGCCTGTTTGATCCGTGAAGACTGGTATCTGCCCAGCTGTTTCCACAGGCAACGTTAGACAGGAGAAATGTGTATCATTATGAACACTACAACAAGATAAATATCAACATAGTAATTCCATGGTGATGTAAACTACATACCATCCACATAACAACAAGTTTAGCTATTGTGTGAAGGCCCGGTAGCCAGGCAAGAATTTAAGGAATGGTTAATAAATTCTAGTTGGAGAAAACAGATATTCCGCAGCTAGAGTCTGTGATGTTAAGATTAATTTTAGAACTGCACTTTTACCGAAACATGTTTTCTAACAGCTATAAATGTTTTAGCATGAAATGGCATAGGTGAATTAAACATGTACACTAGGCTTGCATCTTTCGTATTGTATTGTATACAGCCAGGTACCTGTACACTTGTACATGTATATGAACCTAGGGAGTAGACAATACAGTAGAATGTGTTAGGATATGCTTGAGATGATTTTTTGTTCAGTGTGACAACAATGGAGCACATGAGGGGGATTAAGCTTTATCCATAACAGGCTATATAAATGTAAATATACATTGTATGATATATAGGGGGTTACCTTGAGATATGGCTATTGTATTATAATACTTGTGTATACAATGTATATAGCCATGTATTGTATAACTCTGGGTTATGATATGATACAGCATATCTATCATCTCTATAAAGTATTCAGTGATTGTAGGACAATACATTTTTATTGTTGCCTACAGCACATTCCATGGCATGTTATATTTTATACACTTTAGCAAGTGTGAATGTATAATATTTCATGTGTATATGATTATGACAAATAAAGGTAGACCAATATCCTAAGGTATATCAGTACAACCATTACAGTATTGAGTTAGATACCAGACTACTGGAGGTGCCATACTTCATGCCTGAATAACAATATTGGCAGTCGGTTTGTGAATTTTACTGCAGATTGAGAATCTATCGAATAGGTAAAAAGTAATTCACACTTGCTAAGGTGGATAATATAAAACATGCCATGGAATATTAATACTAACTACATGTAAATTGCAACTGTTAGCAGTATACCCCCCATAGTTTACAGTGAATGCCTAGCATTCCTAGGCCTATAAAAACATATTTTCTCAGTCCACAACTATTACAATAGAGCCATTACTCAATGGTGCATTATTATTATACCAATTTACCACTACATTACATTACATTAGTACATTGGCATGTACAAACATAGATATGATTAGCTTATTGGGGCACCTAACTAATATGTACATGACATTAGTAGTCTACTATAATAATATTTATCTAATGGACAATGACAATCAATCAAATGGGGAATTTTTTGCCCTCAACAAAGTAAAGCTTGTATCAAACACAAAAGCTCACACTTTAATTTTATTGTATAATTTGAAGAGGTTCAAAGGATGTCAGCTTAAACACACCCTTGAATACAATAGAGTTAGCCTAGCTTGACTCAACCCAGTGCCTAGATAGTGCATTCCTTATTATATTGTATTTGTGTGCAGTTGGGTATATTAGACTATGTATGTGTATGTGTAGCATGCATGTGATACAGTTATGAGCAAAGACATCAATCCATCATATTATTCTACATTATCCATCCATCAGTCACACAACTGTAAAAATAGTAAAAAATGATGTTACTTTATATGAAGTGATGAATAGCCTGAGTTCCTAGGGTTCTCACCTGCCTTCTGGAGGGTAGCATTTATTACCCCCCACATTGATGTACGCGACATTAGATAGCCAACCTCCTCTGGCAACCATTGTAGTACCTCCAGCTATAGGTCCATAACTTGGTTCCAGAGAATGTATAAATGGATGCTGTATAATAAAACACAAGCTAAGAATAAACATCATACTAGTGTATTATAAAATAATATAACATTATCATGTCATACAGCTGATTATAACAATTCCTTTTCTGACTGGAAATCTAGAGTAAAAGGGTAAAAGGGAATAACCCAGCTAAAATTTGTTATGTATCAGGTATTTTATGAGGTTATTTTTATTAATTTCTGTGTACTACTACACAACTACATCTTACTGGAAGTTTGCATTTTGTGTGGTCTATTTGTTACTGATCATACCCATGGTAAGGAAATACAGTGTATTATGGTCTGCCATTATGCTAGACTAGTATACCCTATTATGTACATTGAATAACTATTATTCACTACTACCTCTACAATAACAGGCCAGACTGTAGTCTATTGTGAATTGAGATCATAACCAAATCATAATCCAACCATAATCCCCCAAAATAATGCTAGCCAATATGCTAACAGGCCAACACAAACACCACATACATACCTGTTATCACTGCAGCTCCATTTTGTTTTGCTTATGGCTCATTGCCCATCAAATGTTCATAGAAACTGTATAAACACATTTCCCCTCAATAATAACTAGCTAACCTGCTTGTTCACATTTATGAATACACTGTGTACATGTGCACTGTAGGCTACAGTGTGGATACAGACATGTAATACTTACACATTTCTTGTTGACAAGGTCAGGTCTACTGATGCCTCTGGTATTACAATAACATTGACCATTAGCATCACATGTACTGTTGTATGAACCAACACCACAGTTACAAGTAGCGCAGCCGTCAGCGGTCTGGTATCTACCTACTACGCACTCATAACATAGGTCTCCCTGATGACCTGTCGTGCAGTTACATCTACAATGGTATAATTATTAGACACATATAATTTTATACTCTTTAAAAAGCCCACCGTTTGCAAACTACAATATAAATATTTTACACACAATCATGGTATATTTACAGTACCACAGTGATATAAAACAACAGGCAGATATAAAATACTATTAGTAATCTTACTCATAGCCGTATGTCTGTTTGAATGTGTACCCAAGGTTCATCTCTTCATAACCAGTGGGTAGAGTGGGTATAGCAGCAGCAAAGGACGCACCAGAAGCACCAGACGATCCCCTACCACCATTTTGTATTGGTTTGCTAAGGCTACATACTCCATTCTCAGAACAACCGCAGCTGAAAAACAACCAATTGTACTACTCAGTATATTAGTTCGATAACCATTATCTAGGTATTTAATGCTAAACAAATAAAACATTGTTAGCTCTAGTATATTATCAAGGTTCTTTGGAGAGTGGAATACATGTAAGCTATTATAAACGAAAACAGAATAGTTTTATCAAGCCAGCCATTACAAAAGCAACAAGGAAGTTGCCATTATGTACATATAAAACTAGAACATGTTTACATTTCTTATTCACTGCAATATATGCAAGTATTACACATCATAATAAGTATTACCTCAAAAAGTGGGAATAGCCAATAGAACTAACAAATTGTAATATTGTTGTACAATTAGATGTATGTACAGTTTCATTGCTATCATTTGTCACACTAATATATTCACCTTCCAAAGACCTTGAGCTCGTTAATAGAGTGCATGTCAGACGCTGCCTCATGGCCGTACATGTAGATGGAGATTGATTTAGCGTTAAATTTTCCCGCTTCTACGGCAGCATTGAAGGCGGGCTTATCAGGAACCAATCCAGGAAAGAGAATTTTATTGGCCCAGTTCAACAACACGATGCCAAATATATCTCTCGCAGAGCTAAAATGTACAAAATTTTGTATAACTCTGTAGTGAGCTGCTGAAGAACTGACTTTATATTAATTATGACCTGAAAGGTATTTAAAATGGACATGTTCCTAATTGACAAAAGTTACAGCTAGCCTGTGGTACATACATGTATAAAGATTGACTGCAAAGCCTCAACTTCCACAACCAACTAAGAGGTCTACCAGTGAACAGGAACAGAACATAGTGTGAGAACCAACCACAACAGTATAATGATGATGGGGTTTGTGGGTAAGCGTTCCTTACCTCTCAAAAAAATTTAGCTCTGTCTCGCAATGCAATGCCTTGCCTTGAGGCAGACCATTGGGTAGTGTGGCCGAATCACTGCAGTTATCTGTAGCCACATATAGTACGTCCTCTTCGGCACTTCCCTCAACAGTTTTCGTGATTACCAAATGTTTCGGCACAGTGATGACTGTCAGCTCAGCATAGAATATCTAAAAATATGAAAAGGGGAAAAACATAAAAACAGATACATGAGAGTATATGAGAGTAAAAGTCAATTAGCAACAAACTATGGTCAGAGGTGTCAACTTTGTGACAGAATTTGGTATGTCAGAATAGGACTTAGCGTGAGAATTGTGATCTATTTTGACATGAGATGATCAGATGTTAAATCTGGGGAAAAACAATTTCAACAGACAATAATACGTGTACATTGTAATATGTATACTGTAACTGTTACATGTAGGCCTACATGTATTTAGTTAGTTCTCTTCATTTACTATCCTGTGCTTCTATCACCAAAATTTCAACTTAGTTGGCTACACTAGACCAAACTGAGCAATCTAAAACTGAGCATAATATTATTTGGATTGCTCATGTAAACCTAGTTCAGAATAGTGGGTTTTGTAAACCTGTATCTTTCCAATCAATGATGCAGGAGAAATTAACCTTCAGTCCCTTTTAAGATACAATTCTATGAACCAATTCTCCATAGAACAAACCTGGTAAGTTGTTCCCAGATCAACTGTTAGTTTAGATAGAGCAATATTAGTGTCAGACACCCAAAAGGTTAGCTCATTGCCGTCTGCTATAAACTGAGCATTGTGGGAATTAGAATCAACGCGAAAATCTGTTGTGGTGCCATTCAATGAGGTACAGGTTACACCACTCCAAATGTCCTCATCGCTCCGTGGCCAGCGGTCAAAGAATGGTAACTCTCTTGGACAGTTGCATTGCCCTGCTGGTTCCACATTGATCTCCACACCACTGTCTATAACTTTGTGAAGCTCTCTGTAAGGTTAGAATAGAACACAAATATATTGTAGGAAGTTTTAGTGTATTTCTCAGAGGTGGACTATAATAAATATAGATCTAGACAGGTTTACATGTCCTTATCACAATTACAGTTATATACTTGTGAGGTGATTGAAAGGAAACTACCATGTGATCATACTTCGTCACTACCATCTCCTACTACACGTTGTGTCTAGAGCAAAAGATAATATGGTTGTTACTAGAGGAGCTTACTGGCTTGTGAGGTGTTGATTGTATACTTTCCAGTCCTGAACATATTTTGAAGCATCTGTGTTTAATGTGAAGGAAGTCGTTGAACCTGGATAGTGTAAGATCACCTTAGTGTTCACCAGTATAGCCAAGGAGTCATCCTTACTCACCTAGGAAAAAAGTAGAGAGATTTTTTTTCTAAATGCTGCATCAGGAAAATTGTCATATTTCTCATAGCATCTTAAGATAGGTGTACGCTTACGTGGCTTACGTGCGAAATAGAAAATTATTTGACTTGCTATAATAATGAGATACAAGTCTATAAATAAATATGGTACACAGCTAAGATCAGCCGCAGAAGATAAAAAAACTACAGAGCATGGAGGAACTTGAACACGACAGATTACAACACCTGTCAATACGACAAGCAGAAAGTATGTAGCATCTACTTATTTCCTATCAGTGATTGAATGAATGATACTGAACTGAAGACATACCATCACTGTAATATGATATTCCTTGGCTAGTTCTAAAGGAATTTTCTTTCTACCATCGTCTGAGATAATCTTCAAGTTAAACGTGTCGTCAACTGGTGGAGACATCGATGCACTAACAGTTGTCGGTGATCCAACCCGATCCACAAGAATAGTGAAGAGTTCAGTGCCTTCAGTTGCAGCTAGACTGCAAAACCAATGTACAGGATGAGTATAATATGGCACAAGCTTTTATTTCTAACATCCAATTTTATAGCTTTCACCTAGCAATGTGTTATATGTGTTATTATAGGTACATAGAGATAGAACTAACAATTGAGACAAAGTTATGACTAATCGTCCAATCATTGAAAGATTAGTACAGTTTCATTTATGCGCAAGCTGAGCCTGGTATCTTGGTGTGTGTGTGTGAGTGTGTGTCTGTATGCGTACAGTATACAGACTACATGCTACCATAAAGGTATGTATAGCGCGCACCTAGAAAATTTGTTATATATTTCCAAAATTCCACTTAGAAAATGAACTCGCAGCTGTTTTGTGGCGGAAAAGTTCTAGTTTTGAATCGCCATTTAAAAACGGCTCTTTGCCATACCTAGAGAAAAAGTCATATTATATAGTAACAGGCTATTCATATACAAGTACTTTACATAGCCCTTACTAACTTATATGCATATACTGTCGCCTATTATACTCATATAGAGCTAAACAATTGTACTGTAACTGTGTAGCATTACATACAGGGTATAAGTGACTTACCTTGTAGCTGAGAGAGTCAATATGTAGGTAACACTGTTTACATCTGCTAAGAGGACGTTCTGTCCACTTCGTAACTTACTATCTCCATCAGTAGGTGTGGAGTCAGTAATATCAGTAAGGACAACTCTATCACTACTACATTGGCTGTCACACGTCACTCTGTAGGACGTACCACTATGAAATGTGCTGTCCGTAATCGCAACAGTGGGAGGATATGCCTGGATGGTTCGTACTCTCTCAGCATCAAAGTTACAATTGGTACCTTCTTCCAGGGTTACGGCTTTGCCTGAGACCACATTTAATAAGTCTCCATTTACAGCATCTTTATAATCTAAATTACTCTGATTATCCAAAGTCCTCTTTACAACAAATAGTTTATCTAAGGAATAGATCACTGGTAGAGAGCAAAGGACTACAATGTTGACTATTACCGTGCTGGCATGTAGTTGTCTCATCTTGTTTTATACCTGAAGAAAAAAACAAATTAGAATTAAAAAATATTTGAATATCAAATAGAAGCTTGATTATCCAGACCCATGAAAGTAGAACCCTCTTTGGCTAACCAAATTTTCAAGATATTCAGATACCATCTAAAATGGCTGTACATAAAGATATTAGTGAAGTATTGCTAAATACAGACAAGAAAATAAAGATACCAAATATTATAGCGAATATTTAATGCTGCCAATACTAATGTTCACATATCACTGGAATCACTGAGCACATGAAAGGGTAGCCCGGTGAACGAAAAAGGAAAGGTCAATACTACTACAGTACCAAATACATGTATGCATATGATCATACATGGATGATACATGTACACCAAGTATATCTCTGTCCGACATGCCATTGGAAGCAGTAGGATACAATTACGTTGTAATCCAACCAAAATGATCATGGTAAAACATCCATGTTATCATGTTAAACACTGTAAAATTGAGGAAGTTACTATTTATATCGTACATGTATTATACAAGGTTTGACTGAAGGTCAAATAATGTAAAGTTACATCTCCAAACTGGCACCTATCAGCTGCTGAATGATTGGACTTGCTTGTAGACATCATATAATATAATGTGTGTGTAATGAACAAGCAGATAGTATGTCACTCAGGTGTATAGGTGAACTGAGCTTATCTAAACACTTGTCTTGCTTAGCATATCAATTCATCAAAATTGTCAAAATAATTGTGAGAATTCAAAGAGGATTTTGAATAATGAATACCAATGATATGGAGTGAAGAATTTTGATTATGTAAGGAATAAAATTTTCATATAAATCCTTAATCCTACTTTAGCCCTACGGCTGTTATACACTGTATTGTGACTACTGGGATCCAACTACAACATTATTAAGTTAGAGATAAAGAGGTATTCATTAGATTATGAATTAATGCTGCTATGTAGCCAATAGGTTTTCCGACTTTCCCATTATATTCTTTCATTAAATTTCACAAAAAACATGTTTATAATTTTATTTGGAATGTATTGGCTACTAAATGTAGATTCAGTGTTGTACTCTCCACTCATCAGTCTAAACCTCATGAACAATAAAGTGACTTAGCAAATTTAGAGTCATTAAATAATTGTAGGGCTATCCAAAAGGATGATTTGGGTTTTGAAACATAATATTATATCTTTGGGGCCACTGGCAGCTAAAGCGTTAGTTTATCTATCAAACTACAGAAATGTCGATTCATATGTCATTCGTTATTACAAGAGTCAAAACAAATTTACGACCAAACACTAATTTCTGAATAATGCTTTACCTAGAAATTTCCAGGATAGAATTGACTATTAATAACACTGAAAACTAACAACTGTCAGACAACTAAATTATCAAGACTTATAATGCAACCTACATATAGATGCTACACGTTATAGTAGGTACATAGACTGACAGTGAACAGCAAAAAAGGCCTTGCTTCACGAGTGCTACCTATACTCTCTTACTCTTTGCCTATACTTAGGGCTACACATTTACATTTATCTTGCAGGATAAGATAATGGAGATAAGCAAAAACTAACAGATTTATCATCATAGAAATATGCTCTAGGAAAAGTTTTTGTATCCTCAGCGTCCCTAATTTATCATTTTGTTGACACTTGGTGTCCGACTGTCACAATCGTCACAGAATCAGCTGCAAGAATTCTACATTGAACCACAAACACACTTACTACCTGACAGGAGATAGATGTTATTCACCAAGGGAGATAACTCTTGATGGCCTGTACTAAGCATAAGAATAAGTCTGCGCTCGCTGCATTGAAAAAAGTTTAGACCCAAATTTCCAATTTTTTTCATTTACAAAAACAGAGAGGCAACAACTATAATGTGCATGTAAGCATGTGCTAAAATTAGAGCTATAATAAAGTAAGCTAGGTCTATAATACAGTAGGCATATATATATAACGGAGCAGAAGCACCAATTCTTTCCAAGTAACTCAGCAACTCTCTAGTCTAGAGGGATTGGAAATGTTTAATTAACACCATATTCCCATGAACGACAAAAAATAACCATGATTGAATGCAACGTAAAACATCAACAAACTTGATCAATCAAATTTCAGTGTTTTCTATTATAAAACTCAACTGATTCAAAGATGGCAGATCAAGGTGAATTAAAGAGATGTGGTGTGAATATGGTAACACAAAGTAGGCCCTCAAAGTAATAGCTTGTATCATACATATAACACGAATTTTATCCTCTTTGATATTATACAGTATCACCTAACACCAAGAGATGTGGGGGCTCAGGTGTGACCTACCAGTAGCCTATATCATAATATTTGTTCTAAAACCTATTAGTACTGCTATAAAATAGGATTAAAATGATAAGAGGTATTTTATTGATAAGTTTATAGCCAATATATTGATATGTTGAAGGTACCAACAAAGCAACAACATGGTTCGTTAGAGAAACATTGAAAGCTAGTTAGCCTATAATAGGGTGACCCACCATGTTCTTCAATAATAACAAGGAAAAAATGACTATGACCTAGCCATCAACCCTGCCAGAAAATGTTTACTTTACATCCAAGCAAAATATTTTCGAACACTAACCAATAAAATTGCGTGAAATGACAGAATTATATGATAAATGGTTGCAACCAATGTTTTGACTCATAAATGGCTGCTAAAGTCATCAACATTGTTAAAAATTATTATTAGAGACTTTTAATTAGTACAATTATTGTTATCAATATAGTGTTTAGTAACTCTAACACCAGTCATAACATGCATATTGTGCATGGTCATCTTATCACCTACTTTATACATGTATCAACTCTTCCTTATGGTTGATATGGTCATAGTGCCTTGTAAAGCTAGTATGGATATGCAGAGGTGTAATCCAACAAGGAGATGGAAGATAAGCAGTACAGGATGATGATATGGCTAGTGATAGGCGATTAACGACTAGATATTAACTTGTGAGGCAACTAATCCGCTTTATGGTAGAATAATTGTGGTGTTGGTAGACTTAATGGCAAAGAATTGATAGTTGGTGACCTCAAGTATTGGTACTGTCTAGGGAAAAGAGAGAGAGAGAGGGGGAATGGGAGGGTGTGGGAGGAAGACTAGAGAGTGCCTGTGGGCTGCTTACTATGGCTAGACCCAAACCTGATATGTTATGGAATGTGAATAAAGATTGCAGGTGTACTAACGACTGTAATCTTCCCTTGTATTGTATATTCTTACAATACAATGCATGTGCAATACCAAACACTGTCATATAATATTTACTAACAGTGTTGTGTATGTAGGGTTACATGCAGCTAGTTCAACTGAGCACTGAGGCCACCATAATAAAAAAAGAACAATAACACATACAAAGTTAGAGTCAGAGAGTCACTGCAGTTGTTTGGTAACCTTACAAGCACAAGCATCCATCGTCTGACTGAAATTTAACAAATGTTCCTTTTACCCTAAAAACTAGAGAGACAGCTCGAAAACAGCAGTATTTGGCAACTAAATTGGGGCATTGGTATCTGCTTTGTACAGCCGACATGCTCACCCAGTACAAGTGTGGTGTGCTTGCATGCTATTGCAGCGTGTTTGGCCATGAATTATTACACTGATGTTAGCAAAATTGTTTCCCTACCATATTTCAACAGCGGAACCAAAGCCTATAACTGGCTGACAGATGCCAACATTCTGTTGACAGAGGGCCACAAGTGATCTGTCATCTCATCTCCTCTTGGACAGTAGATATGACATGACATCTGTGATCACTTTCACCAGAGTTGTTGCAATGGCCTTATGTTCATACTAGTACAAACCCTTTCACTATCTATTGCCGTTACACTAATATGTTACAAGCTACAGCCAGATGTGCAGCAAGAATCACATTTTAACTAATAATTGCTGTTCATCATTTTGACTATTTGGTTTTACAGAAACTGTCTAACTGTCCATATAGAGAACTGGTTCAAAATAAATTAAACCAAGATAACGGCATAAAAAGAAAAATGAATAATACTGACATCAATTGGGTTCTATAAAATAATGTAAACATAAAGACATTTACAGTACTACCTACTGAGCACAATGTCTATCTGAAGATTAACATGAAATGAAGGATTTTCATTCGTACAATATTGCTATCAGAAGGTTCTACTTATAGAAAGCAAACATAACTATGTTACAGACTGGAGACTGCATGTACATTCATTCCCAGACACTGTGGAGGCAGAATCATACAACAATATCAACATATACATAAATAAGGTGACTTACTGTTAACTGCTGGGCAGCAGAAATGTGTCAGCCGGAGTCCAAATATCAGCTGCTAATCTTCTACCATCACTTAGTACTGTACTTGCTGGGAAAATGAAATCAATGTGTTAAATCTAACTTTTCTAATATGAACTGTAATAGTGCTATAATAATACAGTATGTCATGGAGAGAATGAATAACCTACAATCTCTGCTCTCTAGGGCACAAATAAGCTGCTAGCTGACTGCTAATGCAGAGGGGATTATCAATCAGCCAATCATGTGACAAGACACAAATACTTTAATCATTAACTGTATAACTCCAATTTTGTGCTTGGTCTCCAGTTGAGAATCAAGTTGATTGCTGATTGGAGGAGCATGTATATGTACTAGTATATTATATTATATTATATTATAGTTTTTGATGAAAAGGAATATTTTAAAGGAATTTTGTAAAGCTAATCACAAGTTGTAATATCACTTAGGGATTTATAAATTTATATACCTGTAGGAAGCAGCTGTAGGCCAATTTCCATCCTCACAGACACCTGGTTGGTAGAAAACCTTTGACCCACCACCCCCCCCCTCCCCATCTTAGTATGTTACATTGTTCTGCCATCTCATAGAAAGTTGCACTGACATCACTAAGTTTCTCCTAACAAGCAAAAGCAAGTGAGTATACATATGAAACAATCCAATTACAAAGTACAAAAAGTAGTCTTACTGCATGTACTTTGCATGGCATGGAGCTAAAATATAACAAGAAAACATTATGTGTACATGTATCAGTTAGCCTATTAGAAAACTTGCATCTTGTCAACAGTTTTTGACCTCATTCTTCTGATACCATCTTCATATATAAGACAGTTCTTCACTAGTAAAAATATATCAGAATGTAGGTGGGCAGCATACTTGAGTGCAAACCTCTCACTTGTACCTTTGTTCATAAATTATTCATTCAATGCCCAAATATCAAAGTAAATATACATGTCGTGACATTTTAACACCACAATTGAGCACAAATAATGGTCTTAGTAATAGAGATATAAATCTTTGGATTGGACTCATTCAGAAAGTGTATGGTATCCATATTACAGCTCATTTGAAATCTTGAATAAACTCAATATGAGCACGGCTTGTCAGTTTTCATCATTGCATATTACCAACTACTTATCACATGTTAGTTGTTAGTATAAGATAATTTCACTAACTTACACCTCCATTTCTTACCTTACATGATTCTGATTAATAGGTTTCCTATTGGACCTTCAGATGCACTGCACATAATAGCATCAACATAAATTTGCTATCTAGAAGAGAAACAGTACCGCTATTGAGAGAACCCAAGAACAAAAAGGGTACACTGTACTTTAATTAAACCTAACATCTAACGATATATGCATGTATATTTAGTAGAGCAGGTAGCCACACACTAACTTACTTTAAATATCCCATAGTCTGTATAAGTCTGTCTCATGCACTGAGCTGACAGAGCTATAATAACATAGAATGTCATGTCTCTCTCAGCATCACCTACAGACATTTTTTGTAAAATGTGTATTAGGGCCTACATATTGTGTGTCCAAGTGTATATGTATACAATATAACCTTTTTGTATGTACACTATATTACACGCTTCACACTGGCAGGCAGCGATTGAAGAGTGGTGTTGAGAACTAGATAAGCTCACACACCACTATAAAATAAGACACACCTAGCTGTGGCATATAAAATACCACCAACATCACAGAATTGAAGGTCTGCTGTTAGGTGTCTTCGCGACGGTTATCTTATCTTATCTTATATTACACCAGTTTTGACTTGATTATAGCCTTAACTATCAAGTTGTGTTTTTGAAAGAGAGGAGAATACTTCCTTACCTAAAATTATAATGAAGAGTTGCAACTGGTGGAATGGATTTATCAAAAATTTTGAGTCAGTATTTTTGAAAACACTATAATAGTCATGATGTATTTTAACCAAGGATATTGTTTTGCTAAAAATACATCCTTATAATATATATATAAAAAAATGGCCAAACCCCCTAACATACTATAATAGTCACAATAGATTGCATGAGCAAATAACTACTATCTCTTCTTCAGAAAATGTAAACTACAAGCATAGCATAACAGTCAAAACTGATCTTGCTAGACCACTTGCAAAATTGGTGTGTAGCAATTGCACTTGTGTCAGTGCCTACTGAGAAATTGACATGAAAAGCACCTTCTAGGCATCTCGGTAGCCCATGAGCCCAGAAGACATCAGATTTTTAGTTTTATTGTAATTTAATAATCTATTAAATAATTTTATCTTAAATTTTTATTCATGCTTGGAATAACATTTTAACATAAAGAAATCTTTCAAATTTATCTTCAGGATTTTCTCAAATCTTGGTATGGTCATACTGTCAACTATGGCACAAGATGTACCATTATACATTGTAGTTGTGGTGACACTACTCAATATATACAGGCCACTGAAATTTTGGTGGAGGACTGAGGGATGCATAAATGAAATGCGCCTAGAGACAAAATTGAGATAAATTCATGCAGAGCTATTATTTTGTCATCAAGTGGTGCAAATTTTATGGCATAAATTAAACAGTAGCATGCATTTATACCATATTATGATAAAATTGAAGAAATTCAAAACATTATTGTGCTTATCTCTTATTAAAGCTAGCCTGCAATCTAAGTATCTAACTATAAAATGATCTTTTATTCACACTGACCAACTAGGACGCATAATGAGTCCACAGACGCATTTTAGAGAAACAATTGCTAGTTGGACGCATGACGCACATCGACTCGTTTTGTGAAAGCTGGACGCACACAAAAAGTCATACTCATTTTGTGGAAGCTGGACTCATTTATTTGCTACAGTGAGCTGTGATTTGAATCCAGCCAATAAATAGCCTATTGGGTTTAGCTTAGGCCTCTAAGCATTGTTTACATTTCTAGGGAGTTGTCATCTTTTATGTCTCGAACATTTTAGTAGACTTCATTCAGCTAAATATTATATGAAAGTTGGTCTGACAATGTAATAGAATACAATATCTAGATAGAAATTCAGGATCCTTTTCATTAATCTAGTCAAATTAGGCCTGGTAGTCCAACTAAAGGTAATAATGATACAAATACTATAATGCATCCTACCATCTAAAACATAAAATTATATGCAATTTGATACAAGAGTACAGAAAATTTTTACCATGTCATTTGTACAGACATTTTTCAGCAAAAATCCTGAAAAATTTTCCTTGTACATGTTGGACTCACTTTTATATTTTTTCGACTCATTTTTACAAATTTTGGTTGGTCACCCTGTTTTATTCCACCCAATGGAAGGAAACAATTCAGCCTGAGATATAAATAATTAAATTATCTATTGGTCAATTAGTATTGATTTTATTGCATTTTATCATTTTCATTAAATCATTGAATTGCAATGTAACTCAGTCAAAAGAACCAAATGTACTGCTGACTGGCTGAGGGGCTGCTGTCAAAAGCTCAAAGTTTATATACATGTAGGAAATTTGCTGCTGTAGCCACAGAGGTAGCGAAATTCGGGCAAAGAGAAACTTTAAACGTGGAAATGTTTGTATTAAAAATGCACCAAAGAAGATACACAATAATTGTTAGCAATAGAGCGATCGGTGGGAAGGCGCAAAGTAATACTAATGAAGAATTATTGACAAAATCGAAAGAGAATAATTGGCGGAAATTGCGTTTTAAAGCGGGAAAGTATTTTGTTTTTCAATAGAGTTGTATCAATTTGTTCTAATAATATAATAAATTAATGTATTTATGTTAGCATAGTTTCTATTATATAATTAGTTCTAGTTTCGTAGTTATAAGTTGTAATCCTGTAAGCTGACAAACACCCAATCAAAGAATTATTTTTTAAAATAGTAGTAGAATATAATATAAATAGTTATTTTAAATAAAAAATCGATTTTTAAAATAAAGATCAGAAAATGAAAATGAAAATGAAATCAAATGATAAGATTATTTTTATTTTAGGTGATGGGATCTTCTTACTCTTGATGGAATCATCGAAGGGTTATTTTTAAAAATAATAATTATTATAATTATATGATTAATAATAAAATATTATTGTTAGTATAAAATAAGTTATAAAAATATAATTATATTATTGTTAAATAAGGATTTTAGTTGATGGTATTTTTTCTATTTTATGATTATTATCATTTGATTATGATTATCATTATCATTATGTATCTTGTATGAAATTAAATTAGTGTAATAAAAGTAATAGATTATAATTTAATAATGATAATAATTACTGCACTATTGACTATAATATAATATTTAATTCTAATTAATTGGGTTATATTATTATTATTGTTTTAGTATAATTATTAAATTTAAATAATAGATAATTAATTTATATCATGTATATCATTATGATTTTGATATGACTATGGGATTATTATGATAGTAATTTATTGTTAATTTTAAATTTATGAAATAATTAATTGTTGTTATTGTATTATTATATTTAACATTATAAAAAATAATTTAAGATGAATTTAAAATTGACTATGGATTAAAATTCTATTAGTTCTACATGTTATTTCCAATTAGTTACGTCATTTAGTTACAATTACCTGGAAATTCAGGTTTAAGTGGCTGTGGATGAATCCAATCACTAGCTTGTGTATGCTATCCTCATTAAAAAGTCGTGTTTCAAATAAAACTTAGTTTCTTACGTAAATGTATTGTACACTGTCCTACATGTAGGTCTATGTTAATAAGTCAAATAGTGCATACTGGTCATTGATTATACATTTGTTAGAGCTGAGGATATGGCAGATCTACTGACTCAGGTCAAGAAGCTGTATGGGACCAAGGACCTGTATAAAGTATTCAATATCTCAAAGGATGCCACTGCCTCCCAATGTAGGTGTTCGTCTACACTAGATTAATAATATCAATATAATCCTACTTTAGGTGAGCAATGGGAATATTGTTGATGATGATGAAACTGGTTTTTATTTTTAATCAAGTTATCCAGAAAATATAATAATTTTTAGTGAGCTGCATAATCTAGATTACGATGTCCTACATGTTGTATACATTTCGCTAATAGCTAGTTAAATTATTTTTATTTTTAATAAAGGTTTCTATAATTTTGTGCTTGCTAACAAGATGCAGGACTGGAACATATATAATGGTACACATCCATTTAATATATTTACATGTATGATGTTAGTGAAGAAAGCCTTCCATAAAGAGTCACTAAAAGTACACCCTGACAAGACAGTGGATAAAGATAAATCATTAACTACAGAGAAATTTCAACTTATTTCAAAGTTATACAAGTTACTAGCAGACGAGAGCAAGAGGAAGATATATGACAAGACAGGTGTGTTTGTGATATTCCATCTTGCTTCTATCGAGCGTATAATGCGCTGTGTGTCTGTCGGATACAATCACTTCTCTAGTTGCATCTGGTCATTCTGTCTCCACTGAGTGTGAGTGAATTTACTACTGTAGGAGAGATAGAGGATGATGACTCATTTGGTTGGTCCAATGCAGAAGATATAATGGCTTATTGGAGGGAACTATTTCCTCCAATCTCGGTAGATGATATAGAGAAATTTAAAGATGACTACAAAGGTACGTATTGCATGCAGGCATTGGACGGTCTTGGGAACTTGTTTAGTCAGAAGTTAAGGTAGAACAGTTGGTGCCAGTTTCACATGTTCGAATTGTCCTTGTATGCAGTCATAAGTTCTGTTCGTAAATTAATAGACCTGTGTATTACTTGTTTGCTGATAGTACCTGGTTGTGTGTGTATATAAAACTATTAGTAATAATCGTATGCCTACTGAACGTACATGTTATATTATATCGCTGTGTTGTCATAAATTATATAAAAGTCAGCATTATTGAAAACTCTACTACTTGTGATGTTAGTTTTCATGCAAGGGCTTTTCAACTTGTTTACAGAGCAGTCAGAAACTCGATTTCACATCCTTAAAACTACCCGGGTCTCTATGACACTCGACCTAGTTTTATTTACATGTATATACTGTGTATATTTTCACAAATAGTGAAGTTGACGAATAAATCACATATTACATGTATTTGTACATCATAATGTGCTTGTTGTTTAAACTCTAGGTTCAGCTGAGGAGTTGTCTGACCTTAAAAAAGCATATTTATCAAGTAAGGGAAATATACAAAAGATAATAGACTCTGTAATGTGTGCTAGTGTTGAGGATGAGGATAGATTCAGGAAGCTTCTGGAACCATTTATTGCGTCTGAGGAGCTGCCCTCTTATAAGCAGTTTTCTAATGAATCCAAAGGGAATAAAAAGAAAAGACAGGCCAAGGTTAGTGGGAGTATAATTTGTAAAATTCTAGTAGCTAACTTCAGTGCATTGACTTTGCTGACACATGAATACGCAGCCAAGGTATGTGAAGCGTTGAGTTCTAACTTGTTCATAATTGCTCTAGGCTGCCGCAGAGGCAAAAGAAGCTGAGAAACTGAAGAAGGAAATGGCTGGGGGTAGTTCCTCGAGCCTTGGTGACCTAGCACTAGCATTGCAAAGAAACAGGGAGAAACGAGGTGGGATATTGTCATACTTAGAGAACAAATATGGTGGTGACGAGGCTGAAACTAAAACCAAACAAAGTGCCAAAACAAAAACTGACAAAAAGAGAAGCTCTTCAGCCTCTAGTTCTCGTAGCAGTAAGCGGCAGAAGAAAGTGTGAGAGCTCGCCATAATGCCATCTTGAACTTCATTCAATTTGTTGTTTTCGGAAGGATCTCAGATAATTATAGTGGTCAGTGATGATCTGCCATTACCAATTTTTATAATTTCGCTAATTAAATAAAGTATTACTTCAGTTAAATGTGATAATCTGATGACTAGAACTATTAACTTATTTGACAGGTGCAATGTAGTTACATGGTCCACGCTATATTTATATTATAATAAAATACCACAAATGTTGGTCAAATGGAAGAATTTTGTGTGGCACTATAAAAGCTTTTGTATCTGTAGTATAACAAAATGGAGACAAAGAAAGAACACAAAACCCCTAGTATTGCCTAGTATTGCCTAGTATGTAGTTAACCACTGTTGAAACATTTCTGTCATCCTTGGACCAAAGATAGTAAGAGTAAAACTACATGTAGTTCAAACCAGGGTTGGCTTTGTGGGGTACAAGTACAATAAGCATTCATAAACATGCTCTACTTTTTGAAACAATTTTAATTTGACATAAATTATTATTTGTGAACACATTCCACAGTTTCATGTTCTTTTAGCAATAACTTTTCTTACACTACCCAGAGTACACACAATCATGTACAGGTACATGAACATGTATATTCATACATACATATTACATTGTTCTAAGTCTACAGCAATTGAGTAGACATATAATGGAGGTGAATTGCAAGTAATGTAATATGTGTACATATACATGTATGCAGCTAAAATGCGTCTAAGGATATAGGGACAGTATCGTAGTAGAAGTTAAACCATGAAAACAGGAATTGTAAATATCAAGTAGATTTCCATTACTCTGCTGAACTGGCAGAACTACCTAATATCTGCAGATGGATGGCTGCACAAATTGTTGTCCAACGGGAACAGGAAAAGACAACTTTAACATAATTCCTACAGTATTATGAATATA
Source organism: Bugulina stolonifera (assembly GCA_935421135.1). Taxonomy (NCBI): domain Eukaryota; kingdom Metazoa; phylum Bryozoa; class Gymnolaemata; order Cheilostomatida; family Bugulidae; genus Bugulina; species Bugulina stolonifera. Next base: position 9,737,144 of record OW285189.1, read on the forward strand.
TTACTGTAAAGCTGAGGTTTGCAGTTAAATAATCAGACATTGAAGACCAGGTCATCATCTTCATAATTTATAGAAATATAAAATACATGTATGTTCAATTATGGGAGAAGAGTTAGAGTTGAGTACATTGTAGTTGAGATTTGCCGTTGGTTCTGCAATATGCATAACATGCCATGCATGGACACTGCTATCCTCAAAACAAAGTTATCCTCTCCCTGTTTGTTTACTTCTCATTGTCATAGAATGCTCTCCAACACCAACAGCATAATTGTGCAGTTGGTACTTACAAATTTTTTCTATTCCACTATTCTCCGCTTCACCAGGTACTTTCTATATTTATATTTTCTGGTTGAACAAAATACTGACTCCATATTACTTCTATGTTTTAGTTCTATATATTTGTATTGATTAAACAGCACCAGTAATTCTCAATAAAATATGAATAACACACAGTAAATAATAAATAGTAGTGCCAGGTATTAGCTGCTACTTTTTTGCTTAGCAGAGCTAAAATGGAATGCATGGTAACACATACTTGATGTGAAACTTACAAAAGTAAAGGCCCCATGCTTCACTCACTAATAGTATGTCTATGTTGCACTAAATTGTTACACAACAACTCTGGATCAGTTAATATCCTACCAGTTCATTGCTAAAAATCCATAAAATAAGTTTGATTTAGTTTACTCAGATTGTTCCACAGCTGTAGTTTCCACTTGGCCAAATATTTACTGCTTTTTACACAGGATTGACATTTAGTATCCCTGGACCACTACAGTCCAAGACCTATCTGTAAGCACAGCTTGTATGCATACAGTGGCATGCATACAGTGACAGTGTAATCATATTCCTGTGCTGGAATATTAATAGCTCTAAAATCTTAACTTTTTGTAGGTAGATTCTAGTATACATGTAGTTGGTAGAAGTCACACTAAAAAAAATCAGGCAAGTGGTTTTAGCTATTCAAATGTACAGTAGACAGGGAATTCCTGCTTTATAAGTAATTGAGTCCCACTAATTAAAACTCTAAAATGATATTTGAACAATATTCTGGCAAAAATAAAAGTTCTTTACAGAATAAAAAAGGATAACACATTAACTATAACATGTGTGTGAATTTACAATAAATACTAAGTAAAATTAGAATAAATTAGTTTGCTTTCGGATATTGTTTTTCTTCCAATCAGGAAGCTGCTGGAATTCATCTCGGGACATTCCAAGTACTTGCTGTAAGGTAGGAAAATACATTGCTATCAGTGCCATGGTAGAATTTTCAATAGGTCATTCATCACGTTGTTACAAATTGGTAAGAAGAACCACTTATTATAGACCCTATTATCATGTACATGAACCTCCATTTCCATGGCAGTGCTGCAGTTGAAATGGCGGCAGCACTACCAAATAACTATACTGAAGATATTCAATTGGTATAAAACACTTACAGTGAACTCTTCATCAGAAAGGTATGTTTCTAGTTTGTTAGGATTAACTCCGTCGGGAAGGGGTCGCTCCTGTAGCTCCTTGAAAGTGTATGTGGATTTTGATAGGCGCTGGAAACACAGCTCCATATCTTCCAGAGTTGAAGAGTGGTTCTCTAGACTGCTAGCAGTGACAGCTGCAGCCACTACCTCCCACTCAGGAAATCTATTTGTGAACTGAACAGGTTCTTTCCCAGCGTAGACACAGTACATATTAGGAGTTGCTCCCTCACGTGCTGCAACAATATAAACACCTAAAATTTAATCCTTCTGTGGGGCAAAATTTCATCACCGTCACCGATTAATGGAGAATTAACTAAACTATAGAGAACAAGACGACTATTCTCACTGACCTTTACAGTAGTTTATAGCTGTCTCAAGGGCTAGCTTTCTATCTGCCACGTATCTGGAATGGCTGGATCCTCTATTGTCTGTACTTTCCTCATTGACTGGCCACCAACCATGCCATAGAAATACATCATCTCCAAAGTCTAGCATGTTTATTGCTGGTTGTTGCTGTTTGTATAGTTGACACTAGAATAAATAGAAACAGTCTGAAATATAATTCAGTGTAACATGTTCCATTATTGATCACAGATAAAATAGGCAAGGCAAGGGTCTGAAGAGATATACATGCCTTTTCACTTATGGCCAGGGAAGGGGCCTCCACCATGCTGCTGAGATGACAGAAGTAGTTCCATGATGGATGCCCTTCCAAGGACCACCTGTGAGCCTGGTAGGCATTTTTGCTACTGAGAATATTGACATACACACGTAAACGTTGGACTTGACAACTCTTACTCTCTCACCTGTTGGAATGGAAAAGAAGAGTGGCTCTCGTTTCTGGCAGGAGAAAATATCTCTTGTACATGGAAGACTAAGTTCACACTTGACATGTGGAACAATCTTGGTACGTAGTCCTGGGTGGCAGGTGGTGCTGTTGAAATACATAGTCAGTGCAAGTTGTCGTTATTATTCTTTATTTACATTGTAATCAAAAATACATCTAAGTACATTTACATTTACCCTGCACAGGCTGAAAGGTCACCGATAGCAAATGTTTTGTCGCATCCATTTGGATCAGTTTTATGCTCATTCAAATTTACGCAATCTTTGGTGACCTAAATTCTGACTGTGTTGGCTACACTTGATCAAAGCTTGCAATTTAGCCAAATAATACCCAAGTAATACCCAAAAATTTTCAAAATGTTTAACTTTGACCTAGTATGGATTTAAGTCACACAAGCTTATACTGAATAAAGATAAAACAACTGATCCAAATAGTGTAAGAAATAAATAAATGTACGTCTACAAGCTGCAAAAACGATATTATACATACATGTATAAAGTCAAGTCTTGTATATATGAAGTCAAGTCATGCATACATGAAGTCAAGTCATGCATACATGAAGTCAAGACATGCATACATGAAGTCAAGTCATGTATACATGAAATCAAGTTATATATTTACATGTAAATGTATATGTGAAATCAAGTTCTATAACCAACTACTTACCATTCATTAAACAGTCATACTGACTTCTGTTGCTGGTATATCCGAGACCAGTTAAAAATTTCTTGGGCTCGGATCCTTCTCGTATTTCTTCTATTTTGACGGTCGACTCTAAGCTGAGCCCAATTTCTAATGGGCAATGTTCCGAGATCCACTTAGCTAAATTCCTACCATTAGCTTTCATATTTACAGGGGAATGAGATCCAAACCAGAGATAGAGAATTGCAGTTCTTATATTTATATAGACAAACACTCCACGGCTACAACATGGAAAGACAATAGTATATAGCATGCAATACTCATGTGTATTACAGGTGAATATATTCCAATAAACTCAGCTGAGGAGTTGTCTAACCTTAAGGAAGCATATTTATCAAGTAAGGGAAATATACGAAAGATAATAGACTCTGTAATGTGTGCTAGTATTGAAGATGAGGATAGATTCAGGAAGCTTCTGGAACTGTTTATTGCCCTTATAAGGAGCTACGTTGTACCTGTAACTTTATATACTCAGTTACTCACCTCCTTAGGCTTTCCATGCAACAAGGAACCTCATGCAATGAGCTCTCTGTGTTGTGCTCATGCTGCAGCACAAATAGCTTTGTAGAGTTCTTCTTTTCATCATCTTCTCGTTTACCTAGGTGCGTTATCATGTGACCTTTGAATAGTGAGAGGAAGCAGGCAGGTTCAAGACCTTGTTCAACTCGAACCTACAACGAGAAAAGACAACTCCTATATTGCCACAACTTGAGCGAAAACAACGACGTTAGAGGGGATTTTACCAATAGTCGCCATGAACAAAATAAAAGCTAAGAAAAGGACAACTTCTGTGTTCTACTGACCTGTGGGCCATGCTCTTCGTCCAGCTCGACTGTCATCAGCGCAGACGCTCCCTTTTCATTTATGGTTGATTGAGCACCTTGCCAGAAGAAGTAGGCACATCTGTGGCGGCCCATCTGCACCTGATGCTTGCTGAGATTTCCTTTTAAGGTTTTGACTCCTTTAAGAGCACATAGAAGGCAAGAGTAAGAGTAAGCCTCATATTGTTGCTACTGTATGCATATTAAAGCCACATGCACTTATTGTAATATTACTAATGGCACAATATTTGGACATGCTAAATAAAGGTGATACTGGGAAATGCAGGGCTAAGTGAACCAATACCAACTAATGAAGGAACTGCAGGTGCTGGAACATACATTCACATGAGTTCCATAAGTTTTCTTCTTCAATGTGGGGGGGGGGGGGGGTAAATTAATAAGGGTTCACACGGTCTACTCGGTCTACTTTACCATTTTTAGGGTGATCATCTAGTAGTATATATTGAAATGTTTACATGGAATCCATGATACAAGGTCACCACCATGACAATTATATTGTTGCTATTATTCCTCCTAGACATTTATTAATACACCATACAGTATACTGAAACCTCTGGGTGTTTTACCATCTGGAAGCATTTAGAGAACTGCACTATTTCACGGAAAGCTAAATAGTCATTCACTAGTAATATAAGAGCTCTGAGGGCCGTTTCAAAGTAATTCATTAAAAATAGGTGCACCATATAACTTTTCAGAAATGACCATTCACTTATCAGTGAATAGCTGTCTCCATTGAGAAATTCTTATCATGAAACTATCGTACTACAACTGGAATACATGAATGCTATTGATAAAATACCTGGAGGTTTCTAACAGATATATGGTTTACTTCACAGCATAACACATATGGAGACAAAAGTCCTCACTAACTAACAGATGACCAAGTATTCAAATCATAATGAATACTAACGGCATGGCAACACTAAATCTATACACAACATATTAACGGAAAAGATATAATGTACCAACTAACCACTTTGGCATATTTGATATTGCCATCGAACTACATAAGTATTGGCAGCGTGAAGCTGTCCAAAACTGTCGTCTGTGAGCTCATAGTAGTCTGAGGCAGAGACATGCCACATGCGTAGTCCTAGAGTTTCTATTGTATACTGACGTTTAAGGCCATCCTCGTATTCTGTCCTGTAAATATACCACATGCATACTATGATCCCTGGCTATTACAATGTTACAAGTGGCTCAAGCGATTGCATGGTGATCGAGTATGCGTATCATCTTCAGGTGAGTTCCATTAAATATAAGTTTCTGCTGACTGCTAGCCAATTAACTCCACCTAATCAACTTCACCTGCTAAAGCGCAGAAGCATATTGTCTTGATGCCAGTGAGGAAATATTTTATATGTCCTACATGTAGTCAGTATATCAGTCTATCTATTGAGTCTATTTATATGTCGTCGTACATCTAGTCAGTATATCAGATAAGTTTCACAGCCCTTACCAGCAGTCGCCCCTGCCGAGGTTTGTCTGCTCAAGCACTAGACTAACAGGATTGTCTGATCGTGTCAGCATACTGTTTACATCAAATGGTTTGAGTTCTTCGACAGGTGATGAATTCCGTACATTCTGCACCTCCTTAGTCTAAAAACACAAAATGGCATCACTTATCCGATCAATAATTATGTTCCAATTAAACCATTCATACAAGACCCTGACCAACGCATAAGGCATGCAATGTATGAGTAGTTAAACACTGATGTATAACATACCTGGATGAGTCGAGATGATTCTGGCCAATCAAAAAACTTTTCCTTAAACAACAACGTTTCCATTTTAGCTGTCACTTTACCACAGAGTGCCCAATCAGGTCGCTTGTTAGACTTCTTTGGTAGCCCACCCTTCTCTAGAGCTGAATAATTGCAGGGAGTAGATAATATTGTTGCTAGACTGAGTATTCAAAAGAAAGGTAAGTATATTCATGGGAATTCATCATCTCACCCCTCAGTTGTTTGCTTCAGTCAGCTGTTACCATGGCCAACGGCAAGCCAGCAACCAAAGTGTGCCCACAGTGGGAGTGTGTCCACATGTTCCCCTCAAGTGAATGGTGTTGATGGCCTAATCATTCGGCACTTAGCCCACATTTTATTACTAGCATTCAACTTCTAACAATATAGCATGACTAATAGACCTAGTATAGCTTACCAGTCAGTGGTGACATTGGATTGATATCGTAATCCGCATAGTTATATCCAGACTGAAAGAGTAGTTTTGCTAGCTTCAACCCAGTCTTCCTCTGATCCATTCCAGCGAGCTTACCACACCATGCATAGACCTCAGTACCAAAGTCAAACACCAACACCTGTTCCAACACATGGAAATATACATTCATACATCATAAGAGAACACGGTTCACTGATACCGAGATTATACAAGCATTAACCACAACTTTTTCATTGTTATCACGCAGCGACTTAGTTCTGAGTTAAATATTACCTGATCATCCCGCAGCATGTCGTATCTCGGTATTTGACCGGAGAACTCCACGATCGGTATCAGCTCATCTTTCTCAACATTGTAGACAGTATTTGTCTCGGCAATGTAGTCCTCATACAGTTCATCCTCTTCTACTGGACCGCATCCTGTGTACATACAATATCAATACTGCATTACCATAATATTCGACCAGACGAGACTATGAGTATGTTATATACAACTTGTGCCCATGCCATACCACTGCTATCACATCCTGTGTACATACAATACCAATACTATCAGATCCTGTGCACTACTAGCCCTACAACAACTAACAATAGGTAACAGTATTTAGTGCACCATAGATGACTCACCAGGGTAAGAGGCATGACCACCGAGAAGTTCCCAAAACTCAGACATCTGACGGCTACCAGCCTTAGTTTCCTCAATTATAATAACAGACTTGGCCATAGTGCAGCCGAGGTCTTTCTTAGCGACTATATATGTGGCAAGGTCAGCGGCCTTTGACCTTAAACAGACGTGACAACCGAGGATAGCATACTCCAGCATGTAGTCATGGCATTTACTGCTAATATTACTGCTTAGGAATTTCCAGGTTTCCAAACTATACCCCTTTACATTGATTGACCAATGAAACTATAGGTTTATACTCTATGCTACAATACTATTAGTGGTAAATGTTCACACACATTATACATGTATATTATACATACATCTACGTACAATGTACTACATGTGTACAATTACCTTTCCATGAGGTTGGCAAATTCTCCCATCCACTGGAACACCTTATTCCTCGTAACCAATAAAAAACAGTCACCACTGTTGATAGATTTAGCACAAGGATTTACAATCCTCGTCTCAACATGGCGACGACCCTTAATCTGTATCAACATGAGATCCTTGTAGGGGACGGCAGACACCCCACCTGGCGTCATCACCTGGCTCTGACTAGCCTTTTTCAGTGCAACTTTATTAATATCTTCTTTTGTAGCCAGACCTGCTAAAGCTGAGCGTGTGGCCTTCTCCGCAACTAATAAAAAATTTTCATATCGTCAACAATGCTATATTGTCACCCAATCGGTGTAAGCCACACCTGTCTTATATTACACAAAAACCATTGGTAGTATTATCATTCCGGTTGCAATGCTGAAGTTGAGACGAATAATTTACTTCGTGCTGAATCCCCAACCTATTGTTGTCCCTACCATGAACAGCAAGTTGGAGGTCTTCCTTTTATACCTCAGGTTTGTCACACAGTGCCAACTAGTATACTCACATTCCAACTACGTTGAATAGCGGTAAGCATTTCAGCACTATTTAGGCATTTACAAACAGACACACAAGATACCATAATAATACTACTTCCTGTCAACGCGTTGCATTGCTTGTACTGTAAGAGGCTCTACTGGTATGGCTATATAATTACCAGTAGCTTTCTTAACTCTCTTCATCTCCAGTTCTGCAATGTTACTACTTGTCTCTGTGTACTCAGTTTTAAGGTCCTGCCTCATCTGCAGAGCTTTGTAAGGGTTTGGAGAATTCGATGCTTGCTTCCTCTTTGGTTTAATTTTCGAAATGGAGGGTAACCTATTGCAAAACATCATATACAACTATTACTATATTTTCACCTTTAAAACATTGCGGTATTTACAGTATTGTATAGCTTAGTAAATCTACTTCAGTATGTGTAGCTACATAGATGATGAAGTGTAACTTTTTAGATTAAAAAGCACTTACAAGTTTGCAGATTGTATGAAAATATCGTCGAAATCAGCAGACGTTACATCTATGTTCTCCTGAGTGGACGATGAGGCGAAAAATTCAGCAGCATCATCCATATCGGGCACCTGGACAACGGTAACCACCGACGATGTAGTGGATGTTTGTGAAGAGGGGGTCTTAGATTCTCTTCTAGGTACTTGCATTGAAAGAGGTCGAGTGGATTTACCAGGAGTTATCTTTCCCTCTTCTACAATATACACATGAAGCTAAGTAAAGCAGTTCACAAACAGCTCAATTATAGTGGTAAAATACATAGAACTTCCAAGTGAGTATAACTCCCAACTTAGTGTTGGCCAGTCAAACCAGATCCCCTAAGATATATCAGTTTCAAACACAAATTTATTTCATACAATAAGTTAGGCAGGTTCAGTGTACATGTTAGAAATGCTAGGGTTTGGCCAGATATTTTGTATTATTGACCACTGTGACCGTCTTCTGTCCACCTTTACATTCTACACCATTACTTAGCATCAGCCATTAACAAGTAGCCATAGTTCGTTAGAATAATCGTCTTAGTGAGTTAACTTAAACTACATGTATGCCAACAAGTAGTAAGTAACAGTTAATGTTGGATGTGATGACAAAACTGTCCCAACTTCATCCAGCACAACTATGGTAGAATTAAACTGCATGTTCCATGTATGGTTAGTAGGACCCGGGGATGGAGAGAAGGGGCAGTACATTAGGGTTACAATGGTTGGCTGCTATTGTTAATCAACTGAAACTTCCTGTCTCACACAGTCCCACCAATAAGGTTCCTATCTTTCTTTCTGTTATATGAAGGAATGCATTTCTAAGTAGGCCTATTAGAGTTTTAATAGCAATTACCTGATACACAACCTAAGGGAACTGTCAATGTAGAAAGACTTATTAAAATTCAAACCTCATCTTTAAATAACAAGGCTTGCTCGCTCATCACTGCTAACCATACTCAAGGTACAGTCAAGGCACAGGTTACTACTGTATAAGGAAATTATTTGTCATTAGATGACACATAGCAGTAAAATTCACAGAGTCATGCACAATGTAGTTACCTCTTTTCAGTTTAAACGAACCAGCTCGTTTGGCAGCACCTAGGGTTCTTTCTTTTCTAGGCATCAGCGGACTTGGAGAAATTGTTACTTCTCCCTTTTCTGCAATGTTAGTAAGACTGGTGAACAAGTAATTATACGACTTGCTGCCTAAATATTGTAGCTTAGATGGCAATGTCTCGCTTGTTGAGAGAAGTAAATGGTACTGTCTCACTTACTGGCCATTTTCCCTTCAACTGTGAATTGCTTAGCGTCATTGGCTTGACCTTTCATTCTTTGCCAATTTTTAGAGTTATCTTCTATCTTGCTGAGCCTGTCATGAATACTTCCTGCACGGAAGCTGCCATGGTCTTTCTCCCCAACTCTACGTTTCCAACCTTCCTCCCCATTGGCTTGTAAAGATGCTAGCCTGCAGCACAAATTTACTTATGCACTACACACTAAATGTTACATTGCATGCCAAATTTGACACTTTTTAAATAGTGAAACCATTGTAATGTAAACACATGTGTAAATCATATGGTCAAATCTCACATTTGCGATAAAGCAGAGCAGAAAGATAGATTGCATTACAAGACTTCATTTGTAATATAGAGCTGATGAGCAGTGTAGTGCCATAGCACACACATACACATACATTATAAGGGCTTGATATAAACAGATAGAGGTTCCTGAATAACATGAATCTGTGATACAAACATGATTGTGCATCAACATAGATGTGGTATATGATTTACCACCAAGGCAGAGCTTTACAATACCACAATTCAAGTATTAATTCCCTCAAACCACTGACTTTCTGGTTACAACTAACATTGCTACTACCATCACACAGCAAGCATACGACCACCATTTAGACTTTCTATACGAGTTACTACCAATGGTTGTGAGCATTTACCTTTGAGCAAAGCAGCCAATAAGCAAACCTTCTTATAATATTCTACTGCATTGCTGAGCTCCCTCCTCCTATTAAAGTTTAGCCTGGGAGCAGTGTTTTATAGGAGGAGTATAATGGGCGGGGTGGGGGTAACTACCACATTAAAGGGAAAAGTGTCTAAGACTAAGTTAGAGAAAGAGCCACACTGACTTACACTGATTGTGCTTTCGTTCCTCGTACCCTCACAGAGGCACTCCTCACCGGAGGGCTTGAAACAAGATGATTGTATAACAATATCAATGCATAACCAAACATCTTATTTCAAAGCAATGTAAAAATGCATGCATGTAGATTACAAACTAGACTAGCCATTAGCGACACTACACACCCACAGTAACTATAACCAATAAAACCCTTCATTGGAGTTATCTACTCCTCCATGGGAATTCTCCTACCTGTTAGCAATGGAGGTCCTTGAAGTTACATTGCTGTTTCCATCAATTGAATCTCTATTATTCTGTCTGCTGAGTGACTTTCTTGACCTCATGGGGACATTGTGCTCCTCCCCATCGACTGACACTTGGGTCACGCTAATCGTGGGAGTACGCCTATCAGACCCAGAGAGAGATGGGGTTGACAGAGTGGCGGTGCTCATCTCTGCTTGGGCCCCGTCAGCCAAGCTATAACAGATAACTATGTTTATCAGATGCATGTACCAGGCACCCAAGTGTTACATGAACATTTTGAGGTGAAGAGTCAGTTGGTATTGGGAGGTAAGGGGTGGTGATCATTACGATCAAAGAGCTGGAGAATTGGAAAGCAATAATGAAAAGTATCAGAAATGGATGAAGTAGATAAAGAAGCAAAGCATCAGCGCAGAAAAATTTATAAGTTGGCCTACCATGTTGATTGTTTCTGCGGTTTGTTTTTCCTAAAAATTTCCATTGAGCAAAGTGACAAGCACATGATTGGCCAATTACTGTAGGTAAATTAAAGTAGCAGGGAGGTGAACTCAAGTAACACTAGCAGCAGTTGTTGCTCTACTCCGCTGCTGCAGAGGTGACAGCGTGAGAAGAGATTCGCTGCTCTCACTATATACAGCAACCGTCCGTCGTTGATTGGTTCTCGAGTCAATACCCAGTTGTTCTCTCAGCCAGAAGATGACCAACAAACAGGCAAACACTGTGAGGAACCCCATAGAACGGCAAAATATAGGTGTGATTTAGTGACACAGTATGCGTTATTATAATACCAAATTGATAGGAATACCACCTGAACGATAATTATATTTTATTGGTGACATTAGTCTCAACAACGAAAACGTAAAGAGTAACAATGTAACTACGAACTTCAGTAATACCACCAAGTTAAGTCTTTAAAACTTTGATTCGTACTTTGAAAAAATTCAAAAAATTGGTAGTGAGAAAAATGTTTTAGTCTAAACTGAAATTTCGTGTTGACATACCATTGAGATGGAACCGCAATACAAATCAAATCGGGATTACTAATGTGAATTTAAACATGGTCATTATTGTGAGGTAGGGCAAGATTCATCTGATGAAAGTTGCAATAACTGACCAGTGTCAATGAGAAGGAACAGATAGTCATACAGTTTAGTGATGTATTCGGTTGGGTGTCCAATGGTAACAGCTGCAGAAGTGGGTCACACAAGCTACTACACATATGAGGAGGCAAGTAGAGAAACAATAGAGCAAAGAGAACAACTACAGAAATCTGTGATCAAACACACGAGTAGGATACTAGATGAAGTGAATAAGAGGCTTAGAGAGATGGAGGGTATTATAGACCAAAAGTTATCTCCCATACATCTCAGACGCATCATGCATCATATTAGAGAAGACCTACACCCACTCAAGGGTTACATTAATCGAATATCTAATCACGGGAAGCACATTGGGGCGTTGCAGAAAGATTTGGAAATGAGTAAATGTAAACGCAAGGGAGGTCTATCGATTTGTGAGCTCAGCAGTACATCCTCCTCTAGCCATCACTCGATTGCATCATATCTAGTGAACAGGAATGCTCGGCAACTTTCACCGCCTAAGGTTCTGTCCAAGTCTTTGCCATCCGATCCTCAAAAGAAGATCCGAAAAAGATCTGGTCAGAGAAAGTATGGCCAGCCCCAAACTCATATCCACAATCATTTTTGTTCATCACTGGATAAATCTACATACCTCACGCCTTCAACCTCTCCAAACAAACAGCAGAGCCGGCTTTGGACTCCCACTGTGTTTAAAGAACAGGGAACCAGCATAAGCAGACAAATTACTCCAACAAACAGATGCAGACGAGTCAGTCCACTGAGAGGATTTGAAGAGAAGAAACTTAAAGACTGTAATGCAGGATGTAATAAACTCTTGTGTCCGATGCATAAGGATATTTTACAAGAAGGACAAGGAGACGTACCTTTAACTAAATTGCTAGCAAAGGAAGTGAGTGACAGTTGTGATGGGACTACTGATCCTTCCCAGTGTACATCAATGACCTCTGATAAACAGAGTAGTGACCTGGTCACATCGACTGACCAAACCATTTCTACTGATACTGGTAGCAGTGACGTGAATGGTGGAGATAAAATGTGGAAACGGGAACCAAACATTAACTTGAATCTAAGAGCTACATTAGCACTAATCTACAGAAAACTTAAATGTTTCATTGTGGGAAAATTGAGGATGGGGACATTGGAAGTAATCACAGTATTACTGCTAGTATATCTATCGTTCTATTGGTGGAAGGGAATAGCCCACAGACTAGGGGTCGTCTACAGGGCGTATGCAGGGGAGGAGAAGAGACGCATCATACCAGTCATGTGATCAAAATATTCTTAATTATGTTGTCATTGGGCAGAGTTGTCAGCAGAAAGAAAAGCACCGAATTATGTATGGCCAAACTGTGTTAACATAATAATGTAGCATTAGAAATACTTAAGAACAGTTTGAAGCTGTTAACTGCAACTGTGAGCTGTGTGTCAGTCTTAGCATGTTATCAGTAGAAATGTTAATAGAGGTCATGTCACCTAACAGTTTGATAAGGCCTAACCTTTTATTTATACTTTGTAAATGTATGTACAAAATATATGTCTGTAATCAATAATAATTATTCTATTACTGTACTCATGAAAATGTATACTAATACCTTGTAAAATAACCCAAGCAGTAAAATCAGGCAGTAGAAAAGTAAATGCAAATTCGTAACTTCTTGAAGCATAAAACACAAATATCACATTCCTGTTTAAAACACAAAAGAAATCTGAAACTTTCATTCCATAGAAAGCAGAATTGAAATGTGAACCACCAGACTGTACACCAGTGTTTAATATAAAATAATACAATAAACTAAGTGTATAAAAAATTAAATTGATTTTAAATCGTCACTTAACCTGGGATAGATGATAGTTTAATATAAGTAATGTATAAAAAGGTTAGACGTAACTCTTCATTCCAGTCTTATTATACTGAACTACACTCCACTACACAAAGTCTGTCAGTCGGTCATTACTGCAGCAGCACTCTCAGTGTGAGAGATTGTCAGTGTCCACTATATATGTCCACTATATATGTCCAGTACTGTCAGTACTACTAGGTACACTAGCTAATTAGGTGTCAGCCATTACTGCACATGTCATACTGTTATATTATGCGTTCATATAAGAACTGAGACCAGCTTGTCAGTCTTGTTACAGTTTGGCCTACCTGGCTGGAGATAAACTTATCATTGCTGTCCTATTTGATCTCCTAGAGAAAACAGATGCCAGTTTGACTTACATTATTACATAAACACAGCTAAAGTTATTCACTAAAAGGGCAGACAACTGCTAATTTAATTATGAACACGAGCGGATGATTCCAAACAGTGAATTCCAGATTAGTAGATGGCTAGAACAATAGGTTGGGTTGTGGAATTTACAGTAGCTTGAAAGAGATTGAAAGAACCACGAATGATATCAGATACATGAAAAGTTCAATTGCAGTACATGATGGTAGGGAAAGTGATGGTAGGTTATGCTGGTACAATGTGACACAGTGCATGGTAGGTAGCTGATAGGAAAGGGTGCTAAGTGAGACAGGCATCAGATACTGAGGAATATTACATACACTGTAGTATGTGAGAGGAAAGACCTACAAGTAGACTAGACTAGTCAATAAAAGTCATCATTACATCACAATAAACTAGTTGTATAAACTTGAACAGCTCTGAATAGATATACTATAATAAAATGCAATGGCATTACTTTGATCAGGTGTAAGATTACTACTACCTGACAACTGGTGGCAAGTAGGAGACTTCCTAACTTGAGCCCGTGTACCTGTGGTTATAAGATCTAGGTCTATGAAGGATAGGCTAGTTGTACATTATACAGCACATTGTTTGTATATAATGGTGACTATACATGGTTTTGTAAAGGAATATGAATAGAAAGACAAGCTCTGTTTGCAGTTTTTATAATGAAATCTGAACCCATTACATTACACATTATTGAACATCAAACAACTTAGAGCTACCTAATATGACCATGGAGTACAGTGCTTCACTGAAATCATTATATTCAATGCAAACAGTGGAACAGATGTAACACAATATACATGTACACCAACAAGTTATTGTATATTGTACCATATTGTGCATGTATGCTTATCATCTATATTATTATCCATTCTATAATTATATTATGCTTTATAACAGTAGCTAAGAAGTGCACTGCCTGTGGCAAAGTCCATTGGGATGTGGCCAACAACAGTAGCCTACTGTAGTACTACTGTAGGTAGATTACATGAGTACATATTATATCTACACATGTATTCTCCATAGCAACAACAAAACAACAACAAAACATCTTTATAATGATTCAGATACAAGCAGAGAGATATTTACATGCCAATAATTTATCACAAGACCACCACCTTATCTGATTTTAGAGAACACAACTCGATAGGATAGTGATAGAATTTATCATCTAATTATCTGTATGATGTACATGTAATTATAATATGACTGTGTATGGTGTATGGTGTAGGCTATGTGTATGCAGTGTAGGCTGTATGGATACGTATGTATAGGCTGCATGCTGCATGTACAGTATATTGTGATGTGTATGATGGGTGAAGGTGGTAGTGTGACATGACGTGTCAAGTAGTGTGATGGACTCATAAACATACAGTAATATAATACACTAAATATGATATACACGCAGTAAATTCTAGTATATGATAATATATCTTTATGGGTAGAATAATGAAATAAATAACTGTTATTATTATAATAAAAATATATGTGTACTGGAACGCAAGTACTGCAAGTTTATAAACGCTTAGAATTCGGGGCAACGATAATGGAATCCAAAGCCTATAAAAATAATGGAGTTTGCAGTACATAATACATTATAGATGTAAATACAGTGTACATGTACATATAGATCTATATATACATTAGGGGTTGACAGTGCAGTCAGTTAGGCATGTAATCCTATAATCAATGGAAGGACTATGTTTCACAAGTGAGTACTGTATGTACTTAGTACACTGACTAGTTAGTATTACATATTAACTAGTAACTATAAGCAATGAGTGTCAACTATAATTTGATACTCTATCATACCTTAGTGCCAATAAAAAATCTTTATAATATAGTTCTAAAACTAAACACAATGATATAAATATTTAAACAAACCTGTCTGGTATGGTAAGAGTTTTAGCTGAGCTAGAAGAGCCAGCAGGTTGTGTACGTGTAGAACTAGATGTGGTCGGTTTCATATAGGAAGGAGTGGAAGATTGGTCCCCAGTACGTGATTTCCTAGCAGTGCTACTACCACCACCTGCACTGGCTATCGAGTCTACTGAAGTACTGCCTGCATAATGAACCCAATAGCAGATACAGAAACTGATAAACACTTAGCCAAGTTCTGTCACACAATAACAGTCAACTTAGTAAGGGGCGGGTGTAAAGCCCCCCAGCAATAATGTACATAACCGATTTCATTGGTGCGCACTGAAGTAAAACTGTCAAAAGTGGGCTAACAAGTGGTCTGATTGACACGATATGAATTGTATTAGCATACACCCTTGTCTTGGGAGAATATCCTTTGCAAACTCAAAGACAAGAAATACAATATGATTCAGACGATTGAACTCTACCCTGTGGTTAGTGACATCAGAACAATATAATCATCATCATTATGATGGTGGCTGCAACTGCAGAGCCAGTGTTGGCAGCAACTCTTGCAGAATACTGCCAACGCACATAAACATGTATTATTATTATACAACTTTCTAATTATTCAGTCAAGACCTGCCAGTGGTCTGTCTGTCTGATATTGATGGTGTTATAGTAAACCAGTAGTTTATGCCATGCCATACTTTATAGTTGTGCATTGTGCAATAAAAATCATTGGCAGCTAAGAAAGTGAATCCTAGTTCAGGTGTATTGCATTCTAAACCTGCTCATAACATCCTGATTGTTGCATCCAAAGAAACTGAAATTATAATAATTTTATTATTTTAGTTTTTCAAGCATTTATCTTAATTTTTCCATTCACTCTGCCAACATAAAACAGGGAAGATACGATGTAAATATGATGCATCTATTAACCAGTGTGTTAATACGGCCCATCTATCAATATACACTCTGAGGGAGATAGAATTTATACCTACTATATTTTATTCATCCAGGGAAAAGGTTTATGTAGCTGACTGAGACCAATATATAAAAATCTACGTGTTGTAGCAAGTCAACTTTTAGCATGGATACAACATGTACATCAAGTACCAGTCATCACAAGTATCTATATCGAATTAGATGTATTTATTACATAATATAGGCTATTATTCGTGGATAAGAATTACATGTATATTTTTAGCAATCTCATAATTTAGCAAACTAATTAGTACAAATAGCAATGATTACATTGGGTCCTTGTATCTAAATTAGACAATATGACATGTTTAATTAGCTGTCACAGCCAGTATTTTATGAGTTAGAGCAATAACGATTTTCCTCCTTGCAGTATCTTGGATGTATAGTGTAAATGTATTATAATAATAATATACATGTATTATAGTCTGTAATAATATAGAACATAATTATGGTAGGCTATGCACATATATTTGTGTATATTATTTATTACAACACATTCAGATATAATATATAGGCCTGATCACATGGCCTAAAACATGTACACAGCCTACAAAAAGAGGTATGTAATTTCCTGTCTTGTATTATTTCCATTGAAATGTCCAATTGGTGACAATAGAATTCTATGTTCATGACATCAAATATAGTTATAGCAAAGACAAGTGGCCCATGTACATGTACATGTATGTACAGTCATGCACATGTATGTACTATGTACATGACGTATAATATCATGAATTTGGTAATCTAATTGCTTTAAAAAACAATTGATGGGAAAGAGATCAAAGACTTGACGACCTTTAGCTCTAACTTTGTCAAAAACATCTGCAATATTGCTCAACCAACAAAAACCATTACACACATATTTAATATCATGTACTTGTGACTACAGTGATGCCATGCTCATGTCATACTAACTATTGATAATAATAACAACAAACTGCTTCTACTATTTGTAGTTAGTACTTGTAATATGTATGCTCTGAGTGAGTGAGTGAGTGAGTGAGTGAGAGACAGAGTAAGACTCACCACCAGTGTATCAAGGCGTCCTTGTTACAATACAGGTATTATACTAAACACATACTTGATATGATGCTGCCAGCTGACTGACTATATATTATGTGTACAAGTGTGCTTGTGTGCTATACATAAGTAGCACTATTTGTTGAGCATGGGAGAGAAAATCGATGATGTTACATCACCTTACTAAAACTAGCATTACTAATATATTATTATATTATTACCAGTCTGACACAATAGCATGAGTTTCAATGACTAATATTGAGATGGCTGGGGGTTGACGTGCCTCATGGCATGCTGGTAGGTATTATAGGCTAGTGATTAGTGAGGTTAATCTATGACTTGATTTATTCCTCTATCAACTTGTCTAACTTCAAATATCATTTATCAATTGATTGGCAGGCCGTCATGGAAGTGATCAACTATAATAATGCATAACATACAAGTGTACCTTGGCCATGTACATTGTATATTTCCTTTGTGTCTCTTTCCTACTAGCTGAGATAGTTGCTAGTTCTGACCCCAGACATTATGTACTGCATTGATGACCTTCAAGGCTATAATTACACCCAAGAAATTGGAACCCACCCAGGTCAGACCTGTCCTCACCTAACTATTATTTAATTGCTGTGATGATATGGAGCAGATGCACATGTTGTTTGTATTTGGTGACAAAGAATAATTGCTCTTATACTAATGTTTACTCTATTGTTCATCTTTTACTACACTCCCATACTAGCAGTGCATTGCAGTTCTAAAAACCTTTCAGTTATTACAGCTGCCAACAGGTTTATTTGATTTGGTGTAGGAGTGGGAGAGGTAAACCTACACTGCTGTCCAATGTAATAAGTGTCCGTGAGAGAGTTATTTCCCCATACTTACTGGAAATTTTGCAAGCATTCTATAGGATATGAGTGCCACTCAAATTGAACGCATTTAAATCTAAACACACCTCATAGAATTAATTGCAGGCTCATTTGGAATACTGCTTAGAATACGTATACACATACCCTTGCCTCCGAGGCTAAACCTTTTCTTGTCAGCAGACGATGTCTTTTTCTCTCTCTAAAACATCAGATCAGACAAATGTG
Organism: Bugulina stolonifera; assembly: GCA_935421135.1. Lineage (NCBI taxonomy): Eukaryota > Metazoa > Bryozoa > Gymnolaemata > Cheilostomatida > Bugulidae > Bugulina > Bugulina stolonifera. The sequence continues at coordinate 9,755,919 of OW285189.1, forward strand.
AAACTAAAGCATGGAGATAATAGAGGAGATAATACTGAACAGTAAACATGATATATTTGAACAGGAATAGATGTGTGTGTTACCTTGGGTTCTGTTTTGACTGGGGGCTTCTCTTCCTCTTCCTCCTCATCTCTGAACAGGTGCTCCACCTGTAGAAATAAGATGGTTATCAATTTAGCACTACAATCTACAGTGAATAACAATAGTCTCCGCATAAACTATACCATAGAGTATAGGATATATATGTAGAGCATAACTGATATGTATGAGAAGCTATAGTGTTGAGTAGGGTGGGGCGATATAGAGGTGTGGTGTGGGGAGTGCGAGGGGTTCTGTTCAAGAACCATTAGGAATTATTTAGATCCATCCATACATGTATATTATTATACAAAGGAGCGTGTTTTCAGAGAATGGAGGAAGTAATGGGTACAACTATAATCACAATGAGCTCTAAACATACAGGAAGTTAGATGAGTATCCTACAGGCTGATTCCAGGAACTCCAGGGGCCATCGTCATTCAGACTTACCAAGTTCAGAACACTTGAACTGCTAGACTCACAGAAAAAACAAACTGTGCAGCTGATGTACCAAATAAATAGTTAGGAACAGCAAAGATGTAGAAAGGAATCTCAGATTTTATCCACCAACTGTGTATTTGATTATAGTAGAGTATCATACACTTGGTGGTTGGTGTGACCACAATGTAGCAGCAGTGTTGGTGGTACTGGTGATAGTTGGTGTGGTGATAGTTGGTGTGGTGGTACTGGTGGCAGTTGGTGTGGTGGTACAGGTGATAGTTGGTGTGTTGGTACAGGTGATAGTTGGTATAGTGGTACTGGTGGCAGTTGCTGTGATGGTACTGGTGATAGTTGGTGTGGTTGCAGTGTGGCAGCTGTAGTGGTAGTACTGTGGTAGTAGAACTGTGTTAGTAGAGTTGTCTACTCTTTAGCAAGAAAAGACAACTTCTACTGCAGTGCTATTACGCTGTCAAATGATTAGAACAGTGAATTATATATACCCAATTAGACTAAACCAGTCAACATTGAAGCATCAGCAACGTGGATACACTTGGTCAATGAAATCGCATGATTTCCATTGTTATTAATTAAAGTTGAAAAGGATGCAGAAGAAGTTATGTGGCTTACAACTTCTATTTATGGTGGCTTACAAAATTTGCATTAAGGTAATCGTATTGAGAGATGGAAGTACATGTATTATAATGTATTCAGATGGGAATGAACTAATGTTACACTACAGCGATACAGGCAAACAGGTACAAGGCACATGATTACAGTATTAATAGCTGTAGGTTATGCAGGTAGATTGATTCGACATTAACAGTACCTGTGTGTTGGTAACACAACTACATGGTGTAAATAATCATTGGGTGGGTGGGTGCTGCGGTATAATATAATAGGCAGGTGATGTGAAATGATGTGTAGAAATACTTGATCACTCTCTTCATTGAACCCTCAGTGCTAGGGCTGTAAGCCGACACTATTAGGACAAGACTTGGCTAAAGATTCAAAGTTTCAATCTTTTGACTGTTGAGTAAGGACAAGTTCTAAGGTCATGGAAATGAGTTGTAACATTTACAGCCATAGCAAAGAAACTGATCAACGTTTACATTGAACATACCTTGTCTTCAGCAAATGGAACACTCAAATCATCCTGTACCAACACACACCAGTTAAATACATGGTGCTAACATAAACACTACACTATAACACAGGGTGACTGGCTAGAGACAGTGGAGAGTGCAGTAAACTCTAGTAGTTATACCTACATGTACATACAGATACATCTACCAGGATTCAGTTCATTGTTGGACAATAAGGTCACTTGGGTCACTGCATTTGCCTAATGTATGTGCAGAGTTGTCTTATCCCTGTAGAGTTGACTAGACAAACACACAGCTAACAGACTACACTGCCAGATGGTTAGTATAGGATCACTTACCTTCTTATAGTAGCTAGTTGTAGCTTTCATAAAAGAAGGAAGATCTCCATCTGGCAAAGTAGGCGAAATTAACTTCCTGGGCGGAGCAGGCTTCTCCTCTTCAACTTCCTTCTCCAGCCTCTTTGCGGAACTAACAAATAGAACAAAGAGAAAATCAAGCTATAACTCAGAACTCCCAGAGAATATACATGCTTAATTCAACCACCAAATTCATTTATTATTTTCTCTTATAGCAACCAAGCATTGGTATGTTATTCTATTTAGATAGCTAAAATTAACGCTGTGACACACAGTAATATTATGTTATCGTGCGGCAGTAAGCAATCGCTGCCAAACTACCCTTCCATGTAGACATACCTGGCCGTCCCTTTCATGTAGGATGGTTCTTTACCAAGTTCAAAGCTGCAGATACTAGATGACCTGTGCTTTGATGGTGTGGTGTGTTCAATCTCCGGTTCAGAAGGAGCGGGAGTATGAATATCCTTATAATGTGCAGCGGCGGTCAGTCTCATGTAGTGCGGGATCTCATCACTATTGGTTGTACTTATAGACCTGTGTTTGGTTGGAGCCACGGTTTCAACTTCTGTTTCGGAAGCAGCAGGTGTGTTACGATCCTTATAATGAGCTGAAGTAGTAGATCTCATGTAATGTGGAACTTCATCACTATTGGTTGTGCTGAGAGACCTGTGCTTAGCCGGAGCCACAGTTTCAGCCTCCGGTTCAGAAGGGGCGGGCGTGTTACGATCCTTATAATATGCAGAAGCAGTGGATCTCATGTAGCTTGGTATCTCCTCACTGTTGGTCGTGCTGACAGCCTTGCGCTTGGGATGGGTTGTGGGTTCAGCCTCAGGTTCAGTACGAGCAGGTGTGTGTCGGTCCTTGTTGTGAGCGGAGGCGGTTGATCTCATGTAGCGTGGGAGATCATCACTGTTGGTTGTGCTAGCTGTAGTAATAATATAAAATTGTGTGCATATTATGGAAATATACGTGTAATTACTATATATAATGTATGCAAACATGATCTTCAATGTGAGATACTACTAGTACAATACATAATATTTCATATATAGATATATGAAATACTCAAGTAACATGGCTTCATCTTGGATGGACAGACTGAAAGAGGTTAGTAACTCTAAGCACATTACTGCTTGTACGTATTCTGTAATAAAAGTTTCCTAATGCCCTTGGAGGATGAGAGGATAAGAAAATTGGGTGTGGTTTTGGGTTGCTGATTCTGAATCAAAAGTATCACACTAGTACTAGTAGGCTGACAGATTTTATAGCTTGGAACATCCAATCTCAAAACTATTCTAACCAGCTGTGGTGTTTTCACTAGAGTGTTTACTCACATCTGACAATGATGTGTAAACTGTAACCAGACAATGTGTGAAACTGTTTCTTGTGGCATTCTGAGAATGATTATTATGTGCATTCCATACTATGTAAACAATCTCATAACAAATAGTACCTATGCAGCCCCAGAATTACATTGTTGCCAGGGAAACTAAACAAAAACTATCATACCTAATATATTCCAATCAATTGCCATAGCAATGCCCCACAGAAATATACAAAATGTATATATCAACACACATTACTAGGCAAAAATGTATTTACAAGTACGATAAGCTATATTGAACAAATCCATGAGGAAATGGTGGGGAACCTGGTGAGCCGCAAGAGTGACTAATAGTATCTACATTTAGTATCACTAGTGAAACCAATCTAAGGCAGGATAACTCCTTATATCAAGGAAAGTTGGAGTACTACACTGTAACACAAGACTTAGTTATTGGATGAACAAGATTGTAGAATCTATTAAACTGGGTATACTCCCTAGACAAGATGTTAGTCATTAGTAAAGTAAATATAACATGGTGTTTACCTCTTCTAGATTCCACTTTATCTGGTGAGCTGCATTGTGAAGTAGCATTTCCATTCATCTACAAAAAGCAGCAGATCACCAATGCATACACACCCATGATAACATTATACAAATAATTTTATACTTTTCAATGGAGTATTTTAGATGTTAATGAAGCCAGCACCAGACAAAAAAATACCAGCTTATATTAACAATATTATAACATGTTATTCTCTCTACATTATCTGTTCAAAACATAAGAATGAATATCTGGTAACTTTTTACCAACCTGTGTTGTCTGAGATGACAATCGTCTGCTGTCCACTTTCGCTTTGGCCCTAGCAGCCACTGCCTTCATACTATTGGCTGAGGAGCCAGTAACCCGGATGCTAGATGAGCGCCGAGTAAACTTCTTAGGAGAATCTGCTTGCTGATTATTCGATTCTACAAGGCTAGAAGCTGACCCTCTTATACTACTACTTGGAGTAGCCTTAGGGTCAGTTAGCTCAGTTTTACTAGTTTTAGGGGTACGCATAGAGGTACGCCCCAAACTATTCCTAGAAAACCTTCCAGAATCCACTTTAGCAGCAACATTCTTTGTGTTGATTGGTCTACCAGTTTTCACTACTTTCTTTTCTGTATTGGCCTTCTTCTCTTGCTTCGGCAGTGGCTCTTTAGGTCTAACATACTTTTGAGGTGGGGAATTGTTCTTAACTTCACGGATCTCTGTCATTGTGATGGCCATAGATAGACGCCGACCTCGGAATGGCCTACAGTCCACTGGGCCAGGGTCTGTCTCTACCTTCTTAGACTTCCTGTCACCACAGACCTCCCTAGCTGCAAACAGCTCGAGTTCAGTGATAGGCAGAGAGTTCGATCGTCGTCTCTTCTTTACAGTTTTCACTTTGACACTAGTGGTTTGCTTGGTCTAAAATATTTGAACGAGATTTCATTAGGAAATAAACAGCCAGTAATATATTACACTGACTAAAATGTTGTGATGGATTGAACAGAGATTTGAAAGAGCAGAACTGAGCACATCTGCGTGTAAATATCAATATTGTTGTGGTTTGTGACAGGGAGATAGAGAATAGACCAGAGTTGTTATAAACTGAGATGTCACTGTTTGACATATTCATCTAGTCAGTTCTAATATTACTAATGTTGCAGCTGAAAGCATCACCCATGTTTACACTAATGAAATAGAGCTAACCCGTATTTCTCTTCTGGATGGTTTGGGTGAACTAGTAGCAGATGCAGTCTGGCTAACACGTTTCTGTTCTTCGGCAAAGAATGAAGCCCTGGCAGACACACTAATGGAGGACTTGTTACCATCAGCAGCGCTGCTCTTCATACGGGCTTTCAGGATGCTTGTAACGTCTGCCACTGTATAATATAAGTAATGTGACTAAGACGAACCATGACTTAATAAAGTGCGACTTCTAAAGCAAGACTGAACTCTGTGTGTACTATAAAATCTTAGTGCAAGTCAGTAATTTCCTGAAAGCAAAAATATCTCCGAGATCAAGCTTTTGGGGTTTCCATGAGCTGCAATTCCAAAATTAAATACTGGTGTCACTAATTAGTTTTAATTACAGAATTGTCTTCTATTGTGCAGAAAAGTTCCTTTTATTTTTAACAATATGGGGGTGAAGTTGTTTTTACATGGAAAAGACTACACTTGCAAAAAATTTCAACAGAGCCAATGACTAGGGAGTTGTGCCACCAGGGGAAACAAATATTGTGGTCACATGACCAGACGTGTTGATCCAATATCTAATAGCTATAATAACACATGCACACAGTGAGGGAGGGATATAATACATGTAAGCCACCTAAACAATATCACTAATACCCGTTTATTACCAATGCTACATAGTAAACATTGGCTATTATGTACATGTATGTAGCGACACAATATTCTTTATAATGTCAATTGGAACCACAAGGGCACTGGTGACACAACTCCCAATTAATGTCTCTGAATGTCAATAACTAATGGTAGCTAGTATTTATATACAATTACAAGCAATCAGTCAAAAGTACAACTCACACTATTATTTACGTTAATCAACTGCATTGAAATTGTGAACAGAAGAAGGGTGCGGAATCATATACTGTAAATCATAGGTTAGTTGACTAGTCTACTAGTGTAAGAGAAAGAAAGCATGTGTCTTATGCTAGCAGCAAACTATCTAGTGTCAACGGCAGCAGAACAGCAGTGCTTTCAGTAACAAATACATGTACCTTCTTTGTTGGAAGAGTGATCTTTAGCTGTGGAGGTAATTAACACAGTTATATCAGAATGTATACAATGACTGGGCAGAATATAAGTACATAATAAAAGTATTTATGCATCACATGAGAGATCATAGATGGTAGTTATACCACAAGACTCACTGTATATATCATATATAGTATTAATACATACCTGCACTGCCAGATTTTGCCTTTCTTGCATCCAGTAGAGCAGCCAGTTGAGGGTCGATATTAGACTCATTCTAAACAGTGAATATACACTAGATAACTTTATATGGCCTGATGGCTAATATAACATACATCATACTGTGTATCAAGGGAAGGGGTAGGACATTGCCAACCAGCTATACATAATTCAGTAACAGTATGCTATTGGGCACTACCATTAATAGGTATTATAATTATTTCTATGAGCATAATAAAAATGTATTATTATTCAGAGTTGTCGTTTCAATTTCAAAGAGGAGGTAACTCCGTTTTTGTTCCAACTATGTCAAGTTATTGTCATTATAACACTGATATACATTTACAACAATTTATGGATTACATGCATACACAAGTATTAATATAGCATTATCAGGTGTCATCAGGATCATTTAAAAAATTATAGAATCATCTTTTCTGCGTCCAAGAGAAGACAATTACGCTCCTGCCTGCAGCATGATTGGTTACTGTACCTTGTACGATGATAGGTTCGCAGCCGGTGTGGAGGTTGAAGCTGACCCTGACATAGAGCCTGACACAGAACCTGGAGCAGAAGGTGGTGCAGGGGGAGCCGTAGAGGTCTGTGAAGCTGTCAGTGTGGAAGATGTCTCCAGTCCTCCATTCACTGTCCCATTCACTGCTGCTGCTTTTTTACTCTCCATCTTCAGTAAGTACAGAATGTATGTTAGTACACATTTGATACAGTATCACTACTAACTGGACATGTTCAGAAGTTGTGTTCCCCTGCTTAGCTGTACTACATTTCAGCTGTGGTGGCAATGCGAACAATGTACTGTAATATGAAATGATGCTCTCCTATTGTAACATACCTGATCAGCTTGGGTGGTCAGTGCTTTAGTCTCAGTTGGTCTGTGTATAGATTCACCTACAACATGCAGATAAATAATATATTGTTTGAAATAATGTAGAATATATAATATGTACATAATTATATAAGAACTAAATACATAATACCCATTAGGAAAATGAGTCGGAGCATTAAATACAACTTACCACAGAAATACCTAAATAATATAACATACAACAGCAATACACAGTAGTTACAGACCATTTCTACGAACATGTTTGAAACTTCCAAAATAAGAATAACAAAGTGCATGTCTACTGATTTATTGGCGTGTATCTAATACAAGGAGTCCAGAATAATGTAGCTGTGAAATAGCCTATAAAGCACATGTACAGTAAACAGGTACCTTTGCTTGAAGTAGTAAATTCCTTGTTGCCCACTTCCTTGGCAGTCCTTCTAGCTGGTCTGTCCCTTAAATAGACGTAATGTAATACAATGTAGTGTAATACACGTACTATGTAATACGATGTAGTGTAATACAAGCACGTGCAATACAATATAGCGTAATACAAGCACGTGCAATACAATGTAGTGTAATACAAGCATGTACAATACAATGTAGTGTAATACAAGCATGTACAACACAATGTAGTGTAATACAAGCATGTGCAATACAATGTAGTGTAATACAAGCATGTGCAATACAATGTGAGGTGATGCATGATTAAAATATAAATGAGAGAGTTTTTGTACTATGTATAATATGGCTCTGGTGTACTCAGTTCACATGTACTGTAAGTAACCTGTCATTACATGGTCTCCGCTGAATGTAGGCACATAGTGTAACTAAAGATTGGTACACGTAAATCACACTGCATACATGTAGATGTGATTAGGGGGTGTGTAGACATGCAGGTAGAGATTCAGGCAGCTTATTGAGATAGAAATAAAGTGGGCTTATCATGTACATGTACATACGTAAACTACAGTACCTACACTACACACCTGATACTTGCAGATCATATGGATATGTAATCTAGTGACTACTAGTAGAGTGTAATAGAACGCACTGGCCCAGTTGACAATAGATACATTGATATGGGATCCTATATATCAGACAATCCTATCTGTTCAATTTAATAAAGTGTATTATGAGAAGAGACCTTGAAAGAAGAACCAGCTAATAACCACACTTCACATCAGCCGAGATTTCAAAGTTGTTATTCCCCAGTAAAGTTTTATATAGACTAACTACAGGTACTCCGATTTGGGAGCATCAATATAACCTATACCAGACAGTAAAAAGCATTACATGAGTTAAAAAAAAGAATTTACAACTGCAAATGGCCAAACTTTCATAGAATGGAACAAACAAACTCTGCAAAACTTGGTTATAGGGTCTACTAAATATAAAGGCCAAATGGATGTATGGAAGGAATATAACAGTAATCCGAGTAGAACATGACAAATAGTACCACTGAACTAACTCCACACTTTGTTACACAAATAATGTCACGTCCGTTCACTCATTAATCATCTACTGTTGATAATGATCACCTACATGTATGTACAGTTGTTGGACTTTTCACAATGCTAACCAAACGTATTACACTCGATGTGGGAATCTGTTGTACTAATGTCAACCTTACAAACTTCCCAATATGGTTTGACTAAATCATGAATTTCTACCCACCCACTCGACCTTGTTACAATCATGACCAGCTATATACAGGACACAGCACAGTACTGCTGTACTGATTCTGGTAAATTATTTGGAATCTTTGTAAAGTACATGATAATCGAAAGACTGGATGTAATAGCAGGTGGTATCAGAGATGATGCTTGTTAGGTAGAGATAAGGATGACGAAACTGACAATTAACCAGTAGGAACTAGTTTCAGCAGTGTGTACCCTAAGGTACAAGAGTAGAGCCAATGAAAAGGCTTGTATCAAACTATCCAATATGTCGGAAGTTAAGCTGCATTGGAAAGATGTGTTCGGTTTGACGCACATTTACGGCATCAGTCTATCATACCCTTTCCAGCATATCAATGTATCAGGGGTGGTTAAAGGTTGAAATATCAGCAGCTATTGGATTATTGCCTACGTTATCCAATTATACACATTTTTTTACAGAGTTTGAAGGAAATGTGGAGGAACAGTATTATATTCATTGAGCTACCTTCATCGTTTCCCACTATATTCACCCAACATTATAAAATATAAATACAAAACTTAGCATACCTGGATTTAGCTTGTGATTCCGTGTGATTGTTTATAGCCTTAGATTCTGTAGATTTCTTCGTAGGTCTCTCAAATATAGAGTCCACCGTATTATCAAAACTAAAAGATTCGTGAGTTGAGTTTCTATTATTTATCCGTGAGTGTGCTCTAACATGTAGTGCAGGTGAGTTAGTCGGAGTGTCATCATTCGTAGATTCTCTCCTTCAATACAAGAGAACCACAATATAACTCAAAATACTGGACTACTAGAGCATAGCAACAGAATAATTTTTCTGACAAGAGTTTAGCGAGCATACACGAAGCATGTAAGAATAAAATGCTCGATAATCTGCGTTAACACAATTCTACTACTACAATGTTGCTGTAATATAGAAAACAAAGTACTATAACGTATTATACATCAAACATACCACTGACTTACCAAATAGACGAGCTACTAGCTATTAACTATCCCACTCAACTACAACCTATTATGGTAATGCACTGCCTACACGACTAGACTTACCTTAAGCACTGCACGTTAATACTTATTACTTAAGCCACCCTTTCACCATGTTACGGTTGACTGACGGTTGATTGGAGAGATATGAGAGGTCAACCCCATACCCCCTAGGTATAACTCCTTATATAGATAATTATATATGTACATGTAGGTTAATCTACCCCCACATTTCAATAGCTTATCTACTTGGTCTATTAAATATAACATTGCCTCACTTCAACTTGTTGACTGAGAACAGTAAACAAAGTTATCACCCAGTATTGCTAGTTACCTGTTGAATATAAACTGTCAACTTATACAGCCCCCTGTCACCAAATAGGTTATACACTACAATGCATTGCCCAAGCTAAGCTTGCAATTACATATACATGTCTGCTGCAGTAATATTATTTAACCTCTGAATAGGTTTGAGTCACCCTTTATTGCTCCTTGAGACATATTATACAATACATTTGCCTATTTAATCAGTCAAGCCAAATATTAACTGATATGGGTGAATGATTTGAGTATCAATGGGTACACGACTCCCATATACTAGTGCCATTACTGTATTATGAACTACATGGTATATGCAGCTATTCTGATGACATGCCATATTGTATCAATGTGTGCATAATGCATAATTACTCATTTCAACCACAATTTAGCTACAAGTATATACACAAGGATGGACAACTACCAAAATCTACATATGGTATAGTATGGCCACTGGCTAATTCACAGATAAGGTAGGGTATGGCTGGTTGCAATACTGGTAATTGAGATGATTCTGTTGCACATCTACCCATAGCTCACCAAATAGACTGAGGAATATGTTAGAGGTTCGGTGCTCTGCATCAACTTAGTGGTTGAATGACCACACACTGAATGGGACCACTGAGCTCCTGACCATCAGACTGTACTGATCTCTATATGAAGTATATATACATGTATAGTGCTGAATAACCTTACACTCACCTGTTTGAGTATTTATTATGGTCAGTAGTATCTAATCCAACATTAGCCTGTGCTTTGTGATTCACATCATTTGTTGGTATGGGGGCTATAGTTGGGTTCTCCTCTAGTCTGCTAAGACTTGAATATGGTGGAGAAGCACTACTAAGTTTATCATGCAACTTAAGATTTTCATAAGTGAGTTTACAAGGTCCATTGTCTGTACTGTCGCTGCTAGCAGAGGAGTCCTTCCTTGTAACATGTAGGTCTGTCATACTAGAAGCATTTGAGCTACTGGCTATATCGTTCTCATCTCTGTTATACCTACGCCATCGGGGTACATAACCACTGCCTGTCTCATCATCTCTATTCCTGCAATGTGTCATGATGACTACAATATGTACCATAATCTAGTGCAGTAACTGAAGTTATGCACTCATACACAATGCAGTGCAAAGAGGGAGCAACTCCAAGTTACACAGCTGAGTGCAGTAAATTACTTGAGTTGTAGGCTACTATATCATTTATATTCTTTAGCTGGTAGTTACAGTAGTGTTGAAACATGTAGGATTTTTGATTTTTCCTTAGAACAAACAGGAATAGGTCACCGGAGGGCTCACAGGTGGGTACAATATTTCATACTATAAGCACATACCTATCTATACTAGCACCACTGTTGTCCCTGTTTCTCCTGTACTTGGACACATACCCACTACCAGTACCACCACCACCAGCTGCTGTGGTCTCGTCAGCACTACTGTCTATATACTGAGTGGTTCTCGCAGCTAATGCTGCTTTCCGCATTTCTTTGTATCTGGAAATGAAATTTAATATCTATGTACAAGGAACCAAGACCCATGAGGCCTATATACATATCATGCATGTAGCAGCTAACTAAAAAAATCATAAACAATCATAGGAGACTGATTCATTGCTTGATGCTTCTTAGTAGTGAACATTAACTAGCAAAACATGTATTGCACCATGTGAGAAAAGAGAGAGGACAACTTGATACTGTACCGTGTGATAGAAGAGAGAGAGGACAACCTTACAATAATATTCATTATAAAACAGAGCCTGACATTACAAATAGATGCACATAACACATGTTCTGTTCATATGTATACAAGTAGGCCTATAGAGGCTCGGCCACACAAGAGGCCAACTGTTCTTTTTCAGCCAACGGAGCCTCATTCCTGAGTAATATTAGATGAAAATGACCCAAATTATATAATTTAATGGTTATTGGCTAGTTATTAATCAAGGCCACTGATAGACTGGTACTACGCATTGCCTATTAATAGAGGCTAGGGATAATTGAAGTTGCTCCACGGTCTCTCGTGTACCCCAGCCTTGATATAGGCCTATCCTTTGGAACATTGGAGTACTAAACACTCCTGCTTCAAAATAGTCCTTATAGCATAGTCTATTGTTCACCTAATCAATTATCAAATATATATTGATCAGCAGTAGTAGGATAGTCAATTCTATAGTTTAGTAAGGGCTGAACGGAAGTCAGGTTACAGAATATTCTAAATACAATATTATACATGCATATACATCTCAGGGTAACATTAGCGTTATGTCCAACCAACTTGATTTGGACGACATTAACACCAGAATTGTCCATTGGTATGTCAGTTACATCTTGCCATAAAACAAACCAAAAGGAGAGACAAATCTCTCAAAACCTGACAGTAACAACACATAGATATTGTCAGCAGTTTTAGCCCAAACTGTAGCCAAACATGCATGATGGGTCTGTGAATAGAACATAGTTATTTGATTACCTGGCTATCCGCTCTTCCCTTGTCTCCCCAGTAACTGCACCAGCAGACATGGTAGTAGAGCCGGAAGTGGTGCGTTCTACAGAAGGTTTATCAGCATCTGCATCACCCGAGATACTACGAGGTCTTCCCACATCAGAATTCACTACAGATATTAGAGGAGCAGCGCTGGTTGACTCATCTAGAAAACTTCTTCGTCTCCGGATCATGTGTTGGCTACAAAAACAGGAAATAAATAGGCTTCATTCTACAAACTTTAAATATATGTACGTGTAGGATATAATAACATTACCCGGTTAGCGTACAATTGTACATGTATATGCTCTAACTAATAGCTAGATAATGAAATGCACTTTAAATCATTGTGAGACACAGTTAGCACAAAACTTGATCGTCCGATGAAATTTGAGTTCCATCGTGAAGAGGAATAATTTGGTACATTCCGTGAATGTAGCAATTAGCAGTATGACATTTCAGCTAACGTGACAATAGCAGAATAAACGAAGAGAGAAGTGTTGGAGGTTGAGAGAGTGCTTGTTATTGTAACCTAATCAGCTAAACAGAGAATACGAGAGAATTAATGTGAGAAGAGAGGGAACGACTTCACGCTGAAGATATGACGGGTATATGACACGCTGCTCATATATACTACATTCCAATGTTGACATCAAAGTTGATAGAAGAGTAAGGGCAAATAAAATATATATAAATAAATGCATCAGTAATTCAGAACGGTGTCGTATAAATAGCAGTGAGTATTTTGAAAGTTGCTATACAAGTTCTCAAATTTCAAACTGCAAATAATTGAGAGGAGAGGATAGGTATATGTGTGAACCCATGTCATCTGGCAGCCAATGATGACAGTCAAGAAATCTGGTAAAATGACCTCAATAAAACCTTAGCTAGTCCTCATAAGACATTTAGCCTACTGATGGTAACACGGAAGCACAACATTCTATAGTCAATTTCTCTGGAGTCAAAAATATAGCGGCCAGTCATAAGCTGCTATGTACATTAAAGTAATAGTCACATGTAGGCCTACAGCTGTTATTCAATGCTTACTGCACATCTCCAATCTCCAGGCCTACTGACCAATAATGAATGCCGTAGGCTACTATACCTAAATTCCACGACCCAACTGTGATCAGTTGTCTACTCATGGACATGCTATTAATTACAGGAAGATCTTGATAACAACAAATTTAGCAAAAGCTCTAAAGAAACTGAGGATGCAATGCACAACGACATGTTAACACAATGGAAAACACAAACTGAAGAAGATTTAGACGTGCCCTGACCACTCCGCTCCAAAGTTCAGTGTACCATACACTCATACAGTCAGCATACATAAAATATTTTCTCCAAATACACTACGTTCACTGCATATACAAATAGTCAAATGCCATTCACATTTAACAGTAAAAGCAATAGAAAATATAGTGTGATAAAACAACAACTGGTACTTACCTGTCGTTCAATGGTTCTAATGAGGCTCACAATGTACAGTTTACTTTAAACAAAAGTATCAAAAATCTATTAAATCAATTCCATTAGCAAAGAACGCAAGAATTTGAATGCACTGTGTTGTTGTGAGTGTAGCACTTAGTATGCTTGAGTGAAACCCTGTCGGCCCTGAGTCTATGGGAAAAGTGGACAAGTCAGATGATCACTGGATTGTGTGACTGTGAATTCCATCTACCATTGATTTGATAGACTCTGTGAGGAGTCAGTACATTTAGTCACGACTCCAGACCTGCCTAGTATTGTTTAATAATTAATTATGTATTATATTATATTATCTCTAGTTAATTGTTATTATGTTACATTATACTGTTTTACATTGCATACTGTATAAAGATGACCATGTTGCATTAACAAGGGTGTGCCAAAAAGTAGAAATATGCTCATTAACTGAACTAGCAGTGAGTGAGAACATTAGAATATAAGACAACAATTTATTCAGGATTCATCTGTTGTAGTTGTCCACCCCTGCACACTTTCTATTCCTTCTCGTACAATAGGCCTACGTGATGACTAGCAGAGCCTCTGAACACTCCCAAGAGAAACATGCACTTGTAAACATGCACTCTTATCAATTGTATGAGCAACATTGAACTTTTCACTTTATGAATTTATTACATCGATAGTTATATGCTGGAGGAATTTAATATCCAGACTGGTTTATGACATTAGCAGAGTCTATGAGAGGTCTATCCTATGCAACCTCCATAGGTCAAATAAGTAGAACAGATTGGACCACAAAGTTGCACCAGTTACAATGTGTAAGCTATACTAGATGGGATACACTATGCCTATAACTACATTTATATTATAGGCCTACTACCAACTCCTGCATCTTAATAACTACAAGGTGTATATTTTTCAGAGAGTGATATACATTTTAATTACATAGCCTTAGGCCTACCTCGAAGTGCCATTAGTCAGGGTGGTTGGAGTTGTCCCATTCACCATCTGAACAGGCTGCGAAGCAGAGGTCTCTGTAAATCCATTAATATCATTAACAATGAGCTCTCTACTAGGTGTTCGTGTTCGCATGTCCTCTACTTGCAGGTCTTTTCGAGTCCTCCTAGACCTCATGTTAGCAGGCAGAGATTTCCTCATACTGTTCATAGCACCACTTTCACCTGCAGGTATTAATTATTAGACTATATAGTATATTATGTTATTAAGTCTTCTAACAGCAGTGAATATTTCACCTATGCCGTAATACATGTCTATTCTAATAAAAAATAAGAGTTTGTGGTAGGTATGTACGGAATTCAGCACTATTTTTAGCATTCTCTATCCTATCTATAACCCAAGTCTTTGATCAAGATGAGGCCTAGATAGATGTACAATATTGTAACAAAACTCTAGTCAGTTTGCTCTAACCTTGATACAGTGGCGTCAATAATAATTATAGTATGACCATTAGAGCAACAGTTTTAAAATCAAGCTACATTTTCAATATTAAAAAGCAATTTGGGTGGGAGTTATCTTCTTACAATGAAGAGACGACTCAACAGAAAATCTAAAATTTACCTCATTTTCCCCAAAAGCAAATTCATACAAATATAATATCAATTCATATTCTAGTTTATCTATAATATGTACATATATAACTTCTATTAAAGCAGAACAAATCTAACTAAACATTTAGCTGTAGTATCGTGCAAGAGAAGACAACTTTGCTAGAAGCTTGTTAGTATTTAGAGTGATATAAACAGTGTAGTCACTGCAGTCTGCTGAGATAGTAATACAGAGAGAACAACCTTAGTGGTGTCTGTTTCTACTAATAAATAATACAGAAGAAAATCTTACACATATAAAAGATATAACACTGGTTGGACAGGTCAACAGTTGTAGATTATAGAGCTAAGGAAAGATTCAAACTACGTAAATGGTCCATTCAACTGTGGAGACTAACACTCTATATTGGTGGACCAGGTCAAAGATACAAAACTAATGGTACAAACCAAGCAGCAGGTATACACTAGATTTGGCAGGTCACCACCTTGTTCCAAATAGGGTTCAACAAAATCATCCGATTTAATATAATTACAACTTGCCTGCGTTAGACGAACTTAGGAAACTTAAAACAAAATAAAAGTAGATAAGACCTACTTTATAGTAAGGTAACTACATGTAGCCTATTATAGATTGGTCAGTGAACTAGGGATGGACAACACTAGATGACCAATATTCACAGATAAGGTATATGAATGTATGTATAACATAACATGCACTTATGTATAGCAAGTCATAATATCATAACCCATGATTGGTAATAAGGTGTCACATCTAATACCTAAATGTTATTGACCGTGAGCTAATCAAATGTCTAAACTCAAATATTATCTACCAAAATATATACATGAGTGTATTATAATATTTGATTTGGTGAATTGTAAGAAATATCTCTTAGCTACTCTACAAGCCAAAACAAGCAACATGACTGCATATATACGTCTAGTGCTAGTAGATGTACATACATGTAGGTGTATGTACATCTAGTGCTAGTACATACTGTCAGTGTTAGTACATGTACCACCAGTGCTAGTACACATACGGCTAGTGCTAGTATTAGTACATGTACCACCAGTGCTAGTACACATACGGCTAGCGTTAGTACATGTACCACCAGTGCTAGTACACATACGGCTAGTGCTAGTACATGAGGCCATTTGTGGAGCTACGAGGCAGTGCAATGTTAGGTGATACATCTACAATGTATCCATGTATGTCAGTATAAATACATGTATGGTTACAGACCATACAGTAAATGTTGTATTTAGTGGTTTAGTATGGGTATTGAAAGCATTTGGTGAGTTGTGTCGTGCAGTGAGAATACTATTATACCTTCTACTGCTGTAGTAGGTGATGTAATATCGGCAGCAGCAGTGGCAGCAGTGGTATCATACTGCTGACTGGCTCTGAGTGGAACTCCTGAGCCTGTAGGTGAAATAACTAACTAATAAAATAATGGAATATACCTAATAAACCAGTTCACATGATCCTGTATACTGATACTGTGACTCCTGCCCCAGGGACCACTTGACAGAAAACAAGGTGGCCGTGTTCACCTACTTGGGAATATTATGACTTGTATAAATTGATTTTGTTGGCTAGAATTACATTTTTTATCAACACAAAAATATATTTCAATTCTAAATATTTGACAAAAAATGACTCATCAAAATATGTTCAACATACAGCCTACTAGCAGACTGATTACTAGGTTGTAAACAGTGAGATTTCATCCTGCTTAGGTTTAAAACGAGTCAAATAGTGCTAGTAGAAGAACTCTCTGCTCGTGATAGTTGGAGTGAGAGCAGATACTGTAGTCGTACTACTATATGGTATCTACTGCTACATTGTAGTATTATTACAGGAAGTAGGCTACTACTGTTATAGTACTGCTATAGTACCTACTGTTATAGTACTATTAGTAATATACACTGTCGCACCATAATAGGTAGTAGAGGAAACCACTGTCACTGGACCAAGTATCCATGGCTCTCTAACTCCCATCCCAACCCAAACAGCATCTAATATCTACTTTGTACTTTATTTAATATTACCCAAACAAAGATCAGCTGATTGCTAGACTATAGGCTAATAGACACATGTAGTAGATTATCATTTACAGCTATTATAGTTGTAGAAATCTGTCACAATAGGGCCTACCCTACCACCTGATTTCCTCTCTGACACATAATTCAATGAGAAGTATGACTACATTACTTTCAATGAATGACATTTTATATAAGAAATCAGTGCAAAGAGATTATATAACAATAATGTACATCCTACATGATAATATATTATTATTATTATACATTAAACAGAGTCTATTAATTTTAAATGTTGAATTTAAGTCTATGTACAACTAGTTAATCATAATTAGTAATTTGATTCATAATTACATCAGATTTACACATAACATTATTACTGAGACATGAGCTATAACAGTAGTAGGCCTAATAGGATTATATTTCATGGACTAGTTAGTGATGACTTTGGAGTTAAATACTTATTTGTCTATCTTAGTAACCTAAACAGTTACAATACATGTAATAATAGGCTGTAGGTATAGATAATATAGGTAGTCTTAATAAATCACAGAATACACAGTATATGTACATAATATAGCAGCACGGCACATACCAGAGAGACCTCTAGTGGGTCTAATTGACGAATCATCCATTGACAGGATGTTAGAGGAAGTAAGGAGAGAAAGAGCCGTCTCGTCGTCGTTACTCTCTATCACGGGTTGACTGTATTCATTAGCAAGACGACTCCTTCTTGTAACTGAGGTTCTAGGGCTACGCGTATCTGTTGTAACAGGTCTAATTGTAACCTCGGGGACATCATGTGGTATGTCAGTGGAAGTGCTGGGAGAACTAGATAAAGTATAGAACATAATAATAAGAATAACCTCTCTTGAATGTATTCATTACTACATGTATATTTGCACTGCAGTCAAGAACAACCCATCCTGTCCTGACTGAGTTTGGAGAGAGAGTCGCTGTGTCTGATTACACTACTAAGTGAGAAGGTACCGTAGTAAGTTCATACTCAGTAATAAGTTATATATATTATTATAGTTGTGGAAATAAAAGCCCTGGCTTCTTGGTAGGAAAATCCCCGTAAACAGAAGACACCACACAAATACAATGTATGTAGCCAAACCCCATCTTTTATATCAGTTTTAGTTGATGCATTAACTGTGTTCTCCTTTCTATTTGTAGTAAGATTCATTCCGGCAAGATTAAGAGTAAGTCTGGAATGAAATGCCTGGCAGGTAAAACTGGAAGATAGAGCAGATTTACACACAAAAACTTGCTAATTTCTGGTCTTATGGTCTTGTGGA
Source organism: Bugulina stolonifera (assembly GCA_935421135.1). Lineage (NCBI taxonomy): Eukaryota > Metazoa > Bryozoa > Gymnolaemata > Cheilostomatida > Bugulidae > Bugulina > Bugulina stolonifera. The sequence goes on from OW285189.1 coordinate 9,774,856, forward strand.
ATTCATAAGATATGATAATACATGTAAGCACCCCCAAACACATTACTATTAACATTTGATTAAATATGCCGATGACAAACAAGGTAACATACGCGACTGAATTCTCCTTCATCTGCAAAGCTTCTCTTCGTGCCAACCGATCACGACGGGCTCGCAGTGAAGCTCTGGCCGACGTAAAGGAGCCATCTTCATTCTCTGCAATAGAAGAGTAGTGATTAGGTATTGAGAGTTGAGTACAGGACCTTGTAGTCAGGTTACCTTACATAACTCAGGTACACCCAGATCACATACAAGACACTGACCTCAATCTCCCATGTCATAGGCCTACCGCATGGATAACTACAGGTAATAGGCATTTATTACCATCTAGGTAGACCTCAGGGAATGAAAAGGAAAGCTACCCAACATTCCATACTAAAGTGCACTATTACCCCATTGCACTGACAGAGTAAGCAGTGTACCAGTGTCATGTAGTGCCACATATACACAAGTTTCTTATGTGCAACACCACATACACTTACAACATTGTAGCAAGCTAATAATTATGAATACAAAATATTATGATGTTTCAAGAGTCTTATGAATGTGATACACCATTATTATACTAATTACATACTAAATGTGAATTGGAAATCAGCTGATATTGCTAGTAATATCTGGGAAACAATGGATAATTGAGCAATACATGTGCCAACATCTAGCTGGGTGTGTAATCCCTGTTTTAACCCACTATAATAATGCAGAAAGGGCAGCATCGGGAGCACCTGCTCATGATAGTCATCTGTCAGCACCCTACCCAGCATCAATTAGACTCCCATAAACATAAGACAAGGTTCCAACTAGCTTCTCTTTGATTCCTTGATTAGATTAATCTGTGATAAATTGTTACATTTCACTAATCTATGGGTAATTAGCTCTCAGTAGGTGTACAGATACATGTTGCAACATGCTTCCACTCTTTGTCAAGCCCAAAAACATGAGTCAAATAAATAGTTTCAGTGCCTTGTTAGAAGAAAGATTTGGGAATTTTTTTCCGATAAATAGTAGGCCCAGTTGTATACCGTTACCAGGTCACAAAAACTGGTAGTTTTACAAGAGTTAATTCTATTGGAATACAGCTGTAGAAATCATCTGCAGTACCCTGGTGGAGTTAAGTTGGTCGATGTAATACTGTTCTGTAGTTTTAAAAAGTAAAAGACTGTTTACACGTTGATCACATATATAAAAGTTGTGTAAGCTGTAACTGACAACTGGTAATAGTGGTAAAATAGAATTATATATTATTATCTATATAATTCTATGAGTGGTAATACAGGTAATAGTGGTATAGGTGGTGGTGACAATAACAACCGATGTGATTGATATACCAATGAAGAATTATTTTTTATATAAAATAATCATTTTTGACACATTTCAAACATTATAAATTGACTCTGCATTCAACTTGACTGTGTTAAACTGACAGACAGTTTACAGATCTTCCTGAGACCAGAGATTGACGGAAACATAAATTATTCAGATTCAGCTGACATATGCACCACACTTGTTTACATATTATTTGAATTTAATATTAGCATGGAGCTGGTGCATGTGATGCAACCGGCTCCATCTAAAAACTGTCATTTTAACACCAAACTTGTGAAATCAACACCTTTGACATAAAGCAAGGCAAAAATAGGTCATGGAATTTCTCTGTGTTAAACAAGAGACCTAATGCTTCCAACTATCTGTCAGTCAAAATGTGTTGAGAGCACTTGGACTACTTTCTGAACAGTAGCAAAAAGTATAACAGGAGAATGATGTATACTTAATAATGCTTATTGTATAGAAGTCCACCCTACTATGCATACCTATAAAATGTAGGTATAGTGTTACACTTTTACAACTTTTGTTTGCTTTTAATGTATAAGTATTACAGCAAACGGTAAATTTGATAGAACAAAAAATACCGCAGGCGTTTCTATTTTTCTTTAAAGAAAAATTCTTTCCAATACTATTTGCAGCAAAACATATGAGAACAAAACGAAAGAAGGACCTCTGCAGGTTCCTTTTGTACTAAATGAATTAGCAAGGTATGTCTCACAGCTCACACAAATTTATTTGTATGGATAAATGTAGCTAAATTACTGTGAATTGCATAATGGAATTGTAATAAAACACCATATAAGGAGGTGAATGCAGTAAATTTATGAAATGAAAGTTATCGGGTGATAGTAATACTATTATTAGTAGTAGATGGTAGAAGATCCTAATCTGTACTAAATGTGCAGTGATGAGGCATTGGTGAGCAATCACTCAAGACTAATGGGCTACATATGAACACTTAATAGTCACTTTTGATTTCTATTCTTGTGAACTGGTGATACCAAACCTCCATGTGACCATTCATTGGACTTATTCTAATGTGTCGAAAGTGGAACAAAGATTTTACGTGATCTCAAGTCGACTGTAACACTAATTTGCTGTAATCACTTTGATATAACTTACTGGTTTGATTAGGCGAGTGATTTATTCCGAGAAAATATGAAACTTCTCCATAGAACTGAGACATGCAGTAGAGACGTAACGTTACACACCTCACGGACTGCCACAGCATATATTTATTGAAAAGTTGGGTAGTTTGAAATACTAAGCTTCAATTTCTTTTAGCATCATTTGCTTGGAAAATGCCATCTACCCTAACCTATAGCAATTCTCGTAAATTATGTATTGCCTCTTCATTCAACCTTGCCATAGGAATCCCAAACCTTCACTAGCACATACTGAGTCACATGGTTTAGAAACATGACTGGTAACCGAAGAATAGTAAGATATAGTAACTCACCTAAACCCCTCCGGAAGACTTTATTATTGTTGGACTCTCCGGCCCTGCAATGTGCAGTAGCAAGATGAGCTGAACAGTCGAACACAACTTTTTATAGAAACGAGAAATAACGTGAGATACATATTTATTTGGCTGTCAATCTATAGCCTTACATATAACATAACGCGGTATACTTGACCACCAGAGACAGTTCAGAAGGAATTACCAGCTCCAACAGTCTCACAAGTCAGAGCAAGTAGATGTACTACAAGACTTGTGTATACATACCCATCCATGTTAAAACTGTGTTAGCTAAAAGATCTGCACTGGAATTCGCCCATAACAATCAGGAATTGCTAAATACCAGTTAAAACCATCTACAAGAGAAATAAATCAGCAAATTGCAACATATACATTCAGTCTTCCTAATGTTTAAAATACATTTACCAGCGAAGTGTACAGAACAACATTGGCAGAGCGATTTCTCAAAGATAAAATACTATTGGATTAGAGCTATTGGCTAGGCGTTTACAATTTTTTCTCTGTGCCATGTAAAGCTGGTGCATGGCAGGCTGAACTATCTACCATACATGTACTATCGAATATGGCACACAATATTGCAACACGAATCCCAATCTTGCCAGGAAGATTGCAGTGAGAAAAGGTTATAACTTAGTATAAATTCATTTTACACATCATCAACCTATATAAATACATAGTTCAGTCTGCCATCCATAGTATTATGGGTCGAATAGCACAATTAGTATAGTAGTGCAAGACGTTTGGTTACCATAGAAACATGACTAATTCCAAATCCCTACATGGTAACAGTAACTGACTAGAAAGCATGCAACAATAATATAATATCAGCACTGTCCCAAGATATTCCAGAAGATTAGCACTTCAATTCAATGATTTCTAACAGAAAGTTCAACTATTTAAAACTAATCAAGCTTAAAAGTAAGTTATGCGATATCATTATGTAAGAAGGTAAAACAGACTGTATGTAACAAGGCCCAGAGGCGCCTCAGACTACTGTATCAAAAATTCCCTAAATTCCATATGACGAAGTCGTGAATATTATCAGCACTAGGGTTTCAGCATCACCTTTGGACACTATAAATTCAAACTAACTACTCTCAAGCCTGCTAAATATCCTTCTCATGTTCTTTTATTTATGTAAATTTATTTTAGATATTTAGTTCAATAAAACCTCCCATTTTCATTTAATGACCATAAAATGGAAATTTATGTATGGTTTGAAGGTATAAATGTCAAAAAAATGTTGAGATGTCACAAATATTTTTGTTCCTATTTAGAAGGCTTTGACACTGAAAATGATGTCATGTTATTCAGGCATCAGTATTCAAGTATTTGTATACAAATAAAATGAAGGTCTGACGACAATTATAATACGAACTATTATTAATAAAACATGATATTGACTCCATTGAATTGCAAAAGTGATATTAGTATAACATGAAGATGATACTTTGGCTAAATATAAACTTGATGAATAAAGTGATGGAATGAATTGACTTTTCACTTGACATCCAAAAGTTCATCGATTAGGCTACTACTCAGAAATAGGCGAACACCATCACTTTACAGACAATCGTACCAGTCGATGCTTAGTATGAATCAAACAACGAAATGAAAGAATACAGGTCAGAATCTCTGATCTCAAGCCCAATCAACAGTCTTTAAATATTACAGACTCACAGTACGAAACTCTCAAGGCAGGACATGATGATTCTGTAACCATTATTAGCATTTTTTCGGCTACACAATATGAAATTTTGTATGACAACTGTATGCAAATAAGGAATGCTTATTTAACCTTTATTTGCATAATCACCAAGAAACACAGGCAAAGTTCTAGGAATCAACAAAATCTCAAGTTTGATAACTTTCCAACTTTGTTCTTTCTAATTGCCATAAGAGCCTCCTTATTTTCATCGGATATGGAAGATGCGTACAAGTTCAAACGGCTGCCAGTAGTAGTGCAACATTAAATCTAAATTTTAAACCTGTCAACTAGCACAACTACAGGAATGGAGATTTAAGTTATAGAGACACAGCGTTAGTAATCACTAAGTCATGCCAACTTCAACGGAAACAGGTAGCCAACTAAAAGGCAAACGTAATAGTTTACAGCAGCAGTAGATACATTCATACATGCAGAACAACACAATATGAATGGTTGGCTGATCGGGCCGACAGTGTGACGTTAGTACATTCATGAGGTGAACAATGAAACCCAAAGAGCACAGAATAAAACGAAGGAGCGGTCACAAAATACTGTATCAATAGCATAATGTCAATGTAATAGTGTTTGCTTAACTTTAAAGTATGTCCAATTGTACTGACTTGTTATCGTTCTAATTTCTTGTGAACATGAAAATTATGAATCGGAAGGAAGGGCAACATCTATACACAGAGACTAAGAATTTTCAAATCATCTGGGATGTTTCAATATACATGTAGATTGATAAGGTAATAGAAGCCTTTTCAGTCATCCATCAACCGAAGAGTGAAAACTTATATTGTAAATTATAAATTTATCCAGTAAATGTTTCAAACACCAAATGCGCTAAAAATAGCCAACTACTTGCGGAATCATTTTCACATTATTCATGGCTGCATAATTTACAGTATAATGTATTCTATGAAACCAAAATGGGATTTATAACACTACCTGTCTAGGAACTACTGTGTTCAAACTAGCCCATATAGGTGGAAGGGGGTATATATTAATCTGGCAATTGATGACCAGTACAAAAAGCTTGTTAATTTTCTCAACAACATTTAAAAGAGATAAGTCACAGTTTTGCCAAAGATAACCACTGAACTACTATGTGATTTCCCACTTACCCACTACTATTCACAATTCATCAAGTCTCATAAGCATGATAGTCAAATCTACAAGTGCTTATTGTCCACAGGACGAGATCTGAAGAGCCGAGATAAGCTCATGTAAGTAGTCGGATGTGTGGGATGATGTACACCAAATCATCTCACATAGGCCTACATATCAGTTTTACACGCTATACCTTATCACAATTCATATTAACTATCGCTGACAATAAATACGAAATCTAATAAAAGTGTTAGAAGTGTTTTCTAAAAAACCGTCTGAGAGTTACTATTGGAGATGACATAATATAATGGTTTAAAAAATTAACATAAGTCTACGCATAAGTTTAAGTATAAGTTTACTATTGATACAATACACATGTAAATAGTGACTACGTTGCAGTTGATTATACTATCCTGTAATAACAGCATGATGAAAATGAAAGAGGTTGCCGTGTAGCTTGTATGTGTTTTCATAGTATGTAAATATAAACATATACATAAATATATAAATAATATGCATGATATTTGTGTACATACAGCAGTCATATATCTGATAAAGTTGTACTAAAACTCACCCGTTTTCAAACAATTCCACTTGGTTTAATATTAATCACAGAACAAGCTAAGGTAGTCTGATAGAACTAGAATACCCTTCTATTGCTAACTGCTACTTGTGAAACAGCTGAATCAGTCAAATATGTTTTACTTTGATCAGAGTTGAAATAATTTAATCTGGTGAATCTTACAAAAACTAGTAAATCAGAGCAGCACTCCTCAACTAGATCTCAATGATATGATTGTAGGGAACTTCTATCCTACGATCACTAAACAGCAATACTATTCACTGAAATATATCATAATATGTAATGCAAAAATACTTTGACATAGAATCAAAATGTTCTTTTGACCAAAGTGTAAGACACGCCCCTTGAACACATAGTGAAGCAATAGGATTTGAGTGTACAACATTCCAATGTGAATATAGCAAGCATAAACGTACTGCATAAATAATGTTGGGCACTTGTAATGAATGACTACAGACAATGAACAGAGGAGCTGAAATGTTTGTCAAATATCCTACCAATGGACAATATAAAAGAGAGATATGAATGGAAAATCATCGCTATATAACAAATTAGCAACACTTGTTTAGACAGAAAATATCAAGCGATATTGACTAATTGCCAGTGATCGGTAACAAAACAGCTAATTAAAAACTCAACACTAACAGCAATTTAACATGTCTGGAATCACAAAACAACTGAGTAAATGTGTTGGGATACCTCGGGGTGAGCAAAAAGTTATCATCTTGCAAAAACAGAAAATGACATGGATAACGTCGACATATTAGTACAGATCCATCCGATATTCTATGTTTGTTCCACCAATCTCGGTGAACTCCTACTCTCAATCATTCACTGCCGATGTTCCTCACAAGTTAAAACTAAAACAGCTAAATTTATATTCCATGCCAACTTAGGCTCAACCAGAAATACAAGCTGTGTTAGCAGAGTGGTGCTGAACAAGTCAATAAATCAACCAAACGGTACAACAGAGATGGATAGAGCTGGACAAGAGAAATATTACGTTACAAACTATCGGTCTAGACACCATGCTAACATAAAAGAGGGAATAGTAGTAGATAAAGCAAACAAAAATACAAACTGTAAATATTAGTTGGAATAATGTGAACTACTACAATCAAGCTATCATGCCAGGCTCCCTATAAATATATACCGAATCACAAGAAGATATTATGTTATCGTTTCATCAATGAAAAAAGTTAATCTCAAAACTTGAGCAAACAATATAAACAAAGGGGAGATGATGACATCATTGTTATTGTTATTTGAACAACATTTTGATAAAACTTATAAATCCTCTCCGTTCATTCATCGACAGCAAGACAGGAACCTTTTTTGGGTGTATAGAATCATTAGCGACTGAATTATAAGCATAGAACAATGTATTATGATCAAATTCAAACACAGTCTCTTCTACCCAGTATCTACTTCAAAGATATACTTATGCTAGACCATTACTAGTTACCTAGAAGGTGCACTCTGCAGTTGTACATGTATAATAATGTAATAAGTACATGGCTTGTATCGTTAAAGCACAGTAGTTACAAAAAAGTATATACAGAGCACAACATCTGTAACAAATAATGCTAATATCTATTTAATATTAGTGAATTAGAATTATGATTAACATATCCTACTACAAAACATGGATATGTAAATTACATTTACGTAAACTTATGCATTATAGGATCATAGGCTACAGAATAATTTAGCTCTAAAATTTTAAGTTGAACCTTGTATTGGTCACCCTATGCTACAATAAACTTATCAAAGTTTACATACAGGTCTACACTATACAACAATGCTATGTACCTCATCTGAATAATGCAAGGTTTCACTGTATATAACTAGGGATGTAAACATAAACAATTATTAATGGCGGATAAAAAGCTAGACAATGATAAATATATTATAATAATCAATAATACATATATAGTGGCTTGGGTAACTTGAAACATAATTCAACACCTGCAGGTACTGTTGAAAATAGCTTTGCTTTTATTAACTTTCACCATATTTTCCTACTATGCACAATAAGCCAATACATAACCCAGCTGTGGAAGTTATTGGTGCATGAACATTGATTTATCAGATATACCAAGCTGAATGGGGTTAGGGTTGCTTAAAACTTAGAATAAGTACGAGTATGGCTTGGCAAAGCTCCCATGTTGTATATTTACTTGGCTATAATAGTGAATGAACAAGATTAGATAGCCCCTTATCAATGTCAGCTACTGCTAGTAAGTCAATATTTTGTATGTATTAACCATTTAGTCGGCATCCATAATATTTTGGCACTTAGTAGAGTCGGAAATGACTTGACATTCCATATATAAAATACACAATTCCAAATAAAATATCTTTTAAAATACATGGTGTATTAAATACCTGGGCAAGTTAGGCAACAATAGACCAGATGAATGAAGTTGGTTATTGTAAAATGCGTTGTCAAGACATGCGGATTAGTTTATTAAACACGGATGATAATTTGAGTAGAGCAAGCATTTCAAAGTTATTGTACCTACATGTACATACCACGGGCATAGCTACAATTTTGTACAACACAGGCATATAGACATTATATTATCATGCTTTACACATGCACAAGTTATTTACTGGTAACCTAGTTGTTATACATGATGTTTGAAATTGAGATTGAAATCGGAACCATATTATTGTTATGCTGGAAGCATTCAAGCGTTAGGTATGATCTTGGTTGAGCAAACAACTCCTTAGTGTTAAATTCAGCTTCAATTACTTTACTTTTAGCAGAGGTTTTCGATAAAAATGTTAGAAACCGCTTCAATTCGACATGTGTTTACATATACGCAAAAACGATAATATTGCATGTAGATTAACTGGATAAATTAGTAGTGTGCATAGAGCATATGTTGGTGATTACACTTGAAACTTCTCTGTACATGTACAACTGGTAGTAGTGATATAGTCTGAAGCTGAAGCATATGGGTATATTAACTGAAGACCTCATTTTTCTGGACATGATGTCACATACTGCACTAGATTCAGACATAGATAAACCTAAACACTATTTCTCTGTAAGCAAAGCTCTCCTGATCTCAGTCTCTGGAATTATTTTCATTTCTATTAATTTCAATTATAAAAACTCTCTAAGTGAATGAAAGTATTAGTAATAACCCATATATATAGGGAAAGCTGTCGGAATTTTAGTTGTCCCAATCGAAATAAACGTTAGAAACCTTTAAACAAATTTTGGCATCCTATTTTGAATGACCATACTCCCAATAGAACTGCTTTTATTCAAATCTGACCTACATTTTTTTAGTTATTTTTTAGCATTTATACAAATTGTGACACTACAATTACGGGATGAATTAGTCAACTGCAAAAACACTCATGTAAGCATCATCTACATGGGTGGTCTTAAAAGACGGCTAATGTCTGCTAAATTTTTATATTAAACCATTAGTCCGCACAATCCATAGAAATAAGTTAACTACTAGTGATTGATCACAAGATTATGGGCTGTTTAGCTTATATTGCGCTAAATTTTAAATATGAGTTGATACTGCTGTTGGGTAAAGCAACCATTATAGTAATCATAGATTCGACACATGAATTTTATTTTTAGACCGTTATTTCTAATTCATAATCTTAAATATACGAAATAATAAAGCACAGATCAAGACGGCCTAAGAAATAGGATTCAGATAAAAAAAAGGACAACAAACATAACATACATTGTAGATGATTTGGCCTACAACAAATAATAAATTGATCAATAACTGTGATAAATAGTTGAATGATTGTAGCAGGTCTATCTAATTTATCTATTGCTCATGCTGCATTATTTATTATACAATTAAGGTTGTCTACTTGTTTTCCTGTGGTTATTTTCATATTTATTTTCATCAAACATTGAACATAGCAAATAATCAAAAATAAATGGGCCCAATATTAGGTACATATAAGTAATATAAATTTTTATATAATTATTAAATTACAAAACTATAGACCTATCACCATTAATATTAAATTTTCAATCTCACTCACAAGCAATCCATGCCAGATGCTTGAACATACAGTACTACATTATCTAAACAGCAAGCTTGATACTGTGCTCCCTAGCAGGTAGCATTGTATCCGGAAAGGAATTTCATGCGATACCCAACCGCGCTCAACCTACCATAACCTTGCCAAGGCGCACGACGAGTCAGCAAACACAGTGCATTTGTACTTGATTTCAAGAAAGCCTTTTACAAGGCTCCTCACTCCCTTCTGCTCCAAAAACTACGCCAGATTCAGGAAGTGAACCCACAGATTGTTGGCTGGATTTAAGAATTCGTTACCAACAGGAAACGAAAGGTTGTAATCAAAGGCTAATGCTTATTTTGAGTTGCCAGTGACATCAGGAGTGTCCCAAGGCTCCGTGCTCGGACCAAGACTACTTCCTATTTACATTAATGACTTGGCAAGCTGCGTCAACTGATCTATATCACTATTCTGAGGTCACATTATTGTACCAGAAAGTCAACTCGGCCGCCGATGCTGCAAGCTTTCAACTGAACTTTGATGCTGTAGGTTACATAAGTTGTCCTGCCAGTGGAAGATACCGTTTAATGACACCAAATGCCATGCTATCACAGTTGGCAATAAAACAGATTTACCATCCTACAAACTCGGGGACATACCTCTTGATTGGACAGGAGAAACCAAATACTTAGGGAGTCACAATACAAACCAGCCTCCAATTCCAAAATCACATTACTCATAAAACACAAAACAAGTAGAATTCTGGGTATAATTACATACACGCTTCATGATGCTCCTAAGCGTGAGCGTCTCTCACCATACAGCAGTTTCTGCTGTTCGACATTAGAATACACAGACACTGTCTGGGATCCTCCTCTGAAAAGTACCATACACAATATTGAAATGGTACAGAATCGTGCTGTGATGTTTATTGTGGACTCGAGGGTCGCGAAGGTGTCAGTGAAGCCCAAACTGAACTAGGTCTACAAACACTGAGAGAAAGGGCAAAAGCCACAGGCCAAACCTCTTGACCCGCATCATGCAAGCTGAAGATGACCACAGTGTGGTTTTATTAGCCTATGACGAAATTGTTAATAGTAGCACAAACATGACAGTGAACACCAGAGCTGTAGCTCGTGGCGAACCCACATCTATCTCAACAAATTCCAGATGCTACCACCAAAACTTCTTACCAAGGACTATACGCGCGATAAGAGTAATCCATAACAGTAGTAACGCTGAAATCTCTGGCCAAAACTAGATGCACACTGCTACACTAATGAGGCATCTACTTACGCCGCCGGTGGTCAAGTGTGTCCTACCTCATCAGAGGTAAATCAGAGGTAAATATATTCAAACATAGCTATACTATAAATCTATTTATTTAATTAGTATGAGACTAAAATCAGCTAGTGTAAATATTGTACCAAAGATTAAAGACATAGTCATAGTGAAGTTTTAAAAAATTAAATACAAATAATAGTGACCCTAACTTACTAACCATGTCATTATGACTATTATCACCATAAAATGTGATATGATTATGATATAATTAATAATAATTATACATCCTAGATAATTAATATTCGATTGATATTTATATTAATAATATAATTAAATTTAAAATAAAAATAAAATAAAAATTAGGGAAAATAAATTCAAATATCCTACACAACTTCTTTTATGATAACGTAGAATGAAAAATCACTATTCATAGAGTTCGAACTTTGCTATTGTCTATTTCCAAAAAATACTTGTGATTTTTAACCAGTTGGAAGGCAATAATCATCAGTAATAATTATAATATCCTAATGCAACTGGCACAAAAAATAATCAAAAGTATAAAACGGAAATATACTGGTTAACAACATTACCCGCATTCCAAGTTCACAAGGAATACCAAGTTCCCTTGCTCAGTCAACAGTATAGATGTGCGGGTAGACAAATCACAACTCTGGTTTCCGTAAAATTTTTTGCACTTGCACTTGTTTTCATTTTTTATGCAGACGTGACCTGACATTGCTAACCGTGATATCATCGTTTGTGAGGATTCACTTTTTTATGAGTTGTGTAAAAGGTTCTTGTTAACCCTGAGCAAAAATTTGATTGCACATTACCTTTAAGTGCTCTTTGTTTTCATCAGGTCAATCATTTTATCATATTTTATTATAATAATATAATTATACAGGGCCGTAGCGCCCTAAGAAATGTTGGTGGGGCCAAAATTAGGCCGGGGGTCCAGGGGGCTGCCCAGGCCCCCTGGCGGGGTCCGCCGCCGCCCTGAGAGTGTTTTTCAGAAAAATAGAGCAAATTTGAAGCAGTTCAGGCTTATGAAATATACCTGTGTAATAACATTAAATATAACCCAGCCTCATACATACATATGCATGTACATGTATACATTGTATCTGTTCACAATTATGACTGAACATAAATCATTCAACTCTAACGACATTTACAAATACTTTACTCCTTTACAATGATGAAAAACATGCAATGAAATGAAGTAGAGCTAACGAATCTACAAAAAGCAGCTGAAAGCATGTGTTTCTTTCCTACCATAGAGATATTTCTTATTTCTCCCTATAAAATTGAATGCCTAAGTAAATATGTTGACAACAATGTCGGGCAGACAGATAGCCGAATCCAAAAAAGTTTGTTCAATTGAAAACTAATATAATTATTTAGATTTTCAAGGTTTATATTTTTTAACACGCCCAGTACATGGACTGTGTATATGGTACCTCTTATACTGTATAATGAAATAATCTTCAAATTTAGAGTTATCTCCCCTGACAGGTTTTTAATATCTAAAATGTTACATAAATGCAGTTAAGTACGGTAGTATTTAAAGTTTTCTGATATAAAAGTGTTTAGCACACTTATTATCACCATATCCTTACATATTTTGCAAACCCCCGCAAATAGGAATGTGGAAGAAACTTTAAACACTGATCTGACCACAATAATAAATTGACTACATTTCGACTTTGCAATGCTAAAAGTTGAGACGGCCAGGCCGCACGGCCGTATAGGGCACTACGGCCCTGTAATTATATTTTATCATCTTTTATGTTTTTATCATATCAAATCATTCATTACTCTACTGTAAAATGTTATATTTTACTCACTGTTGCATTAATTAAATATGTATTTATTATTTTGTATTTATTAATTAATAAATTATTAATGATTTTATTAATTATATTGTCTTAAATAATTTGTATAAATAATGATTATTATTTGTTATATAATAATATAATGATATTATTATTATAGTAATAGTTATTATCATAACTTTATAATAATATTATGGAGCACTACTATTACAAACTATACTTCACTATGTACATGACTTGTATTGTTCATGCAAGGCCGCAGTATTGTAGCTATAACTGCTAGATCTGCTGCTAGAGCTGACATCAGTGTGCGCATCACACCAGATATATTGAAGTTAGTCATTTGGCAAGAGATATTTGAGGAGTACAATGAAAAGCCAAGCGGATAAGAAACACATACAAAAATTTCTGGTACTCTTGGTGCAATTAGCCTACCATACTGCACCTTGTTATTTGAAAGGCCCACTCTCCTTATTTTACTGTTCAATAGTGTGCTATGCCTTTGAAGTATACCGAAGTATAGTAGTGCCTATGGCAGTGTTTACCATAGTTTCAGTTTAGTTGCCGGCCTTTGTTATGCATATTTACAAACCCTCACTTTGGAATGTATAGTATTAAGTTTGGTATGGTACATGTATATGCTCACCATAAAATCTGATTAATTTCTATATTTTTCAGTAAAGATGTCTAGTCTACCAAGCCCTATTAGGGCACGCCAGCAATCGGGAAACATGCGACTTCGGTTAGACAGCATAGTTGGAGAGCCTGGATTAGAAGGTGGTCCGTTACCCCATCCCCAGTCTCACAGTGGTGTGTGTGTTGGGGTCTTCACCAGTGGTGGCGACTCTCAAGGTACTTCCTTTTTGTTCTCAGTGCTAAAAAATATTGCCATCAATCTTTTCTCAGACTGAATTTGTGTTTTGAATATATTTTTCAACTAACTTGCGGCGATGTGGTTTATGCTAACCAATTTGTTGTTGCTGACATTATATTTCGGGGGGCATTTTGTTGAAGACATGTGTTTACTGGAGCCGATATTGTGGCTTTGTGTAAGTAAGAAATTAAACTGTTATTTTTCGCAGGTATGAATGCAGCAGTAAGAGCTGTCGTTAGAATGGGCCTCTACCTAGGATGTAAAGTCTTCTTCATCAAGGAGGTAGGTGCATGATACTCACCGTCTACAATTTATAGCCTGTTATGCCCACTAAGTCGCATTGTAATATATTCAATGTACTTTCAACCTTCCTTATATCTCTAATTTCAGGTCCCTTATATTAGTGTTGTGTGTATAAAGTTTACAAGTGACATGTGCTTCAAGTGAGATAATTTGATCAGCTTGATCAACTATCAGTATAATTTATGGCTGTATTTTCTTGACATTGTTATATAATTCATAACATGTTTACGTTTAAGTATAATTTTTTTGTAATTAGCTAATGGTTAAACTGCTACTAATTAACAGAAGAGGTATGCGTTATATCGCTATAGGGCTATCAAGGAATGGTAGATGGGGGAGATAATATTGTTGAAGCTACATGGTCTGATGTATCTGGAATAATTGAACAGGTAGGTATCAGTTGAGGCCTTACGTAGCGCTTCATACTGATGATTTTGCTAATATATTCCGAATGTATTCCTACATTTATCTACTGAAAAACAAAAGTTCTTGGGCTATTTGGAAGATAAATAAATGCATGTTCTAAATTTCATTTATTCTCAATACTGCAACACCATTTTCATAACAGACAATTATATTAAAGTGGAAGAATGAGGGTTGTACTGCATATTAGAGTACGGTTTGTTTGTGCAAGCTTATTTTTCTAATTTTTGTACATTTTTAACGCAGGGCGGGACAGTTATAGGTAGTGCCCGTTGTAAAGAGTTCAGGGAGCGGTCAGGGAGGCTAAAGGCAGCTAGGAACCTGGTACTCAATAACATCACAAACTTGGTGTGCATTGGAGGAGATGGCTCGCTCACTGGTGCTAACTGCTTTAGGAATGAGTGGGATGGCCTACTGGAAGAGCTAACCAAGCTAGGTAAATATGTGAAGTGGTTACAATACACATTCAGTGTAATGTTATCGGAGTAAAGGAGTCACAATTGTATCAAAGCCATATTTTATAGCAATTATATTGATTGAGGTGAACTTTGTAATGAAGTGAATGTATCACAAACTGAGAGCTACGTGTGTATATATATATATATATATTATAAGCTTATTTTTATATTCATTTACAGTTACTTTCTTTACTCCAACATGTATTTGCACTCTTTTGCATTTACGCGGGTGTACATTATAAGAAATAGGAAATGTATGAAAGCATCTCTGCTATCAGATAAGCTCGCATGTGTTATTGAGCTGACTGTGCTCATTTCAGGCGAGTTGACAGAGGAACAGAGGGTAAATAATGCCTACCTGTATATCGTGGGATTGGTTGGTTCAATCGACAATGATTTCTGTGGTACTGATATGACTATTGGGACGGACACTGCCCTTCATCGTATTATAGAGGCTGTTGATGCCATCAGTACTACAGCTGCTAGTCACCAGAGGTGCTTTGTCTTGGAGGTCATGGGTAGACATTGTGGGTGAGTTGATCTAATGGCATGATAGTGGTGAGAAGATAACTCCAGCTAAGTGTAGTAGAATGTGCTAGTGTGTGTGCCTGTTCAATATGTACAAACTGTCCAACTCTGAAGACATCACAGTTGGCTAGGGAATCTGCTATTGTGTTACACTTTTTAGAGCCCTATCAGCCGGTAACATGTGATGGAAGCTGTGGTTGTCTGATGGTTTACTATAATTATGCATGTTTATTAATAAATTACATACAATGCGCATCTGTGTTTCCTATACTGATAAACAATGCATTACGTGTCACCAATTACTGATCAATGTCACAGTGTGGGAAGTATGTCGTACACTTTTGCTATTTGTTCATTTTCCTTTCAGATATCTAGCTTTAGTGGCTGCTTTAGCCTGTGAGGCTGACTTTGTCTTTGTTCCTGAATATCCACACAAGGAAGGGTGGGAGGACAAGCTATGCAAGAAGCTTCAGTCTGTATGTGCACTATTTTATCTCTAATTCTACAACATGAAATCAAGATAAATATGTATATTTGCAGTACAATTGTACATAGTTATCTTCACGTTATGTTTATCATACCTCTCTCTCTCTCTCTCCCACTCCCACTCTCTTTCTCTCTCTCTCTCTATTGACCATGAAAATCATATCTTCTTGCCTGCAACTGCAAATTATTAAACATAAAATATTAGACTACCTCACCCATAGTTACAAAGCTGATGTAGACAGTGATTTATTCCAATATATCTCCCACACACATTGACATTATACTAATTGTCAACAGGAGAGAGACGTTGGACAGAGACTGAATATAATATTTGTATCAGAAGGTGCTATTGATACTAAAGGCAATGCTATTACAGCTGCACAAGTTCGAGAGGTTTGTGCATGTAATCTACTCCTTCTACATAAATGCTGTAAATATCTCGTAATAATAATAATCAGTGTGTGACTGTATAATACAAATTGTATTGTACGCAGGCCGTGTTTTGCATTTGATGATTAATATTTGCACATTATACATTGTTAGTTTAGTTTAGTTATGGGGATACAGTCTTGTCATGTGTTTTCAGCTGGTACATACTAGACTTAAATACGATACAAGGATTACAGTGCTGGGTCATGTACAGCGTGGTGGAAGACCTTCTGCCTTTGATAGAATACTGGTGAGTGTGTTTCACCATTAAATATGTAGCATTGCATATTCTCGTAGTGTGTAACCTGTTATGGTAGTAATTGGTTGTATTTACTGCAGTTGGTTTCCTTGATTACATACTGTCTAATGTGTTCGTTGTGAATTACTGCCACGGACTGTGTATAGTATAATATAATATCTTATAGTGTACATTCTAAATGGGATGACTGTTGACAGTATATAAGTTATAAGAAGACAAATAATATGTTTATCTAATACAGGCAACTCGTATGGGAGCTGAGTCTGTGCTAGCCCTGATGGATGCTACTCCTGATAGTCCTGCACTTATTATATCCCTAGATGGAAACCAGGTAGTTCGTAAACAGCTCATGCAGTGCGTAGAGAAGGTAAGACATTGCGTATACCTTGTTAGAGTTAAGGTATTTGAGTACGTGATGTGCATGGTGTTCTTTATATACATGTAGTCTATGTATAGAGAGGGAGACTAATGCAGAGGATAACTTACTACATATACTGCTTCATTACTTTCAGTTATTGGCTATTAACGATAATTAGTGCACTATGAATTAGCAGTAGCATAGAGAGATAAGTATCCCTAGAATTATTGATGCATACAATTTATACCCCAGTATTGAGTCTGTTTTCCTACCCTGGGTGAGTGTGCTCCTACAGTTAGTGTTAGCACTTTCACACAGGCTAGGAAAACACTACCCAATGCTCAGGTATACAATATATATGCATCAATAGATCCTTGTAAGGTTATTATTTGTAAAGCTTGGATTGTTCTTCAAAGCTTTATGAGTGATGAACATACGTAATAATGTGTAAAATGTATCAACTTCCCTATGCGACATCCATGTTCACAGCATGTAATGCATACAATAAATAGAGATGTTGGAATGTACCATTATAGTTGTTGGCTGTTGCTGCAAGTTTTTTGCACTATAATAGTAGTTATCAAGGATTTTACACACTTACTTGGATGCATAGCCCATCCACTTCTGTCTCAGTCTTTGTCCTGAAGGAAACTCTTGCTCCTGTTCATTAACACAAAAGTATCGTATAAATGTACAGGGTACTTGCGTATGTGCTGCAGCCATAGTGTATTAGTAGGTACATAATGTAGGAATATATACACACTGTCTTTATGTAGGCAAGTATGTACCTTTATGCACATGTATACGTATGCTCTGTAGTGATTGTACTCTTACAGACACTGAAGGTACAAGAATTGATGAAAAATCAGAAGTTTGATTCATGTGTCAGTGGCAGAGGCAGGTGAGATATGTACATGTACATGTATATATCATGTAACCATTATAATGTATGACAATAATATACAGAATATAGTGAATATACAGATCACATGATTGTATATAATTAAATTGTAATACATGATAATAATTATTATGCTGTACTTCATTATGAAATACATTTATAATTACTGTATATACAATGTAACTATTTATTCTTTCAACATAGAACCTTTGAACAACAGTCAGTATATAGGACACGTAGATGTCTACATGTCTATGAACATGTGTAGTATTATATGTATATTACAGTGTAGTAATACATGTATACAGTATGTACACGTGTATTACAGTACAGTAATACATGTATACAGTATGTACACATGTATTACCGTGTAGTAATACATGTACATATATATTACAGAAGTTTTGAAGGTAACCTGGGAATATACAAGATCTTGTCCAGACTGGAACCCCCTAAGACTACTCTATGTGACAGTGTTTGCTCTGTAAGTCTGCACTGTCTCATCCCTACTGCCTTGCTATATAATATGTCATTAGTGGAATAAGTAGCTCTGTGAGTTTAAGTGCAGTGTATAAGTTACTGCTCGGATAAATACAGTTGAAAGTCCCCTGTGTGCTCGTTAGCTTGCTGTCAATAACTTGGAAGCATTGCTATCAATATCATGTATAATTAGTCAGCATTCCATGGTATACATACACAACATGTGTATTATGTAAGTGTATGGTGTAATGGATCTGTTCATCATTATCAAATGTTTTTCACTAATATTTTCACACTGAAATGTAAATGCAGATTCAATAAGTGTACAACATTACATTTCATATACATGTACTATTCAGTTAATAGTTTTGTAACCACTAATGGTTGTTTTCCTCACAGACTAACTACAAGTTTGCAGTGGTTGCAGTAGGGGCACCTGCCTGTGGTGCTAATGCTGCTGTCAGGTCATTTGTGAGGATGTCATTGGTGAAGGGGTGCAAGGTGATGGGAGTACACGACAGTCTCCTCGGACTCAGTAGGGGCAACCTCAAACCTCTCGACTGGATGGATGTGCATGGCTGGGCAGCCAAGGGAGGCAGCATGCTTGGCACTAAAAGGTAGACATACTAGGCCTGCCACAAGAAGGTTTACAGTATATGTGTATCTGTTACAATATGTGTGTATATGTTACAGTATGTGTATACCTGTTACAGTGTGTGTATACCTGTTACAGTGTGTGTGTATCTGTTACAGTATGTGTCCCTGTTGCAGTATATGTGTATCTGTTACATTAGCATAATATATGTATTTGTAACATTACTGTTTAGTTAAAAGCAACATGTTTGCATTATAGTCTATTCTAAGTGCCAACAAGTACTTTACAGACATATTGACTCTTTACTAGAACTTTACCCAATGATGTTGGACTAGAGCTTATAGCCAATCAGATTAGAGATAACAAGATCTGTGGACTGCTCGTGGTTGGTGGCTTTGAGGTATATACTTGTATATTATAATAATTATGTTCTATATCACATACTACAACATGTTAGTAGTTGTTAAAAATTAGTTAAGTTGTTGAAAATCCTTGTATACCCCAGTTATCTTTTTTTATAGTTCATTATCTTGTGTACATAGTGTACTCCCTATGTACACAACATCAAAGTGTTATCAGTTTTAGCTATAGCATTTCCAATCCACCCAACTAAGCTTAGGCCTATATTTTCTCTTCTCTTGCTGTGTTTCTACTCCCTTTCTCCTATGTACTCACCAAATTTTGCATCTAGAACCTGTGGTCTGACAATAACATCTGTGATTGGTCTCCTCCTTATAACACAACTCTGGTGTCAACAGTTTCATGATGTACCCTTACTAGCATACTGTTGTCTTGTCTTTCCCATCAGGCATATCAATCAGTAGTTCAACTGGTGGAGGGAAGGAAGGTATATAGCTCCCTGAAGATACCTATGCTAGTTATACCCAGCACTATTAGTAATAACGTACCAGGAACAGACTTTAGTCTCGGCTGTGACTCTTCTCTTAATGAAATCGTTTCTGTAAGTATTTAATATATATAGTTTTATTTGTACATGTTGTTCCCATATTGTTGAATATAGATTTGAACACAGCACTGATATGGTATTACTCCACACTGTGTGCTTACCTTTTCATTGCCGTGGTACCCGTTATGGGAATTTAGTTCTATTTGATTTTGTGCTCTTTCTTACCTGTATCTAGGAAGTGTACACGTTGCTGTAGATATGTGTACACGTTGCTGTAGATATGTGTACATGTTACTGTAGGTATGTGTACACGTTACTGTAGATATGTGTACACGTTACTGTAGATATGTGTACACGTTACTGTACATATGTGTACATGTTCCTGTAGATATGTGTACATGTTACTGTAGGTATGTGTACATGTTACTGTAGATATGTGTACATGTTACAGTAGGTATGTGTACATGTTACTGTAGGTATGTGTACATGTTACTGTAGGTATGTGTACACGTTACTGTAGATATGTGTACACGTTACTGTAGATATGTGTACACGTTACTGTAGATATGTGTACACGTTACTGTACGTATGTGTAATGTTACTGTAGATATGTGTACATGTTACTGTAGGTATGTGTACATGTTACTGTAGATATGTGTACACGTTACTGTAGATATGTGTACACGTTACTGTAGATATGTGTACACGTTACTGTAGATATGTGTACACGTTACTGTAGATATGTGTACACGTTACTGTAGATATGTGTACACGTTACTGTACATATGTGTACATGTTACTGTAGATATGTGATAGAATTAAGCAGTCCGCACTGGGTAGCAAGAGAAGAGTATTTGTAGTGGAGACAATGGGAGGGTACTGTGGTTATCTGGCTACACTAGCTGCCATGGCAGGGGGTGCTGATGCTGCCTACATCAACGAGGAGGCATTCACCTGCTCAGACCTCATAGTAAGTGATCGTTCTATCACAGGGCTCTGTACAGCATAGCTCCTGTTGATAAAAAAAATTAAACGTTTTTTGGATCTAATTTTTCCAGGTTAATCTTTACATTGTTAATTACAAACCCCAGATTATATTGACACCAAAAATACAGACCTGCATGTTATGTAGATATATAGTTTACATGTATAATCTGGGAACGTAGTCTCTAGATGGTACATGTATTACTTATGATGCAACTCTTATGTGTATCTTATAGAATGACTGTCAACACATGAGCACTAAGATGGAAAACTCAGAAATAAAGAGAGGATTAATCCTTATGTAAGCTCATATTATATTCTAGAATCTAGATGCATTGTATATTAGGATGTAACTTCCCAGCACTCCTTACACTGGTTTACTTAGCAACATTAGACAATCGATGTGGGGGTTTGATTTGGTCACAATTATGACTATTTACCATACTTGCTGATAATATCGTAATAGAAGCATAAGTAAAATAGGAAACATTTCTATAGTGTTTAGTTGACCAGAATAAACCAGTGTGGTTACTTGTCGATACAGTGATGTAGATGATCATGCAGTGGCTTATGTATGCTTGTAGCAATGAGAAGGCAAATACCAACTTTAATACGGACTTCATATTCCATCTGTTTAGCGAGTCTGGTAAACAGTCCTTCTCAACACGTATGAACGTCCTCGGTCATATGCAGCAGGTAAAATACTTCACCATCTACAGCACTATATTGTGTGCATACATGGTCTGTACCTTGAGAATGTAACTTGTGACAACTCACTTATCTCCAGTAATGATGTCTCATCTCTATAACTATATTATATAGTAGGCTATTTAATCCCGTTATTTGTATTTTATAGGGCGGTAGTCCAAGCCCCTTTGATAGAAACATGGGTACTAAACTTGGAACCAAAGCTGCTCAGCGACTGATAGATTTGTGTGAGAAAAATTTACAGCCTAATGGTAAGCTATACACAAAATTACATCGTAACCTACAGATTTTACTATGCATGTACGCGCACTATTATGGACTACACAACATACTAGTTCAATGCCTTTTTTCTACAGGAACTGTACTAGCTACTAGTCCAGAATGTTCCACACTAGTCGGTGTTATTAGACGGAAGACAGAGTTCACTCCCGTGGAAGAGCTGGCAAAGAGAACAAATTTCAGGTTTGTCTCCTCACTCGTACTAACTAATATAGCGGGCATCTTCTTTACAGAGCTACATTGGTACTAATACATGTACATCTACAGCCACTACAGTTAAATGTAAAGTAATATGTGATGCATGTATTTATGAATAGTATGCTTGACCTGTCAACACTAAGTGTTGTGTTGTAGCAAGCGTCTTCCAGAAGACCAATGGTGGTTGAAGCTCCGCCCACTGCTAAGGATCCTAGCTAAGCATGATGCTATTTACACACCGCAAGCTGAGGATGATACTAAAACCTGAGGGATCACCAATCTGTCTCTCTCCCTGTCTGTCTGTGCCAAGATACTGTGATTCTACAAGTACCTATACATTGAGACTTAAATATTTAACAAGTGTATCTATCTATCTATCTTTAGTTGACCGTGTTTCAATTTAGACATCTATTAATATCTGGAAGATATAATCATATAATATTCTGCAAAGTGTTAAGTTATTCTGTACTTAGTTCTACATATCATTATATAGTGGTAGGCTCCCTTCAGTACCTACAGTTATAGATACATGCATTTATTTATCATAAACATTTTAAATATTTTTGAATAGATTCAACTAAAGATTAGTGGTTCAAAGCACCCTAGGTTTAGGGGAGCCTAAAATTTTAGAAAGGGCATATTTGTTGTATTTTTTCAGTAGAGTATTCGGGTACTAAGGAAATAATTATTTGTCTAGATGCATCAATGCAAGTTGTTTCAGATTTAAGTGTTACCATTGGACAGCATTCTTATATATCACAGATATTTGCAGAGTAGCTTCATTCAGGATGAAAAACAACAAGTGAACAAATTGCCAATTTATTTAATATTTTAGGAACAATACTGTGTATAATATCTATAACGTAAAGTATTTCTAATATCCATGTTATGTAATGTATTGTTATAAGTCTATATTTTGTACAATTTTTCAAACCTGGTACAAAGATGTGGGTGTTAATTTTTTGTGGTTAAAATATATACATGTATGTCATCCCTCTCACCATTAGCCAATTATAATTCTTGTGTTTTATATTCCTTTCTGTTTGTCAGACTCTGGTAGATTCAACAATGTTGCCTCTGCTCTGTAATATTGTAATGGTCAGAGGTGGTCTATGCTCCTATTTGTTATTACATGTACTGAGTGAATTGTACAGTTAACTAGCCACTAGTTGTTACTTGTGCATTTATGTGACTATAGCACTGTTGATGTCTAATATTTGCATGAAATTAAGTTTGAATTTACAACATTTCAGTTCTTGAGTTCTACAGCTGTAAAATTCAATCAATTATTTTATCAACTAAATGAATATTTATTGTGACTTTGGCTCATCACAAAGAAAAGAAATCTTTAATGCTGAGCTATGAAATGAGCATAAAACAACAGAATTAAAATCTTTCTTTGTACTGAAACAAAAACAATGATAATTATGAAACTTGGCCCAAGCACATCATTGGGGAGAGGTATACTTTGCTATAAGAAATGCCCTGTCTAGAAAGAACCGGTTATTTTTTTCAGGAACCAAATTACATGTAATTGATTTTAGTTCAGGTTGCAGTGTCCGGTTTCACACAAGACCTCATGCATAGGGTTCTTCTGCCCATTCTGTGTGAGAAACATACGCTCTGGTAAGTTAGATGGTTCACTTGACGAATATTCTGGTAGCCATGTCTCCATTTGCCGAGTGTTCATCAGAGCTAATTTTAGAAACTTCCAACATTTTCTTGTTCCATGTCAGATACATGTATATCAGCCATTGCTCTAGTATTCCAAGATGACTTTGCTAGATAAGTAAAATACAACACTGGATTAATTTACCATTTCTTACAGAGAGATATCAACACTCATTTTGCTTCGTGTAAAATGAATTCAGCTGACAGCTGCATACTTAATGTGTTGGGCCACGTAACTCATGTAAAAAGATCAATTAATCAGAGAGAAAGAATCTAACAGATCTTAGAGAGAAAGAAAAAAGTCAGAAGATATTAAATTTCCTTCGTTGACCTGTGTGCTGTACACAAACACAGAGCATACAGTCATGTAGATATAAACATTATATCAGTAGTTCCAAATTGTACAATGCTAAGATGATAAATCTAAAACCTAACCCTAGTGCTTGTGATAGTTGATAGCTTTGATTCAAAAACTAAAGTTGGAAGCTTTAGGTGTTGGAGAGGTTGTGAATAACATGTAACCACAAAAGTTCTTCATACCTGTATCCATTGTGAAAGAATCACCAGCTGCTTCACCTTTTGTGAACAAGTGTTCTCTTTCTACTACAACTTTGGCACCTGGCCTTTCAGAAACGAATTCTAACTTGGATCGAGGAGAGTAGCTTTCCTACACACTTGCAGTAATTTAGAACTTGGATCTAGTCTGCCATCATCAAAGCCTTATCTGCAATACAAAGGTGTATACTAAGCAGGCATTTAAACTACTTAGCTTGCATATCATTTGTAGAGAGGTACAGGATGCTGTCAAGGAAAAAAGAGGGAGGAAAAAGGTTAGAGAACTAAATAGGAGTGTGGAGGCAGCGGATGCATACAGGGCAGTAAACAAAAAGGCAAAGTATGAGGTTGGGAAAGCAAACAGTGCTGCCTATGAGGAGCTGTACAACAGTCTGGAAAACAAAGATGGTCAACAGAAGGCAATACGGATGGCAAAACAGAAAAATAAAGAATCCCAGGATGTCTATCAAGCAAGAATGATAAAGGATAGCAAAGGACAGCCCTTAACAGACGAGGTAAAGGTCAGACAAAGATGGAAAGAATACTACCAGCAGTTAATAAATGTGGAAAATCCAAGAATAGAGAGAATTATTGATCCTTCAGAAGAGATAGAAATAGAAGACCTGGAGGAGAAAAATTTCGCTCAGGTTTTGAAACAGATGAAGGGAGGAAAAGCAGTTGGGCCAGATGGAATCCCAATGGAGGCCAGGAGAGCGCTGGGAGAGACTGGAATAGAATTGCTAACAGAGGTATTTTGGAGTATTATGATAACAACAATACTACACGGCTGACTTTGATGATTCTGTGGAACATGCTCTAGGCCTGCAGGAAGAATCACAATACTGCATTGACAGCGCAAATGCAAATGGTTTCCATTTTGCCAGCTGATGTCCAGGATGGTATGATCTTCCCGGCAGCTGACAGTCAGGAATATGATGACTGCCTTACTGGGCAGGAAAAAGAGTTGATGGAGTAGTCAGATGCGCTGGTCAGACAAAGATGGAAAGAATACTACCAGCAGTTAATAAATGTGGAAAATCCAAGAATAGAGAGAATTATTGATCCTTCAGAAGAGATAAAAATAGAAGACCTGGAGGAAAAAATTTCGCTCAGGTTTTGAAACAGATGAAGGGAGAAAAAGCAGTTGGGCCAGATGGAATCCCAATGGAGGCCAGGAGAGCGCTGGGAGAGACTGGAATAGAATTGCTAACAGGGGTATTTTGGAGTATTATGATAACAACAATACTACACGGCTGACTTTGATGATTCTGTGGAACATGCTCTAGGCCTGCAGGAAGAATCACAATACTGCATTGACAGCCCAAATGCAAATGGTTTCCATTTTGCCAGCTGATGTCCAGGATGGTATGATCTTCCCGGCAGCTGACAGTCAGGAATATGATGACTGCCTTACTGGGCAGGAAAAAGAGTTGATGGAGTAGTCAGATGCGCTGGTCAGACAAAGATGGAAAAAATACTACCAGCAGTTAATAAATGTGGAAAATCCAAGAATAGAGAGAATTATTGATCCTTCAGAAGAGATAAAAATAGAAGACCTAAAGAAAAAAATTTCGCTCAGGTTTTGAAACAGATGAAGGGAGGAAAAGCAGTTGGGCCAGATGGAATCCCAATGGAGGCCAGGAGAGCGCTGGGAGAGACTGGAATAGAATTGCTAACAGAGGTATTTTGGTGTATTATGATAACAACAATACTACACGGCTGACTTTGATGATTCTGTGGAACATGCTCTAGGCCTGCAGGAAGAATCACAATACTGCACTGACAGCGCAAATGCAAATGGTTTCCATTTTGCCAGCCGATGTCCAGGATGGTATGATCTTCCCGGCAGCTGACAGTCAGGAATATGATGACTGCCTTACTGGGCAGGAAAAAGAGTTGATGGAGTAGTCAGATGCGCTGGTTTCGAAGAGACGCCCTACTTTTATAGAAAGCAGTGAGGCAGAGTGGGAGCCTTTCCGATATATGCCATTAAGAGGGTGTCAAGATTTCAAGGAAACCGTTGAAGTAGATATTTACATTTTAAGTCAAGGCAAGAGGAAAATAGATGGACAGCACTGTTTCGAATGCAGGGCATTAGAAGGACCTGCAGACTTTGTGGCTTATGGACTTTGGCCACTGAGTCTTTGGAAATACATTTATTTGCCATTTGAAACAATTGATTTGATTACGACCATGACCAACTTTAATCCACTAGTCTTATACACCACCATCGTCAATTCCTTGAACTTCATTTCTAGAAAGGCAAAGCTGGAATATGTGCTCAGCGGAAGCATTCAGTGCCTCAATAAGAGAGTGGAAAAGAATTCAATTCAGGGTTTTGAATGATGAGTACCCTGCCTTCTCATGTCCAGCCTGTGCAGATCAGCCTCATGCAGTGCACATTGATGGAAATTCGAAACTGTATCGATACAAAGGCGCAGGTGGAGTTACCGAGAATCAATATGAATCACCACTGATTATAGATCAGCAAACTGTCGGGCAGCAGGTTTCAGGATTGAGAAATAGCAAAGAGACAGTAGTACTTGTGGTGGTTGTGCATTATCTAATCTTATAGCTATTCACGTTTGCATCCAATTTGGAAAATAATTTCCTTTCAGATAAACGTGACAACATATCACTAACCCTAGGGAGAGGATAGTTCTCTCATCTAACTCCCTTGTTCAACCTAGGTAAATCTACACAATCATAATCTAATTGCTAGATTAGGTTTAGGTGCTAAAGTTAAACCTGAACACCAATCTGTTGGTTGTTCCCATCTCTAACATTTTATCTATCTCGGCCTTGGCTTTTTCTCTAAGGCCTTAATTTTGTTGAGAATATTTATTTAGCATCTACTTTTTATGAGAACAAAAAATACTCAAAAAGATCAAATGTGAGTCTGGCTGCTCCTCAGTGAAGTTCCTAAGACATGTAATCAGTGGGAAAGGCAGCAGGGGGTCAAGTTAACAACCCTAGCACCTTGAGGACCGAGAACGCCAGGCCCCAGCAGTATGTAACTAGGTCAGGAAGGGTTAGCAAACGGAGAAACAAACAAGACATGTTGTCTTACCAACAACCTCCTATTACAGTTGCCAACTATTCAGCAAATCATCAAACTTGACGAAATTATGTCTAGTGGAGGAAGTAGTGTTGAGGAGGGGACTTGGCAAGTGGTAGAGGGAAGGAGAAGAAGAGCTAGACCAGACATGGGTACAAGTGCAGACAAGGAAGACGGAACCAGCATAGTCCGGCCAGAGATCAGGTTTGGTAGAACCAACCGTAAAGTATACAGTAAACGAGGTACCATGAAATGTCTTACTTCCTGCTGTTTGCGTGACCATTCGGCACGTAATTGTCCAGGTATGGGTGCCAAAAATGTGGAGAGAAAGGTCATTGGGTTGCTAGTTGTCCAAAGAAAGTGTGTACCTGGTGTGCAAATGCTGTCCGTGTAGTGGTAAAGACTTCTAGCAGCAAAAAGATCTAGGGTGGAGGAGGGAACACTTGCTCCTCCCAGTAAGAGTGCTAGAGTTCCGGGTAAGCAAACAATTGTGAGTGAGGTGTCAAGTTTTCCCGACAGTTAGGTCTACTGAATTTCTCTCTGAAGTGACAGTGACCAGGAAAATGGCTATTCTCAACCGTCACCTACAGCAACAACACCTCCTAACATGGCCTCCACCCCGATTGTCAACGAAAATACAGCAAATGGGGCAGCATTGAAGACGCGCAAGAGAAAAGTCCGAAAAGAACATTGGAAAAAAGTAAAACAAACTAGGATGTACAACAGTGGTATGATCACTAAAGGCAATGCAACTTCTCAACGGCAGATTAGACCACGGTGTAACTGCAAACGCCAGCATTGCAAATCCGTTACAGATGAGCAGAGAAAAGTTATTATAAACACATTCTGGGCGGATACATCGGACAAAGCATTTAGATACAGCTACATCATTGCTCACACTGAAGTGAGACCAAAGAAGAGGGCAGTGCTCAACCCACGATATGAGAGAGGTGAAAGCATAAAGTATTATCTTTCCGTACAGCAGAGAAAAATAGCAGTGTGTCGAGACTTTTTCCTATCAACTCTCAGTATTGGTCGAAATATGGTTCACTACAATCTTAAACTAACCTCCAATGGAAAACGAAATGAGCCGAACAAGCGAGTGCCACATAACAAGACACCAGAGGTGGTATATAGCACTGTACGCAACGACATACAGTGCTTTCCCAAAGTAGAAAGTCATTACTGCAGAAAAAGTACCAAGCGGGAGTACCTGGACTCATCGTTGACGATCAGAAAAATGTATCAGTCATACCAGGAGCTGTCTAATAACAACTATGCTAGTGAATTTTTCTACAGAAAAGTATTCAATGAAGAATTCAACCTTGGCTTTCACACTCCTGCTAATGACTTATGTGATACCTGTGACAAATATCAGAAGGAAGCAAAATTGGGATCTTAATCTGATGAAAAAGAAGAAAACTATACCTCTCATATTAGAAGAAAAAACCAGGCTCATGAAAGCAAAAATTTGGACCAAAGCAATTGAAAGTAATACATTGGCTGTTACTTTTGATTTGCAGCAAGTATTAACAGTTCCTCGGCTCTTTGCTGGCAGCACATATTATAAAAGGAAGCTAAATATGTAGAATCTAACACTTTATGAGCTCCAGACGCAGGAAGGGCATTGCTACTGTTGGACTGAAGCTGAAGCCAACAGAGGGGCAAATGACATCGCAACTGCCGTGGTGAAATTCCTGAAACTAAAGGAGGAGTCAGCGCAGTATAGGGAGGTCATTCTGTACAGCGATACCTGTGGTGGCCAAAATCGGAACAGGATAGTGATCACTGCTATTGTTTCATTTCTGGCTAGTTCCGCAAACATTGTCAGAGTAACACAAAAATTTTTTGAAAGCGGCCATTCCCACATGGAATGTGATTCCATGCACAGCGCAACTGAGCATGCATTTCTAAAAAAAGAATGTGAATTGCCATCTGACTATATTCAGGCTATGAAGGATGCAAGACGGGGTAAGCCATATACAGTAAATGAACTAACATCAGAAGACTTCTTGGGCTATGCTAACCTTAATGAACAAGCCATGACTTCAACTGCTTTCAAAGGTATAATCAATCGCCACCAAATAATATGCACCAAGGATGATGGCAGCAAAGAACCGCAAGTAGCTATGAGTGATGAGATTGGTGGGGTACTACGAACAATCAGCTACAGGAAAAACGGTGGTAAAGTTCGACTTGTAGCTGTTGAACCTGCCTATGCTAAACAGCCTGGAATCAAATCGGAGAAAAAGAAAGACCTGCTGTCTATGATTGAAAATATGACTAACAAGACAATGGCAAAGCTGTTTTATAATAGCCTTCCTGAGTGTGACTGATGCCAATATAGTGTTATATTAATAGGGTCAGAGATCTGGGGCAGTGAACACAATTACTATTAGCAGTCTATGGAATTTCAATATACTAAAATGCATTTGCTATTACTAGTGGTTACCACATGACTGTGTTACATTACTCTATTAACATTTTTTCCATTATTACCATAAAATAAAGAGAAGTAGCTTTGTAAAACCTTCATATCAAAACCAAAATGTAACCTGTTGAGCGCCAAATTGTTACAAATATTATTTGTAACAATTGTCAGTGTTGTCGCATTGAGCGCCAAATTGTTACAAGTGACACAGACTGGCTCGAGACATGAATACCAAAGAAATACTTTAGTATTTTATGGGGAAGAAGCAAATAGACATAATTTTACCAACAGGTTGAAATTTTGCTGAACAACTGAATCATTAGATGAGAAATAGACTTTAACCTTAAATATCTCCTAATATGAAAATATGAAGTTGTAGCAATATGGCGCTGAACCTACGATATGCTAGTTAGAATCCACCCCACCTAATTGTATAAGCATGCATCAATACTCTGTGAAGTTTGTGTTAAGAAAGGAGAGAATCAACCAAAGCGAGCTGTAACCTAAATTCTACTGTGTGGAACATCTGCTTGAACATGACAATCTACTGGAGGAACACTCTAGAATAAACATACAAAAGTACAAACATCTTGTGAACACTGAGAAGCAATAACAGAAGCTGTTTAAGATGTTTTCGGCAGAATGGTGGATCAGACTGACAACAAGCAGTCCCCATCATGATGACAGAAACTGCTTGGTCGTGAGGTCAGTAAAGTCCATAAAGAGGATGTGGGCAAAGGAGAGGGGCAAAAAACATGGCCTTACTAATATACAGGACTGGGCTGTTAGAGAGCGAAAAGAGCCCAGTGTCACAATCTTCTGAACTGACTATAACTATATACATGTACATTAGGCTACAGCGTATTGCTTTTTCATTAGTATGCAGTTTATACACAGTTGTACATGTACTATCTTGTTTACATATATTATATTATTATGTAGTGTTTTAGTGCACATGTACTTGGGAAGACATGACTAAATTGTAATGAGTCATGTACGGTCTATTTATAACCAAGTATCTAATTGGATGATGTTATTATGTAATAGTGGTGCAATACCGTTCTAGAATATTCTCTTTTGACCATATATGGTATTATGATTCATGTTGGCTCTGGAATGTTCTAGAACTTCTAAGCTTTACTATATAAGCAGGGGCTGGGAGAGAGCCCATCAGTTTGGAGTTAACTTTTAGCAATAAACAAGGATACATTACACTACACACTACATCTTCTCTGCACTAGATAGACCAAGCTGTGTGTCACTTGATTATCTCTGACTACAGTGACTTCACCGAACTCTCACAAGTACTACTATCTTGTGACACCCAGTCGAACTTCTATTTGGGAAGCTCTTGGGAACCAACCTCCCACAGGCAAGGACAAAGACTTAAAAAAGAAAAGTAAAGAGGCAATAGACCACAGGTTCGCTAAAACGCTCTAGTCATGAAATGTAGTTATAGTAGTGCTGGCTATTTCGGTCTAAAGGAGGTTACATAATCACTCCGGCAGTGTTCACAAGTTAGCAGTCAAGAAATGTTTTCGAGGGCTATCAAGGGCAATCCAGGTTCTTAAGCAACCAAAATTAAGAAGTGAGGGTGAGAAAAGGCTACCAGGGTCAAGAAAGGTTTCTTTCCTTATATGAGTCGAGATGACAAGCCATATATAGAAACACCTGTGAAAAAATTTTTAGAGAACTATTAATGTACTATCATTTGTCAAAAATTCCTAATGTCCTAATTCGCTTCATTTGATTCCTCATGCCAGTTGGCGTGTTTTAGTAATTGTTCATGATGGATCAGTGAAAAAAGCATGCTTTGTGGTTTTGAACATGTCTCATTTGGAAAGGCTCCAATAATGTGCACATAAATTGGTGCATTGATTTTACTCTTGAATAACAAATAGGCGATGATATAACAGCTTTTATTAGA
Source organism: Bugulina stolonifera (assembly GCA_935421135.1). Taxonomy (NCBI): domain Eukaryota; kingdom Metazoa; phylum Bryozoa; class Gymnolaemata; order Cheilostomatida; family Bugulidae; genus Bugulina; species Bugulina stolonifera. The sequence continues at coordinate 9,807,044 of OW285189.1, forward strand.
ATAAATAGTATTGCTAGAGAGACTTGGCTGCACGAATTTTTGACATAAACATCCAATAACTAGGTTTTGCCCAGAAGCATAAATAGTGTGGAGTATGAACTTAATTTTGAAATAAAAACTATTCTTCTTGATGATTAGATCGGGTTATTTTGTATTATTACAGCTTTAAATTTAAAAAATATATCATCTTCAAGGTCATAGGCTCAATGTGCTCCTATCCGTCTTGTATGACTTATAGGACATCATATGCATAAATCAATTTTAATGTTTTTATTTTGGTTATTGTTGGAAAGCTGTGTCAAACACTTGTGTGATGAACGAGAAGTTTATACATTATATTGCATTCTCCAAACAAATGTTCAATGTAAAAATGTTTCTTTAATACTATGCTATAAACAGCATTCCCATACTGCACGTAGCAAAAGGAGATAGGCAATTTTATTCACAGTGTACATCAATGCTGAGCATAGTTTCCTTTGGTAATACTCTTGCAGCTCAAACTAATTTGTTCTACATTATATTTAATGAAGAAAAAATATTGAATTTCAGCAAATTATAGATATTAGTACAACCTGTATACAAGTCACATGAATATATATTATACATGCAAATGTCTATTGTCTGCCTATCCGTGCATTTTGCAATTCTGCAAGTATAATACAAATCAGGTTGCTTATACCTCTCTTTTTCAATTGGGGTTGCCATTCCTTTAATCGACTTTTGCTCAGGTACCATAGGTATGCAAATTCATGCTAGCTGTACTACTACCATAAATACACAGGCTGTCAACTAACTACACACAAATAACTGCTGAATGCATTAGTACCACAGGTACACATACTGAACATATAAAAATCTTTGGTAGCGCAACAACACAGACCCAGCCAGAAACCAAATGGAGAGAGCTACAGCCAAGAAAGCTCAAATGGCTAACAGAATTGTCTACTCTTTGGTAAAATATCCAAAAAGCAAGCAGATGTGTTCGGAAAAAGGCCTTGGAGCCTGGATCAAAAGATGGACGCCACCGCACAAACAATTAACATAGGTAAAGGAACAACCCCATTTATCATCTTCAAGGAAACAGTATGGCGGAGAGGATGAATTGAACTCTAGGGGACTCTCTTAGAGCGTTATTATTGGGTCGGTCTCAAGAAGACGGGGACCTTGTGCTTCCCCAGATAATGAGAGAATTTCGTGCTTCACCTCATTCTGCTACAGGAGAGTCGGCAAATTACATGTTTGGCCAAGAGATGCGACTGCCAGATCAGATTCCATATGGCCAGTCTCATCAACCTTTCAGTACGACTCCACAGTATGCTCTTGATCATCTCGAGAAGCTGCTAGAGTCACATGAAAAACTTAGAGAACAACAGCTTCAGCTTCGATCAGAGGATGCTAAGGAACCTCCGATGTATGCAATCGGGGACCAAATTTTGATGACGAAAAAACCGAAGAGGAAGGGTCAAAATTCTAAGCTAATGCCAAAGTTTATTGGAACCTATATAATCATGGAAGCATGGCCAAACCATACATATAAATTGGAAAGGAATGGACAGAATTCAATGCAAAATGAGTCACGCCTCAAGCCATTCCTGCCTTGTAATGTAGGGGTTGGGCAAGCTCTATTCATCCCGGAGTCAATGCGACACCCGAATATGAAAGGGGCTAGGAGACAGAAGCCTGAGTCAGCTTTGATTGACCCAGTAGAGAATGACCCAGGCCCACCTGACACAAAGGAGATGGCTGTCATTAGTCGGCCAAGAATGGCGCTAAAACATTATCTTGTGGATTATAGAGATCAACGCTGTGGATCACCTCCACAGACAAAGCTGTGTTCATCACACAGCACGGTATTTTTTAGTCTTATTAGTATTCGTGTTATTTAGTATTATTATTATTGTTTGTCTTATTACTGTATTTTATGCAATTGATAATGGGACGTTCTCTCGATATGAGATCTAGTTCATCACTAGATTTATCTTTTATATGCTTTTAGAACTACTCTTTTAGAACTACTATGTCTTTTGTACTGGATACTCGAGTGGACAGTGATGACGAGTTGATGGTAACAGTTACGTCCTCTATTCAAAAATTGCCTCCCCAACAAACTACTCTGGCCGAACACCACAACTGGGCAGGCCTGGCTTCCGAGTCGAATATCGTGGGATCATCCCCACATGTGGCTTTAGAAACATCTTCTAAGCCAACCGGACAGAAGCGAGTGCCTGTGCCTCGAGCTATTCGCCGTTTGAGTGATTCAGCACAGGAAGCAATACAGAAAGTACGAGGAGACAAGGTGAACTGAATCTGGGGGGAACTGTGGAAAAGTGAGTTCTGGTCGTAAGTCCCATGGTATAAGGACTTGTTGGTTAACCGAGAATGCCATGGTGACAAGCAGACCGTGATCACTGAGATCAGCCTATACAGTCTGGAAGGAAGCAGTCCATCGGTGGAGGGATTGCCCGACGAGATTGTCTCACTTAAGAAGATGGAGAAGAGACTTAGAGCTAAGATAAGAGCAAAGGAAGAAAGGCTTCAGAGGTCTGCTGCCACACTGTGCAACTGACTCTTACATGTATAAGCAAAGCTAATTCATTGGACTACTCCATATTACTTTATTGCATCATTACTGTTCATGTGTACATGCTATCTAGATATACTACGTACTACTACATACATATTTTCCAAGTTGTTTGTTTAAATGACCTCTTTGAATAATTTAGTCATTTAGAGGAAGGGGCAGTGTAGGAGACATTAGTACTACACTACAATGTAGTACATTTAGCCGTCTTTTATTTCTTTGCTAGCTGGCTACATGTACAGTAGTGAGGTTCGCAGTGAGTTATGCTTAGTTTCTCCAGTTGTGGTGAAGAAACATTTATAAATACTCTTCCTTTACAAAACAAGTTAAAACTATATTTAATGTAATTGGATAATTCACATCTATTTCATGTCTTATTGAATAATTTACTCCAAGAACTAGAGGGGAATACAATAGTATTGCGAGCAAGCATTCTATTCCTAAAGCTAGAATTGAGAGGTTGATTGCTGTAACTTTTTTATGAAATCGAGTTTTGTTCACAAATTGATTGGTAAGGCATTTAGCCACGCTGATGCTTTAATAAATTGACAAGTTTTTAATTCTGTGGCTGCTGTCAGGAAGGCTACCATTTAGTATGGAACATGGTAGCACCACACGTATACCATAGGTCAATGGCAAGTCCAATACTGCCCAATATTAACCAGCAGAGTAAAGTGGACAAAGAGAATCGAACTTTTAGCCCTTTTAGCCTCTTTGTCTTTGATAGTGACAGTACTGGCACTAAGCCAGTGTGCTTGATATACTTAGACAGCATTGTAGTAAACAAAACAACCCGCATTTAGAGGTACAAAATAAAGATTACTACTACCACTACCACTACTACTACTAGGCATCATGATCATGTTACTAAACATGCAGAGTTTATAAATAGCTATCCACTTGGAAGTCTAGTAAGGAAAGATAAGATTGCTAAACCAAAGGAAAACAGAAGCAGGCAAATGACTGGAATAGCAGCTGTTAAGAACTGCTAGCAATAGTCCTTCTGAAGCACAGTACCAAGCTGTGATGGCGACAAAATCAGTCTTGCATGCATCCCACTGAATTTTTGTATCTATTTTATTGTGTTACCTACATTTCAAACTAAATAAAATGGAGTGAACAGAATTATATTTTCACTTTGATTCAACATAAATTAACTACATTTGTATCTCACATAATACAACAGTTGGTTTTGATGATATGGACAAAAGAGATAAGAACACTCCTTTATACTGAGCTGAGCACTTGGCCCATTGAAAATAGGTGAAAAATTATTTTGGCCCTTTCACCAAAACATTTGGGCAGCCCTGTTGTAAGGTATTATAAAGGTGGATTCACCAGGCTGAAGCTACCAGAAGAGAATCTGATCCATTTAAAATTTACAGAATCCCCTATCTGTAAACCTGTTTAATGCCATTATCGAGATGTGTACTGCCAAACTAGACCAAAACATGGGTTATGAGTTTAGTGGTGGGAATTGTAGATTCACAAGAATAGCAGCAAATTAATTAATTAATTAATTAATTGACAAAACAACTAATCACACTATTGTTGGGGAATGTCTTCTGCAACACTGTGACATCACAGGTTGTTCACGCTTCCTGCCTCATCAGATCCTGGTACCAAAAAGAATCATCCTTATTGGGAAACATGTTTGTCTACCAAATGAAGGAGTTTATAAGATCCTCCCTAATGTATAGCAACCATGCTGCTGAAAAGTATTCAACAATTCTAGTCTATGACTAGAATTCATAGTTATTTGTTGTAAGCTACCAAGTGTAGCAATTTCAGTTTTCAAAGTTTTACTACCTTATCAAGCATAGTTAATAGTATCAAGCTACCTAAACAAGTGTAGCAGTAGTCAACAATATCATAGTTCAGCAGACTAGAGAGAGAGAAAGAGGTAAATATACTATTTTTAATAATAATGTTAAATAGATTTCATACTTTTAACTGTCAAGCAATAAATAATTAATATGTCTTTACTACTGCTCTTGTGATTGCCAACTCAACTTGTCAATTTATAATATTACACACACACTGCCTTTATAATGTTGTTATATTTACATGATTGTACCACTATCACTGTATTAGTGTCATTGTATGCATCTAATACTATTGTAGTTTTTACGGTCAGAACTTATTATCAAGGAAATAAACTTTTTAAAAAGACCAATGATCTGAGTCCTGATCACGTCCAGAACTATCTCCGATTAGTCACTGTAACTCTACAGGAATAATGCCATAATACCATCCATGGTATGCGCAGACGATATAGTGCTGTTTAGTAAGACCAGTCCGAGCACAGCACATAGTTTTAACAATTTGTCAAAAGAACTCCGCTAGTGTAGAATGAACATAACGTTTCCAAAAGCGCCACACTAAGCACCAGCTCTAAAAGGAAAAAGTGGTTGTGTGGCCCTCATTACATTTTATCTATTGATAATAACCCGCTAAGGCCTGTAACCATCACTGAAACCTACAATGTCTTGGTGTTAAGATAGGTGCACTTGGTGCAATGCATCTGCCTGAGGAACAACTGAGAGAGTCGCTGAATAACATCAAAAGGCCACCTCTCAAGCCACAACAGAGGCTAATGATCCTTAGGGATCAGCTAATTCCAAAATTCCTACATCAACTTGCTAATCAGCAATATCAGCAGCAAAAAATACCAGCTTTGTTATGCCAGAGATTCATGTCAGTGCATGGGTGGCCAAAGAAAATCTTGAGACATTTAATTGGGACAGAAAAGAAGTTGGTAGAAATTTGAAAACAGGTTGTGCAATAATTTGTCTTCAAAAACCTAAAAAAATTGTTTACTTAGATTTGTTGCCATTGCCATCGCAAAAAATTCAATCACTCTGCTGGGAAAATAATGATTTCCTTACACAAACATAATATCTTTGTATATTTTAATTAACACTTGACTAAGAGCAAATTGATAAGCCTTACAATGCACTGTAATATTTTCATAAGGAAAGGTGATTCAAGGTTGTCTCATAAAATTTAAGCACACTTGAGCAATGTTAATACAATTCTAATCGAAGCCTCTTGATCTCTGCAGCTGAACCGCATTGATGGTACTGAAAATATTGTGTCACAAAGGGTAACTTGTATTCTGAATCATGCATGGGTGCGCCAGCTTTTGGATGCTGTGATTTTACCTGTGTTGCCACTGCATGTGGAGAATGACAGGTCCAGTTTGTATTGAGAAATCGTGGAGCATTGTTGTTGCTTATCAGGTCTTCAACTTGATACAAACTCGACACTAAGTATAGTACAGTACAAGTATAGTACAGTATAGAGAAGTTTCAGATTGGTCTTGAAAATGTCAAGGTAGGTCTCATTTTATTTTTCATCATTTGGAACTAACACTGTCTATTGCAAAGCTCTATAGATTGTATAGAAAAAAATGGTTGGTGATGGTAAAGTGCCTGTTCACGAAAAGATTTGCAGACGAATGGTTACCACCGATTTCATCAAGTTCTACAAGCTCAAAAAAGACATATATGACCAGTCTGAGCTGAATGAGAGAGCTGGCGGAGAAGAAAGTGAGAGCTTCCAAAAACATCATGAAAACAAGATAGACACCAGAAATGAACGAGCAGCTGATAAGGAAACTTCTGGCATTGAGCACCTTAGTGTTGAATTTGGTCTTCAAAATGTATTTAATCTACCTAAATCATAAAAGAAAGTTGAATGTGTACAACTTCACAACTTTGGTGCAAAATAATAACACACCATATTGCTCTGTTTGGTCAGAGACCATGTCTGGGAGAGCTGTTATTATACTGCAAGTGCATTGATTGAAATACTCAAACTCGTTATTCAAGATAATCTACAAACAAAACATGTTACCCTGTGGTCAGACAGCTGTGTCCCACAAAACAGAAACAGTTGCATGTGGTATGCTTTGATGAAGTTTTTGGAGTCTGCTGCAGTTCTTAGTACCACCCTTGGTGACTTTGTAAAAGAGTCAACTCACATGCTATAAAGATGTAAGCCTTCACTTTTTGACAGACTCCAAGATAGTGCTAGGTCATTTTTCAAATGAATCAAGACGGTTCCACATTTTTGCGGCTAACAGGGTGCAGAACATTTTAGATCTTTCAATTCCTACTGATTGGAGTTATGTTCTCTCTGCTCAAAACCCTGCTGATTATGCTTCCCGTGGTATGCCTGCCAAGGATTTGCAAGAAAGTAACTGGTAAATAGTGGTCCTCAGTTTCTTAGTAGTTGCCCTATGATATCTCCAGTGCAACCTATACTATCCCCATGAGATGAAAATGGCCCAAAAGTCAAGACATGCCTTTTAACAAGTCAGGCTGTGCAGACACAAAACAACCCATACATTGCAATATCAGAAAAATTCTACAGCTGGAGTAGATTAGTAGATGCAATTGCAGTGTTGAGGACAGCTGCCAGGTCTAAGCATAAGTTGAAAAAAAGAAAGTTCAGTTCAGTGCAACCAAACAATATTTACAAGATTGCCCAACAGGAAGTTTATCATAATATGGAATTAGAAGCACTAAGGAAAAATTGCATGTTGCAAAAATCCAGTTCAGTAAAGGTTTTGAATGTCTTTTTTGACGATGTTGGCTTGTTTCGTGTAGGTGGGAGACTAGCCAGCGTGAATTGCGTTCAGTTTGATATCAAACACCCAGTTGTGCTACCTGAGGCCTCCTACATATCCAGTTACATTGTGAGATTTATTCATGAATGCAATCACACCAGGGTATAAGTCTAACGATAGTATATGTTGTTATTCTGTTAATTGGACGTAGATGTGATGAATGCCAAGTTTGGGTTAATTGCAAATCCATGTTACAATCCATATTAATATAGCTGTTTTTCAAACCAGTTTGTTCCAGTTCCATGCTAACTAATTTTGTTCAAAATTATGCACTTACATCATTCGGTATCCTATCTTTATTCTCATTAATTAAACTCTATATTATTAGTAGTAAAATAGAGGTAACTTGACCTGATATGAAGTGTGGGGATTACTCTGAACGTCTTGACAAGACTAGTTTATTCTTGTATACGGACGTGTGGGTAGTTCTCTGAACCTTCTGTGGTTCTTGTGGTTGCGGAGACATGATAAGCATGGCATGCTCCCTGCTTGGTCTTCGAACCCACAAGGTTGCCTCTATTTGTAGTTTCATATCTGATATGTCTGGTAGAAGGCCAACAGATCCAGTTGCCTTACGTGAGTGACGGAAGTGCCACAGAACTAAGAAAATTACCTCAATAATTCAAATTAACGATCAATTAACTAAACAACTCGATACCAGTAACAATTTGGTTAAACAGTTACAATTAGAATTGGCCAAGATCAAAGGTCAAGTATCGAATCTAGAGGTAGAAGTTAACAAATTGAAAGATGCACCAGTAATTGGGAGACGAAATGCAAATAAGATAGAGTTGCCAGTTAGACGTGTTAATCCACGTTACCCGGATGTACCAGCACATTTAGGACCAAGAAGGGCAGCCGAGGCTGAGCAGAGGCCTTACGAGCAAGAAGTTCCGTTGTTGACCCAATGGGTGGCAGAAACTAATACTAGATTTGATAGTCCTGCTTCTCGTTGGTTTTCTTACCAACCAGTATACCCCGAGTTGCCTAATCCAGCCCATTTATGGAGTCATTTGATTGATTTTATTAACTATAGTACAAGGCCTAACCCCAACTTGGGGAGAGAGTTTGCAAGGGGCAGATATAGACTCGTCTAATATTTACATTATTTGCAGTAAATATGTATGCATGCATTATTTAATATTATGTGCATTTATTGACACTTCTTTTAAGATTTTATGTAAGGTCACTATGATTTTCTGTAATTTTAATGATACATCAGTGATAGATGTAATTAAGTGTGAGCTGTCAAACTTCAATTTGGTTCCATGCAATTGTACTTGTTCAATTTGAATTCCTATTTCTGGATTGCCAGATATTGGTATATTTCCCTTAATTCCTTGACACTGTATATTTTAATGATTTGGAGTTACCCATCCATTTTTATCAGGAGAACGTAATTCTTAAGTTAATGATTCACCTCTTACAGTTACACACTTCGTTGGTGATATCCAAACCTGATTGAGTTATTGTTCTTTGTTAAAATTAGAGGCTTTGATAAAGTATCGAATTATACAAATTACTTGATCACTTTAAATCTTCCCTCATTTCAGGAGAGTGGCCGATTTGGAAGAAGAGATTACTAATGAGGTGAGTGCGTTTTATCTGATTATATGGTATAGTGTCTCACTGCTGAGCTATACACATCTTGTATACCAAACATCAAAAACATAAACTAGTCAGTTTCCTAACTATCTTGATCGATCCTGACTGGTCGGTCACGTTTATTCGTGGCCTCGTAGCTCCAAATATTTATTTCCTCTAAAATTGTCTATGTAAAGAATATTGCTGGCAGAATTGATGAATCAAATTTTATGGAAAAATATAAAACATAGTTTTTCCTCCTGTCTAACTCTAGAATATCTCTTTGCAGAGGACTGCTTGAGAAAAGAAGATGGATGATTTAAAAATGAAAATAAATGTGAGCTTTCTGATAAACTTTGTATATCTAATGTAGACCAGTCCATGCCAATGTCCCAACCCTTGCAGAACTGCTCGCATGAAAACATCAGCATACTTGGCTCGACAAGACCGACTTACAAATCAGAGAACATAACATATTTTAGTTGTTATTTTAAGCAACAAGAAGAATTCAGGCGTAGAGAAAGGTGATCAGACAGAGAATGAGGCAGCTAGAATGGATAATGCAGTACAGACCGATGACATGGTAGTGATGATGCCACTTCTAGATGTAACTAGGTAAGGAGAGCAAGGCTTCGGAATTGAGACAAACGCAGAATCAATGCTTGTGTGCAGCAGACAAATGCTCCCAAAGGTGCAGTGATGGAGGATGTAAAGGCTGATATGTTTTTGTCTGCTAATGTGAATGATGGGAAGCTAAACCAAGGTGCTGCAGGACCACAGAAGATTATCTTTGTTCAATACAGTTTACGCCATATGTACATCTAAGTATTCCAACCCAAAAGGTTCTACATGTATCTACATGTACAATGTACATAGTGCTGCTGTATATGCAAATATAGCTTGGTTGCTTAATTGAGATACATGTAGACTGCCTTTGTTTCAGATCAATTTGCAGAGCTGAGTCCAAGTCACAGAATTGAATTGCCTTATACATTAATGTGACTTAACTTGGACACATGAATGAATTAATTTTTTATTTTTAGTGACAAATTTGAAAGGTTCATATAAAATTACTTTATAAATTGTATTTAGTTTTATTTGTGGCATGGATAGTTTAAAGATACATGGTATTGAGTTACTATCCCCAGTAAAGACATGCATGATTTGAACAATAACTCATTAGCATTTTACAATAGAAAATTATCAATCTGTGTACATTTATAAATATAATTTGTGTACTATGGTTGAAAGATCAGACATACATTGCATATTATGTGTAACTGTGCATCAATGTGAACAATACTGTCATGTGCTTATAATTTATATTACACATGTAGGAGAAGAAGCAGAATTAAAGCTCTATTTTGCGTTGAGAAAGGAGAAAAGGCGTTGACAGGATTTTTCTTATGGTAAAAGTTATATATATTTAGAATACTAGCTAATAATGTATTCTACAACACTGCGAATAAAACATGCTATTGTTTCCTAACCGTATTGTCCCATAGTGCACCAGCAAATATAAACATTGAGTGTAGGCCTAAATTACCATGATTGTGCAACTCTAATAAATAATATGATCAAATTTACCTGCCTGTAAATGATCATTATTCATAATGACTTACAGGCTAGCATGTTTACCAGGATGTGTACATTTTATATTTTTGTAACTCAACATTAGTTAAAAACATCCTGTTTTCATGTATTTACTTTATGATTAATCTACTATGTAATATAATTTATATTATTAGTCACTACTAGAATTCTTGCCCACATATGCTTAATCATTAGCCCACACAACTATGAATGAGATCAGCTCCTAACTTCCTATTACCAAACAACTCTGGTATTATATAAGCTATAGCAGAAAGGAGTCCAAATTAGTTAGCAGACAGAGTATTGTCAATTGCCACAATTAGCCTACTGTTAGATGAAATAGTTAAAGGACAATTATAAATTTATTGGAACTGAGAATATACCCAAAGAAGTAATTATCTACCATTATTCAAATACCAACTTTTACTTGTATGTATGTTGTCATTCGGTCAACATTGTGGAAATATAATTTACAATGTGGGCACCTCTTGGCAGATTATAAAGTTATTATGTTTTTCTAGTTCCAAGTTACAAGCACTTATCAATTATATTACTATATTTGTATTTCAACAAATAGTTGCTTACTAGTAGGTTTATGACTGCTAATGATTAGCTGAACTACATTGGTCTATACATTAACAGGCAGTGCAGAGAGATTGTTGGGATGTTATAAGCTCTCACAGAGCTTCAGCGTCCAGCTAGAAGACAACAAATCTCCGCGTGATGTCCTCCGGCGCGATCTGATGGCGCTGAAGATTGCCTGTTCTTACACAGACCTATTCAGTGGCTATCTTATTTGGAACTCCACTCCATTCAATTACAAGCCACTTGGCCGAGACATACATGCATAGGATAACATCCTTGAGAACACTAGTAGCAGAGGCAGCTGAATGCATGTTCGGCGACCTGCAGTAAGAGGTAGAGAGGATGGAGATAGAGCAGAAGGAGGTGGAGCAGAGGGTGATAGAGCAGGAGGCTGAAAATACTCTGTTAGAGACGAAGACTGAAGTGATGGAGTTGAGAGAGGAGACTCGGAGATTCACCTCAAAAGTGGTAGTGATAAACAAAGATGGTAAGCCAATGACTATAAATTGGAACTGGAATCCTTCCCAGGAAAGTTTTTCCGAGCTTGGAATCCTCTCCCAGGAGCAAATCCTATTCAATTCATTATAAGAACAGCGGCAAATGTAAGTAATTTTTTACAGAAAATATAAAAAACCATCAGACAAACTTATAGACGATCAACTAGATTACAACCATACTTGCCAAGGAGCAGGAGCAAAAAGCATGGACTTTTTGACTCAAAATCCCCAGAAAAGCACCAGAATTCCTTGACATAGTTTGGGAGTGCATTATTTGAAGGACACCTATCACTGAAAAGTATCAAATTATCAATTTTTGTGTTATTTAGTGGCTTGTAAGATATTTTCTTCAATGTAAATGACTTTGGGTTTAGGTTGTATCTTGTGTTTTATGAGGTTTGGCAACATTTTTTTTCACCATACATAAAAAATCATGACAGCTGGAAAATTAGTAGGGACAGGCACAAAACCAGCGGGTGTCCTGATAAAATCTGGACACTTGGCAAGTATGATTACAACTTAAAAGTGGTGAGGCATTACCTCATCCCAGCATACAAATTAAGGAAATATGTAGGCCCTGGCCTACCAAATATTGAAATAACTCCATATTCATATTGGATATTTATATTTTTCATATAAATAATTGACTACTATTACAATAACTCTCCTATTACTGTATTCATTTTCATTTAATTGTATTTTCCAATTTTTATTTTACTATTATAATTATTATTATTAAATTATATACTATACTTATTAATTATAATTATAATTATTAGTACATTTTATGAAATTTAAAATTGTTATATTCTTTACACGTATTATAATAATTTAACAATAATATTTATTAATAATTAATTATTTCAATAATTAATATAAAATATTGATTTATATTTTATTACACAGTGACAGTGACTCTTGACAATCGACAATGCAAGCATCTTTTAATCACCGTCAATCAACCACGTAGGCTATAACTAAAACTCAAATGCACTGTGACGGCTCATGGCTAACTAAACTATGACATGGCTATTCTATTTCTATTTCATATTATATTATATTTATTTGGGTATTTGACGATTTCTATCCTTTATGTTATCCTTACTCTGACTCTATTCATATTGGATAAGCCAACTCGCCATTGAATTATTAGCGTGGATTATCGTTATCATCGTCATCTGCTGGTCCAATAGTCGAATCCCTGGAGGGATGCTACAGCAATTCTGTGTGCTAGGGGCGAGGAGAAAGGGCGGCTAGATATCAGCAAATGTCTTTGAAATGGTTATCACATAGAGGTTATCACATGGGTTATCAAAGATCATCCTACCTCTATGATCAAAGATAGTGGTTATGCCATAGAGGTAACACCCCATAGAGCAGGAACTCAAAAATTTTCCGCTATTAAACGCCGATTGGTCACTTGATGCCAGTTTTCCCCACGGGCGGCCATGATGCGATGGGGATTTCGTCCGTTTGTTTACATTAGTTACCATTACAATTATATATAAAACATAAAACTTTTCAACGCTGTTATTTACAGATACTATTTGTGTAAAATGTTTTGAATTTATATCTAAACTGTTTAATAACATTTCTGCCTTTTCACAATAATATTGATTTTAAAAATCTCTTTGTAAAATAGGACTTTACAGAGAAATAAGAAAGAATGTTCACTCGACCAAATAATACTAGTAACCGACTAGCGCGGCAGCGTATATCAGTAGAAAGTCTGTGAATGCGTTGATTGGTTAACCAAAATAAAACCGCATGTTATTGGGTATTGAAATCTCTAATCGCTAACATGATAGGCTTATTGTACAGAATTATCTACCCATAAAGGACTTTCAATAGCACGCGGACAATTCTGTTTATTTCAAGAAATGAGCACGGAGCTAGTTGTACTAATGGCATTCCTGGAACAATAGTTATACAATCTCATATAGTTAACATTGGTGTAATTGCAATAGTATACTTTGGGTTTCTTTCAACTAACAGTGTGGTTAGTAGGAATACAGTACGGTTGCTGTGAGTTGGAACTGGAAAGACAATGAAATAAATTCAATTCTTATTTATTATAATTAGTAGTTATTTATTCTATTATAATAATAATTATTGTTGTTGTAAAATTAAAAATTTACTCCATAATAAATAGTATAATAATTTTGATTAGCCCAGAAGTTATAGCAAGTATCATTGTTTAAAATTAAGAAGCACATTCATTTGTCTAGCAATAGTGGAATCTCTCGGTACTGTTATTGATTGAGGCTGAGTTAAATTAACTTTGCTCACTCCACTGTCACTGCTGTACCTATAGTAATGGTAATAGGCTACTACTACGCAGTAAATATAGTAATACTATCAGGTGAAGTTGTGATCGCGACTCACTAGCAATTTATTACAATAGTCACAGATCAAAAACACTACACTCACTCATCAGATCAGTGACTATACCTACTAACTATTATTTTAATAATTCAGGTGATTTCCATAGACTATTAATCAACATGAACATGTTTATCATTGAATTGATTATATTTATGTAATTATTTTATAATATTAATATTTATGATTGTAAATTAAAATTAATTTGTTGGCGATAATAAGTGTAATAGGCCTATTATGATTATAATTATTGTAATTGTGCTATAGGCCTATCAGCATTACTTTGAATGTTAGTATAGGCTAACTTTATATTGCTAGGAAATTTATTTAAGAAATCTATAAACTATGACTTTGTTTCGCAGATGTGAACTTTCCTTTGTCCATTCCTGACTATAGTTTGATTCCGAAGCTTTGTAGTATCTAATTGCATAGCGCAGTTAATAGCCTAAATACATTATAATTAAAGATCTACACCAGCTTAGCATAATCTTAGAATGGTTTCAAGCTAAACTATAACTGAAAAGAAAGATGATATGGAAGGAAAAATCTAAATTTCTTAGGGCTGTTAATTAGTCATTAAACATAATGTAGAACATTGAATAGTCTTATGCAAGTTTATAGGCCTATGTCATTTATTTAATTTCTTAGTAACAGTTTGTTTAACCACAACTTTCCTAGCCTTTCTACCTGCAATAGAATAGGTGCAGGTTGAGTTGTAGCATTGATTTTTTTATCTATAGGTTGGAGATTAAAGTGAAATCTGGATACCACGATGCACATTGCCACAACTCTATGTGTGGCGCTCATCCATCATACCCATCAAGTAGGTTATGATTATGAACTCTTTTCCTGGGACTCGTGCACACAAACTGTAACAACTGCTTTCCAATTAGAAATGGGTTTCACGGTTAAAATGAGATGCTTGATTTAATTAAGGCTTGTTATTTTGTATATATGTGTGAGAATGTACTTGGTAGATTTCTGTCGTCTATTATAGAGCTGTTATGGATTTAATTCATAGGCAACATCCAGAGTGATCAACTATATCAACATATTATATGTCTTATCAAAATCGTACTTTATTTTACTCTGATATAATGTGATGCCAATTTGGCAAGAATCATGTAACTACTAATAGCTGTACTGTTATGGTAGGACAGTAGGCATTGAACATGTCTCATGTGTGGTAAGCGTGAAGCATTTATTTATCTGGTATCAATTTCCTAATATAGGTCTACTAGACAGAATATTGATCTGTGCTGATGCTGTGAATTTTGAAGAGCTGGCTGATCTTATTCCTAAGAATGGCAAGGAGTGACTTCTAAATATTGAATAAGAGTTCTTATGCTATTTTTATTCAGTAAATATTTAAAATAGATTTGGTCAAAATATTGGCATATATACTCCATGTTATGAATTGGTTTTGTCTGTCTACATAGAGGTTTTTATTTGTAATATGCAACTTCTGCAAATCTGTTCTACATATAGAAATACACCTATTAGTATTTATACTCTATCAATCATGTGATACCAGGATAATCCATAGGACGTAGGACAATTAACAACTACAGTAGCTTTAGCTGTATTCTAATTTGAGGTAAAAGTGTTACTTAATGCTACAGCTGTTAAGTAAAGTAATCTTGCCTACTGAAAGCCAAAATAACTAGAACTAGAAGCTGTGTAATAATAATTTTGTGACGTACTAATATACTAATGTACAATATTTGCAATTACCACGCAGTTACTATCAAAGTTACAAAATATGATAAATATAATGATTATGTTGGTCTGAAATAATTGGAAAATATGTGTGCAACAAAAAATTTTAGATAATTGGTAGCAAAAACAAATTTGGACTACTAACTAAATGACTAACTAATCATAGCAGCGCGTAGGTAACTAATGTAAACAAACGGTAACTACCCCAACACATCATGGCCGCCAGGGATGAAAAGTGGCATCACAAAATTTACGGGAGTTCCTGCTCTAGGGGAGATAACTCTATGGGTTATGCGCATAGAGGTATGCCTCTATGCCTTTTACCACTTTGCCTTTTACGCTCTTTGACTAGAGTGTATAAATATAGCAGTCCCATAATCTTTTATTTTGCGTTATAATACACCGACTGTGATTGGAGTGGGATATCTGTGAAAACCTATAGAGAGCAAGTTATTCAAGCCTTACGTTTCTATTGATTCTGGAATCATAAAATTATTTTAAAATATTGGAGCAGAACATATATAATATATATATAACCAGAGATGTGTGCAAGTTTTATTTTGGAAACTCAAGTTTTCATGGCCAACTCTTAGTTGTGACTCTTCAAGTTACAAGTCAATTCTTTCAGTGACAGATCAAAACTTTCAAGTTACGAGTTAAATCAAATGTTTACATGTCCCCAGAAACTCAAGTTTTTGTCAAGTTATCCAAGTTAACTACAAGCAAGTTTCAATTCAATTCTTTGCTTGTTTAACTCGAGTCTTTTTATAGAGTTATTGAGTTATTGTTTAGCTTATGGTGAAATTTTGTTAGGAAATGGTGTTAGAAGTTCAAATTTCAAAGTAAAATGTCACAGTTTTAGTGTAAAATGCTTTATAATTGTGGTTGTGGTTGGTGGTTATAACTGTGGTTATTTCTATTCATTACAATTCACAACTGCCCAATGAAAACTCGAGTTATTGAATATTTCAACATAATGATGTGTGAGTTGAGAGTCTTTGATCATAGCCATAATTGAATTACAATTCAAGTTACAAGTTTTTGACAGCTGTATATTCAAGTTACGAGTCTTTATAATAAGCCATAAAATGTTGCTTGAATTAACTCGAGTGAGAGTCTTTAACTCGAGTCTGGCATCTCTGTATATAACTTTATTTAATGTGCAATATAACATGTAATAAATAGCTTAGATTAGTATAGGCATTGCAATATAGTATTATTTAGAGGTCAGCAGCTTGATCTCGCATTTCCAAAAGTCGTTAAAGCAAGGAGTAAAAAGTAAAGTCTTCTTACTCCTTGGTTAAAGGAACTCTCATCTTTAGCCATAGCCATTTATGATTTACTGTTTTGGTTTAGATTAGATTCACGAGTTGGATTCTCATGCCAATCGTATCATTTCATAACTAACCACACACAGCAGTATTGCTGAATCCAAGGCCAATCATATCATAATATTTAACAGTTTAGCACACTGTTACAGAATTGAGGCACTCTCCTTGCGCCGATGGTGATCGAGAGTGTTCTACCTTATCCGAGATAAAAATTATAGTAACTAATTTTAATTTAAAATAAAAATTGTTATAACAATTATTAAATCAATTAGCTATAATTATGAATTTATAATTATTATTATAATATAATTAATAATAATATTTACCAACAGCCACTGTCTCTGTGGTGTGAACTCAAGTTTCATTTGTGTTTTGTTGTTTCCTGCCAATGTTATTTCTCTTCTTCTACTAATAATTTATTTGCTTTGTCTTTTGTCGAACATCACATTGCTACGGTAAATGGAAATAGGATTAGAATCAAATAATTGTCGGACTGAACATAATAATCATAATAATGATAGTCATAATGTAATGTTATATTATTAAATATAAATAAAATTATAATTATGTATTATTTAACTTCTTTTTCTGTGAATTGAGTCAAGTCCTACTCTGAGACAGAAATACAAGTTTTTTTCATATTCAAGGAGAATTTCACAAATTGTGCCCTACTTTGAAGTTAGTTTTTGTACTGTTCTAAACAAGATATTCAAACAATTATTGTACAGTATACTAAATCAACATGTGTTCTCTTATTAATAACAAAGGATTTGTATTTTATGACCCTTCTTATGCCTCAATTAGTGAAATTAAAACTCCTTCTAAACGATTGAAAAATTAGGAGTTATCTCCTTTTTGAGATTTCGGCATTCTATTTTGTGAGACTACGGTTTCCGGCGATCGACCATTCCTGGGGAGATAACTTTATACTATTATCCGTATAATATAATGCTATGCTAATTATACATGTACTTGTTTTCCTTACTTCCATTTCAATTTCTTGACTGCATTTATAAATTGAGTGGATTAATTGAGTTGTCAGTGCAATCACATAGACCTTAGCATCGCCTGTCAACAATGCAAATGCATTTATACCTGTACATGTATCAGTAATATAATATACATTTTATCATTATAAAACTTATGTATGACAAATGAACGTGCATGTACATGCTGAAGGTACCATATGGCACAACACACTGTATTTTTATAAACATTATATGTAATCACGAATTCTTTATATTATATCTACATATACATATTTTATACATATGCATGTATAAAAGGTTTACACAATATCATTGGAAATAATTTCTGACACTCTGCTACCCATGAAAAACATTGGTAATAGTATTATTAAAAGTACACATTAAAATATTATACTGCAGGTGGCTAGGCTAGGCTAGGCTAGGATAGCTTCAACTGCTGAATTTATGGCAAAGCACTAATGATTACCACCATATAGCATATACTATGGTTTTTTTTATAACATAGCCAACAGATTGTGCTAGAGAGTATTGAGCAGTCAGAGCAGAGGTGTACAAGTGGAGGAAGTTCCAGCAGAGTGCAGTGGACTGTGTTATGATCAAACTTCAACTTCACTGCCAGGATTTCAACAGTTGAACACTTGCATAGCTGGTGAGGTAGAGGTCACTGGCAAGCCCTACAGTTATAGACTGACCTTGTTGACCATATGATGTTGACAGCTAATATAATGGCTGATAGCAAATGGTTGCAAGATTCAGGCCATGGAGGTCAATAATTGTTTAGATGCAGAAGTGGAGAAATTTGAGATAACCTCTGTTTTTCAGTAAAACTTAAACAGAAATCGCTTTCTCTAGATTTATTCTCCTTCTCCAAAACCCCAGCTAAGGAGTAAGGAGGTCTATCTAGCTTTCACCACTACTGCACCTACATGCAAAAGCAATGGACAAATATTTAACCTCAAGGAGACTGCTGGCAATGATGAATGAGGGTTCTTCCTAAAGTTGTTCCTGTTGAACTGGATAGTTTACCCTCCATCAGTGTCTCTTGCGACATTGCAAGGCTATAACATTTTGTCTGGAACATCTTACCAGAATTTATCTGCAACCAAGAAATGACTGTCTCGTGTATTACTTTCATTTGCACATAGATCTGCCTACACACAGTCTTCATGTGTAACAATGGATAATTCATGTAAGTGTAATTACTATAACAACCAAATTCAAAATTATTAGAGACTGAAGGAGTATCAGATTCTAAATCTTCTTTGCCGATAAAGCATCAATGTTTAAGATACAGGATTCCGAGTAGTTATTCATACAACTACCTACCCCAAGAGCTATATGGATATGAAACTGCATTTTCTTGAAAGCATCGGCTAGTGCATGGTAAAACTCATTAGAGCTTCAGTACTACAAACTCATAGAATAAAGTAAGAGAGCATATCGGCATCTGGTGGCCCAACTGCAGCAG
Organism: Bugulina stolonifera; assembly: GCA_935421135.1. Classification (NCBI taxonomy): domain Eukaryota; kingdom Metazoa; phylum Bryozoa; class Gymnolaemata; order Cheilostomatida; family Bugulidae; genus Bugulina; species Bugulina stolonifera. Next base: position 9,826,406 of record OW285189.1, read on the forward strand.
GCACTGCAACATCCTACAACACAAGTCAACAAGCTGTATGTGTTAGTATCAACTCAACATTGATAGTATGCCCACTATCGTCAGTATTAGTAGTCACAGCAGCAGTTTACTAGCAAAATAAAAGAACCATTTGTGGTGTTAGCTGTAGTTCGTATTAGCAGTAGGAGTAGTTACTTATAGTAGTAGTTAGTAGTAAGTTGAAGTGATAGCAGTGTTACGATGATTTCAGTAGTTAGTTATGGTTGCATTAGTAGTAATCATGCAAGTAGTTAAAATCAGCAGTAGTAATAGTAGTAGTTGGTTACAATAATAGTTAGTCGTAGAAAAGTGGTAAGTTGTCGCAGTAGTACCAGGGGGTCCAGTGGTAGCAGTAGTAGCTACAGTATCAATAGAATCAACAGAAGTCGAATTATCAATAGTAATAGTAGTAGTTAGATATAGTAGTCACCAAGTCACCACAGTGTAGGCCCAATACTTTTAGTCACATAGGCCTATGCCATTTTAGAGAATAGTTAAGAGTATCAATAGGGTTTGTCACAGTCACTGAGGCTAAAGTAAATTTCTTAATGGTCAGTATTGTCAAACAGATTCATAATATTGCACAAACATACATAGGATACTAGTTTTTTTCCAGAGATGTTTGCAAGCTTTATTTTGGAAACGAGTCTTTTAATAAGCCATAAAATGTTGCTTGAATTAACTGAGTCTGGCATTTCTGTTTTTTTCTTTCAGTCATTGGGCTTACTTACTGCTTATTTTAATTTTATTTATCTGAACGCACGCCATGAAATGAAAATTAGCAAGATTAAAATAAAATTAAAATAGGCAGTAAAGGAAGAAATAGAACACCAGGAAAGTATGGAGGTGAAGTGATGTACTGCAATCAAATACAATGGGAAAAAGATAGTTCCAAACTAAACCTCTCCGGGACAGTTTGAACCCCTAACCCCACCCATTAATTTTCCTTTTTAATATTAATTTTTCATTCAATTAAACTTAATTATCGGTGAATTGTATTCTAATAAATGTAATCTACACAGTTGAGAAACGTCCTGCTGGAACTGTCTTTTTTTGGAAATGTTGCTTTACCATCTCCAACTAACAGCTTTAATCATTTATATTTAGCCTGTTTTGGTAAAAGCAACACACTAAATAAATTGAATGATATATTATTATATTGATTTGCATTGCCTTCAATTGATTGTTTGACTTATAATCATTAATTTACAGCGGCAAGGAAGCAGTAACTGGTGATTCATTTGTCTTGTGTCTAGTCAACAGCAATCTGATGCCAAAGAAATAAAAGTGATTTTATTGCAGCTTCAGTTCATGTTATATTTCCCACGGAAACTTACTGAGAGTCACTGCTAGCTGAATCTGACTGAGAATCACTGCTAGCTCCGAATCTGACTGAGAGTCACTGCTAGCTGAATCTGACTCAGAGTCACTGCTAGCTCCGAATCTGACTGAGAGTCACGCAAGCTCCGAATCTGACTGAGAGTCACTGCTAGCTCCGAATCTGACTGATAGTCACTGCTAGCTCCAAATATGACTGAGAGTCACTGCTAGCTCCGCTGAACTACCAATGAAACCCATGGTATAACAGTTATTAATTAATTACGTGCATAAGTAAATAAAAACTAACATAATTGATGATAAATAACTATTTTAAGCAAATTGAAACTAGCGTTTTTTATAGTTCAGTGAAACTGCAGTGACTGTCAGTCAGAGTGAGAGTCGGTGGGAAATAATCTAGTAGGATTAGAAAAGAATGAACAAATATTTATTATAATATAACTTGATTTGATTTCTCACCGATGAATGAATATGCATTGTAGAATATGCCGTGAGCTATTAGTCGGTATAAAAGACAAGTAAGTGTAAGTAGCATAAAACTTTGGAAATTACAAAAAAAACACAAGTAGCCGTAGCAAACCACTAAACTGCGAATGCGCAAACTCACCGGAAACAGCACGGCTATAGCAATATAGTGGTTTTAACGGGGCATATATTAGTCATCTCGCATATCGGTGTAAGTTTGCAGATCTTAGACTACCAATAAGGATGCGCCCATGACCAATCAGATAAACCGATTTTTTGGATAAAAACGCGGATTTTGATATTTGTGGAAATGACGTCTGGAACCGCCAGATTTTGAACTATCACTTTAGAATCACTTCAAAATTTGTGATTTTCCCCTTTCAGATCGAGTTCAAGTAAAGTTGTAGTTACGAATGCAGCCAAGCTGTATGTCATGTAGCCTACAATAGGATGAGCAGTAAGTTAGCAGGGTGGCCAACCAAAATTTTTAAAAAGAAGTTGAAAAAATATAAAAATGAGTTGAAAATGTTAGGAAAATTTTTCAGGATAATTGCTGAATCATATCTGTACAGGTGGCATGGTAAAACGTTTTCTGTACTCTTGTACCAAATTGCATCAATGTTTTGAATAGTAGGATGTATTATTACACATTTGTCATTTTCCTCTAGGTGAACTACCAGGCCTAATTTGATTAGATTGAGGACTTTCTATGTACATATTACATTGTGAAACTGACTTTCATGAATTTAGCAAAATGAAGTCTACTAAAATGTCTGGGACATAAATTTAAACAATGTCCCAGACTAGCGAGCATTTTTGCCGCGTTTTCATCACGCTTTTCTAACGTGACTAAGATTTTCCCACTGCACAAAGCACACTAGCGATATTATCTTCACAAACGGGGTTCCGAGTGTGTGTGCCAAGGCAGGCAATTATTTTTATATATCCAGCCTCCGTGCGCATCATATTATGACAGCGACCCGATATGTAATCTTTATTGAAAGACAAAATTGAGGGGTGGTGTCGCTAAAACTTAGCTGGTCAATCATAAGCGAAACGTAAAATATTAAACATGCTTGATATTGAGCGAACAGAGCACTTTCATTCAATATTCTGACGCCCTGTCGCTCCACCGTCATTTCACGGCGAATAACGGTGCTAGCCTGTGTCTAATTTTAGAGGCCTAAGCTAAGCCAAATGGGCTGTTTATTGGCTGGATTAAAAACACAGCAAATAAACGAGTCCAGTTTCCACAAAAGGAGTCCATATGCGTCATGCGTCCAACTAACAATATTGTTTCTCTAAAATGCACCTGTGGACTCATTATGCGTCCTAGTTAGTCAGTGTGTAAGTAGTCCACTACAACACTAAGCTTGGTTAAAAGGTCTAAATTGGTATGTGACCAAAAAAATTCTAATAATTGGTAATATAATTTGGCCTTTGTTTCCATGTCACTTGTCATGCCATTTGAAAGTTTGTCCATGTCAGATAAAACGATTGACAAGTTATTACACATGCCTTTAACAAAAAAAATGTCCATGTAAGTACCAAGTGCAATTAGAATTTGCTTGTATGTATAGACCACTAATTAGGCCTACAAGTATACTTGAGTACAACTCTACAGCTGTGTTATTTAATAGCTATTATATCATAGAAAAGTGTATAATTTGATAATAATACAAGCCTACTTAAAATATTTATATTGAATTTTATAATTGATTTTTATAGTAATTATATTCTATCAATACTGCAAATATTTCAAATACATGCAACTCGCTTAATTCGGCCTCGGTTAATTCAAAAACCTGGATAGTTCAAACTGCTAACCTTGGTCCCTGCTGAGCACTATATAAATGGCTACATATAATTCAAATTTATTATGTATAATTCAAACTCCTATAGCTTGCTTTTCTTTCATTTACTTATAATAAATGGATTATTGTTTAGCCTGATGAGCATTTGCCACTGCTTCTAATTGTAATTTAGATCCATAGCTGTTTATTTGACATAAACTGCTCTGTTTAAATCCAGGTAAATATGTTCAAGCTGTTCATATTCAACACGCTTTGAATTAGCTCGGAATGAAGCCTGTGTTGGAGTAGGAAATGAAAACCGAACCTATAAGCAGAGCATGAGCTGATAGGTGAAAAATCAGATATGGAATAGGGAATCAGAGAATTGTGGTTGACTCCGGCAGTATGTAGTGTATACAAAATTAAGTGATCACATAATTCACACTTGTGCCTAATTCAAGTCAAAAGTTGTAGTCCTTGGAATTTGAATTAAGCAAATTCCACTGTATATAAATCTATAAAAGCAACTGGTTAACAGCATCCGAGATGAGATTTTGCTGTCGTCTGCTAAAAATTACATGGAAACAAAAAATAAGAAATGACACTGTAGATCAGAAAATAATCACCAACGTAAGGAAGCATGAGAGCCTTGCTGAGACAGTGAGAAGGTGGAAATTACAAGGGTTTGGCCACATCACTAGAAGACCAGGGACACTTGCACACACAATAATGCATGGTTTAGTTGAGGGAAGGAGGGGAAGAGGACGACCCAAAAGGATGTGGACAGGCAGGCGATGTTAAAGAATGGAATGGTAGAATGCATCAGAGAGGCCAGCAACAGAGATGTGAGGAGGAGACGAGTAGCAAGGTCAAAATGCCCCTACGGCCACTGAACGGCTATGGGAATGACTTGATTATACTGATTATAATCATTTTATATGCACATCTATAACTATGTTAAAGTAGTACAAGATTCAAAATATAGGTATTTTAGTTAGTAAGTTCATATTTTGGGCTTCAAAATGACATGCAACTTGACTTGGTTGAACATGTACAAATGGCTGTATTTGAACCCCAAAAATCGTTGAAATATAGTGATTTTGTAAAAGCTCAGGAAATTTTGCCAGGAATTTCCAACTATTCATTGATGTCACTTGTCTGTTCAGTATGAAAGAGCATTCACATAGTTGAACAAAGAAACAAAGACAACCAATGAGAGAGTGTTAGTTATAAATAGGTCAATTGTTACCATTGTTACTGTGGGAATAATGCTGTTTACAATTATAGTTTAGTTTATTGTACTAGTGCACATGACTAGTTGACCTATTAAAACCAATTGTAAGCAAGCCCATGTTCATTGACAAATTTCAGCAAATCATCGGGACAAAAGTAGAATCCCCTTTACACATTAGTAGTTGAAGAATTAAGCTATGTACATGTTGCATGAATACTAAATATAGACCAGTGATTCATAGTAATTTGCATTAGAACAATCAGTGTTTGCGGCTCATAAAACTAGTAGTCAACGTGCCGCTTGATTGCACTAGTGATAACCTGAACAAGTGACGTCACTTATTCACCTATTGTTGAATAGCTGAGCATTTTTAGCAATATATAAACTTTACAGTCTGATTACACTGAAGTAAATAAAGTAAATATAGTCAATTTGCATATCATCTTGAAGCTAAAAGTGTTACCTAACTGACTAGAAGGGTCAAATCCTCAAAAATTGAATACTTTAATGTAAATATTCTGCTTTTCAAATTAGATTTACTCAATAGTAGGCCTACTCAGTCAGTGGTGTACCAACAAACATAAGCCAGGGTAATCCTGCCACTATGTCACAGTATAGTAACAGTTCACTGATGGCACACAATTCTTTTATTAATAATCAAATAATCTCTTAATAATTTAGAAGTGTGGTTGGTGAAGATAGTGGCAGTGGGTACAGTTAGAGTAATTTTATTCACAATAACTCAATTTTCTATTTGGAGCACAACATTTTCTGGGTCAAAGTTTTTAAATTGAACGCCATACTTTAGTTGAGTGATATAGTGAGATAAACTAGTTGTAGATTTTTTCACTTTACCTCTTATGATTTTCTATTCCAAATTTGCTTGATTGCATAATTATGGTTTTGTACCTTGGTTTAGTTTTGGGGCACGCGAGTTCAACATTTTTTCCACATTCCTGCTGAAGTGAAACACCCTTGCTCATCACATGTGTAGGTAGGGGTAAGACACGCCCTCCCATCTGGAGTTAGCAGGACCACCTCAAAACAAGTCTAGGACTACATTAACATTACTTTTTCATTTACCCATGGTAATGTTTATCCGTAACTTTAATTTTCAATCTTCATTTTGCCGTTTCCCACCAAGATTGAAAAACGTCACTTTTTATCTTACCAACTGTATGCCCATTTTTAGCCTTGATAACAAGTGTGTATTACCTCTTCATTTTTGTGAAAAGTTTATTGAATGCCTGGTGCTTTTCTAACTGTACGAAGAGCTCTTTGGTGTACTCTTATTTGCTGGCCTCCACCTACCCATCAAATCTGGGTACATTAAACTTATGTTTCACCATATGGTGGCGACCGAGACCTATACATTTTTGTAACCTACTCTCTCATTTATGAAGCGCTGTGAGCTCTATGTTTACTAGTGTATGCTTGTAATCTACAGTGTACAATGCAATTATAGGATTATTTTGTACAGAATAAGCGGTCTTGTTTTTCTTCAACCAGTACTTATCTAAACACAAGTGTATGCCTCATTTTTAAAATTAACTCATTCCTTTGGCGTAATTTGGATTAGCATAATAACTCCAGGCTAGTAACCAAGTTTTGATGTGGTCATACCTATTCTATACAATTATATCACTTTAAATTGCTGCAATTTAATTTTTGTTCATGCGTTCATATCAGGTCTGGACTTTTACTACTCTTCAGTAGAGATACCAATACAAATATGGAAGAAGCACCGTTACCATCACCTTGGGAGAAGAGAGTAGATGCCAGAACAGGCTGGCCTTATTATCTCAATCATGACACCAAGACAACACAATGGGAAGATCCTCGAACACAGTCAACTGCTTCTAATACAGCCACAACCACTTCAGCATCTGGCACTTCTATTCCTGTTAACAATATTGACACGAATAATCAGGCTAGGTCAGGCAGTTCCATACATGCTAGCCCACAGCCTTATGACCAAGGTGACAGTAAATCCACGGGATTGAACACTGCATCTGCTTCACCTGCTATGACCAGTATTACTTCAATCAGAACTGACGCAGAAAGTTATCATGCTAAAATAGAGGCATTTACTAGTGGGAAGAACTCCAAGGAATACAAATATTTAGAGGAGATGATGGAAAGAAACTTGTGTAAGTTAGACAATATAGAAGCCAATGGTGATGAGACAATACGGCATAAAAGAAAGGAAACTGTTAAGTATATTCAGGAGTGTTTAGATCAGCTGGAACTAAAAGCCTTCGCAAATGATACACAAACTGGATGATAATTTATATTATCTGTAATAGGAAACATCTGTATTTATTATGATAGACTTGGACCATTGCTGCATTCTATACTATTATTATTATAGATTACCATTCCTGGTGTAGGGACCAGATTTAGAGTAACTGAACCATTTTCAATGGTTAGAAATTTTTTTGCACTAAAAGTAATTAGTCGTATTATGTTCATATAAAACTAAATGATCTATTTACACATATTATTGTATTAATATCAGAAGGTTCTTCAAAATGTTTATTTTATGTATGAATGTTATATGAATGTAAGAAATATACATGTAGTTTCATATATGTGAGCTAACAATTTATTAATTCTATACATTATATAAGTAGTATACTGTGTATTTCAGACTAGGTCATATATGTAGGATCGATCTAGTAAATATAAGTAACATGTTAGCTACAACCTACAACAATGCAAGCAATAACAAAATATGCGTAGCATGCTGTGATTTCTCTTACAAATCTCTCATAACAGTATAATAATATACATGGAATATTCCAATAAACAACACAAAAGTGTTTTGGATAAAAATTATGCTAGTAATAAATATTATAAGCACAAGCAGATATATGACAGACGTAAACTAAGCACACCATCTACCACAATGCACTGAAACCATATTTTATTCAATTTCACTCAAGAGGTCAAAATTTGCTAGTTTGTGACAAAACTGAGTATGAATCCCATAATGTACAATTACACATAAAATTATTGTTACACAAATCCTACTACATGTAGGTAAACTACCTGTATTTTTACGCTACCAAACATATACCAATAGAACTTTTTATTATTTTAATGGTGCCACCACTGTGGCTGTGCACATATCTACTTACATCAACTGCATTTACTAGACAAAGACTGTAGTTGTCACCCCATTATTATCTAGGCCCACAGTAGCGAACTACTCCTCATCACCTGTAGGTGGATCCATGGTGATGATGTAATCAAACAGCTTCAATTGACTGTTTTTGCTGTTCAATGTGATGTCTTACCTTCTTCACATTTGATCTCCACAATTCAAACTTCTCCAAAAAGCTGTCATAACCTTCTGGTCTTGAATGCAAATGCACCCAAGTGATCTACAAAAGAAAAAGTTTCTTTCATTTTAATAATAAACAGCAATACGAAATAAATCGACTCCTTATAATGAAATGAATGCGAAATACAGGGCATAATAGGTGACAAGCTTATGGAAGGCCTATGTATGGGCAGCACCAACATTCCGCCTGCACTACACAGGTAAACTGGTCAATGTTATGGTTGCTATACAGAGAGTATTGCTTGAAGGCCATTTCTGAAGATAAAGAAACCCCTAAGCAAAAGAAACGGAGATACCAATGGAAAAAATTCTTCACAGTAGTAAACTGTATATTGACATGGCTCTCGCATTTCACCTTTCTCTGGTTGTCTTCACTGATCCACTTCCAGCCCATGTGTTTAGATCTGTGCTCCTTTACAATCTCTTTAGATTCAGTACCCTGGCAGCACGAGATCAATGCCTCATATGCTTCATTATACCAGTCTATGTAATAAGCTGCTGTATCTACAATGGATACAACAAGTATAATACACTTATATAGCATGTCCATATGTACACCCATTTTGTATGAATGTACAGTTCAGTTGTGTTTCAATTTGTGGAATACAGCATGTGATGTACCCGCTCTATTTCAATATAATTTCCAACATATTTCGACTAATCAAATCAACAAGCAAAACAGACATTTACCAAAGTTGTCTATAACTGCTTTTAGCAGAGCCTTGGCCTGGTCTACATCTCCTCTATCCTTAGCTAGAATAGCCAACTTTGTTTTTATTCTTTGAATATTACCATGCTTAACTCCACCAGTGCATTCACTCATTTTATCTATGGCCACGGAGTAACTGTCTACTGCTTCTTGTATTCTGAAATCACAAACTAGATTATATTGCAGGTAGATTGTCAAGGTTGAAAAAATATACTATTACTTTTGGCTTATACCCAAGAACAATTAGCCTCACCCAAAGGAGAAATTTAGTACCACTAGTCTAATAGTATACGTTGCAGATGCACTCTCAACTAAATCAAACTGTAGCTCTACAGGTGATTTGAATCATGGAATGCATTCTATAGAGCTGCTAGGATGTTATGGGGTCAAACTATTTTGTACACATGCACATCATGAGAGTTTATTGCTATACAGTATACATCTATCTGATCAATGGGATTTCTATTTGTATATTCTGACATCATAACCACAACTATAATTTACTATGAGCCACTGACCTCAAGTAACATAAATGACCCTGGTCAGTGGTCATTACTCTTGCTAACCCTTTATGTTGAACATAAATATATATTATACAACCTCTTATTAGGTTTACCTCAAGTTACTGATCCCATGAATCAGTTTCCTGATCAACTACACCTGGGATACCACACTATTATCCACCTCTAATGAACAGATGTCATAATTCTGCTCTCATCCATAAAACCTCGCAGTGCATGTATGTAAGCTAGTAAGTAAGCTAAGAGCTGTTGTGTGATCATGCCTTCATATTCCCAGAAAACATGCTCAACTGGGCATTTCACAGTAAACACAGTGCTGCACAGATGGCATTGGTGAAGCTCTTTTCAACAAACTCGTAGTAAAGCACTGAAGGAAATTGTACACATGACTAGAACATGTTGTGTGCAATGTTTAGGTTACAAAAAAGAGATGATTGCTGGTAATTAGATTTACCTGTTGGACATAATATGAACTTCAGCCAGTAGCACATGAGCTACAGCCATCTTATGTCGGTTTAGATCAGAGTGTAACTCTGTAATATCAATGAGCTGCTTTGTGATTGACTCTGCCCACACAACTAGTTCCTGTCTTTCCACTTCACTTGCTGACAATTTGGCTCTGCACAGTATACTGGATACTAGAAATATATTATTATATTTGGTACACAGTCATACAACTAACTCTCAATGACAGTAACATTATTTAGAAATTAAGAAATAAACATCCAATGTATTACACGATTTTCTTCCTTTTGATACACTAACATGTTCCAAGCCGCAACACTAGACAAATATTAGCTCACAAACTGCAAGGTTCTTAATTTTTAGCAAATTGTTCAGCAACTTGCTAGGAAATAAATCGGAGAGTAATACATGAAAGTTTAGAGTTTTAGATACCAACCGAAGACTGGTAAATGTGGAGTTGTAAGAATATCATGTAGTGGATAGAGATCAATGGCGATATCATTAGCTTTCTCTGCGGAATCGAAGAACTGCAGGCGGTCATACTGCTTAGCAGCTAGTAGTGCTGAAGCATGTCCTGAAATATAAAAAGAGTCAGGATTGAGTGTTAATACATGATACTGAGCTACAAGTTTCAAGAGAGAACAACCACAGTGTACAATATAATATCTTGTACCAGTGAAATTGTGTAACACAACTACTGTATATGTTTTTCGCACGAAAATGAGGATTTTGCCTGAGATAGATGTGTCCTGAAAAATTTTTTTGTGAGTTGGCCTGTGCCTGAAATCTAGGTCACAAAGACACCTACATTATAGTATATAACACGCTTTATACTTATTGTTGTAAAAGGCCAACTATTTGTATTATACACTCTAACAAATGGCCAAACAAGGTTTATCATCTTTGAGGCTAAGATAGATTAGAAAGGAAGTTAGAAATGAAGTAGGTACCTGCATAGGCTTGGGCCACCTGTGCGCTATTGTATCTGTACAATCTCTTTGCTATGTTCAGTGCGGCTAGAGATGCCTCCACGCCAAACCCATCTGATCTATGCTGGTTTGAGAAGCTAACAAAGTTCTGCAGTGCCATCAGGTATATGGGGTGGTAAATTCCAAACATAGCCCTGAAGTACATTGTATATTATACGAAATACTATGCTTACAGAGCTGCAAACCACACCAAACATCACACATGGATACAATAAGCCAATATAAACCATTATATAGAGTTACAACTCCAAAGCACTTCCGACAGTCTTCCAGGTTTATGGACATAGTAAAAAACACCAAAATATTCGATTGGTCAATCCACAGTAAAGACTAATGATTCCAAGTTGGGGACTGACTATGTTGTCTCCTATTATCTCACCAACTATGGGATTGTTTGTTAGTAAACATACATGACTTTCAGCGAAATAATAACTAGCAAGGCCACCTCTGCATAACATATTAGAAAAGTTGTTAATGCAATCGTACTACTGTAATGGTAACATTTTAACAATTACTTGATTAAATACAAACTACAGATAGAAACTTCATAATAAATTCATTGCGTTTACTTATTAGTCCAATCACTGATAGAACATTTCCTCAGTAGTGTGACATAATTGCTTTTAATAAATTGTAAAAATTAGACTTTGTTATTGTATCAAAATACACTGATTATTGATCTGGGATAGATGAACTGTCTGTGACATCCTTAGCAGACATCTTAGACTACAAACATCTTATACGAGATAAACTGCAGACATCTTATATGAGGTAGTCTGCAGACATCTTATATAAGGTAGACTGTAGATATATTATACAAGGTAGACTGCCAAGGTCAGCCTCATTCTCATTGTATATATAATCTGCACTCTGTTCAGCGCACACATTTAGTAATTATTAATTCTAAGCAGAACTTTCAGGAAAACCTTACAAGAATAGCAACAAACAGCCTGGTTCTTTAATTTGTACTCACACCGGATTAATCAAACTTCAATGTACTTTAAATAATTGCGCTAATTGCCTTTAATGATACTGAGACACTGTGAAGTGGAATTACTGTATCATGAAGGTAAATATAATATTGATTATAAATTAAAAACCAAGACATCCCCTGTTGAGTGACATTAAACTAAACAGCATGTGGTATTGATCCAGTCAGCGCTGCCATAGGTGGGCCAGCTATCTGTTACTATTTTCATGCACCAAGTTAAATCAGTCAAAATATTGTGTAGCTCATCACACAACGATTCATCACATCTTATCAAAGTTTGATGAATGATATCGGCCTACAGTTTGTGATTGTGATTACATGAAAAATTCTTTGAAGAATCACTGAATACAATATGCCGGCATGGTGTAGTTGGAGTTGTCTCGCTTTCATTCAGGTCACAGTATGTATACTCAACAAGGTGATTCAGATTTAGGGACACAACCAAAAGCCAATAGCCAAGAAGATGAAAACTTGCTATTAAAATGTATACACCTGTAAATTGATACAATGTACATGAGCTAAGGTGCTGACAACTCCTAATCGATGAAATGTTAATGGTAGAAGATATTTTTACAAGAGTTATTGCTAAAATATACATGTGAGAGTAACTCCCACTATTTAGAGCTAATAAGTTTTGTGTGACTATTCACTGTAACAATTGTACTGACCTTGCCTGCTGCACAGCCTCAACAGCAAGGTCTTCAGCTCTCATCAGTTTCCACTGGTTAGAGTACGCCACAGAGGCTGTGCACAATACCTTCACCACTGTAGCTTTGTTCTCTAAGTCCACTTCCTGTTAAATTAAATGTAATCATTATCAGTAGAATGGCGGCATTGCAGTTGGGTAACTCAAGGGGTTGCCCAAGGCATATTACTCCAGCTTAGGTCTATTATATAATATACTTGCACTTGTGTACCATAACAGAAACTTAATGGATATTCTAATTAAACACATCTTGTGAATATTCCAACATTGGGTAGACACGGTTAAATCAAGTAGAACCCATAGAAAAGCAATCTGAAGAAGAATGTCTGTATAATGATCATTTATATTACACCAGATCCAATCAATGGCTCTACACTACACTGTTTAGCCTCCAGTCAAGAACTGCTATTTCTATACATAATACATGTGCGTCACTAATCTTTTAGGGCAATTTCACAAGACTCTGATGTAATGGAGAGAGTTACTACTTTACCTGCATGGCTTTCTGGACCCATGTATACGCACTCCCAAAGTTTCCTAGCTCCATAGTCATAATACTAGTTTGTCTAAAGAATTCACTGCTGTCTAGACTCTCCTGGCCAAACGAAGACATGGCTCTACTGATCTTTTCTCTAAGGGCGGAAGCAAGAGCATGAAATCTGTCGGCCATAGTGGCCTCCCCTGCGCGATTGCTGAGTGCCATACAATTCACGTAGAAGTTGAACAGTAAAACCCACATCTCAGGGCGATTACTCAAAAATGACTCAATTGAGGAAACTGTTTGATGAGCTAAAGCAAAGTTACCTAGCTCCATGAGGAAACTTGTCATGTTAAACCCGATGTTAACTAGTTGCTGACATGTTTTGTTGTCTGTGACAGCAGCTAGCCACTGTGTCACTTCGTCGTAAGAGTAGACAATTTCTAATGCTACTTCCATGTCATACTCTTTCAGCAAATGTTCGAAATATTTGAAGTATAGATGGTGGCTGTTGACATCTTGGATAATGTCAAGGACCGCAGAGCATGTACAGAACACCATGTCCTCTCCCGATTCTTGGTGTTTCCACAGGAAGTAAGCAATCTCTAACTGCCTCATTCTGTCGGCTGCGTCTCGTTCTTGATCTCCAAACATTAGTTCGACCTGATTGGATGATCGCTCTAGTAGTTCAATGTCTTTCAATGGAATCTCCAAGACGCTACTAAAGCCTTCGGGATCCTCATCCCAGTACTGGATCTTGTGGGGGATCTTAGTATCTAAACATTTATCAGTTACAGTTAGGTCTATACTCTCTTTATAGAAGACTAGCACATTGTATGCAACCCCGCACAATCCAAAAAACATTATTAAACTGGTCTAGGTATTCCTATTTCTAGCACAAAATTTATATTACACTGATTTTAGAATTAAATCTCCAACACCGAAAGTTAGCACAGATTCAGTTACTTATGTCTTACTTGTGAATTATCGACTTTTCAGGCATTTATTGGCTGTATCCATGCATATTATGATAAAGTAATAATTTACAAGGTAAGTTTTAAGATAAAGTAACTCACCTGATAGCTGCTGCATTGACCATTTCTCAGGCATCTCTGAGTCTTTAGCAGAACTATCCTGTGATCCTACCTGTTTAGTAAGACGACTACTGACTGGAGATGGTGGATTCTTGATGTTAGTTGTCGACAGAACTTCTGAAGTTAGAATGTTTGTAGTAGGTTTTTTGCCAGTAGTCGCTATAGTTGGTGGCCTACTAGCATTGTTAGGAATATCTGGTAGGGGTTTATACTTTGGAAATACGTCTTTACGATCGTTGGTGTATCTCTTTGACTTGACTCTGACAGGATGTGACATCTGCTCTATTATAGTATTGTCGAGAAAGTTTACTAGTATTTGATACTTCAGTTTCACCTGCGAATCGTCGACAGATGGATTGAGTAATGCAGCTCTAAAATGTAGGTACCAGTTGGAAGAACGACCTTTAGTAGGTAAAATGTCAAGCAAACGCTTGGATTTTTCCGATGTGGTGCGACCTTTAGCTATATTATCTAGATCGTTGTCATCAAGCACGGAATTAGACTGAAGATAATGAAGTATGTGATCGACCTTTAGCTCCTGTATAACTGCCACACGGTTAACCTTTAATCTCTGAAACTGCTGGTGTTCTAACGGAGACATTGACGATCTTGGTATAGCCATCATTCTAGAAAATTTTCAAATGAAATACTAGTAGAAATATAGAACTTTAGCCCTACATATTTCTATAAAATAAACCCAATAAAACGATTGAACAATTAAGTAATAATACAAACTCTCCACTTTAAATTGCTTATAAAATAGCAACAAATTATTGATTTTAGTTATTAGCATAACAATCATGTAAAGGTTAACGTTATAAGCAAAGTGCATAGCCTGAATTAAAGCACTTCACTGCATAGTGATGATCAATTAATTTAGAGTTATATAGGCCTCATGAGATATGTGCTAGGCTACATAGCCATTTCCGTACATGAGTTGAATGCTAGTAACCATTCCACTGACAAACACAGGCAGCCTATCACTTCAATTGAAATTTTCTATAAAATCCTAACAAATATTGTCATTTATAGTGTACATCAGTCATAGTATGTTGTATTTGCATTATTAGGGAGTGTAATTATACCCAAAATTTAACGTTTCTTTTACCCTTTTAACAGACATGTACATTAGTATCCAGTAGTATTGAAGATTTTATATCTCCCGCATATGAATATTTACAGTAATAGCTACACTGATACAGACATGTTTTATAGTGCATATTATATTCAACAAATGCAGACTATATAGACCAGTGTTATTAATATTTCAATTATTTCAATAGTAAGACAACTCCTAACCCATGAATAATTTGTACTATACACATCTTTTAATATTTTATATCTTGATATTTCGGTACCATCCCTGCAATCACCCTCATATCATATTATTTTCCATCAACAATGATAACAGGACTGTTATTGAATTATCAGGAAAATAAAAGATCAAAAGGTCTGTCTAGTACTACTTTATGTCGTCAAACTTTTATATCTTCAAATGGATAGTTTGAAGACAACCTTCAAATTATACTTTATAGCCTAATAGGGAGAGGTAGATGTATATGACCAGTCATAACTAAGCACGTGTGCAATGTATGCAGTGATTGTGATTACCTTGCCTGCATGGCTGATACCAACTACATGTACAATGTAGTTCAAATCAGTTAAATCCCTGTTTGGAGTTGTCATCCATTGTGTATGGGCTGACAATTCCGATTTGAACTGATTATTGATGGAAATACATGTAGCTCAATCACATTATAAACATTGTAAGGCATTATTTAGTTTAACAAATTTCCATTTTTTATAAATAGCAACTAGAAAACTGCAAATTTATATGCCCATATACCTTCAGCATGCCTTAACTTTCTAACAACGTCATCTATTTCCCTATACTAACATCAGTTATGACACAGGTAAGTAATTTCCAATATTATGAGAGACAAAGCAGGTTCATGGACTTGAAACAAACACCTTTCTGTGAGTGGTAGATAACATGACATATGTGGTTAACCAAACATGATGCTGTTGCATATGTTATCAACCGAAATTAGTCATGTCCTTCAATATCATGATAGCGTAGTCCGTTATTACAAAACTGGTTGAAGTTATATCCTCAACAAATTACATAAATACATGTAATGCTACTTAGGCAAGGAAGGCAATTCCAAAACTGCAACCATAGCAATAGCCTAATGTGATAAACGCAAGCATATAGTTAACCATGTACATGTAGAGCAAGTGAAGCCTGCTTGGTAGTAAATGTACAAGAGCAGCTCATTCTCTTCTGCTAGATACCTCATAGTAGTAAGCATCTACTAACTAGCGCTAGTTAGCTGTGTAATAGTTGAGAGATTTATATACATGTAAATATAACAGTTTGGTTTAGATGCAAAAACCTGTCCAGTTAAACTGTGCCCCACTGCATTTCATTTTCAGTGTACAATCTTTGGCCAAAGACCCTCCGATGAGATAAAAAGCAGCGGAACCCTGTATTAAAGATCTCAGCTCTAACATCTCTCACAGTTCGCGGCCAAAAGGAGTATTTTTATGTAAGGAATATAGAAATTCCCAAAACAATATCCAACACCATACAACCATATTCTGGTACTAGTCGAACTAATGAGGTACATGCAATCTTCCTTGTTCTTCGATCCGCATCCCTATGTACTCTTCCGAGCATTCCAATTGATTTCTTTGCTTTTGTTTCAACTTTTTAAAACCGTTTATTCCATTTGAGATCACATTGTAACTCTACTCCTAGATACGTCTCTGGCTACAGAGTGTAGAAGAGTTTTCATTATTTATTAACAGACTTGATTTTCCTCCAGAAAGATGATAGTATTTTTAGGATTAAAATTCATCTGCCGGGTGTTAGCCCAATCTTCAAGAGCAAGTAGATCTTGTTGTAGCATTAACCTGGTCTTGTGGGACATAAACTAAGGCATCGTCGGCAAAATCCTACATTGAGAATCATTTATTATTTATGCAGAGTAAAAACAGAAACTGCGGGACCCCAGTGGTAACATTTGCTTTTTGTAAACATCTTCCTCTCATTTGATTCACCACCTTGGAGAAGAAACTTCTGCAGGAAAGTTGTAGCACACTTTGCCTTTATGTGAACTTCTGCGGTGCTCGATTTTTCGAATACTTGGCTTATTATAATAATTATGTTATAGCTACTGAGATACCAAATTACTGACTTACCAAACTTTCAATCTCATGTAGAAAAATTATAATGCTCAGATACAAATGTTGGCCGCCAGGAAACAGAGGAGATAGTGAAATTTAATTGAATTAAGTGTTATAAAGCTATAATATATTATAATACATGTATAAATATAATACACATGCTAATGACATGCTTGATTCTATAACGTACTTCAATTAATGAAAAATGCCAAAGTTAAAGAAATTAAAATTTACGACTTCCAACAGAGCATCAGTGAATATAGAAAAAGAATATAATATTAATATAATTATTGTTGTATAACTGAATAACAATACAATGAAAATTAAAATGAAAATCAAAATGCTCTTTAGCCTAAGAGGCAACAGCCAACAACTAATTATAGAATGGAGTCATAGTCAAACGCGTTCAATTGATTGTTTTAACCTATGTTGCAAACTATGGCCCAAATACCATAAGAAACTTGAATAATATCTATTCCAGTATAAATAATAGCATTCATTCAAAAGCCTCCTTACAAGGAAATTCCCTAGCAACAGATAAACAAATATAACCGGAACGAATTTCATTTCTCACGCCATGTGAACATTGGATCACCGTAATAGCACAAATAAAAGAATTATTACTCACATGAAATCTTCGTCGACAGGGTAATTCTTAGGTAAAGGGAGTCATTTAAATTTCAAGCAAATAACTAGCAGGTTAACGTGCAAAGGCGACCAAACCGAATACAGGAAAGCACCTGCATATTCACGCAGGCGTGCGTTGAGTCTTATCCAGCCAATCAACATACAATTTAATTATTACTTTCGTTAGGTTTCTGCTTTCAGTTTGGCGAGAACAGACAACTCCTAGTTTTATGTCATATACCTTTTATATCATTATTTTACTCTGCAAGCTGGTTGAACTGAAGCTTATAATGCAGGTATAATAAAATATTACACATTCAAAATATTGCAATGAGATCATAACATGAATCAAGGAAGCAGACAGACTGTAAGTTATGCTTTCACTACCTTACCTATGCTTGCAGGTTGCAGATATTGAGTATTGACTGCAATATTCCAGATATTATGGTGGCGTCGACCTTTGACAATAGTTCATATACATTCTATTAAAACTTTCCATTTCTTCATAATGGAACCTAACTAACATGGAACTAAAAAACTTATGGTTCTAAGCAATAATATCCCTGGCTCCAAGTCCCTGGTGCTCAATGATGAATTTCCATCAAACAGAAATATCATAATAATACATGTGTAGCCCTATACACTTGTATATATAGTGTCACTTCTAAATATGCCCATAACATTTACGTGCATATAAATTATGTACATCGATTATTTTATATTATTGTTCATACATAACATGTATCTGCTATTCAGTTCTACCAGACAGGGAACAAACTCTCTGGGAACAAGTTTCCTGTACCGTCCAAGAGACACCAGCTTGATACCTTTTTCAGTGTGGATTTGTCCACTCTTGAAGAGGTGAGAAGAGGTGACACAACTCCTTCGCTAGCTTTCCTACTGAAGACCAGCTTGGTTGCTAGATAAAATGTTGATTGCTTTGATTGATCAATTAAAAGAGACTTGATTCAATCAACATACTTTAGACCAGGGGTTCCTAACCCTTTTTTAACCCCTTAGCAGTCATGTAGCCATAGAGTTATCTCCCCTAGAGCAGGAACTCCCGTAAATTTTGCGATGCCACTTTTCATTCCTGGCGGCCATGATGTGTTGGGGTAGTTACCGTTTGTTTACATTAGTTACCTACGCGCTGCTATGATTAGTTAGTCATTTAGTTAGTAGTCCAAATTTGTTTTTGCTACCAATTATCTAAAATTTTTTGCTGCACACATATTTTCCAATTATTTCAGACCAACATAATTATTATATTTATCATATTTTGTAACTTTGATAGTAACTGCATGGTAATTGCAAATATTGTACATTAGTATATTAGTACGTCACAAAATTATTATTACACAGCTCCTAGTTCTAGTTATTTTGGCTTTCAGTAGGCAAGTTTACTTTACTTAACAGCTGTAGCATTAAGTAACACTTTTACCTCAAATTAGAATACAGCTAAAGCTACTGTAGTTGTTAATTGTCCTACGTCCTATGGATTATCCTGGTATCACATGATTGATAGAGTATAAATACTAATAGGTGTATTTCTATATGTAGAACAGATTTGCAGAAGTTGCATATTACAAATAAAAACATTTATGTAGACAGACAAAACCAATTCATAACATGGAGTATAAATGCCAATATTTTGACCAAATCTATTTTAAATATTTACTGAATAAAAATAGCATAAGAACTCTTATTCAATATTTAGAAGTCACTCCTTGCCATTCTTAGGAATAAGATCAGCCAGCTCTTCAAAATTCACAGCATCAGCACAGATCAATATTCTGTCTAGTAGACCTATATTAGGAAATTGATACCAGATAAATAAATGCTTCACGCTTACCACACATGAAACATGTTCAATGCCTACTGTCCTACCATAACAGAACAGCTATTAGTAGTTACATGATTCTTGCCAAATTGGCATCACATTATATCAGAGTAAAATAAAGTACGATTTCGATAAGACATATATGTTGATATAGTTGATCACTCTGGATGTTACCTATGAATTAAATCCATAACAGCTCTATAATAGACGACAGAAATCTACCAAGTAGCCTACATTCTCACACATATATACAAAACAACAAGCCTTAATTAAATCAAGCATCTCATTTTAACCGTGAAACCCATTTCTAATTGGAAAGCAGTTGTTACAGTTTGTGTGCACGAGTCCCATGAAAAGAGTTCATAATCATAACCTACTTGATGGGTATGATGGATGAGCACCACACATAGAGTTGTGGCAATGTGCATCGTGGTATCCAGATTTCACTTTAATCTCCAACCTATAGATAAAAAAATCAATGCTACAACTCAACCTGCACCTATTCTATTGCAGGTAGAAAGGCTAAGAAAGTTGTGGTTAAACAAACTGTTACTAAGAAATTAAATAAATGACGTAGGCCTATAAACTTGCATAAGACTATTCAATGTTCTACATTATAATGTTTAATGACTAATTAACAGCCCTAATAAATTTAGATTTTTCCTTCCATATCATCTTTCCTTTCAGTTATAGTTTAGCTTGAAACCATTCTAAGATTATGCTAAGCTGGTGTAGATCTTTGATTATAATGTATTTAGGCTATTAACTGCGCTATGCAATTAGATACTACAAAGCCTCGGAATCAAACTATAGACAGGAATGGACAAAGGAAAGTTCACATCGACATCTGCGAAACAAAGTCATAGTTTATAGATTTCTTAAATAAATTTCCTAGCAATATAAAGGTAGCCTATACTAACATTCAAAGTAATGCTGATAGGCCTATAGCACAATTACAATAATTATAATCATAATAGGCCTATTACACTTATTATCACAAAAAAATTAATTTACAATCACAAATATTAATATTATAAAATAATTATATAAATATAATCAATCCAATGATAAACATGTTCATGTTGATTAAATAGTCTATGGAAATCACCTGAATTAATAAAATAATAGTTAGTAGGTATAGTCACTGATCTGATGAGTGAGTGTTTTTGATCTGTGACTATTGTAATAAACTGCTAGTGAGTCGCGATCACAACTTCACCTGATAGTATTACTATATTTACTACGTAGTAGTAGCCTATTACCATTACTATAGGTAGGTACAGCAGTGACAGTGGAGTGAGCAAAGTTAATTTAACTCAGCCTCAATCAATCAATCAATAACAGTACCGAGAGATTCCACTATAACTAGATAAATGAATGTGCTTATTAATTTTAAACAATGATACTTGCTATAACTTCTGGGCTAATTAAAATTATTATACTATTTATTATGGAGTAAATTTTTAATTTTACAACAACAATATTTCTACAATAATAATAGAATAAATAACTACTAATAAATAAGAATTGAATTTATTTCATTGTCTTTCCAGTTCCAACTCACAGCAACCGTACTGTATTCCTACTAACCACACTGTTAGTCCAGAGAAACCCAAAGTATACTCTTACAATTACATCAATGTTAACTATATGAGATTGTATAACTATTGTTCCAGGAATGCCATTAGTACAACTAGCTCCATGCTCATTTCTTGAAATAGACAGAATTGTCCGCGTGCTATTGAAAGTCCTTTATGGGTAGATAATTCTGTACAATAAGCCTATCATGTTAGCGATTAGAGATTTTAATACCCAATAACATGCGGCTTTATTTTGGTTAACCAATCAACGCATTCACAGATTTTCTACTGATATACGCTGCCGCGCTAGTCGGTTACTAGTATTATTTGGTCGAGTAAACATTCATTCTTATTTCTCTGTAAAGTCCTATTTTACAAAGAGATTTTTAAAATCATTATCATTATGAAAAAGCAGAGATGTTACTAAACAGTTTAGATATAAATTCAAAACATTTTACACAAATAGTATTTGTAAATAACAGCGTTGAAAAGTTTTATGTTTTATATATAATTGTAATGGTAACTAATGTAAACAAACGGACGAAATCCCCATCGCATCATGGCCGCCCGTGGGGAAAACTGGCATCAAGTGACCAATCGGCGTTTAATAGCGGAAAATTTTTGAGTTCCTGCTCTATGGGGTGTTACCTCTATGCATGTAGCAAACAACGTACCCCTCTGTAAAACTGTGTTTAAAGTAGTACAAGATTCAAAATATAGGTATTTTAGTAAGTTCATATTTTGGGCTTCAAAATGATATGCAACTTGACTTGGTTGAACATGTACAAATGGCTGTATTTGAACCAGGGCTTAAAGTGTACCGGAACGCACCGGAACGCCGTTCTGGTAAGAATTTATTAGAGCTATTCTTACAGGAACGCGTTCCGGTTGCATTTTCAGTACACTAACTAGTCTACTAGTTGTTTTAGGAAAGGTATAGCTCCATTACTAACTACAGCCAGTCAGACCGCCCTCGTTCGAAACGTTTATAGGTCGCTAACTTACTCAATTGAATAAAGTCATTAATGGGTGTCTGAAGTATTTTCCATTTTAATATTAATATCTCCTACACATTAGCACATGAAAATTAGGTGACAATATGTGTGGCAAACATTTCTATATTAGAAGATCCAAAGCACTACTGTTTACTCAAAAATACATAACATTTTAAATATTGACAGGAAAACAAGGGAGACAAATCTAAACAGCTAAACTTCTCAAACATTTTCTGCAAGCACCTTCCAACACTGGCTCAATACCACTCTTCTAAACAGAAATGTAGATATAACTATTATATTTATTAAATGTTTGTTTATACACAGAGAACAGGAGTTAGTAAAAAATATTTATTGTAAAAACATCTTATCGATGTGCTACTTCTTTGAATTTAGCCAGATATAAGCAGACTTCCTGTTTGATAGTGAAAGTCATGTAATGTTGATGCGTTCCTGTAAAAGTAATGTTGATGCGTTCCTGTAAAAGTAATGTTGATGCGTTCCTGTAAAAGTAATGTTGATGCGTTCCTGTAAAAGTAATGTTGATGCGTTCCTGTAAGAAAAATTTTACACTTTAAGCCCTGATTTGAACCCCAAAAATCGTTGAAATATAGTGATTTTGTAAAAGCTCAGGAATTTTTGCCAGGAATTTCCAACTATTCATTGATGTCACTTGTCTGTTTAGTATGAAAGAGCATCCACATAGTTGAACAAAGAAACAAAGACAACCAATGAGAGAGTGTTAGTTATAAATAGGTCAATTGTTACCATTGTTACTGTGGGAATAATGCTGTTTACAATATTATAGTTTAGTTTATTGTACTAGTGCACATGACTAGTTGACCTATTAAAACCAATTGTAAGCAAGCCCATGTTCATTGAAAAATTTCAGCAAATCATCGGGACGAAAGTAGAATCCCCTTTACACATTAGTAGTTGAAGAATTAAGCTATGTACATGTTGCATGAATACTAAATATAGACCAGTGATTCATAGTAATTTGCATTAGAACAATCAGTGTTTGCGCGGCTCATAGAACTAGTAGTCAACGTGCCGCTTGATTGCACTAGTGATAACCTGAACAAGTGACGTCACTTATTCACCTATTGTTGAATAGCTGAGCATTTTTGGCAATATATACAGTCTGATTACACTGAAGTAAATAAAGTAAATATAGTCAATTTGCATATCATCTTGAAGCTAAAAGTGTTACCTAACTGACTAGAATGGTCAAATCCTCAAAAATTGAATACTTTAATGAAGGAAATCTTTGGTTTAATTCGATTAATATCATGTAAAGTTTATTAAAGTGCAGTATAGAGTGAAATTTTTGTTTATTAATTATTAATGATGACTACGCAATGTAACTTTCATTGATTGTAATGTTTTATGGCTTTCACACTGGTTTAGCTCAACTTCATTAATTGCACCAGTGAGCCATCTGATGTTCAGCTCAGTAATAGATAATGATAATTTATAATTGATGGTCAGTAACTGAAAATCACTGTTCAAAGTTTATTAAGTTGATAACTTGTTTTGTACCCCTAGATCTCTAAAATGTACTCCAGGTTGGGAATCTCTGCTTTAGATAGACAGAAGTAACCCTGGATGGTCTCTCATACAGCCTAGAAGTAAAAAATGATAACATGGTTCTCTTGGCCGCTGGCTGTCTTGTGTTGAACAACCAGGAAGATATCCAAGAAGATAATCTTCAGATATACTCATGTAGCTACATATACGAAGAGACTGATTCAAAGCAAGGTAGATAACTTCTCATTGTACATCTACATGTACCATCTTCTCAGACTAACAGAAATAGTTTATCAGATCTCTTGATAGTCTGACCTACTTTGACTTGTGGATATAATAGAACAACTAGATTTCAGCTTTGAGTAACAAAGTAGGTGAAGTTGTGCACTCTTTAGAAGGTAATGTAACTCCAAATATAATTATTAGCTTTGTCCAACTGAAGCCATCCAGGCAATTATAGGAATGAGGTGGTTGCTAGGCAACAAGCTGATTGTCTTTGATTAAAAGAATTTGAATGGTTGGGCAAGTCATATAGATGGGAGAAACCCTGAATGGTCTGTCAGAACAGAAATGATGGCATGGTTCAAGGACACTGGCTATCCTGTTGTGAACAATCAAGAATTGAAATACAAGAAGAATAATAAGCACCAGGTCTAGTTATGCTTCTGCAACCTGCATAGACTAGAAATAAGGTAATTAAATACAAATTTTTTTCATAGTAGCATGTCTGTTTGTATACTTTTTTTAATAATAATTGTAATATCACTGTAGGTAACATTTACCACCATTCCCAGTTAAACACTATTGTTTGGTTAGTCCGTACGTACGTATACAGTTTGTCTATTTAGTATCCACCAGTTGTCTTTGTTCAGATAGTTACAGCTACGGAATGATTACTATATTTTATTATTATAGTACAGACCACCAGACAGTGCTGGTGACCCTAGTTAATGTACAAGCCTAACTGATTGAACCGAAATGGGAGTCAGACAGCCTTTCTGGTAGAATGATGGGCAAACCCAGGATGACAACTCAGCCAATACAGATCGTAATATGCAAAACAACTTTCGAACCTTGAGATGGGCAGCTATGGAAACATATTTAAATGGAATCAAAGCTAAGAAAGGTAAGCAAAGTAAATCCACAAATAAACAAGTTTACACATAACATCTATTAATCTGATCACACAGACATAATATATGTACATATTCTATATGCTAGCATGTGTATAAACAGCATTGCAATACCATGAGTTTATAGTATATAATACTATTACTACTACAGTGAAGTTATTCTACTTTACAGCACCACAATGTAGTGTATCATGCTGTAGCAATATCAGTGACGTCTTTATATTATGTTGAACCTGTTTGTCGTTCATTTATAACCCCTGCCCAACCTTTTTCATCTTTTTTCGGGTTCATCTACTGTCTCTCTCTACACGGCACACGCAGACTTAAACTGGGTACCCTCCTACTTATTCTTAGGCTTGAGGTATAAATAGTAAAATACAATATTGCAATATGGTATAGACTTATTTCTAATTTTAATACTAAATATAGATTTGTCCACTCTTGAAAGGTGCGCAGTTGATAAAAATTTCAATTATTTCCAGATAATTTGGTTGGTTAGCAACCAGACAATAAAAGTGAAACAGTTACTAGGTAGCAAGTCGATTGTCTTTCATTAGTCAATTAAAAAGAGTTTGAATTGTTGGGAACATTATTCTGCATTTTAATTTAGATAAAGATTGAGCCAGCCCTGGGTGGTCTATAGTGTAGCAGCTGGATAGAGGTGTGCTCCTAGAACTGTCTTGTGATCTAGACAAACAAGAAGATATATTTACCAGAAAATTTAATTGTATACCTGCATCGAGTCACAGTAAGGTAATTAATTACATGTAAAATTACTACATTCACAATTCTCGTTGTTTCTCTGTAGTCTTTGATCTTCTATCTGTATTCACATGTAAATTGTTATCCCATGGAAATTATATAATATTTATTCTATGTTATATTTTTCTAGCCATGTGTACCTACTATATATCGCACAGTTTGTCTGTTATTCATTCAGAGAATGGGTGCAATTCAAGCATGGAGTCACAGAATATCTCGATTGACGGATACCATTACAGTACTCACAACTCAAGTTACAGCGCAGCCATATCTGATTGGTGCAATACAAAGATTAGATGCCAGTGTTATAGAAGAATGAATAGAAAAGTCCAGCAAGACGGTGTAAATCATTGATACAAAACAAACGCAGCCCGACTCTCGGACCCTGGAGGTTCATTGGAAGGTAACTCGGACATCATCTGGTTGTCTCGAGATGGACAGCAATGGAAACAACGCCAGATGTTTAAATGGAATCAAAGCTCAGAAATGTAAGTCAGGTAAATCCACTAATAAACATGTTTGATTGTTTTATTTTGGTACCACTTATTCTTGCACCTTACTTTAGTTGACTTACATGTACATGTACATACTGATACTCATTACTTCTGCGCATGTACAAAATAGATTTAGATTCAGTTACCTTATTTAGAATACCATTATTCTACACCTGATACAGTAATATCACTAAATAACTAGCCAATATGGACCCTATAATAAATCTGTTTGTGTGAGCATAGTGACATAACATATTTAGTTGAGTTTAGTAAATATTTGGAAAACAATAACTTTAAGATAGTAATTAATATAGAATTGTTCACTCTTCTAAAGGTAGCACTACTCCAAATAACGCTAGTTCATACTGAGACAAAACATTTTTGTTTGTTATCACACTAATAATAACAATAGAAATGAAACAGTTGCTAGGTAACAAGCTGAGTGTTTCTGATTTGTCTATTAAAAGAGGTTGAATTGTTGGGCAAATCATTCTGCATTCTAATTTAAATAAAAAAATTGAAGAAACATAAAGATAGTCTGTGCTCCTTGAACCGTGGGTACTCATAAGCTCTCAATAAATTTAGAGAAGACAACTTCTATTTATAATCAATAGCTATTCGCTTGTTTCATAGCAGCCTTTGTTCCTCTAACCTACATATCCTAGATCATCCTTGCAAACAAATGCTACCTTGTGTAGCACACCAACTGATTTATTTATTATCCCTTGTATACTTACTCATACAGTTACATAGAAATATGGTCTGTTATTCTAGCATGCAGTCACAGTACAGCACTGATGGTTCGAGACCAAACCTACCTGATTTAAACGATCGGAAAACAAGACAAGCGTTTTAGTAGAATGATGGAGAGACAGTTCAGTTCATACAGAGCAGCATGCATGACTCTCGGACCCTGGAGGTTCATATAGAATAAATTCAGACACCTGAATGTCTTGAGATGAACAGCTATGGAAATACAGCCAGATACCCCAATAGAACTCAAAGCTAACAAAGGTAAGCAAGGTAAATCTACTAATAAACACAGTTTTCAGCAACACACTGTGTCATTCCTTTATCCTACTGACCATTTCAGCTGATGTTTTTCTCACAGTGGAGGAGAGGGGGCTACAATCTTGTCCACAACATCTGAACATGTCCACCATAGAGTTATCTCCCCTCTATGATGTCCACTATAATATAGTATATACATGACTTGTAGTATGCTTTATTTATGTAGTCGTGGACAACAAATACTGCAACTAAAAGTCAAACAAACAAAAGATAGAGAAGTCGGATGAATCCCAAGAGCTCTTATGGGTGGAAGTAGTCAGCATTCCACAAACATGAAGAACCATCAGACGTAACTGGTGTGGTAGAGTGACCTTGAGGTGCACCAGATGTAGTAGAATAACCTCCAAAGGTATATCAGATATGGTGAAGGAACAATTGATCAGTTTAGTTTGATAAGGGAAATGTCTCATTATATTATTTACAGGTGTATCGTAGTTTAGAGCTCACAGATTTCACAAACTACTACAAACTCACAGAATGACCTTATTAAACACCATCTAGGTGCCAACAGTAACCTGTCATCTCCTTATAACCACATGCTGTATTATAAACCAGAGAGATTTGAACTTTTAAATGGAAACATCACAATATGATAAAATATCTTAGCTAGAAATAAACTAGAAATGAGTTTGGCCTGATGTTCTATTGAAGAGATCTAAAGACAAAGTGTTATGTCAGTTCATACAGAGTAATAATTATATTATAACTGTACAAGCATGTATATATGTATACAACTAGATGTACAATCTGTACATTTGTATGTGTGTGCAAGTCATGTACATGTACATGACTTGTATGACTACACGTAATTATATTAATAAGAGATATTACACCGTAGGTAATGCAGGGTACGTGTGAATTTTATAAACAATGTCAGTGCAGGGAAGAGAGTTACACTACAGTAGAAAAGTTAACAAAGTCATACGTGTATCGTAATACAAGCTATAGCTGAGATTAATGGATAACCTCGACTATACTAATAGTGTGTAATCACAAATATATATATTGTATGATTATTTATGCATGTTATATTATCATATAAATATAGTATTTGGTTATTCTATTGTAATGAAATTGTATTGTAGTGTGATGTATTGTAATATAAAATGTACATGTATATAGGCTGTATTTTGTAATACGGTGTACATTACACTGATATAATGTACTATAATGTACGAGTATTATACTGTATTACATCATAACAACACAGTGTTATTGTGTTGTATTATTAAGCGCTACCATACATTTGTAATGTGCATTATGTAATATACACACCGTATTAAGGTACATCATGTATAACTTATTACAATACATTACATCACAAATACATTCATTATAGTACAGTGAACCAATGCTATGACTATGATATAAATAATAATCGCGATACACCATATGACTGTAGATTATAGGCTACATTTATTAGGATACACACAATTAGTATTTTATTAGCTTCACCATGTAGTTCAAATCTTCCCTGTATTTTTTTAATTTGACATTTTTCATAAAATCAACATAAATCTATCACGTACAATGTGATTGTGTTCTGTAGTGTTGTATTGTATTGTCTGTGCACATGTTAGTAGTATTCGTTATGTAACAGTGTACACATAGAATATACATGTACATGTACATGGCTTGTTATAACACACGTATATATGTATACATACTAATATACATGCTGTTATATTATAATGTTATATGAACTGGTAGTAGTAGAGTTTAAATACTATACACTTACTTTAAACCTCTTCATGAAAAAATTGGGTTAAACAAACTTATTTCTACTTATGATAGCTAATTTCTAACAGTGTGATATTTAATAGATAAAAAGTTTCAACTCTTTGTTTGCAACATTTGTGGTTAAAAATAGCGTCAGGTTGTTGAAAACAGCAGGTCATTCGCATGTTTGTGAAACTCTGTGGGCTCTACAAAAATATAACAATATATAGAAACATTTTCCAAACTTACAGTATCTTATAACACTATTGTAATATTAATATATTTAGTGTCTTTCTGATTGTGTCACAAAGAGAAGTTTATCAATCTTGTATTTATTTTCTTGTGTAGATTATTTCCCATGTTATTAAAATAAATACCAAAAATACTAAAATGCTGTTATGTGTTTGCATTGCATTTCTTGTAGTTTAGATAATATGTTGAACTATTTACAAATACTGGCACTAGTTCTATTCTAACCCAGGCTTGCCAAGTTCCATTGAGGAAAATCAGGGAGATTCAGGGTGGGGCCTGTCCATTTTGGGTGGGGTACCAAAATTTAAGTTGAAAATCAGGGAGTCTCCTGAGAATCAAGGAGACTTGGTAAGCCTGCTCTAACCTCTTTTATATCAGTGCTATAACTAGTCAACACTCCACAGTCGGCTCACTAAAGAAAATTTTCACCCGATTGGCCATAGTTAGAAGTTGCCCTCTCTTAACTGTAAGAGGACAACTTCTAAGCTTATCAACAATATTATCACAGAAACCCATGAACATCCCAAAAAATACACAATGTGTTTTTAGCTCGGGCAGAATTCTAGATAAAGTGATCCAAATTGCACTACATTGATAGACACAAAATCTGTATAAATGACCAGCCACCTGTGCCAAGGTGCCAAGAAGTCTGCTCTATATAATGGTACATCTATTTCTAATAGACTTTCACCAGGTTAAAATGTGTTGAATGTTGAAAGCTAACATTTTATCTTGTTAAACTTGACCAAAAGCACAAGACACTAATACAACAACTTCAATAATATTTAATTCTTATAAAACGCATGGTGAACTTAATAAGCAATATTGATATAGTATGATAACTGCACATATTATCACAAATTTGTGATTTTTGTTGTATAGATACAATGTACCTCTACGTGTAATGCTAATTCGTAATTACGTGTGAAAGATAAAACAAAATTTTGCCGCAGAATCATTTTGGGTGAAAACTTTGATGCTATCAATAGAGGCTGTAGCAGACACTATCCTGGGCTGAAACATAGCGTTACATGTACCTCCATGGTTTGAATGATCACACATGATGCAATAATGTACATGTCACATGTAAATTATGCATTGTACTGCTACAGGTTGGGATAAGACAACTCCTAGCAAAATGCTTGTTATATCTGTCATATTATATTTAATCAATACTCTTGAGGTAGAGTAGTCTGGGCACCAAATGGTTTTAAGCGATGATTGAATGTAGCATTTTAACTGCTCCACACTTTCTACCTATAGAGTGATTTATTGGGTTTTTATTTTACCATTGGATAAAGTAGTGTAGTATACAAATTCTCCAAAAGTTTCCATCCCAATATTATCATCAGTACTGCCATGTTATAATCTCTTCTGGAAACATCATTTAATTTGCATTACAAAATGTAAAAAAAGTAGAGATTAAGCCAATACATAGTTAAAGTGATGGCCTGGGTAGACTATAGATTTGCCATTTTCATAATCAATAAAAAACGTTCATACTTGAATATAGACAGACAGCTGTATATAGGGTTACCAGCATATCGCACCATATTGCATATAACATAACACAACACCACAGTGGACTGAATACTGTACTAGCTGAATTAATCATCAACATTCAATATACTCAAATTATTTTTATTCATCAGTCACATAATTTAAAAATTATGATTACATAATTAAATTTATTGTCTATGTGCAGTCATTGTTCAACACCATAAAAGTTCAAATCATTGCCAACAGCAATGCACAAGTTTAATTGACTAGCTACAAGGAATGTTAAGAAAACATGGAACTGAAGCTCACAAAGTAATAACAGTTCCACCAAGTCAGCCATTATAATTATTATTTCTATACATTATTATAAATTAGTTGCACTCCTATGTACAAAGCAGTAGTTACTGTAAGTTCCTATGTACAGAGCAAAAATAATAAGTTGTTTAAAAATAATATTGATGGAAAAGGAACAAATAAAATTTCTATGTATATTCATTGAGCAGATAACTACATGGTTATACTCTTGAAGACATTTTAGTGATTTCCTTAAATATAATGAGCAATAAATTAGTATATTGAGCATGTTTTATATACAAGGTGTATGTGGAGACAAAGAGAAGGGCGGAAGAGAGCCTATGAGGCAGTTGCGACACTCTCAGTATGTGAATTATTAAGGGGCGAAGTTTCAATGCACTGTTTGCTGTCTATTACAGGGGTGTTAGCTGGTTGGTTAAACCCATGACAGCAGCTATTGAGACAGAATTCAGCAAGACTGCTGCATACATGGCCCTTTCTCTTCCTAGCTAGATCTATATAACTGGCCTGCAACTACAATATAATAACATAACATAAGCATAATGCATTCAAAGTACTACATTACACAATATATAAGCCTACATTGTATACATTATGATATAATTATAATATACATGTAATATAATAACAGCAAAGTAATTTGATGGTAAAACCTTGTGCATAATATCACACACATGTAGTACATGTATATGCATCAAATAATATAGCAATGGAATGATGTAGAATTAATGTTGTTTTCTCAATAAGTGGTGATGGTGTTTCTATTGCAGTCAGTAGTCACTCAGAGAAATGAAATAGGTACTGACATACATGTATGTACATCGAGACACGTCATTCGGAAAATTTAATTTAGGTTTATGAATTTCCAATGTCTGAAGCATTGTATAGCAAATAGTTTGGAATAACAAGTACTATAGGCTATAGGGTAGTTTTCAATCAATAGCATAGACAAAGACCCTGGAAAACCCAAGTAATTGAATATTAGGCTACTTGTAGATATGCCCACACAATGGATATATCCATCAGTCCATAGCTATTCAGATACTGTGGAAAGTAAAACATCACATGGGAAGCAACATTGAGTCATGGATAAACCCGGCAAGTGGTGTGGCGTAGTGGACTTCCTGTGCGGGACTTCCTGTACACATGATAGCTATGTCTAGTATTTATCTCACAGGAAGGGCGCAAGTGATAGCATTGGAATGACAGTGCTTAGATTACAACACTGCAGAGCAAACAGCGTAGATAACTGTCTTCTGATGAAATACTAAGACATGATTTCAGTTTAATGGTGTAAGTTTGAATGTTAATATGGATAATGTATTTCAGTGTATTGCATAACACTATAAATATGCCGAATTCACACATGCCATAAAAACTGGTTTGCAGTGTGGAAAAAGAATACGCCAATAAAAATCAACCATAATTTATTTTTCCTGTATATTCTAATTATAACCACGTAAATGAAACGACAATAACAAGCATAGATTAATAGAGCCATTGCAACACGCCTACTTATATTCACATGCTGAGGTATGCAGTGTTCTGAGATATGCTAGAGATCTGCCTCATTCCTGGCTCAGATTAAGCTAGTCACGTATCACGCGTTCCTAAAGATAATTACAAACATGTATAACCTGTAGTTCATATTAATTATAGATCGTGTTAAGTATTTACCGGTTTATATGCAGATAACAGCTTCCTTGCGACATCTACAGAAAACCATTTACGTTGCCTCCCTATAGTTGTCCTCTCGTCCCATTGGTCTAGTTCGTCTTTAACTATCATTGCAAACAGCCACGTCTTTGTCCTTTTTACTTCATTCTAAAATAATCTCTCTCAGATATAACGGTATAGGTCTGCGTGTATGTGTATATACAATGTACATGTACATGTATGTAATACACATTGTACATGTACATACAAGAAATCCGGTTCATTTATCAGCATAGCTGTTATATATAACTGAGAGCTGATAGCACTAGTACACAATGTACATTTTGTCCAGATAGCCTATTTTGGTACTAATGCAACGACAAGTGTGTACAGTAGGTAATTACATACAATCTGGCATGGGATATCCATATTGTACACGTATATACAGTTATAAGGAACTACAAGATTTTCTTCAAGTGGAACTTGCTTACTGCACTCATTCTGGGGCAGACTAGAGAAAACACGTATTTACCATGTTGTTAGAAAGAGGGATCTGTCTGTCTTACTAAACGATGGCAAAGTAAATATAACAGTTTCTGAACCTGTACAACCAACCAATTATATGACTATAAGATGACACTCATATGAAGCTGGGAATTCGCTTACCACGACTTGACCAACAAAGCGTAGGATTTGACCTCTGACCCCACTCTCTTCCAGTACCTCCCTGTCTGCGGCACATATGGGGCTCTCGTTCTCTTCCACCGAGCCCCCTGGAACTATCCACCAGTTGTTATCAGGGGCGTAGTGTGTGCTCGTAATCAACAATACCTACAGAGAGTGACATTATTTCCTTACACATCAGAGAGTAATAATAAT
This sequence comes from Bugulina stolonifera, assembly GCA_935421135.1. NCBI lineage: Eukaryota > Metazoa > Bryozoa > Gymnolaemata > Cheilostomatida > Bugulidae > Bugulina > Bugulina stolonifera. The sequence continues at coordinate 9,860,095 of OW285189.1, forward strand.
AATAATACTAATCAGCTATATTAGCTAATCAATAGCTTCAACCATTCAATGGAATATTGCCAGGAAATTTCTACCTCATATATTTTAATAATAGTTTTTGTTGGAGTAGTGTTAAAAACAATTGAACCAATGTTTTGGAATTAGAATAGTTTCCAGACGTTCATGGTTACAGCATTACAGCCTTCTTACTGTATGGTTCGCAATAAGATGAGAATTTTAAAAATCTTCTCGAGGCCTACTATTTCCATGGCTGATATACATTTCCCTTATCCATTGCTGTGAGAATGAGATAAATAACTAGACGTATAAATCCTAATTTCACTGATCAAATAAAATCTGACGCTGACGCACTAATCACATACAGGGCTCACATTTCTCAAAGTTATACTGACACAGAGAAACTGCAGAATGTTAGGCTAGTATGTGACAACTGAAAAAATTTCTAAGATAATAATATCATCAATGTCATCAAGGCTACATCATTCTGCTTCACATAATTATGTTATCATTTCTATGTTTTGAGTATATTTAGCCGGCATTGTATTCTAACAAGCTTTGCTATAAAACTAGGAGTGTATGTTATCTTCAGCTTTATCTTTATCTGATGACCTTGTCAGGACAAACACATGCTCCACGCATGCATGTATCATCACATGGTCATCATAGATTCTTTGCCACACATACACATGTATGTATATGTGAAAGTGATAAGCCCTACTAATTGACGTTGATATATCAAAAAGATTTTAAAATTCGAAACAGGCTGGTTAAATAATTAAGGATGTCCTGAACATGTATTACTATAAATCTCAACAAAAACATGTATAATACAATCCTACATTCATACAATGATCGAGTCAATGTTTTCTACAGCTAGAAATAACCTCAGTGAACCAGTAGTCTGATCCTAGCCTAGCTCTAGATTTTAGCTGGCAGGTAAAATATGACCAAAGTACATGCTCATGTACATGCAGATAGTTACAGCTTTGGCATACTACGAGTATTGTAAAATCAATGTAATTCTTTTACTCTAGCAATAGGATTTACTTTAGACTTTAATGAGCTGTCGAGGACACCTAATAGAATCAGTATATGTAATCAATACATCATAATGTCCTGAGTCTGATAGTCTGTTGGTTTTCTATAGAGAGATACACTGGGTTTCCATGTTATTGATAAAAAATGCAATACACAGGGTTTACAGATTACATTGTGAGGCAGTAGTTGTCCGCCCATGGAAGTGAACAGTGAGTCACCTTTCAACCTAATCAAAGATTAGACCAAGGCCTATGTGTCTCTCAGTAAGTCTTGTGGGAATCTGTACACTAGTCAGGAAGCCACCCAATAACAGCTAGAAATAATACTACCCATCTATGTATCAGACTATCTAAAAGTTGACAGCATCGATGTTAGAAATCTTTGGTGTTGCGATTTATAAACACTGCATGTAAAAATCTTAAACTCCAGAACAGATGTACAGTGGACTGTTAGACACCAGCAATCACCAATGTGGCGAACCAGCCAAAGATAAACGGATGAGTAATACTTGGCTCCCATAACATCAACAGTTTGAATGACATCAATCCAGGATTTGAACTACTTTCTGGTTCACATAGAAGTAGACGCTTGTGTGACAGCAGCAAAAGTGTGTCCTTGATTGCATTGACTGGTTCACACATTGCAAATTGCCGCACGATACACCTTCTCGCATAAGCATTACCACTTAGTGTGAACCAACCATCAAATGCGATGCAAGCTTTCAATACATCCAAAATTTCCCACTTTGACTGATACTGTTACATAGTACTTAGTAGGTTCAGTAATGGTAATTTTTCTTTTTTTTTTACCACCATTAGGCCTGAATGGCTTTTGCTAATAAGTGTATAAAGCTCACCAATGAACAATCTAGTGTACATAGAGAATGGTGATCACCAAATGTATGTGGAGGTAATTGCCACTGAATGGTGTATGAATAAATTATGTTATGTAAACCTTGTCTTTAAAACAGCTGCACCCATTAGTAGACTGGGCTTCAATACATCCAAGAGAATGGGTATATAATCTGTTAATTCATTGAATTCTATGAGTCTACTATTAACACACCCACACGTTTTCGTGGAAGGCTGAGAACCCAGGTTATTCCCATTAGCAAAGCTACAATTATAGTCTAAAATGATCCCTTGGTGCAGGTACTCTGTTATGACTTGCATTCACATGCCTTGAGTAGAGCAAATCCTTGTATTGACTTTAACATTGCACAATGTGATATTATATACCATTGTTAGCTAAATATACAGCGTACCTATGTAAATGTTGTGTAACCAATAGTCTATTATAACTATAGCTTGCTAGTCTATAGCCTAGGTTCTATTCTCTTCAATTCAAAAGAACTGTTTGATAATTTACTGATGCTTTGCTGGTATACAATATTCATTCATAGCCCAAGCTGTGAAAAAACATACCTTCCGAGTCTTTTGAAGGAACAATATTTTAGGGGTTCAACCTTTTGAACTACATCTTCCTGTCTTCATGACTGTTGAAGGCAAGCCAGCAATGGCTTACAGAATAATTAAATTTAGAGCAATAAAAACCTGTATATACACTTGTTCGTGTAAGTACATGTATATGTTCAGCTACTAGTGTAAGTATGTTATGTTCAGCTACTGGTGACGTATCAACATAATATTATTTATAGGATTGCTTCTTTTTCATAGAACTGTAACGTTTAGCTACTGATTGCAGGAATTGTGCTGAAATATGTTCACTCGTTTATAATTCTAAATGATCAAATTACTACTAACCAACATTATACAGTATGATAAAATGGTTTATAGAATTTTAGTCTGTTCATCAGATTGACTTCTTTTGTATTTATCCCTTATCTTCTACAATAATATCTGCATAGAATATTGCATTTATGTATTCCACTACATGCACATTATAATTTAGTGACTTTCAATATAATGGTGTAATTATAGACCTAACAGACTTGATTATTGTAATTATTGTTTCAAATGCCACAGATTGGAAACAGTTCAAAAGTACCTTGGCATTGTTGACAAAGAGCATCAAAGCTGCACAGAATTAGAACAGCCTACTCTTGGAATACAAAGCGGTGAGAAAGTCTTGCAGAGAGAAAATGAATCCATTTATTGAAACAAAACTATTTTCCAGCTAGAAATGACATTCTAAAATGTCAAAAAATTCTTCATGTTCTTGAGGATGGCCCTAAGGGCATTTTGTTTAGCAAGGTGCAATAAATGTAGCCTTGAAATTGCACCCAGTAATCTAAACCAATAAGTGATTAGCTTATTTCAGTGTGGTAATTGGATTACTGGGGTTGATACGTAGGTAGGTCTGAGAGGAAATGTAATCAAAATATAATAGAAATATATGGTAGCCTACATACCTGATCTTCCTTCTCATCCTTGAACACTACACAAGCTGCTCGTTTCTTATAACCTTTCTCATCAAACGTACACTCCCCACTGCCTCTAGTTTTTACCATTTCCTTTCTAAACTGTAAACAATAATCAGTGTTGTTGTATGCTACTACTTAATTTATACACACTTGCTATATAGACTAGTAACATAATTATATGCAAAAGAAAGTGACCACTGAGACAGGTTTCAAATAAAACTACTAAAGATTAATTAATTAAAGATAATTTCTCAACTTTTTGACGACCTGGAAAAAGAAAATAGTACCTGAGTAGATTTCGTACCATCAACAAAATGGCACTCATATTTGTATTCATATTACAGCCTAAATATTGAAGCTTTAAACAGTATAAACCATATTCTATGGCAAGAGTAAATATCCACATCAGTTGTACTACTGTTGATGTGAATATATAATAATATTTCACTACATTCACATTGTGTAATTAGTAATTATACCAGAATACAACAAGAACTATGTTGTTATCATAAGATGCATATTATGTAACCTATACCCATGAAGTTAAAATTAACAAATGTGATCCAGGCGCTCATTATCGGACATCGTGCGCACGTAGTCCTCAGATTTGAAGGGCTCCTACCAGTGCAGGGGAAGTAGTAGAGCTAGGGCAATAATTTTCAGTATAGACTTTCGTCTAATCTGTAAATTTGAACTCTACTACTTCCCCTGCACTGCTAGGAGCCCTCCAAATCTGAGGACTACGTGCGGACGAGGCCCGAAAATAAGCTCCGTAAAGATACTTTACGCCTACAGCTACCGGCAGTTTGCCAATCTACATGTAGCAAAACGATCAACAGCATACATTATTAATACACAATATAAAAATACAGCATATTAACCTTTATTATATGACATTAATCTAATATTCTAATTAGTTACTTACAGAAGTAATATAAATGTAACTATTACAATATTATTATTATAAATAATATGCTGGATTTGTATGCTTTAAAGAAACACCCGTGATCATTAATGATTAGAGTCAAACAAATTAAAATTTTTAGATTCAACAGAGTCACTGTCAGTTTTAAACTGTCTAGAAATTGGTCAAGGGGACATGCCACAGAAAAATTGGTTGGTCAGTTGGGTCATTCTTTCCATGCGATGATTACACAGCATCAACATGGTTATTTACCTGAGAGTAGTTGGTGGCAATTATTGCTCTGCAAGCTTTTTGCTGCTTATAACTTTTTCTTTAAGGTCAATAGCTCGCGGCAAAAAGTTGTTGTGATAATGGCCTCTATTTCCTATTTGCTCAGATTGTCTTAGGTTGGCTGTAAGATTGAGAGCTAGTTTGGATGTAATGTTGAGGGACACTCATTACTCATCAGCTAATCATACACATGACATGACATGACATTCTTTCCCCAATAGAATATTTTTATCAAGAGGTGAGCTTTTGCTTCTTGCATGTTTGCATTAGGGATAGGCCTATTAGACCGAGTAATTTCATATTCTTACCCAAGTCTTCTCTTTTCATACGAACAACATCAACATAAAATAATATCATATTATATGAGTAACGTAAAAGTTGAAAACAAAAGTGGTGACTCGCTAACTACACATTTATATTCACAATAATTATGATCATCTCATGCCATGCTATGTTATAACTGTAATAATACTTATATATACTCAATATTATTATCACAATTATAACATCATTAACAATATAATAATTGTATTACATTATGATCACATTTTATTACGATATAGCAAATATGATATTGTTATTGTATTAATATATTATTATTATTGTTATTATTATTATTATTATATTACAACATTATTATTTTATGGTATAATTTAATATTAATAATATTAAATTATACCATAAAATAAAAATACAATGTTAAATATAAATTTTATATTTTTTAATTTTATCATTTTTATCTTTGTATTTACATAGTTTTATCTTTTCTTTTAATCATTATAATTATGATTATTAATTATATTATAAAATAAGTAAAATTAAAAATTAATACTTTATTAATATTAACAAATATATATTATAATAATTATTATATATTATTTATATATAAAATTAAATACAGTGTACATACATGTAGCATTATAACTACCATACTATACTTATACTATTACGAAAAAATGAGCGACACAGCGGATGTGGCCTTGTTCACTTGCCTGATTAAAGTTGAGATTGGACTGAGTAAGCAATATATCACTGAGAGGAGAGGTTTATTCAGTGAGCTGCTGAAAAATATGCAAGAAACTGCTTGTTGGCGTTGTATCCCAACAGTTTTATCCTCGACACCGACTCGATGCAGCAGAGCATGCGTCTTTGTTTATAGGACATACATGCAAAACAGCCTATTATACCGGTCGGAAGAGGCTGGTAATACATCTTTGTTCTTATTGGATTAGAATCACAGAAATGAAATTCTATTGGTGGATGCGCCAACATAAAACTAGCGAGTCGACTCATTAGTCCACTGTACTAGATGTTACAAAGGAGTTCATTGGCATACGAAATGTTAATTTTTCATTATTGTGTCACCATAGAAACTTCAGTAGAGGCCAAAGATGATCAGCAGCCAACCAACTAAATACTTATTTTTTATCTAATTTTAAACTGGTAAAATGCAACTTTATTTATGAAACCATTTTTTATTTTTAAATCACTCAAAAATATATTAATTTTCAGTGCCATGTTTGTAACATACTTCACTGTTGGTAACCACTACTCGGATAGTTATAGATGTAGATGACTCAAATATATTATGTCAACATAGACCCACTATCTTTGATAGATCTACGGCTACAAAGAGCTAAACAAACTAAGTTTAGCGCGCGTTCTTTCTCGGAAATAAACGTGGCGGGATGTTTTTATGATATTGTAGGATGCCAGATAGTTGTGTTCAAGGAACGATATTTATTTTTATTGTATGTTATTATAAACTAGTCTGTCGAGTAGTAGTGAAGCATGAAATAGAAATCCCATTCACTTTTATTGGTGAACGTCTATTACGGGAGATTTTAATGTGTTTCTGACAAATTTAGAATCTGTTTGTTTTGAATTATTATTATTATAACTTAACTATTCGTAGCTTTGTTAATCTGAAATTTTATATTAATCATTTCATAAGATAATTATTATTTAGTTATTCAATAATTATATTTAATAATTGTTCTAGTTTAGTATATTCTATTGCTTTTATTTATGTTTTGTTATTATTTTATTAAATTGTAATTATTCTATTCTATTCAATTATTTCAGCCATAATAATAGGTAATTTTCTGCTTTCCTACACTAGCACAGTCACTCACTAGTAGAGTATGCAAATGCCATAAATAGTGATACTCATACTCGATACTGATACTTACTCACTGATACTGTATCTTATAGGCTTTGGGATTCCGCAATGAACAAGGCCATTGACTCAATAGAACTACAGTAAATTTGTTGGCTCATAGGTACATGTACATTGGGTCTCCGTAAAATTGAGATTTTACAATTTTAGGTAAATTTGGAACAATAATGTCAGCAAATGCAGAACATGTAAGTAAGAATGAGCTACGGGTACGCTTGCACCCGTTATTGCACCAAGTCAGCGGATCTACATTCATGTTCAGGTTTAATAACGACACCTTATGCAAACCTCTTTGTGACAAAGAATACCAATTTTATAAACTTATACCTGAGAGTTTAAAAGAATTTACAGCTAAATACAAAGGTGCGTATCGACTACATATACATTACATGCAGGCCATTACATTATAGAATGAAATATAAAATTTAAATGCAATATTGTGATGTCTTGTACAACACTGTCTTGCAGAGCATGTATGACACCACCAATGTTTGATTGTTAAGTTATATCACAGTAATAAGTGTAAAGTATTGTTTATGAACCAGTCATTTGCTTCATTTTGTAGGATCTATAGAAATGCAGGTAGAGGAGAGTCCGGATGGATTAATATACTTCTATGGAGTTGTCCCCCTTTCTAAAGTAACATCGTTAAATCTTGATACAAGTATAGCTGTTACAGGAAGTGAAGAAGGGAGAGCCGGTAGCCTTACCTTACAGTCATTACATACCAGCCATATAGACTATATACAGCAAGATGAGTATGTACCATTGCAAATATAATATACATTTGTACATTGTATACATGTAGGCCAAATACAAGCTTATATAGCCTACCCGTGTACAGTAATAGTGGTAAAATGCACCAGTAATAGTTTATTCGCTCCATTATTTAGTTAGAATTTGGAATTACCCACAGTATTGGGAGATTTCATATCGTTTGTTTTAAATGCTCATTTTAACAACAACTCAAAGAGCTGCAGTATCTAAGGAGTAGAAAGCGGAGATCATGTTTGTCTCAGTTGGGAGTTGTCATACTAACAACATACATGTACAATGGGAGACAAGCTCATCTTTCAGCTATAAAAAGATTAGAAGGGCTGCTAGTGACATGTATTATATATTATTTTAATTAAATACAAATTGGCGTCATTCAGAGATTAGTTTTTAGCTGAGACGATATGAATATAACTCGTTTTCTAACCATTTGGCAGAACAGTGGGCACACCCGAGTCGCCGCTGTTTCTTCACATTTTAAAAGATTTGGTTATTTTATTTCTACTTCTTACTACATATCCTTGATGATGACTCACTCAATGATGAAGTTGGAGTCGTCTTCCCTTTGGTTCATTTTGGAATATGGGTATTTAACAGCCAATCGTAATGAAGACCATAAAATAATGATGTGGTACTAGGGCTATGTGTATTGAAAAGTATAAAATTTGCTAAATTGAACGGAATACAATTCTGAAATTGTTAGTGGAACTACATTAGGTAGTGAATCTTTCTTCCAATCAATTACTATCTTCAACAATATATTTAAGCTAGTATTATCTTCATTATACACGTTACTGTATGTATATTTACCTTGCATACACACTATACATCAACTACTCACTGTTTGGGAATTGTTCACTCATTAATATACTCTTTGCATTTGTAGTCTGCGGTTAAAAAGAAGTGGTTCCATTGAGATAAATGAAGATAGTTTGGGCTGCTATGATAACCCCCATACCAAATTGGAAGCAGGGAAAAGATTAAACCAGAGAATAGCTAATCTACTAGATAGTAAATCACCACATAGTATGTTGTTACATTAAAATTATACGGTAGGCCTACATGAATTCTCCTGTATGCTGTATGCATATGTGATGTAGCTGTTCATTACATTAGTTAATCTGGAACTTTCCAAGTTATGTCACCAATGCTGAGTTAGTTAACTCTATTCTAATCTATAAAGTTTATTCTATTGTACAAGGTTTTTTCCCTCTTTAATCTACAGGGTTCATTCTACTAGAAAACTTGGTATCTAGCTACGATAGGCCGTCCATACTAGACCTGAAGATGGGCACACGTACTCACGGCGATAACGATGATAAGGCGAAAGTAGGCAGGAAACAACGTCGCTGTGACAAGTCCACTAGCAAATCTCTCGGCGTCCGACTTCATGGAATGCAGGTATGTTCATCCACAAACACAACCTTAGATGTTTTGGTTGACCATGTTGTTCTAGGACTAGCTAACAGTGTCTCCTTAGTATAGACTATAGGATTTCACACACATAATTATGTGATGTACCCGCTAGAACATAGGGTAGTATATTCAGAGTGACTCTGTGTGTATAGTTGAATTGGTCGTTTATTATTTTAAACCCGCGATCAAAAGCTAATAAATGGAAATTGCACGTCTGGTTATACCTATACATGTAGCTGTTGTTGTGTAAGAAACTGCTTCGCAATTATTATAACTAATCTTTATGTTATTTTATTATATTTTAGAAATACAACCTGACTAATGGTAAATTTGAAACGCTGACCAAATATCAAGGCTTAGAGCTCACTGCTGATCAGTTTAGAGATCAGATTGCTGGGTTTCTGTGCAATGGTACAGAGTTACACAGAGACTTAGCTAAGCCTATACATGACAAGCTGTGCAGGTTCTACAAGTGCGTATCACAGCAGGATACAATGAGATTCTACTCAAGCTCACTACTTATAATATACGATGGTGTCCACACCCCCACCCGACCTAGTGGTGTAGATGTTAGAGCTGTAGATTTTGCTCAGGCTATATATGACCATTCTCCGCCACCAGAAGATGGGGCGAGGCACAAGGGGCCCGACAAAGGTTATCTTATGGGATTACAAACACTTATTGATATATTCTCTAGTATTTGTTCAGCCGAGAGTCACAATTAGTTACTCACTTCACCAACTGCATACAATGTTTACATGTGAGTCAACTCAACTTCCTCCCTGATATCTTGCCTGATGGACATTTTGACCAATCAAGATAGTTCCATGAATACTGTGGTTTTTTAAGGGCACTACTATTATTCACTCTTGTTGTGTCTTATCAACATTAAATTGAAATGATACGTGGAACCAAGGCTAACTTTGAAGGTCGCACTGATTATTCTTTCCGCTTTGGTAAGGGGACATTTGAAAAATTCCATCTCAGCATACTCACAATTTATATACTCCAATTAGTCAATTATATCAACTTCATATTATTAAGGTTTACCAAATTGCTTTAGAGATGCACACCGTGTATTCTAAACGTAGTGTGTTATATTTATATGCATTACATCTGCTATACAGCATTGCTATCCTACTATACAACTTAAAAATAATATATGTATGTAATAATATAATGCTAGCTTATCTAACCTAATCAACGTTTATAGTTGTCAGTCAGTCATTGATTCTTGTGCAAATGATCTCATAGGCTGTTTAACTAACCAAGTTATATTTTTATTCTTGTCTTATTCTCAGTTTTTATCCTACTAAATATACCAACCTCTTATAATAGTCTGAGTTTGTAGCTAAGCAGATATTCCTGTACTTGCTGATACTGAGATACATGTACTTACTACTAAAATACTCTTTTATAACAATAATTATGTATTATTTTAATATATCAAGGAGTCTAACAAGATTGTAAATAAAGTTGTATTTTAATTTACTTGATGTAATGGTCAGTAGTTAATCAATGTAATTATATAATAATAATAATAATGCAGTTCGTATAGAGTGGTCCGTTTTTATATTGTTCGAATTCCTTAAGATTCTGACATAATATCCAGAAATTAGAAAAATTAACCACTGGTGGTAAAAGAAAATGGTACAATAACACTTTATATAATAACACATTGATGAAAAGTTACTGGTGCCATAAGTGGGACCAACTGGTCCGAAACTAGTATATATATTACACTTCAGCTGTTCTAACATAAAGTAGCATCTTTACACCACACTTTGCTGCCTGCTGATGTGTCAGACAATGGGAAACAACTCCTGCCCACAGGACTTGGGCAGCAAATCTCCGTACTCTTACAGTTATCCTGTATATTAACTTCCTGACAGCTGACTGTTTGAATGAGGAGTGCTCTTTTCTCTAACATGTCTGCTAGCCCACTTAGACCTCGGGCTACTAAGGAATTTGTTGGAAGGGTGGAACACAGACCAGTTGGAGCATCATCTAATGGCTACGTTAAATAATAATGGTACTTGCTGCATTATTTATTGTAACAGAAACATAACGGGATAATTCGATCAAGCATGTACTTCATAATAGGCGATAGCTAGATTTGCTCATGTTCGGAAGTTGTCACCTCCCTATTTGTCTTCCAATTTTACCTATCTTTTAATTAATAAACCATTTGGATAGTAAAAGTTGAACAGAAAAAGAATGGCGAATTGGGAGAGAACAACTTCTCATTAGCCCATAGAATAGAATAGACTATGCTAACAACAAAGTATACAGTGCAGACACAGCTAGTAATATTTGAGAAATCTGCAGACCACTGTGACTCTACCTAACACTGTTCTATCATCTGATCATATCAAAACCTACTGTCTGCCAAAACTAATCTGTCATCGTCAATTAATGGACTAATCATAATCCCTGGTTATATGCTACAGCTGGTGTTCATGAGCCATATCTAACTGTATATTATGATTTCTATATCCTGTGTTAGACTGGGGCTTACCTTAGATGATGGAGTGGGTGGGGGTGGTGGCTTGGTAGGCAGAGTGGTCTTGGTTTTTGGACTATATACCTATAACATCAGGTAAAACCTATGTTATTACATTTGTACCCAACCCATGTATGTTACCATATATACTGCACAGTAGATGAACATACAATTCAAATGTTTTAAACAGTGCTACATGTATTTGTCTGTTAGATTTCTGTAATATTCAGTCTAGAAAAATAACTTACCAATGAAGACTTGGCAATGCACACAGATAGAAAGTTGGTCGTACAGCAGAGTGAACTTGGCTTACAGTCACCATTGCTCTCACAAGGGATAAACTGGAGCATTCTTGTCTGAACTTTACTGCTCTTTCTAATGTAGTTCTCACAGTACTGTCTCCCATCCTGTTACAGATTAACAGATAAATAGCTGCAATTACTTCGCCTATTTATTGTTTATAATGATTTTCTAAGACTTGTTGTTGGTTTCGAAGTTGTGCCATAGTTTGGGTAATATTGTGTGGAGTTTATACAAGACTGAATTTAGCCAGAAGCACAGTTTTGCATGAACTGTACACTTTTTACATACATGTACATGTATAGACCTTCTTGTCAATTGCAGAGTTTGCAATTTGTATAATAAACATACAAAGACGCTACATGTACATAAGATGTTATTACATGTATACGCGAGTACATTGTATATATTATTATATTATACCTGTATATATTATATTATATTATATTATATTATATTATATTATATTATTATTATATTATATTTTATTAGATTATATTATTATTATACTGTATTATATTATATTATATTATATTATATTATATTATATTATATTATATTATATTATATTATACATGTATTATATTATGTTATATTATATTATATTATATTATATTATCTTATGACACATACTAGAACACCTACAATGTATACATAAAGATGTTATGTACATGTATGTGCATGTGTATTTGCTATTCTACTATTTCCCTTATGATAATATATTGATAGTGCGGACACCATATATACAAGTAACTACTGAAAGAGAGAAAAGTGCCCATGTGTACCTCCTCTGAGGCCTGAAGAAGACGTTTCAACAGACTTTGTAAAGTCTCTTCACCTTGACCATCGGCCTCGACTTCCACAGTCACTAAAATCTGCAAATATTATGATTTTATAATATACATTGTGCAGATATACATGTATATAGAATGTATATAAAATATGTTTGTGGAAAAAAGGTATATTTATTGTTGCTACAGTTTTTGTTTCATGATATCACGTACTAATATGTTATGAACATATTTTATAATCTGCTCAGTTATTAACCTTAGGGCACTATTATATATTTGTATTTTGTATAAATACATATACATGTAGGTGTACATATATAATTATATATACTAAGAAGAAAGAAAAAACAGTTGTTTCAGAATATGTATTATAAGAACTAAAAAATTAAAAAAGTTATTGCAGCACAGTATACAGTTATTTGTTCTAACTTGATAGCAACTGATATAAAGTGAAGCCTACATTACACATATACATGTAATATTAAAAATTTCTAGAGTTTCTTTAAAAATATTTACCACCACAAGTAGAATAATGCTTCTCATCGTTGTTGAGTAAATATCTCCACCTGCTCCTTCTGTAATGAAATGACAATATTTTATGTTTCAATGACATATTTATGAATTAATGTATATAAACATTAATGCATTGGATTTTGATATTCTATCAACTGATTGGATAAAAGAGTCTAAAATCTTCGCCATGTTGTCTGAGATAGTTGTAATGGTACATTAATTACCACGGTTGATGAAATATGCCAGTGTTGTTCATACAATAGAATATTATATAAGATTAACAGTCTCCGACTGATATAATCAGGAAAGACTTGCAGTAATGCTTCGATTGATCCGTCATGCTGTATAAGGCGGTTTACCAAGCCATGACAGACGCTATAGCTTACATTCTACAGGAAATACAGATTGCTGGTAATTGCAAACAGAGGTGCTCCAGCCATGCTCTGCCTAGGTTGTGTAACAAGGTGTATGTCATGCTATGCTGAAGAAAGAAAAGCACACAAATGCATTGTTGGGTGAGCATTTTGGTGGCAGGCATCAGACGCTAAGCTATGATAAACAAACTATGCGGTGAATATGGAGTGATGACGTGGTGTGATGTAGGCTATCAATCAGGGAGCCATATTTTCATTCTTGTTTTCTGCTAAAACAATAGTGTGTTCGCTCATCTATTAGCCAATCATTGCCAAACAAATTGCTTCAAAACTGCTGCATGCACAGTTCGAGCATTTGGTAAGCGTTGGGCTCAGCTTCGTGTTAAAGTAGTTGTAGCTCCGACACTGAAAAGATGCTGCTACACTCCACAATTCTCATTTCTCTGTTTTATTTGGAATAAAACATACTTGTAGAAAACTCCGAGTGGAAACACCCCATGTTCTGTTCACTGTACTAGGCGAATAGGGATCTTAGAGGCCTCAGATTCACACCCCAGTCAGATATGGGCCACTTTCACAGATTTGGAACCCAGTCCCTGGCAGCTCAGTGACAAATTCCGTGAAGAAAAGAAAAGATAGTATATACATGTAAAACGAATGGTCAAACCCCTTAACACCCTTTAACTCATATTATACGATCATATTAGGGCATAGGGCACCATGTGTCACCTAGGGAGAATTATACCATCTGTAACGATACTGCAAAGTGTATTTACTGAACATGCACATGACACAAAATATTGTACATGTAATCTATCATACAGGCTATCTTCTATATCCATAGCTTGAATTGTTTATAGTACATGTACTAGGGTCAATGTATTGTTACACAAATCAGTTCGATTGTTTGCCAAGAGGTAAGAGCTATACTAAGAGCCCATATTTTGTTTCGGATTACCCAAATCCCTTTATTTATTAGTGTTACCTAATGAAGTAAAACCAATATGTATCATGTTGTACCAACAGCTGCTACTAGAGACTATAAAGATATTTATCTATAGGTATGATTTTAGGCAATGAAAATTGAAGATACATAAATATGTTTAGTTCTTCAAATGCAGTAAAAATAAACGGTAATGAAGTGTGAATGAGCAATTAAGAGACAATTTCAAGGCATTTGATACGGATTAGCAATATTAGGATAGATTAATCCCAAATTTTTCAACTTTATATTTCCACCCTCCATTCTTCTTTCTAGTATTGTAATGATATACTGTAGCATGTTATCTGAACACATCTCTACTCTTTCACCCGGCAAACTAAAGCGAAGAAGTAAAAATAACTCTAAGAAGAGAAGAGACATAGAGATTAGGAAAATATGGCGTTTTTGACAGGAGATGCCATATAACTATCGAGATATTGAATAGAACAAACTCCCAACATTGCTAAGTATGTAAGAATATCAAAGTGATGAATATGGACCACATGTATGATGAACGACATAAAGCACAGCTACTTACAGTATAGTATGTCATTGAATGATTGAGCATGTAAATTTATATACTTACATACAAAGTATACACAACTATGAGGTCAAGAATAAATGCTTTTATAGGTCACGCATGCAGGCAGGTAATTAGAAAGAATATTGATTTTTAATAGAGATTTCTTACTCATACTGACCTAATGTAAAACTAATTGAAAAATAGATTGTACAAAGTACATAGAGTACAAAATTACTAACTAAAACCACTATTGCGTGAGGGAGGAATTCAGCTAATGGTCCTAGATTTATATTAATTGGTGACGTATATATAGGTAATAGCTACAGCAATGGCAACAAAAACAGCAACATCGACAGAAATACCGACAGCAAGAGTACAATTTGACATGCCTAGGGTCAACTACATACAGCAGAATGTTTTATTTGGGATCTGGAAATGCAAACATTGGACGGGAGATTACCTATGATCTCCTCAATACCGACATGGGAAAGCTTCAGTCATTTTAGTCCTTAGTGCTCCATGCTTTTTACTGTAATGTGAAGTTGTCCCAGCCTGCTTCAAAAATAGAAAGAAAAGACAACTTCGTAATTGATGTCATCTAATGTACTAACTCTTTAGTATACACGTATATAGGTCTGGTTTATGTGTGTGGTTAGTAGCTGCTTAGGCTCTTTTAGCCACTTTTCCCTTACCAGCCATGAGCAAGCAACCCAACCCAAGTAAAATCATCAAACTGTCCAAACACGAAACCAATGAAAAATGGAAAAATTATTTCACTATAACTTTTGTTGAAGAAATAAAGAAAATGAACTGATGACATTGTCTTTAGAGGAATAGAACTACTTTGCACATCAGACACCAGAAAGGTCACCAGTCAAATGTGGGTTATAAGAAAGAGAATGTAGAAAAAATATTGAGAGAGTTGTAGAATAAAACACTTTCAACCGATCAACCTCGAGGAAGTTATACTCTCTCAAAAATACTTATTCTCATTATCATTAGTAACCTTGTAAGCATGTAGATGTCTATAGATGATTTGGGTGTTTACATGTAATTGTAACTATAATGCCTATAAATTCATGTGTAGTTTAGAATTTTGCCTTTCCTTGCACAACTAGTCTTCAAATATTATTGATACAGTGTCATTACTTTTTATAAAAAAGTTATCAATTGCATAGAAATTTCGGTTTTAAGCAAAAATTTACAATTTATAGAATTGCCATATTTTATTATTACTCATCACTAAAATAGTTACAAACTGTCCAAAAATTATAAATTGCACTAATATATTTCTGCTAAAGATAGGTATATTTACAAGTACATACTGTTAGAATCACAGCTAATACCTTTACAATGTCTAAACAGTTTACTAAAATACTAGGTAATATAACAACCCTGGAATGAATTCAGACAGTTCGAAAATCGGTCAAGTAAAAAAAGTATTATAGAAGTATTATATAATATGATACAATATACATAGTATTCTTATTTATACTATAATATTGTCTGGCTATAATAGAACTGAAAAATAAAAAATATATATTATTTGAATAGAAAGGTGGCGATTCTAGTATATAGGAGATTATACAATATAAACAACACACGGCTAGAACAACATTGTACACATATGTATTGTATGTGTAGTGTAAATGCTATGCCAACACTAACAGTGTGCTAG
This sequence comes from Bugulina stolonifera, assembly GCA_935421135.1. Taxonomy (NCBI): domain Eukaryota; kingdom Metazoa; phylum Bryozoa; class Gymnolaemata; order Cheilostomatida; family Bugulidae; genus Bugulina; species Bugulina stolonifera. The sequence goes on from OW285189.1 coordinate 9,876,744, forward strand.
CTATAAAATAGAATAGTGTATTAGGTCATGTGAGATTAATTCGTCTCTATAGTTGGATTTCCCAAACTACGAAAGGAGTAATAATATACATCTTAGTCTGATCTCTAGATGTAGCGGTGGTGAACTGGCTACTTTACAATGCAGCTACTGATGTTTATGGGGTACTTCAAAATAATGCATATAGTTTAGATAACTTTAGAGTTGTGTGCCCTTGATGAATGATTTAAATAGAAAAGACAACTCCAAGTTTGAGCAAAGTAGTTATAAGTAGATCAAGTTTTAGTACAGCATATTGTCTTGCTGATGTACACTTCACATCACCTACATGTACCACACCACCACACATCACTGTAGCTGTATATACATATATAAGAGATCACCAAATAATGTGACCAGTTTAACAGGGGGCCCCATATGACGACCCGTAACTTGGTGAGTATGTCATATAGCTGGGATCACTTCTATATGGGTTAGTATCAACATAGGCCGGTGGGCCATCGTAGGTAGGTGGACCTTCATCAAGCATTGTTTCATCAAAGGCAGCAATAGGTTTTCTACTTCTTGGTCTATCATCTATTACATCAGCATACTGTCCCATATTTCCCTGTAAACATACAAACATTATAGCCATTATAATACTAGGCCTACCAGTAATACAACACATTATATTCAAATATCAACAGGGGAGTGATAAATGTTCAACTGATTCGTGACCAGAATAAATACTAGTCCCAGAAATGATACACATGTACAAGATAGAGACAATACTCTCAGTATTGTTATATGTAACCTACAGTGTTTACAATAATAATAGTCAGCAAACAGATTGAGCACTGCAATGTCTGTTGACATGTTGACAGAGACAACACCAACATGGGAAATGTTCTTTTAGTAAATAAACCAAGTTGGAGAAAGAGAAGTGCAAGAGTCTAGATGTGTGGTGAAGATATAGAGTAGATAAATATTGAAAGTCAATTTAGTTTTGAGCATTGACTCAGATTGATAACAAATCAATTCATTAAAACAATGAATAAATTAAATACAATGGTATTTGGTAGCCAGCTGCCTAGTATACAATGTGTGAGTAGATTTAACTCCTGGGACTTGGGACCACTTATCAGAGTTGAGTCTCTGTCTACATTCACATCTCTCAGTCATAAGCAAAGTATTCTTATAGCCTGAGCAATCCAGCAGGATTATGCTCAGGGAATATGAAAAGAGTTGATACAATGGAAGCCAAGTGCTGTATAAATTATAGTTTGATACCATTGTTCTGTAACAAAGGCAAACCAACAAAAGCTGATACTCAAGTTTATGGAGCCTCAAGGGAATAATAGTTGAAACAAGAGCTGGGGTCATTCACTGAGTGTGTTGTGTACCTACGTGAGCCCCTGTGTTATGCATTTGGGGCCAGATTGGTGACTTTGAGCAAAAAAACAGTCGAGAAAGTAAAAATTGCTGAAGCCTCAAGGCAAACCAGTTGCCAACTAGAATGCCCTTTCCAAATAGTGACATCCCCTACAGGGGCAATGGCAGTTGGAGTGGAGGTTTTACCAGCGGGGTTTATTGTCCAGTCTCAACCTACCACAAGGAGATATTTAATAAATAGAATGTCTCTGGTACCACATCATTCAGTGCTCAGATGCAATAGATCTAGAATTTGCGACTGTTCGAAAATTTCGGTTAGAAACAGGACGTTCTGAAAACTTTTGAGCCCCAACTCTATACAAATGTTTTCGGAACGTCCTTTTTTTAACTGACATTGTTGAAATGTCCCTTTACCATTAGATCTCAATAATATTATACTGCGAGGGTGTAGTATTATTCATAAAAATTAATCAAAGTTAGTAAGACAACTACGGAGGCACAACCCATTTTTTACTGACATTCATATTAACGTAGAAGGACAAAAACAACTATAGATTCATCCCTCTCCACCACAATACTAACCTTCTGCATTACCACAGGACACACAGCTGATCTGACAGCTCATAGTACAGGCAAACAGGCAGGTGATCATATCAGAGGCAGGTAATCAATTTGTAAAAACAATTCAATGAATTTGCATTATAACTTGGAAATATATTCATGATTTGTCAATCCATACTTCAGTATGAATAGAAAGGTAATTTCCAAGGCGAAAATTATAACAATAGTCAGTTCTGAGTCATGTATGGAAACAAAAGGAAGAACCAGTAGTAAAGGGCCAAACTACCTCCAGACTCATTATACCCTCATTAGTAGGGTTACCACAACAACTGCATGTAGTTAAAGTCTTAAAATAAATTATTATTAGCATTGTTAATTGCATGGGAACTTTATCAATCTCCATCTATATCATGATAGTCTCATATCGTTTAACAAACAATTATGAAGATTACAACTTCTCAGATAACATATACCTTGATTTAAATTTTACAACTACAATTTATTTTTCTGTTTCATGAATGATGTTTGCCTATATCTATTATTAATGGTACATTTGCAGCTGCTGTAACTAGATACAACCAACAGACTGATGGTCATGCAAATCTCACGGCAGCCATTCCCAGATATTTCTATATTCTTGAGTGTACAAGTAGATTAAAATTCATATTATTGAGTGGGGAATTCTTTGTCTACTTGATATTAACATATTACAATATACTTCACAGAATAAAGGTAGATAGTTAAGTTTCAGTAATGTATGGCTTAACCTACAGCAAGTAGGTCAGTCGACTGCTGCATCCAACAATTCATAGCAATGATTAATGGCGCAATCAATCAGTGGTGGAAGTCGTCTCTCCGTGTAATTGCACACTATTGTCACGAACTGAATGTATGGAGTTAGACAATCCATCACCAGTATTTTTATGGCAACTGATAAAGCTGAATGCAACTCTTGTCTAGATGAAACGGTATGGCAGACTTGCCAGTCAGCCATGGTGTGTGTGTGTGGGGAGATAACTCCTAAGTTTAACTGCAAGGGTATATTATATGATGCTTTCTAGTTGCTATTCCAGCATACATGTAGTTCAAGGCTACTTCACCTACCAGCTGTGAATAAAATGAAATATTATAAATACAATCTACTCAGTCACTGTCTTCTAATATATTATACTACTTACTGGCCAATGGCTGTCATGACTTATTCTGGCTAATTTAATGTATTAACTTTCTAAAGGTGAGCAGATAAGTGGTAGATTGATTTTAAAGAGTTTCTAACTTGATAACCTGACAACTCAAGTAGCTCAGTGTACACAGATAAATGTCTCGCATGGAAATGAGGTGGAAATCATGGCCTTATGACTAATAATACATACATATGTACAGGTATATACTATATTCTATACAGCTTCTGTTCTGTTAGTTATAAGACTACATATTTTTTGAAGTACTTGGGTAAGAATGGTGAATTAATTAACGGCTAAACTGCCCAGTGAAGAATAAGATAAGTTTCAAATTTGGATCAACAGTAGTACCACTTTACTTATGATATTTGGTAAGTACACATCAGTACACATGTAGGTACATGTAGTTGTAGGCACATGTAAGTACACAACTTTGTGTGTTTTTGCATGAAATACTTCTAGGCTCCCTACATAAAAGGTTAAGGTGTAGTTATTGTAAACTGTAGAGAATTAGTTAAACAAAGATACCAAAAGTCAATATTGAATATTACTTTATGATAATTATAATTTATGCCTGTTTGTATTGATCTAGTAAGGCATTGTTCTTTTGAATACTGACCAATAAGTTGGAGAGGAATCATTGATTCCCTCTGTTTTAGATATAACCAACAATAGAACTGCTCACAGAATTGTGACTCAGCCAGTTGAACAGGTTGAAAGGTAAATTGACAATAATCAAAAAGACAAAAGGTCCAGATGAACACAGGTCACAGACAATACTGTTCTTTTAGATATTTTGATAATACCAATTTTGGGAAGGAATACATGTACTTATTACAAAAACCACCTGCATTGTGAAACTGTAGGCTTACCAATTCTCCCTGATTCTACAGGAGACCTCTTGACTTCCAACTCAAGTCCTATTATCCTACCTTGCTCAAACTGGACACTCCCACTGAAAGGCTGAATCTACCAGATTTTTACCAGTGGAACTTGGCAAGTCTGCCAGGAACTGTTTTGTTAATATTGATTGTAACTTTAAAACCTTCTCCACAGGAACCAAAGATATCAAACTGGCAATATTGAATCAGTAATATATGGAAGCAACAGCATCGGGCCAATTATTATGTGGAACCAAAGCTAACTTTGAAGGTAGTACTGACTATTCCTAACCTGGCATCTCAAAGACTCTACCCTTGCAAATCACCTACTCTCAAACCAAACTTCCTGCCAAACACAATACTTAGTTTTGAGAACTTTCCAAGAGAGGCCTGGTGGGTTGTAAGAGGTGTGTAACCTACAGTATATTTCTACTACTCTGCAACAATTGGAACTAGAAACTAAATGCAAACTAACTGTATTGGAAAACTATGCTGAATATGAGAAGCGACTTTATTTGAAGGTAAATATTGACAAACCCCAAGTAATTAGAATCTACTGCGTATTACTAGTCAGCAGCCTATTCATAGGGAGATTCATATCCGGAGAGTCTCTGTAGAATTGTTAGTCACACCTTACAAACAACTAGTCAGCGTATAAACTGTTTAGTCATGCTGTATAGTGAGACATATTTATCCGAATACAAATTGGAAATCGCGAACATGTAGCCAATGCTACCTGTGTCACCAGGTGTGTCTCCAAAATGAAACAGTTGAACTGGCTGGTGAAACATTTAACTCCGACTAGCGATGCCTGTTGGAAATAGTGTTATGCTATTGCAAGCATATAAAATACATACACGTATTACGCAAAGGATACTGCGTAGGTAAGCATGATTATTTGTGATGAATCACATGTTGGGGAGAAAATCAAGGAGCGTATCCAGAGATGGAATGTAACAACCAGAGGCTAGAGATTAGCTAGCCGTTAGCCTCAGAAATTCCAGTGGTAACTTCAGTAATAATCACATATAACAAAGAGATTGGAGAAAGTTCAGCTGAGCAGAAGAGGCAAGAGAACATTGAAACCGATCCATCTACCATATCATCTGATGACTAGATATTACTAGCTAGTAGCTACCATAGTATCTAGTATATACAGATGTAGATATTTACACCTATATCAACTGACACAAATTATTTAGCAGATTAATTCTGCATTTTATTATAAATCTACAAGTTGGCAGAGAGATACTATTGGATGATATTCAGCAAGGATTATTGTGTCACGTAGAATGGTTTCAACGTTTACAGAATGGAAGTAACTTTATCTCATTGAGAAGTTTAGTATCAACTCTCCTCTGTTCCTTTCTTTCGTACTTTAGGTTCCAACATACATACTTCATATTTATACATCATATTTATGTATTATATATCACTGTGAACATATTATTGTACCTACACTGTTTTCTACCAAAATAATGATTAAAGTGACACCCCAGTTTGAATGTGATATTTCTTGGAATGCGTCACAAGCAGACGGCTGGATAGACAGCTAGCAAGATGTGAACTCTTGCCTTCATCTAAGCTGATGAAGTAGCAAGTAATCAAGTGGTTGCGAGAGCTTTACAGTGAAAGTTATCATAAATCACCATCTTATCCTCAGGCAGTACTCGAATGCCCTGGTTAACTTTAACTAATAGATCATCATCATAAAATAATAAATGGACAATTTCAGTTTTTAAGGTGTGTCAGATAACCTATAGAGCCGAGGCAATATTATATGTAGATATAAATTATATGATTATACATGCAGTGCGTTCTAAAGGTGAATAGTTGAGAGATAGAGAGAACACTATAATATACAGTGTAATGATAGAAGATGCCTGAATGTGATATCCTACACCATAGTATCATGAGAGAGTTGAGAACCATTATACCATAATATAGTAATCCGTGTTTAAGTAAATGAAGTGAAAGGTGGGTGCTGTAAGTTCATGCTAGTACAAAGGTAACGAGTGTTCAAGGAGAGTTGCCTTCTCATGTACACGCAGATAAACAGTAACACCTTTTATGTGGCTTTACATTATTTTATCTTCTTTCTGTAATGGCAGCTATCCCTTGACCAAAGATAGTGGAAGGGAAGATCAGACACTCAGGCCAAAAACTGCCCGTCCCCCGCCTCCAAACGCGATCCGGATTAAGCAAAGAGTTGTGCTACCCTGTACACAAATCCGCTCTTGCTATTGGTGTTCTGCCAACCAATCAGATAATATTGCTAACAGTGGCATCGAATAGACAGTCTACTCATACAAACAATATTATTATTAGAGAAAGCGCAACAGTTAAGCCGTAGTTTTACGATACCAGTCTATCAGCTATCTAAATGTTCAACACATTTAAGGCGGGAAAGTAGATCGCGGAACGTCAGGACCGCCAAACTGGGCGTATTTGGTGGGACAGGGTTTTATCATTGAGTGTCCGATCTTCCCTTCCACTATCTTTGCTTTGAATACTTGGAGAAATAACGTTATATATAGAATGGTAGTTTAGGCCTACTTACATATCTGTTTTCCATCTGTAAAGTGGCATTTTCGGAATATGTGTTTCTGTCCATGGTATTATTTGATGCACCATATCCATAGGCCCCACCAGTGCTACAAATACAGTATACTTACTATTTAGTAGGGTCTGTACAATAGCATATATTATGGCTATACGTAATAACATGCAGAGATTATTCATGAATATGTAATGGGAAATAGGAATAAATTATCGCTATGGAAACCAATGGTGCTATTACCATGTGACAGCTGTGCATGAATAGAATGGGTTTATAAGATATATGTAATAAAAGTCAGTGTCACCCCTCCCTCACTGACAGTGCTACATGTAGTTCATATCGTTAACTTGCAATATAGTGAAATTACCTACACCTTATTGTTACACAGATATATAGCCTTGATGTATGAGCAGGTGCAATGTAACCCCACATTTTAAATACTTTGATCAGAGGCAAGTACAATATATGGAAAGTAATCGTCTAGTTTTCCAACAAAGAGAGATTGAAAGTGTCGTCATAATTTCTTTTGATAACCAAAAATGTGCATGAACTCTTTGTAATTCTGAAGTAGTTATCTAATTGTGATATTGTTCAGTAACATGCCATGTAGAAAAGATTCACATTTTAAGGATCTTCAAACACGCACTTCGGTAAGATATGAGACTGCGACTCGTAATTCATGATGTATAATATCGCATTATATGAGTCTAGCTGTGAGTGTGTGGCTCGTCATCTCTATCGCAATTACTATAGTGTTATAACAGATTAATCTGAATACAAATCACTGTGTGTATAATATAAAGTGTACTAGTTTACTACTTAAAACTGTATCTCTGATCACATTAAAAAGCTTTTAATAAAAGGGTTTCTATGGTAACGGAATGCATGAATATCATACTAATATATCATTCCCGTATTAGCGAGGGCTATTGAAGTAAGACACATATAATGGTTAATGGTTAATGCTTACTTGTATCTGGGTTCTTCAGTCTTTTCATCGCCTATAAATTAATAGCAAAGAGATTAGTAATCAACACCAACTTGGAATTGAGCAAGACTGACGAAGTTACAAACTCAAATCATATTAAAGTATTTGAATTCTATTAACCTGTTATTGTAAAATCACTAGCTCATATTGATAAAGAACTACATGCATACGGTAGGTCTTTATGAATAGCAGCCGGAAGAAGTTTAGTATGTGATGCAATAAATAATATAGCATATTATAGTTATATTCAAATCAATTCAATAATCTTTCCGCATCAGGTATCAATAGTTGCCAACGAATGAAATCATCTAATTGAGTGTGTATCTAACAATGGCGACTTTTAGTGAGAATTCCCATTCCCAATCAACGATACGGAATTAACAATGTACCTGATTCTACAGTGCATGTTACATGACTGTACACTGTATGTGCAACTGTCAACTTTTGGATAAAGTTATATATTATGTTGTTATATAAAAAGTGTCGTTTAGTCAAATTTTCCTAAAAGATAAGTAACTATGAAATTGAAATTGAATAATATTCTACCATGTTTTGTGAGTCAAATTCTGAGTGAAATTACTCAATAATGATAACAACTTGATGCATTCATCATATGAGGATATAATTTTACTGACAATTGGTGAAGCTTTTATAAAAGCAATAGTATGAATAATAATAATTACTGAAATACATGTTTTGTAATATGCCAATTTTATGCAAAATTTACCAAATTGCAAAATTTCTAAAGGAAGTGAGTACACATACTTGGTCTCCTAGCCTGAGCAGCTTTTGCCTTAGCAGCATCATTTGAGGAACCCCTTCTCTTGATCACCATACACACAGTTATAATTATTACTACCACAACCACAACCAGCACAGCTACGACTATTCCAGCTATTGCTCCAGTAGCCAGACCGTCTTTGGGAGTTGATTCTCCTAATACAGAGAAAGTATAGGTCATGTTTCATCAAATAAGCATACATGTACATGTAGGTCATATGCATGTACATGTAAATTTTGTTACTCTTGAACATGACATCATATATCAATACATCATACATGTATATAAAAAAAGCCAAACTACCTAACATAACAACAAAGACAATGATTTTGTAAAAGGCAAAGCTGTGGCTACTCAAGAGGCTGCTCATCCGGCCAGGCTCCATGAGCTAGGCACAGTGCCAGCCCAGGAGCCAGCCCATCGGTGGCCTCGATTAATATAATAATATCGAGCCAATAACAACAGCCTACATTTAATCAATTCTATCATTGGAGTAGTTGTACTTGGCATTAACCAATTACAACAGAGCTCGGTAACGCTGAGAGGAGTGCATATGGAAACGGCACCAGTTGTTTCACCCTGGCCTCTTGAGTAGCTGTACCAAGCTAAATAATAGCTTTTGTCATATACCATAATATTTTAAGACTCACATTATTCTATCATATTGAATTTGCATCATAAGTTTGGACATGTAAATTTTATTCCAACAACCACAAACAACTTAAATGTGATTGGTTCATAAATAGTATAGCCATATTATAATATTATAATATAATAATCATGATCAGCCTGAGCAACAACAGCAGCATATACATATGCATACTGTAACAATTGCAAGAAAGTGGTAATAACTTACCAACTGGTCCTTTATTGTTAGTTCCTGGAGTGACAGAACTCTCTAAAATCATACAAAATAATAGTGCATTATGGGATATGGTATATACAAGTACAGCATACACTATATTATACAATGCATGTACAAATGCAGGCATGCTATTAAATATTCACATAATATATATGGTAGCTTGGCTCACTCGCAAACTGTAAACCATGCATTAGAATTTCCAGACAAACCAGATCTTCTCTGACACTATCACTAACAGCATACTGTATGTTATATGTATGAGTAATGAAACCTTGATAGTAGTTAGGACACAAGAGATATGAAAAAGTATAGGAAGAATAGGCATCTAGACGAATAGCTAACTTCCACAACATTGTACTGCCACTAGCGCCAGACAATGCTCTAAAAACTCGTATGAAATCATAATAACATCATAAACATTCCATCACACTATTCAGAGGTTAGAACTACCAGTTCATTCAGCAAACTAAGGATCTCAGTCTATAAAATATAGGCTCTGTGGCTCCACGTGCAGCCTATTTACCTTGGAACCCAAGCTAGTATTTGACTAGGAGTGGGATGGATGGCCTACTAAGGGATGTTTTGGAGTGTGGGTAGCAGGGTGATCGATTGGTACTTAACAACTAAATAAACCTACACGTGAAACATTCTAAATTATTCCATAGTAGAATTATAACAAACAGAATAAAATAATATTTTGCCGAGTTTTTAATAGTCTATATATAAATTCAAGGGATGGGTAGGGAACCACCCATACCAATTAGGACACGGCAGTAGTGGGGCAGGTAAATGTAGCAAAACACTTTCTACCAATAACAGTAAAACAGATTTACCATCAATTGGAGTTGTGAGAATCTGTTCGTCTAAAATTAACATGGTGAGAAGACATGATCAGAATATGATGCAGGAAATTCTACACATTAGGCAGAAACATTGTCACTGCTGCATTCGGAAATAAAATGTTGGCAAACATAAAGTTCACTTATATACAATATAAAATCACAATCACTCAAATTAATATTTTTGCCAACTTTCATCACAAAAAGCACTCTGTAATCCTACATAACAGAATGACTGGCACAGTGTTGGCATGTATACAACTGTCCAAGCTATAACCTACCTATGAATTTAACTTGATAGTCTTTGTTTGCCGTCTTTTTGGTATTAGTGTTGGTGCCAACACAAGTAAACTTAAGGATCACCGGATACTGGTCAATATCCTTCTGTAACAAAAAGATACAACACTTTTAATACACAGGTAGATCTGATAAGATTAGGTAATTCCTGCAGCTTGTCAGGTAGAAAAACGCTTATAGTGAACAGAGTTATACCAGCGTCACAGACAAAGTAATTTGCAGGACATTATAGTGGTAACAGATTTTGTCTATGTTATACTAGATTATCGCTCTTTAATTCATCTTTGGGCTTATATCTGGTAATTACCAAACATCCAACTTGTGAGAGATTTTCACAAGTAAATATTGTGCAACTAAAAATACATACGTCATAATTTATATACTTATGCATCGGCACATGTGAGATAAAGTCACACATAAGCATGCTGCTAGTCGCAAAAAAGATGTCATGTCTACTTACTGCGTAATCTGCAGTTACTACCAACTCCTCTCCATCTTGAAGGAACGTGGAGTCTTTCATCCATTTGAATTCCATGGGGTACCCATCCATATCACAGGTGAGCGTCACTGATTCACCATCTGATCTGGTGTTTAACTCTTTTTCTGGTTCTGTGGTCTGGTCATCCTCAGGTCCATCTAGACAAAGCAATAACATCATCAGATAATCCCCAGTAGAGATATAAACCTATACTTGTGTGTAATATAAGCTAAATCTATTTATATATGTTCATTATTGCATACATAAGCTGTCACTAACTTGGCTTATCCCTCCTTCACTACCAAATGATCAGGATAACGACTACACTTACATATAATCTTCAACGTTTCAGTGGTGGCACGCTCCTCTTTATGTGGATGCTGAGTTATATCTACTTCACATCTCAGCTCCTTGGAGTGCATTGAACTGGATGCAGTGGTATTCCAGACAACAGAACTCTGTACTATTTCTCCAGGATTTCCAGTGCCCACTGAAAGGACATGAATACTCAATAAATTACTAATATTATTATAATCAAACGCTGACACCAGCAATAGCCAACGTTGAAAATGGGAAAGTAGTATAGTATACATTTAAGACTAAAAGCCTTTGAGAAGGAATTCTGCATATTTGAGATAGTTACCATTAGTAGAAGTCTCCTGTACCACACCACCTAGTTTGATTCTAAGCACTGGAGCCGGTTGAGCTGAACTGGTGCAGAGGAACGTGACTGGATTACCTTCCTTCAACTCACTGGGGTCCATGTTAATAACTGGTAGACTCGGCATACCTGATGTATGAAGAATATCGTGTACATATCATTAGCATAGCATAGCATAGCATAGCATAGCATAGCATAGCATAGCATAGCATAGCATAGCATAGCATAGCATAGCACGAACATCCTAGCCATGAGTTCACAACAGAAAATTTCATAACCTTCTATTAACTACATGTAAATAACTAAACTGAGCTATTATGTGCACTCTAGAAGTGTGATAAAATACGACACCAATCACATTATACTCATAGTATGAACTCGACTGTAATAACTTTGTATTTGTTGTCTGCTGCTATAGTAATTGTTCTGATATTACTCACTGTATGTATCCAGCATGAATGGATTTGATGGTAACACAATCAACTGTTCACCTGTCACATCTTCGTAAAGACAGTCATAGGTAACTGTGTCAGATAGTAAAACGTTTGCAGTGAACGAAGCAAAGTCAACACCACAGTTGATATCGTTGTCAACTATGCCAAGTGTGCTGTCTGCTGGGACTCTTGATACCAGATTCGGATTCTCATTTCCAACTTTCGTATACTCACATTGCGCCTGAAATAGAAGAGAAACAGAGGTGGTAAAACCTAATATGTAGGCAACCATTATAACCATATAACAGCCATCCCATAGTACACTGTATACTCTTGTCCAACAGATCTATTAGTTGCAGTCTCCAACACCTAATCAGAGATTATGAGGAAATAGATAATAGATACAAGTTTGTCTTGCATTTGAATACAAGACAATATTTGTAGGAACTATTAAGACGTTTACTGTTGTTTTAATAAAACATTTAGAACGCTGTTAATACCTGTGCAACTTGTTCATTATTAGAGTCTTTAGCCTTGGTTCTCAGCAATACTCTAGTGACATACACTGCTGCACTGCCAGCTGGTTGAAACTTGTCAAATTTGCAGCGCCAAGTGACGGTTGTACCAAACAGCAACTCTGCTGGGCTGGAAATTACATTACCACTCTCTTGGTAAGTAGCTGTGAGCGTGGGAGGATCGGCATATCCTAAACCATAGACATAGAACGTAACCATAGACATAGAGCATAACCATAGACATAGAGCATAACCATAGACATAGAGCATAACCATAGACATAGAGACACAAACATATATAGAGCATAGAACACCGAACGCGCATGGAGCACGGACACAGAACATAGACATAGACCACAATTATATACACTTTAGACTCCACATTTAGAATGCTATTAGAAAGCTAATAGATATTTTATTATGCAACCTGAGCCAGTATCAGTAGGAATAAACCCAATTTATTACGCAAGTTTATACGCATGTGGTCTAATGTAGCTCAAGTTGGCAGCAGGTAATCATTTACTCATAACCTAATATAAAATACACAATGTGTACAACAATAGGCAGGTCATATAAGTAAAAATCAAACCTCTGCCAAGTCAAATAAGTCTTCTCAAGTCACATGTTATTGTTTGGAAGTTGTTTAGAAGGGTCTGAGCTGAAGTTGGACAGTGATTGGGTCATATAATAATGGAGGTACTACCAGGTTCTCCTGACACTAATTACTTACAAAACCAGGTGATAAAGCCACATTAAATCATTATTCAAAGCCACAAGTTAATCTGTAAAATATGTAACTGCAGCCTCCATTGTGAGCTGTTATTACAGCTTAAATTGTATTATAATGAGCTTCATTTGAATTTCAGTGAAGTGTTTGTACAACAATGTGTTTTCTAAACATCACAGCGTAGTATCAATACATTGAATGATTGAAATATAATAATCCAGTATTTTCTCTTAAAGTAATAGAAATAGTTTTATAAGAAACCTGTTTTACCTGTTCAGCTTCAATTGAAACAAGATGGAGGGAACAAAAGCATTAACTTTTTCATATTCATTTTGTTTAAATAAAACTGCTTGTTCAGAGCACATAATAGATTGTAGCCAACTTATTGATATTTTTACAATTATTCTTCTAAGAAATGCCATGAAAAATCAGGAGGTCTCCAATGCAAAGTTATTGATTGGTTGGGTTTGTTTAACCTCTGCTTTTTAGTAAGAAGTAAGTTGTGAAGATTATACATTATGTAACAACAGCAGCATTGTGTAGAACTGTGTGGGACTGTTGCAAGGCAGCAGCTGTATGTGACCTAAAGTGTAACATCTGCTAATTATACATGTCAGTTGGCTGGTTGCATCTAATGAAATGATAATCAGTGTGTAATAATTCATTAACTGCAATCAATTTTCTTCTCATGACTATAACATTGTTACATTGCTTAGTAGTTTATACAAGCCTAGCATATAATTGCTGCAAATGGGGAAAGAAGTGGTGGAACATGCAAGGTGGCTAGAAAGTAGTTTGTGGGTGGCGTTAAGACCACCCTCTAGTTACTTAGTTGGGGGGAGGGTTGGGATTACCAGTGAGTGAATGGTAAGGTCGGAAAGTTTCTGATACAGATACTAGCAGGTCTACGACATATAACACAGGTGGTTTAATTTTAGGTTAGAAATTAATGTTGCGTGTAATTTAACCCAAAGGTCTATCATATTTTCGTTTTAAAAAAGCTATATAACTTACAGCTGAGTCATCTAGGGCTAGCAAGTCATTATTAAATAGGTACTTTGTATAGGATCCTATATATATTCTTAAACTCAGACTTCCTAAATATTTCGGAGTAAACCTGCATCTTTATGGATAGTTTATGAGGAATCCATTAATAGCGTAGTAAAACCTGTCATTCTGTTATCTTAGTAGATGTTATTAGAACTTTGGATGTAATTACTTTTATATCATTCTATTTTATTCCCCAAACCATTGGGCTATTTCAATCTATGCTATATTACTTTATATTACGTGTAACTCTCTATTAGAATAAAGACCTATGAGTCTAAAGGACATGTGCATCTCTGTACAGACAATGATAGGGCCTACTTTGGAAACAATAATACAATATAGATTTACTGTGCACATGTAACTACCAAAATAGCATAGCAAGATGTACAATATGTACATGTACATTATGATAGCCCACCAACACATTCACAATTATGGACATTGATAATCTGGACTATTATTCTGCTTTAGATTTGATATAAAACGATATGATTAAAAGCAGTGTTCATATACTGTACATATTGTATATAGATTTATTTAGACTATAAGGAGTAGTACCAGACACATCCTTGATTTATATTCTCCTACTAGAGAGGAAAATGAGGAAATAAAATCTTCAAATATAGGCCTATAGCATATAATATAATACACAGAACAATAGTCAATAATTACTCTACACTGTAATGTTGGCTACTAGTAATCTACATGCACATACTATCTTACCTCTGGCCAGTAGAATACATCCAATAACCAACACAAGGTTATTCATAGCTGAGTTGTGAGAGTTTATTCTCCAAGTACAGATGACCAGATTAGCAACTAAAAACTAGACTAGGAGCACTAAAATTATTCCTTGAGTAAATCCTTAGACAACAATATACACCTGCCTTGCTCTATTCAGAACTTGCATACTAATCACAAAGGTTTTATTGACTACCCATTCAAGCATTTCTGCCTGTTGATTAAACTGGTCACGTGGTCAACACTGCTGTTTGAGGAAAGAGAACATAACTTCAAATTGCTTCGAATTCATTGCACTTGGGATTGACTAAAAAGAAAAAATGTTTTCTATAGCTATCTATCATAAATTGCTTTGCCCTCGTAATGGAATGTAACTCTTGCTAACCAGCAATAAACACCAGACGCACAGTATATACTACTGCAACTTTATTTGATGGAAATACACTGCTTCATAATAAAAGTTATATTTTCTCTCTCATAATGAATATGTACAGTGAGTATATATTTGACAAAACACAGCAACACAAGACTATCTGTAACAAAGGTATTCCTATTTCCTACTTCTGAAATGGAAAAAGTCAATCCAGTAAACCTGCCCAGAAAGTTGACAAAATATTGTTATTAAAACGAGCATCAAAAACAAGCATATTATATTGATATAAACCATTTGGTCATGCCATCGAAGTTCCCTTAGAAAATTTGTACAAAAATTACCTATTAAAATATCAATGAAGCCTTGTTCAATCTTAATTTTAAATAACATAATATAGAAGTCACTAGCAGTAAATATATTTGTTCACAAAATGTACTTTGATCAGGAACTATGAACTTTGACAGAGAGATTTGGTTGATTTTCTAACTGTACATGTATAATGTACAAACTGGTGGAGAGCAGTACACCCTCTTCTGAAATAATCCAATAGCCAACACAGCCATGTACAAATATTCAAACAGTGCAATGTTGAGATGAAGGCCAAACCACATGAAGTTCTATCAATTCCGATTGTGTTTAGAGATACTTTTTACAAGCAGCATTCAGAGTGTCCATAGCAGTCTTCAAATCTCTGTCATCTACGTCCACATTGATTGCCAGCCTGATACTGTAATAAGAAAAATCAGGCAGTTAGTAAGACTTTCAACCATTGTTCATCTTTTGGCCACACCTTTAAGCATTTGCTTCCATCAAAGAAAACTATATTCACATGTTTGAGCTGCGATGGATTTTGATTGCACTATAATCTAAGGCATGTATATTGTCTAAAAATGGCAATTCTGACCAGTGAAAAAATAACATTCCACGTAATAAAAGCCTTTATATAACACATAGTTTTATAGTGTACAAGTTAACACAGTATGTTACATCAGATTCCACTATTACATCTAGTGCACAAGGTAAAAACTAACCTCGGCCTAGGAACCTTGCGTTCAAACTTGCTAATGTACCGGGCTTGTGTAAGAGCAACCCCATTTTCCATACAGTGGCTGACTATTTTATCCAATAGCATTTGATCAGCATTGATGTCTCCAGATGGTTTATTGAGTATGATGTGCTGTACAGGAGACCTCAAGTCGCTAATGACAGTCACTCCTCGAATACTACAATACACTAGCTCACTAGCATACTAGTTCTAACAGGGGAGAAACTGTTCCATTTCTGTCTAGCATGGCCATAGAATGTGCCAAGCTAACTCTATTATAATATGGGTAGTTGTAAACAGGAACACAGGGTATACTGATGTATACCTATATGATATCATCAGTATCAGAATTATAAATACTGTTTTTATCCAAAACAGCCATATTTAGTAGGAAATTTGGTCTCATGAGTAATGAATGTACAGTATATAAATACTAGTAAATAGTATGTATGGAACAGCTATTATAAAACAAGGACCAGGATTGCACTAGCATTTTGAACATAGGATCAACGTTATTATGTATTATCAACATGGATTGTAATGTTTATCACAAAGTAAACAGTCAAACAAACCAACATACAAACACTAAGGATATCTTGTTGGTATAATGGTCAACAGCAGAAATAATGATCTCTTACCTTTTGAGCAATGTGTGCACAGATTGAGTTTTCTCTCGGAGATCAGTGAATGTACCTGAATAATAATTATACACAAAGCATAGATAATCAGCGCCCAACATTTAGTGCAAAGCTTATCAGTACTCATAATACACATACAGTATATTGACATTTTAGTGTATTGGTTAAACATATTATGTAATATGCCCAACCATAAAATAATTCCATAAATGTTTTGTAGAAACTGTCATGTGTAGAGTCAAACACTATAGAAGGTGATTAATTCTACACCATCCACTATCCAACCAAGGGGAGCCAGTTTTATCATACAGAAATGCTTAGCTACAGAAGCCATATTTCTAGTGAATAACATTATTTTATGCTTATCTAACAATTAATGAATGATGAATATGATGTACACTACATGTATGTATGCATGTACATGTATGTTTGTATATGATGTACACTACATGTATGTATGCATGTACATGTATGCTTGTATGGATGTAATTATTTACCTTTGGATGTTTGCATAATATCAAGAGCTGTGATGGCACCAGCAGCCAACAGTGGAGGTAGAGAAGCTGAGAAACAGTAACCCAGACCAGACAACCTCTACAATACCATAATACAATATTATAATACAATACCATAATACAATATTATATAATACAATACCATAATACAATATTATAATACAATACCATAATACAATACTATAATACAATACCATAATACAATATTATAATACAATACCATAATACAATATTATAATTATACATATATACCATAACACAATATCATAATACAATATTATAATACATAATTATATACCATAATAAAATATATACCATGATACCACAATACAATATTATTCATAATACAAATACCACAATACAATTTTATATACTGCATAACGTTACAATCATGGCATAATACAACACTGGATGACATAACGATAATATAATCAAGCGAAAAACACAAAACCATACAAATACACACCACAAAATTCACGTGACATTAAATGACAAATTGCAAAATCCAAATTGATAAGAATTCAACATCTCCAAGATAAGGATTAAATAATAAAAATCACAAAGTGATATTTTTATCAAAATTAATCTAAACATTGGTTTGCTGCCAATAAACAATTAGACATAACCAAAAACAATTAGATATAACAATAAACAATTAGATATAAACAATTTCAGTTCCAAATGAATAATTAAACTGGAATATTATTTTACTAAGCTGCTAACATTGATGTATTGGACCTCTAAATGTCCACATGACTTGGATAAGACCCCATAGAGTCAATTGATAGGCATGAGGAAGAAATACAATGTAACATTAGCAGACCATAAACCATGTGACTGGTGTGTGTACTAAGTGTATACATTGCATCAGCACACAGACTATGACATAATATAGTGTATACATTATACATTATACAAGCCTACTGGTGCTATAATGCAGCATAATATACTACTACTATATAAAATATAAGCTATAAATTATATAAAGGTGTATTTAGACTATAGACAGTAGAAGATTTAGCGATTCCAGCAAAATACAGTTTAGGAATTATCTCACCTCTATCAGTTGAAGTGACAACTCCTAATATGTTTACAAGTCACAAAGCTCATAATATTCTATTTTATTAAGCCCACAATTTATATGTGAACCTAAGGCTACATAGACAATATAAAATATAATCTGTAGACAGGAGAAGCATACCTGGTGGTCTATGACGAATGATCTACCACAGCAGAAACCACCGATAGAGCCGATGGCGTACTCCAGGTTGGCACATATCATATCTATATCTTCCACCTGTAATAGACATCATATAGATCATACAAGGTGGGGGTAGTGATATTATAGACCACCGCATTAATGCAGCTGGTTTAAGGCAATGACACTTAGTAATAAGGCCCCCTATTACATTGTAACACATATCTAACATATACATGTATGTATCTCAGGGGATGAATTCATACTGGGCGTAGGTGCCAATGTGAGGTAACTCTCAATCTTTCCTGTCTATATACTAAAATTATATAGTTGTAATTATATCACAGTGCTATACTATGAAACATGACAATTATTTTGCAAAGAACTTGGTGCTACATGTGCAAAAATAGTGCATCATTAACTGGGGTTTGTACTTGAGGCCCAATAGCAGCTAATCACCTAGCACTGTAATCACCTAGCACTGTGAACAGAAACATTTACCACTGTATCAGCACGACTTCCTTAAGTCAGCGTCAGCATACTGAAGCAACTGCATATGAGACGCTACTCTATGGCTGCCTAACTATACTAGTGACCATACTTTTATATGTGATACTTTTCTTGCAAAGACATTTATTTACAAGCGGCCAGGAACTTGATTTTAAATTTGTATTTTAGATTTGGAAAATCAGCACATCACATGTGATCAGTATTTCAGCTTATCTATAAAATGTCAACCACAGTATATAGAATAAGGCTGATACATTACATCACTATAATTATTGTCACATTATATTGAGTGTAGAACATCCCAAACAATGACTAAATTCTAATACAGTGTTCCCTTCCCAGTTTCAATATCACATTTTCCAGTGACAATTGATGTCCAGAACTTAGTTTACATGTTACCATATCAATGCCAAGTTAAAATTTGGTGTTGAATATACATGTACTATAAATAAAATAGTAAAATATGTTATAATGTTATGTTATTATATAATTACAGTCTTTTATCTATTTACATTACGTTTGTTCCAGCAAAGATTAGCTCAGGTGGGAACAGATAGTAGGTCCTAAACTATTTAGTGTAGCTCCTAGTAACGTTATATAGTGGTGAGATCTGAGCTAATACTGGTGGTTATTAAGCAGGTCACATAGTTAATCATCACAGGAGAGACAATACTAACACTAATATATACATGTACATTGTTATACATTGTTATACTTACATTACAGTCGAAGTGTTGAGTTATACCTTTGCCATTCTCACCAAGTACACCAAATGACAGACTCTCCTCCAAGAATATCCTCACCTTATATTTATATTTCAACTCAATCTATAAATAGACCATATGATTATGTATATATTGAATGTTACAGTGGATGGAAAATTCACTTTAACGTGTGATACATTAGGCCATGTATAACATCAGAGGTGTTGTTGAATAGATAAAAAATAAAATACAATTTACAAGTGAGCTTCAATAGAAGCCACCACGGCCTGTCTTATGTTAATGAAATAGAAAGGACAGCTGACTTTGATGTATAAAGAATACAGTATGTACTTGACTAGAGATAATATATAGTTACATTGTACGACTCACAGCTGCCCAGAAAAGCAGTAATCAAACTGAATAGTTACCAGTTTTGGAAGAGGGCAAAGGTCTCCGTAGTTCATGTATATTCCTTCAACTATGACAAAGCGGCGAGTGACCTTGGCCTTTCTGGGATTCTACAAATCAAAGAAGAACAAGTTCATCATAGAGTCAATTATTGGGAGCAGGCATATACAATGTACAAATGTATATTATTACATAGCATTACCACAAAGATCGGAGTCGTTTTCTCTTGAAAAGTAGTTTCCACATGATAGTTATAGTATAAAGTGAGTCCAATCCATTATGATAACATTCCCATATTATGCAGTGCAGATGCGAATAGTATGCAATTTATATTTCAACAGCGAAAATTAAAAGCTCTCCCTAAAAAATAAAATCCTTGCAGACAACATCACTCATTTTTAAGAAAGAGCACAACTCCCCTACAATTAGACCACAGACATACTATAAGTAGTCAGACATAGTGATTACCTTGATGTCTTCAGCAGCTTGCTCCTTCAACAACCTTTCAAGATCTTCCATGTCATTATGTTTGAAATATTTAACGGCACTTCGGGACGATTCTACACCCTTCTGTATGGGAAAACATATTCCTTCATCCCTGTGAGAAAGAGTGATAGTGGATAAATAATAAGAGTGAATACAGCTTACAGACTAGAGTATTTTATACATTTAGACTGTGCTATGTCTGACATGGTACTGAATGCCAAAGAAAATGTCAATACAGACAACAGGAAGTCAGGAGAGGCAGGCATTTGTACAGAGTATAGCTAGCATGGTCAACTAGCTAGCTACAATGTACTGTAGATTCAATGTGATAATGAAGTAGCCTTCAGTCCTTCAAAACATATGGTATGTTGGTGATTGATAGAATCCAGCCTATGATAGGGAAGGGGATTGAGACAATGGTATACTAATAATACGTACACAAAAAGAACATCTCCTCTTTTAGCATAGGCTGGTATAGCACTAGCTACTGTAGAGAATCCATATGCATACAGTATAGCTTCTTCACAGTCCATAAACTTTGCTAATCTTTCTTCCAGCTGGAGGTGAATATCTGTCACATAAAACATGACATGTGCATAATAATAAGTGTACAGCAACACAGTATATACATGTATATCGTGTATATATATGGCTATTATTACATTTGTATATTATAATATTAATAAACAGTATAAAACAAAGTTATATAACTTACAAATAAATTATATATTGCCTAACCAATCAGAAAAAGATAATTATTTCATAATGGATATGTTGACCAATTAATCTCTGCCATCTTACATGCATATAACAGAAAGTGTGCACATGCACAAATTAGTCAACAAGTAATTAACCTTGTCCAAATAACGAATATAGTAAGCAATGTAGTGTTCATTAAATGACCATTCTTCACACATGTATATACTAGAGGGTAGAAATTGTAAGTCAGCTGATATAAGAGGCAATAGTGAGAGTAACCATATCATCCTATTCTATTGCTGCGTATTATAAAGAGTTGATATCCGCTATGTCTAACTAATCTCACATACATAGAAGTGTGGTATGCTTATATTACCGTCAATATGGACATTGCCAAGTACATGTCTATGTATACTAATGTATATTAATAACAAATGTACCATATACTCACTGTTAGTGCCATAGAAACCTCTAGGCCCACACGAACCTACACCATACTTGTTGACTGCATCTATAGCACTTTCCTAGTCAATGGGTAATAACATTCAAATACAAACAGCAGACATACATATATATGGTTAGGGTGGATAAGTATAACTAGTTAACACAGACTTATATTCATACACAGCAGGCCTAGCCACAATATTGAAACATAAATCAAAATTTTAGTAGAAAATGGAAATAGCCTGACAAACTTTATGACATTGTTGAGTATTGAGGGGAGGGGGGGGGGGAGAATCATTCAAAACAGTTCAGTATAAATCACAGAGAGAAGGCAACTACTATTTAAATGACATACTAACGCATATAATAAAACTAAACTAGTGCTATAAACTGATTGTGTAATTAAAAAGTTCACACATTTCCAACAGTGTTCGAATTGTGGTTATACGGGAGTATACGGCGTGTACCCACCTCAATTTTGGTGGGTACACTGTCAGCAGGCGTGTACCCTCATGGTAACTGACTAGTTTTGCTGAAGACACGGCAGTTTTCGCAATCGAAATAGGTTTACTGGTTGCTGAGTGACTGCTGATCGTAAAATTTCCCTCTAATCTAGCGATCGTTTGATTGATAACACCGTGTTAAGTCAATCCCGAAATGTCAAAGTAAGTTTATAGTAGCTTGGACCAGCAACCTGCACACAAATAAATCCTTCTGCTTTATTAACTAAGTTAGTCATTGTATCAATGGTTTCATAGGACTTGAGTATGAGTTCCACTTTCTTTAGTATTTTCAGCTTTCCGAATGCGTTTGCAGAGCCATGAAGACTTTTTGATAAGGACAGTGGCCAAACAGTTGAAACTAAAAGCTTTTTTAGCTCTAAACCTAAATCTCAAAAGTAAATTGTTGTACTCTATTGCAATTTGATGTTTGACTGAGTGATAAATATCGGAGATAGTTGTATTTTTCTTACTTTGCTAATAAAATATAAAATGCTAATAAAATATAAAATAGAAAAATTAAAAATAAATATTAATAATAATTTAACATGATCATCCATGATGTTGTATATAATATAACAATAACATAAATATTCGTATTTGTTAGATTATCACTAGAGAAAGAATCTGTATTCAATAATATAACTTATAAATAGTAAATCAAACATAATATTAATTATTATTATATAAAAAAATAAATAATTATTTATTATCTATTTTATAGTGATTATTATAAATAAATAATAGAACTAGAAGTGAATCAATAGAATTAGATAAACAAATGGTAATCATATCATAATGATAACTTTAATTATTTACATTTTCATTAATTTTTATATGAAATAAATTATTTTGATAATAATTGTTGTAGCAATACGCCTGCATCAAGTATAAATAAAAATATTGCTTACTGGATTGTCACAAGAACAAGAGTCGATATTCAATAAATAAAAATGAAAATATAAAATAGAAATAAATTGTTTTTAATAGAACAGGGAATTAGATAATTAATTTATATTTAATGATCATTATTGTATCGAATATGCAATGCAAATAATATAACTATTGTTGTATTGCTTTATATAAAATATTTTAATCTCATGTTGATATTTTTATTCTAGAATAGGTAGGAAGGAATACTATTTGTTTTTGCGCATAGTATTGAATTTCAACAGCTCTAGGTATTGCACTACTATTGCAAACTACTTCCAAGTTTAGTAAGTGAGGCAAAGAGTGAGGTTATGACAAATTGGAATTCACAGAGAGCTAAGAAGAATCTTGTCACTGTTTAGTCTAGATGGTACTAGTAGAAACTATGTATTTGGATTGAGCTTGGTTTCACTGGTTGACTGCAATTAAAGTAATCGTTTTGTTTATATTCTCTATTTTTGTTGTATTGAGGTGATTCATTGCTTTGAGAAGTCCACAAAAGACCACAGGTAATGAAGTTGTATGTTGCCTATTAGTGTACTTGCATGCCGCATATTAGTGTACTTGCATGCTGTCTATTAGTGTACTTGCATGCTGCCTAGTAACCTACATGCATGATAGTTTGTCGAGTATTTTAGGTAGCTGAATAGTCTTTTTAGGCAATACTATATTTTTAGTTACATTGAATTTAGTGTCAGTGTGATTTGATATTTCTTGCTAAGGTTATATTCGGCCATGGATTTAACTTTGAGGCCAGTTTTTACTAGTGCTGCCAATTTATAAAACATTTAGCATTTTTGGAAGATGTTGTCACAAGTGGTGAGGATACTTGTAATACAGTGTTTAGTGATCCAAAGGAAGCTGGTGAGGAATTTAATTTTGCAGAAATGATACCCTAATTTATATTTTTTATATCTACTGCTCGCTGGTGAAGCTGTCTTTTTCTAACATTGCTGTACTGGTGTTGTGGCAATGTCTTCTGTTCATTTTTCTAGGTGATTAGGCACTGTAGAGACCATTGGTTCAAACCCCAGTCAGGGCCTGGTGTTTTCATGGATTTGATGCAAGACCTAACAGCTCCCACAGATAAATCCCGTAAATTAACAAAATTATAATAATATTAGAGAAAACCCAGTGAGTAGTACATGTATATATCCTAAATAAATTGGTGAAACTCCTTTACACAGGTATGTATGTTTTATAGGCTTCAACCTTTTAACTTTTCCTTATAGCTGTTGTTCAAATAACATTACTGGTGTTATATAATAAAGTCTACAGGTAGATTGTGACAAGGGAAATACATGTATTTTATTGTATAATACTTTTGTTCATTATAACTTTGTTAATAAACTTCAACTCCTTCCCTTCTCTAATGTTGATGTCAATGTCATAGCTGTTTTGTTGAATTACTATAGTTTTCATACAGTTGCAGTTACATACTGTTGTTGTTTGTGTTTATATACTTTTGACAAAATATACAACTGTAAAATGTTGTAGTTCAGCATTTTGTAATAAATAAAGAAGTTGTTTTCTCTTTGACTACATGTACTTTTATTACAGTGAAAGAAAGAGAAGGGGAGTTGTCATGTTTTAAATAGTATAGATCTATTCATTCTTACAATCAATGCAGCAGTAACACAAAATTGCAGGACACAAAGCACACTCAGTAGTTTAAAATATAAGGAATAGTCTGCATTGGTACCATGTACTCTGTGTAATGAGGTAAAGGAGCTATCAACCATAATTAGAAATTGTCCTCCCTTGTTTTGTCTTGCTGAAATGGGAGAACAACTTCTAATTATGATCTGCAGCTTCTGAGTGACCAATGCACCCTTTAGGAAAGGTCCTAAGATTGCAGGTAAGAACCGTGTACCCACCTCATTTGTTCCACTTCGAACACTGATTTCCAAGATTGGATTTTAAGATTATTTAGAAAAAAATATGTCGGGTTTTGCAACACAGCAGGCATTAATTAACCTAACATAATAAAATGTCTTCCCAAGAGACTAAGTAATTATCAAAATTGTCAACTTATAAACATGAATATTATGAACCTCACTGAATAAAATATCATTCTCAGTATGGGATAGCGACTCCCAATTCAAACGATTTTGCTAGTCTAATCTTCGAACTTCCGCTAATATTATTAGATAAATGGAAGGTACGTATAGACCTACTGTATAAAATCAAAGAGTAAGCTTCGATAGTGGTAAAAGACATGAGTGTGACGTGAGAGATAAATGACATGGGAACGTGGAGACAACTCCAACTAACGTTAGGATACCTAGTATATTATGAAAGAGGTAGACGAAGATGAGGCTTTTTGTTGGGGGTTGGGATAAACAAGAGTTTAATTTGTAACGGTGGTAACCTTAGTTGGAGTTGTCTTCTTGCTCTCTTATGCCATTTCCTTCTCATGTCACGGGGTCACGCTCATGTATTTTACCACTACTGTTAACATTTTTAGGTGACAAGATTAATTGGATTAAAGCTACTTGAAAATTCATAGCACTAAATACTGTATAAACAATAATTATTGTTACAAACCGTCACTCACCTCAACCTGTTTGTTACCAATCATACCAAGGAAGTTGAGAGAGCTGAGGTTTATATGATCTCGCCCACCTATGGTGATCCTACTTCCAGGTATTCTAAACAGATTATTTTAGTAACATTAATACTGTTAGTACAATAACTGCATTACAGTAGGCCAGGTTTATTATTATTACAAAGTCAACCTGGAAGACTTTGTCCAGTACTACTATTGGCTACTGACACCTTCACATGCATAGATTTGCTAAAAGTAGTCAAGTAGTAGCCATGTACGTGGTAGTTAGCAAGTAGTTGCAAGTAATATAAATATACCCAGTAAACTCATTTTTGAATCCAAAAGGAGTCTCTTCCTCCACATCTGGAACTAGTGGTTCTGGCTGCCACTCCTCAATCAGTGCATCCTTTTCCTTTCAATTGAAAAAAAAATTAATTTGACAATTCAGCAATAATATGGAACACGTAAACAGTGAAAACAGTAAGAGTCATTATACACAATAGAACTAAGTCCAATGCTCTGATCTACACAGACTCATTGATCTAGGCCCTGCAGCAGAGCATTATTATTCTAAATTACTTATAGCCTTACCTTTTCAGTCAGTTCATGTTTCTCAGGATTAAAAGTTTTGGTAAAGAAAAGAAGCTTAATGATCCATAGGAGTAGCAGAGCCTCAATTATCGAGTGATACGCTGGAGCCTACAATGATCACGGCACATCTACTTATCACAGTAGTCAACATTGTAGATTGAACTCAACAGCATAGTCTTTCATATTTGTACCATAGATATGCAGGCTGGAAGTAAATACTATCATGATGACGACAAAAGCTAGAATACAACGAAACATGGAGTAAAGCAAATACATCTTTGATATGATAGGCTCAGGGCTGGCTTAATTATCACCTACACAACAATCCTATACGGCAGCGTGTCGCAATTTGGGTCGTAATCGAATACAACTCTCAATGCAAATTATTTGCACCAGATAGAGCAACCCATGCCATATAAATTTAAAAATAAAACTTTTACTATTTTAACTTTCACAAAAATTGTAGAAGTATCATTCCCCATTTATCGTGATACCTTTGAAGAATAGAATACTCTAGAATTTAGTAAGGGGAGTTCCTCAATTTAACAGTGTGTTTTAGACAGTCATTCATATTATTACAACGTACTGCTATTTTTGATTGGGGTTGAGTTGGACAAATCGTTACGACATGCTCGTCGGTTTGTGTTTTTTTAATTTGGCTTATAATTATTATTAGTCTTTATTCACTGTGTGATTTAGACAGAACTCAGATTATATTCATATTGATATTCGTTATACCTATTCCTTATGAAAACCCTATCCTTTGGGAAGTTTTTTTATTCTGATTGACATTTATATTTTATCATATTTGGAACCAAACTCGACTAAAGTTAATAATAATTATTATTTTTATTTTAAATAATAAAATCAAATATTTATTTATTATATATAAAATAATATATCATTATACTAACTTTACTATTCTTAATTCTATACTAATACTTAATTTAATACTTTGAAATCTAAGCAGAGATGCCAGACTCGAGTTAAAGACTCTCACTCGAGTTAATTCAAGCAACATTTTATGGCTTATTATAAAGACTCGTAACTTGAATATACAGCTGTCAAAAACTTGTAACTTGAATTGTAGTTCAGTTATGGCTATGATCAAAGACTCTCAACTCGCACACCATTATGTTGAAATATTCAATAACTCGAGTTTTCATTGGGCAGCTGTGAATTGTAATGAATGGAAATAACCACAGTTATAACCACCAACCACAATTATAACACATTTTACACTAAAACTGTGACATTTTGCTTTGAAATTTGAACTTCTAACACCATTTCCTAACAACATTTCACTATAAGCTAAATAATAACCCAATAACTCTATATAAAGACTCGAGTTAAACAAGAAAAGAATTGAATTGAAACTTGCTTGTAGTTAACTTGGGTAACTTGACAAAAACAACTTGAGTTTCTGGGGACATGTAAATATTTAACTCGTAACTTGAAAGTTTTGATCTGTCACTGAAAGAATTGAATTGTAACTTGAAGAGTCACAACTGAGAGTTGGCCATGGAGATCAGACTTGAGTTTCCAAAATAAAACTTGCACACATCTCTGAATCTAAGTGCATCGACAACGCTGCTTTGTTTCTTGTTTATATTAACACACTTTATAGTTATTATATACTTACAGAAGCTAGGCCATGAATGATGTCAGTTGGGTCAAAGAGCAAGTTTTCTCTCAAGTAATCAACGGATAACTTTTCTGCCCAAGCCATATTTTATGTAGTAAAAAATGTAGTCTAATCGTTTTTGACCTATAATATCAATTGGGGAACTAACAATGCGTCTCGAAGAATGTTGTAATTGTTAAGATCTGAGCTAAGCTTTTCAAAGTTCTTGATATCTCCCCAGTTTTTAGATTCATACAAATTAGTTGAGACTGGGAGCGCATTCAACGACAGGGGAAGCCAACTCCTACTTCGCACGTATAATTACTGTGGAGCAGAGAAAATAATTGAAATAATTCTATGTTATGAAGTTATCTTCCTCTTCACATGTAACTTGCATGTGCCATATTATTGAGCTAGGCAGTCTACCTACAGTTGTAATAGGCAGTGTAGAACTGAAGCCTCCAATATTTTCAGCATCTTCCTAGTATATGATAGAGAACACTGTAACACCAAGGGACAGCTTTGAGGAAATAGAGCAGGAAAACTATTGCATATGATATAGGAAACTGTGCATTTTGTTTATTGTACTAGCACCTGTATATTTCAAATGTACTACAACAGGTTAAGTGAATGATATACTGCTGGCAAGAAACAGGAACAAAGTTCTTAAAATAAAGAGAGATAATAAAAGCAACCAAAATCCTACAAGACTAATTAGCAAGAATCGGTAACATTTGATAATAGCAATTGATCTGGCTGTAAGTAATATACACAATGCATGAATAACATTATAGAAGCTTCAATAGTCAACTATTGGTGGTGAAACAATGCATTTCTGTGTACATGTAAGTTAACAAATAATAAACATCATGTATACATCATTTCTGCCATTTCAGACATTTTCTTTGGTATATGAACAAGTTCATCAAAATAATAAGCCAGCTCCTCGGCACTGAAGTCATTTTCATTTAACATGACCTCTTGAGAACACGATCTAACAAGGCCAGAGACAGCCGATCTTGGCGAGGCTCGTAAAGCTGGTGCAGAGACATCAGTATTAGTCGATTGAGGACAAACTTGGGTTAATGAATCTCTCAAAGCATCTAGTTCATCGTTTTCATCTTCATCAGATGAACATTCGAGAAAAGCATTGGATTTGGGCAAATTATCAAGACTTCTTCTCACTTTACTAAATTTGAAAGATGTTGTGTTCATCGTTTTTGATACTGTTTTACGCTCCAGCTCTGAAACTTGAGCAGCAAGTGATGCAAAGTCAAAACTCGATATTTCTTTAGTTGGTGATGAAAGTTTGGTAAACACATTGCTGTGAGAAGTTTTCAACTTTGGCGGATGTAATATAGGTACCTTTACTTTGCTTAAAGTCTGTGACAAATCCTTGTTCACGGCTTGTACGACAGGTAAACGAATTGTTTCTTTAACTGGTGATATCTGCAGGGTGTCAAAGTTTAGAATGTCACAAGGGTCATAGGGTTTGTGCTTATATCTACGCCTGTAATGTTTATCCTGTAAATAAACTCTATTTTTATATTGGGAAACATTACATGATGTGCAATGAAGCATGCTTGACCCAGCCACTACATTAGTCGCATTATCCTGTTGAAGCCCCTTTGGTTCTCTGCTTTTCAAGATCTCAGTGTCGGCTAAATTACTGTATTTCATCATTGTCGTGCTCGAGCAGCCAGTGCTTTTCTCATCTTGAGAGTCCATCTAGTTTTCTACAAAATACATCGGTAGGTAAAATCAATTAATAATTATAACAACCGTAGTGCCAAACACAATTCTTTAACGTGACTGCCCAACAGGAGAGCTAGTTTGAGGGGCCACCACAGCTCGATGTCGCACAAGGCAAACCTTCTTTGGGACGAAAACCTCCAGGTCATTAATAGGAATTGAACCCACGTCCTTGTAGATAACTTGAGCCAGTGCTGCAAGACCAGAGTGAATAGTAAATAATAATCAACATTATTTTATAGAAAATCCAGAGTGAAAACGTGAGTGCACGTACGAATAGACAAATTTATGCCATCTTTTGTAGGGCCACACATAAGACATGGTATATTTACATAATATTCAAATTATGACAGTTTTAGTAAGAAATTGAAATATTATATTGCTAATCACTAGAAATTTGAGCAAGGACATTTTGAACAATTGAACTGATATTAAATATAAACATTAAACATCAAAATTATTAAATATTCTATATAATATTTACTATTAAGTATAAATATTTATTGTATTTTAATTATAGTTATTATATTAGGCATATTCGGATATTGCACCGTGCAAGCTTATAAATAGCAATCTGCGGCAATAACAATATATTTTATTCAATAATATAGCGCTAGCTATAACGCCAGGCAAGCCGTGCCTGGCAATAATAATAATATAAAGTATATTCATTTAGCGAGAGGATTTCCCTCCAGAGCAAGCACTAGTCACGCCTGAACGCTCAAGTTGTATTCGGATAGTTAGACCAGTGCTATATGAACCAGTACAGTTTTCAAATACGCCTATTATTGTCTATTGAATAAATTTATCAATAATATAATAATATTATATAAATACAAAATATAAATAAATATTTATACTTAATAATTTAATAGCTATCAAATATTAATGTTAAAAAATTAGTCTATAATTATTATTTATATTTTATTATACTATTATTATAGACTAATCCTTTTACTTTAACTTTTAACATTAATATATACAGTTGAAATCTATTAAATTATTTTTCATAATTAATATAGAACCACATGTACATTATATTTTTAAAGACATCATCATAAGATAAAGTATATAATAGATAGCTAAAATAAATTTTTATATTACATTAATATTATATTTAATATTATTAATTATTTTATAAACTATAATTATAATAAAGATTATAAACATAATAAATTTAATTTTAAAATTATTTTATATCCATTTGATTTTTATGATTTTATTTTTATGTATTATAGATAACATAATTGTTATTTATTAGGCATAAATATTTGTGTTATTATTTATATATTATTTATTATTAGGCCTAATTAGTAATTAGATACAGAACTGAACAGTGAATGAGTAATGCCTATGCCTAGGAAGATGACACGAGGTATAGATAAATTAAGGATAAAGAATCCATAGTGACGAAGTTGTTTTAAACTGATTTTATATTATATCTTTATTATCATTGTCATGAATTTACATGTACATAGCTTTCATGTAAATCCATGACAATAGTAATAAAGATATAATATAAAATCAGTTCAAAACAACTTCGTCACTATGGCCCAAAATAGGGAGACTACTGACTGCAGGTTAGATTATGCTATTGTTGACGACCAAGAACCTTATTCAGAATTAAATGTAAAGAAAAATTTCAGTATCGATGTCAATGAGAGTGCTGCACAAAGCTATACAAAAACATGTTTTTGTATAGCTTTGGTGCTGCACTGGTAAGCTTGGCGTAACAACTTGGACTATTTAAGAGTTGCCTTCTTTTTATATCAGTTTGGCATCATTATATTAGGATGGTAATAGTATTATTAGATGAAACCAACTACGGTTTGAGCGGATACGTTTTCGACTTAGAAACCATTTCTTTATTTGATGATTCGCCAGATGTATGTTGTTCCACGTCCAATAGTCTACTTCGTTTCATAACCGCGATCCGTTTTACACATTTGAAATGGAACAGAGAGACAAATTTATTTTTTATTGTTGAAAACTATCTAACATTTTCACCTTTTCAAGTCTCTTGGATATTATTTTGTTGTGCGAATGGGAAGGGATTCCATGTTATATTCTGAGGTAAACTTGATGCTAATACAGAGGCGAGTTTCGTTTGTTATCACTAACAAGGGGTTAGTCCTTGCCACTGACTATGCAGTGACTACACTATGACTAATGACTAAACGAAACAACAACAATTACAATTCATTATATTAATATTTATATTATTCAATGAATCGAATCAAAATAAATAATAACTATAAGTTTAAGGCATGGGATAATAAACAATAAAAGTTACAATTTTGAATTTAGTTCTAATTGCAAAAGTAAAGTCAAGTGTAAGTTTAAATGTTAGTGAAGTGTAAAAGTCGAGTGAGTTAGTCGTGATTCGTGAATTAGTATTAGTTAGATAAACAGGTCCAAGATCCAAGTACAAGGTACAACAGGTTCAGATTCGATTGCAGGCTACTATAACTATCCTATGTCAATGTCTATGAGGAGTAACACTATGAGTTAGCTAAATTTAATAATTAAATAGGTCATTTTCTTGTGACAGTTAGTCTCTGAGATATAGGTATAATTATATAATATAATAATATAAATATAATAATAATTGTATAAGATAAGGCATCGTCCTTTATTAGTGTATAACAAGTGTTGGCCCTGGTAGACTAATGTGTGTTCCTTACTAAAACCTGCCATAATAAATGATTCCAAAAGCTAACCCCAGTCAATCTGAAGTACAAACAAAAACCAACGTGAATGTGTCACAACGACTTTTTTGAGGCTTTTGACTGCAATAGAAATGCACTAAGACAAAGAGTCCAATTCCCCATGGCCATAAATGTGATTTACGAAAAATTTACTAATAATAACTGCATTGCATCAAATATAAAAATTTAAATTATGAAAAAATCTTATCACACTGTGACAAGCAGCCTCTTTCCCATTACCTAGGTTTGAGTAATTGGAAGAAGGGGAGCTAGGAAGGCTTAAAGAAAGAAAGTCACAGTCACTGATGGTTAACAAAGCATTAATTTGAGCTAAATACATTAAATTAGGCTAAATAGTTAGTCATATTTGTAAATGAAAGGTAAAGCAAATATGAGAACAAACCTGTCCTACAATATTCCTACTCTTTGTGATTGTTGTAATCTTTCCCATACAAATATTGATAGTGGTAAAAGACGTGGCGTGAGAGAAAAAGAAGGCAACTTCAACAAAGGTTAGCAATGTTGGAAATCAAACTCTTGTTTACCCCAACCAAAATCTTAAATTCCGTTTAGCTCCTTCCTAGTATAGGTATTCTAATGTTAGTTGGAGTTTTCACGCTCATACGTCATTTATCTCACGTCTTTTACCACTACTCTACAGATATCAACATTTTACAAGCAATATATCACAATGACAAGTTGAGTCACTAAAGCATGCAGAATATTTCCGAATATTAAGTGCTGTTGTAAGAGTAATACTAGAAGAATAGAATTGGATCTGCTGTGAATCTAGCTAAATGAAACTTTTTTTCATAGATATGCCTGACGATTCCTGGTGTACGACTAATGTGAAGGAGGCGGTGTTAGCTTGGGTAAGTACATACAATAGTTTATAATTGTTCACTAGTCGTCCACACATTAATGCACTGATCAACGGTGATCGTCTATGGTGATCAATGGGCATTTAAATTCACTTGTAGGCCTAATTTACTATTTGAACCAGTACATTTTTTCATCGACTTCACAGTAGCCTACTAGCTGTGTAAAGTAGCATTACACATCAGTAGATGTACTCAACCTAGATAAATTGTGCATCATTTTGAA
Organism: Bugulina stolonifera; assembly: GCA_935421135.1. Classification (NCBI taxonomy): domain Eukaryota; kingdom Metazoa; phylum Bryozoa; class Gymnolaemata; order Cheilostomatida; family Bugulidae; genus Bugulina; species Bugulina stolonifera. Next base: position 9,910,448 of record OW285189.1, read on the forward strand.
ACTAAAATTATGCTTTTCACAGCTAGTACTGTGAAGTTAATGAAAAATGGTCTTTTCAAGATTATGATAGTTGTTATTACCTGGGCTATTGTTCTGTACTTTGATGTATGTAGGTTTACCTTCTTTGTTTACATCTATGCATAACAGACTTGAGCTCACCAAGTAAAATTTGCACATTTAAACAGGCCTGCTCATTTCTTCCTGGCCATGGTACTGAAGTTGGTATCTTTGCTGACTGTCCAAATGTCAACTAACACTCCCCTTCTAAATTCAATTATTCACTCAAATTTACATGTAAATTAATTTATTTTTTATAATGTTCATTTGAACTCGATCCACTCTCTGTCTCTATTATCCACTGATAGATTAAAATAGTTTTGTTACATCATATCCAGCAGAGATATGGAAATGTAATTTCCATTATTTGCTTTCAAAAAATGAAAGTTCAACAAACATTGTTGAAATTCATTATCATCCAATGTGGCAGCAAATGCAGTTGTTCTCATCATTATATATTGTATTGTTACAATCAGCTGAAAGCTTCACTTCCAGACTGCTCTACTTCCCATCTGAAGTATGCTCACCTACAAGACGGTAATATATTGGCGCAACTGCTCCAGCTAATGTAAGTATTTAGCCTTTGTATATTATTATGTTCATTATATTATTAGCCATGGATACTTTACAAAGGTTGTGTTTGGTAACTTTGGCTATCTATATTACGTGACCCTATCTAATAATATTTTGTAGACAATCCTTTGGTACAGGTCATGTGCCAGGCAGGAGAAGCATCCCAGCCAGGCCGTATGCGAGGTTTGCGAAAATAGATGCGTTTATTCAAGGTACACTTTCCTAATCTACTAAGTGTTTGATGTATGATTTAACCACGTTATAAATATGACTGTTATATTGGAATATGTGACCATACCTAGTCTATCTCAATCAGCTTATCACTCTTGCAGGCTAGTTTATACATTTTTGCACTGTTATTTAAAAGTGTGTACATATCAGATGCCAACAGCCTTCCCTCCAGTAACCTTAGTAAAGGCGTGGTTACATGAGATGCCAATCGTAAAAACTAACATGTTGATCCTTGTGATTTGCTAATATCCAATACAATGTCCCCAATAAAGAATTTATTTAAGATCAAAATTTAAATGGCTATTTATTGATGAAATTGATACTGTCCAACAAACAATGGGGCCAGCCTGACAAAGTACACATCCCCTTTTAGCCTTGCCTTGACCGGCACAACTGTTGTCCATCAGCAGGTTATATGGCTATAGGAAATTGTTTTGTCATTTTAGGAAAATCATCCTCTATTGAAGGTATCACAATTGTCTTCAGTAATAATTAATAACAGGCTAAACTGAATTTACATTCAAATACAAGCATCTATAATTACTCTAACATTCACCATATTATTATTAATAACTCCTGTTCTTGTTTTGAGCCTAAACATTTGGTGACTGTTTCTCTCCAATATTGTGCTTGCAGGAATTGGTTTACATGTTATTTGCTACCAGCATCTCTAACCATCTGAACTAATCTCTTCATTCCGTAACTTAACTGTGTTGAAGTGGTACACATTGTTCACAAATCGTTCTAGTCTTGACACTGTGTTATTCCACTGGTTAATGGAAGAATTTTCAAGCATCAGATCATTGGTACTTGCAAAATGTTGCCCATAGATGTGTGCTCTCAATAAAATAAAAACTATCTGATATTGATATTCCCCTTCATCAGGGATGGGGGCACCGTTGTATATTTTGATGTATTTTAACAGGAGCTGTAAAAATTGGTGCCATATACAGTTTGAATATTGGTGCGATTCTTAACCACTGTGATGAGCAGGAACTGTGTAAGGTAAGAATACTGAAGCAATCTCCTACTGTTTGAAAGCATTTGTAGAGTCTGATGTAACTGTTCTTGTAAGACCCCTTCTGTCTCATTCTATGAGAACAGCTGCTCACTATTTGGACAATGGCCCTCCCTTCAACCCTTTTCACCTATTTGGGTAGTCTAGCCTTTAGTTTCAGTGGCCTTATTTATAAAACTGGTGGTCTTTGTTTTGTCTAAGGCACTGTAGTTGTACTTAAGCCATGGTAATTTAAGGGAGAGACAATTTCTTTTATGTATGTAATAGAATATCTACAAAGACCCTAGTTATTATAATGCAATTATGTTTAATTCTCATAGAAATTCTCAGTTTCGTTAATTACTGTGAGTGCTTTCAAATAATATAAAATTAGCAGAAGTTTCAGTGACACTTCAATGTTTGAACTGTGACATGATTAAGAATCATGGAGTTACCTTGGGTAGACAATACACATAATGTGAAGATGTACAGGCGTGGCACATGGGGTATATAAAAGATAAATGCCATATCCGTGCACACTGCTCTACTATATTATTGTATTAACATATATTATTGCTCCTGTAACTGTTGAGTTATCCACAGAGTATATTCTGTAACCACCCGTAGTGATATTGCCTGCACACATAAGATCTAATGTGTCACTGCAGCTAATGTGTCACAGACAAATATTGATAGGTCTACAACTGCATGTATATCGTACTATATCAATTTGTTTCAGGCTGCCGTACTGCTTCTGTTTTTGGGTTCACTGTCTACTGACAGCCCAATTCTGCATGCTGGTGTGAAGTTAGCCGACACCCACCAGATTGCTATTCAAGCTATACTCAAGGTCATTCAGAACAAACCAGAGCCAGTCATGTGCCTAGATAGTTCCCCGTCTCCAGTTTCTAGTGCTGCACAAACACCACCAATTGCTAGTAAGTCCAAATCATAATGTGTACCAATGTAGAGCCACACAGTTAACTTAGTCTTGTATTCCTACACTGCGTATGCGCCTGCAAATCCCATGCAGGAGAGAAGTAGTTAGTGTCTTTTCACCTGATTTTCAGGCACAAACCAACTCGCTGCAGAATCTTCTGCCCGTTTTACGTTGCAAGGTCACGAACACACAGGCCTGGGCCAAAAGTAAAGTTCTTATTTTAGTGCAAGAAGCATGGGTGTGCTAATGAGCCAGGGATGGTTTTCTCCGTCCAAGTAAAATCTCAGGTTGATAGTTCTTTTGGCCTAGGCCCAACAGAGGTTGCAAAGACACTAAGTGTAAAAACAGTTTTTTCCACAAATAATGTTGGTTAGAGCTAGCTTTGTATGTTCAATCATGCCTGTTGCTTTTTCTTTTGTTCCCAAATAAGCCTACTGGATGCTTAGGTTTATATTGCTATATATTGATAGGAGTTTGCAAGTCACATATGCACACCCATTAATGTACATTTTAGAAACATTTGGTTGACTGAATTAATTAAGTATGGAAAGGATTGTTTCTTTCATTAACCCTTGTCTTATTGGTACAGGCTCGGGTCCATCTGAACCCCTAAGCAGTCAGCGTATCTCAAGGCTCAGATCTGCTACTGAATCACCTCTAATGGTACAGCTCATGTCTTCGCCATTCGAAAGCACTGACAAACAAGCTGTATTTACCCAGATGAGGAAGCTCCAGATTGAGGTTGGTATTATTAATGTTGCATTTAATGTAATATTGTAATTCGATTTAATCAATGATGCATGTGTTGTATGCACAGGTGTTGAATGTAGCTGGGGTTTTATGTAGAAGGGAGTTATTGGTTTGAAGGCCCATAGTCTATTGATTGACACACTCATGTACAGGTTGGTACCTGGTAGAATTCTGATCTCAGATTGGCTCATCTTTATACACAATGCTGACTTGCAATTTGCAATCACAAATCATGATGAACATTGTTAAAATTGCAGTGTACTGAAAATTTTAGAATTTTTTCTGAAAACTAACTATATTAGCATTAGGTGATGCCGCTATAAATATATCTAAACTATTTTAACAGTAGTTAACAGATGCTAAACCCCAAAAGTACCTACAAGGATGTCAACAGTAGGAGTTATCTGCCCTTATTCCAATGTCAATTTGCAAAACTTTTCTTTGATTATCTCAACTGTGCCACAAAATATAGCAGTAATATCAAGTAGCCACAATTGCTTTCATGACAAATAAAATGTTCACTGAATAAAACAGATATTAGAAGCTATAGTCTAGTGTTGCACAGTGTTTCGGTGTCATTTGATTTTTCAGTTTTTTTCTTTCGGTTCAAAAACAGCCAAAATTTAAAATGTAAACCGACACCGAATGCAGTGGTCCAATTCAGTTTTAAAATTCAAATTGCGCCTGGCCTCCTTAGTGCACCCACTTTCGATAATGGCTGGCATTGAGAACGCATAAATTCATGTCATGCTTCTTTCAATGCTTATAATTTGATGCCATCTTTGGAATTTATACTTAGCTGCAGTCATACTATTATCACTCAGTGATTATCAAAGCTCCCACTGTTACTGACTTTTGATGTTACAGAATCTAAACCTACAGGATGAGAAGAACATGGCCATCGAAGATGGTCGCCAAGAAGCTGAGAGACTCCGTATGTTTTTCATATTGCATACCATATCATCTGTTTGTCTATTGAGTACTGGTATATGTATAGTTTTGATCTCCAAAAGGTCTTATTATAATTATTATATACCTATTAATACACCTTTTATGCTTTTAAGGTGTATAGGTATGAAAGGTGTTATTGTATAATATATAATAAGACCTTACTCCTGCTTATAAAAAGCTATATATATTATATATGAAGCTTTTCATAAGCATGACTAAGTAGTTATATTCAGATAACATTAGGTTCTTATTGGATGTTGGAGCTGGTGATATGGGCAATTACCTTGTGAGATGAAAATTTCAATCAATATAAAACGGCAATTATTTAAAGACAGCTTAAAACAAGGAGATAACTTTCTAATTAACCTATGTTCTCAATCTTAATACCAACCATTGCAAATGTCTACAGGAATATTTTGGCTAATCCTGGGTTGGCATATTTGCTTACGTTTTACAGCAAAATAGCGGAATCGAGTGTTGTTGATTGCCATTGGTCAGCAGAATGAAACGAAAAAGCTTGACCGACAACCTATATTAGCTGTCATATCTTATTTATACATGTACAATGCCTGGTAAAATACTCGAGGACATTACCCAAATAAGATTATTTCTCCTCGTTTGATTGAGCACTGTTGAACGCAGTTTTGTATTATGTGAATTATGTCATCTTAAACTTGTATGAATGTTGGTGTGGTCACAGGGTAGGGTAGTGCAATCAGAGCAGTTGTTCCCTCATATTGAACATGCACATTGTGTTCTATGCATAACTTCCCTGACTATACGCGCAATTGTGATTATCTACAGAGGCGGAAATTAAGGGGCTCAAACTAATGATGACGGAGTTACGTAACCAGGCCAACGAAGACATGGATGTTAAAGAAACTCAGCTGAACGAGTAGGTCCTTGAGCCATGTTTTACAATGTCCTGGGAGTTACACTTGTCATTGCTTCATTACATTTTATTATGGTTTATACTCTCATTGATCGTATTGAATAAGTTATTTGCCCAGTTTTATTTTAAGCAGAGTGTCTATTGGTCATGTAACTGTACATTCACTTACATCCAAGCTTTTTGACACACTGCTATTATTTATAGTCTCCAGCAGACTAATGCATCTCTCCACAAGAAGTTACAAAACCAACAAGAGCTGGTATCTCGAGTCCAGTTGTTTGACGGGATTGTTGACTCCAATAACCAACTTGTTGAGCAACTTGAAGATGAGGTAACTAACAGATGGTCTGGTACTAGACTTATGCAATAGATAAATTTTATACTTGTGAAGACCAAATTGCAATTCTAAACACAAATATATATGTAATGATAGGATTTACTATTATCATCTTTTTAGGATTTTTGGTGCATATCACGTTAGTATCAAATAGCAGTCGGATTATTTTATTGGTTTATCAAATTAGGATGCACTCTGTTATAAAGTATGTTCAAGTTTGTACCAAGATTAACTTAGTGCACCGACGGTTTTTGAATGCTCTACCAGACTAGGTTTTTATGTGTAATATTCTTATAGAAAAAAGCATTAAGGAGTTCACTAGATGAGGTGACAGATCAACTGACAAACTCTCGACAAACCTTGACTGAGCTACAACTCCAATTAAAAACAGAAGCTGAAAAACGTGCAGAAAGCCAATGCTTGTTGCAAACCAGGGAGGTTGAAGTTGCCGAGCTGAAACAGCTTTTAAATTCGCAGGGATCACACCTAGGTAGGTATTTGGTAGTGGAGTTAAGTCACCGAATGCTAACATCAAACAATAAGTCCAAGAAGTCAATATTATGACCATATAAATAGCTTCTTGGTATGCTGATACCTTCCTTTTATGATACTGATTGTGGTTTCAGATGCGTCCGGTTTGAGTGGTGGAGAAGTCTTAGGGGATGTGTTGCTCATGGAGGCCGCAAAAGTGGAAACAGCACTACGTGATGAAATCCAAGAACATATCAAAACTATTGATAATCTGAAACGTGAGCAAATTGAGAAATTAACACACTCCCAGAATGAAGTGAAGTCTTTATCGACCAACCTTTTACTTAAAACTCAAGAAAATATGAGCATGCATGCCAATCTTCAGGAATTGAAGCAGGCCAATAATTCACTCATAGAAAAGTGTGACAAGCTACAGCAAGAAGCAAGGCATTCCAAAGAAGAGTTTCAGCAGAAATATGAAAGCCTCTTTGAAGTAAAAGCTTCTTTCGAGCAGCGCACTGTTGACTTGGGAAAACAATTATCTATCCAAAAAGAGGAATATGATCAGGAGATTTCTGGTTTAGAGGCGAAATGTGATGAGCAGCTGTGCAGTCTATCTGAAGCATCTGAGCAGACGCGAGCTCTGGAAGGGAAACTTGAGGCACTTAACATTAATCTCGCAGGTGTTACTAAAAGTAAATTGGACATGGAACAGGATCTTAACAGTATTATTCATGAAAAGGGTGTATGCATTAAAACTTGTGAGGATGAGAATGCCAAACTTTCAACAAAACTGCAAGATGTAGAAGCAGCTAGGGCTGATCTGATGGACAAACTAGAAAAATCACAAGAGCAAGTCGATTCTCTTTCTGGTGAGCTATCATTTCAAAAACAGGCAATTGGTGACGTTTCACAAAGGCTGAAGGAGTCCAATGAATCAAACCAGCAGCTGTTAGCAAAATGTGAACATTTAGAGAAAGAGAATACTCAATCAAGAGAAGAAGCTCAAAGAAAATATGACGCCCTCTGGACACTAAAAGCTTCATTGGAAGAACAGCTGGCTGCTGAAGTCCAGGAAATTGCTTCATTAAAAGCTAATTCTGAAGTAATGATTGCCAAACTTCAGGCAACAATTGACAAACAAGCAGAGCTTTTAACTGAGCAAGCCACACAAATACACACTTTTGAAGGGGAGTCTTTTACGTTGCAAACTCAGTATGATAAGCTACAGCGCGAGACCAAGCATTTCAGAGAAGAGTTTCAGCAGAAATATGATAGCCTCTTTGAAGTAAAAGCTTCTTTCGAGCAGCGCACTGTTGACTTAGAACAACAAATATCTGCCCTAAAAGAGGAATATGATCAGAAGGTTTCTAGTTTACAGGTGAAATTTGATGAGCAGCTGTGCAGTCTATCTGGAGCGTCTGAGCATACTCGGGCTTTGGAAGGGAAGCTTGAAGCACTTGACGTTCATCTCGCAAGTGTTACTAAAAGTAAATTGGACATTGAACAGAATCTAAACGATATAATTCATGAAAAAAGTGTATGCATTAAAACTTGTGAGGATGAGAATGCCAAACTTTCAACAAAACTGCAAGATGTAGAAACAGCTAGGACTGATCTGATGGAAAAGCTAGCAAAATCACAAGAGCATGTTGGTTCTCTTTCTAATGAGCTATCGTTTCTAAAAGAGGCAATTAGTGACGTTTCACAAAGGCTGAAGGAGTCCAATGAATCAAACCAGCTGTTGTTAGAAAAATGTGAACATTTAGAGAAAGAGAACACTCAATCAAGAGAAGAAGCTCAAAGAAAATATGACGCTCTCTGGACAGTAAAAGCTTCATTGGAAGAACAACTGGCTGCTGAAGCTCAGGAAATTGCTTCACTAAAAGGTAATTCTGAAGTAATGATTGCCAAACTTCAAGCAACAATTGACGAACAAGCAGAGCTTTTAACTGAGCACTTGACACAATCACAAACCTTGGAAAAGGAATCTTCCATGTTGCAAACTCAGTATGATAAGCTGCAGGAGGAGACCAAGCATTTCAGGGAAAAGTTTCAGCAGAAATTTGATAGCCTCTTTGAAGTAAAAGCTTCTTTGGAGCAGCGCACTGTTGACTTGGAACGACAAATATCTGTCCTAAAAGAGGAATATGATCAGAAGGTTTCTGGTTTACAGGTGAAATCTGATGAGCAGCTGTGCAGTCTATCTGAAGCATCTGAGCAGACTCAGGTTTTGGAAGGGAAGCTTGAAGCACTTGACATTCATCTCGCAAGTGTTACTAAAAGTAAATTGGACATTGAACAGAATCTTAACGATATAATTCATGAAAAAAGTGTATGCATTAAAACTTGTGAGGATGAGAATGCCAAACTCTCAACAAAACTGCAAGATGTAGAAGCAGCTAGGACTGATCTGATGGACAAGCTAGCAAGATCGCAAGAGCATGTTGATTCTCTTTCTGGTGAGCTATCATTTCAAAAACAGGCAATTGGTGATGTTTCACAAAGGTTGAAGGAGTCCAATGATGCAAACCAGCAGCTGTTAGAAAAATGTGAACATTTGGAGGACGATAATATAAAATCAAGGGAGGAAGCTCAAAGAAAGTATGACGCCCTCTGGACATTGAAAGTTTCATTGGAAGAACAGCTGACTGCTGAAGACCAAGAAATTGCTTCATTAAAAGGTAATTCTGAAGTGATGATTGCCGAACTTCAGACAACAATTGACAAACAAGCAGAGCTTTTGACAGAGCAGTCCACACAAATACACACTTTTGAAAGGGAGTCTTTCACGTTGAAAACTCAGTATGATAAGCTACAGCAGGAGACCAAGCATTTCCAAGAAGAGTTTCAGCAGAAATATGATAGCCTTTTTGAAGTAAAAGCTTCTTTGGAGCAACGCACTGTTGACTTGGAACGACAAATATCTGTCCAAAGAGAGGAATATGATCAGAAGGTTTCTAGTTTACAGGTGAAATGTGATGAGCTGCTGTGCAGTCTATCTGAAGCATCTGAGCAGACTCAGGTTTTGGAAGGGAAGCTTGAAGCACTTAATGTTCTTCTCGCAAATGTTACTAAAAGTAAATTGAACATTGAACAGGATCTTAACAATATAACCCATGAAAAGAGTGTATGCATTAAAACTTGTGAGAATGAGAATGCCAAACTTTCAATAACCCTGCAAGATGTAGAAGCAGCTAGGACTGATTTGATAGGCAAGCTAGCAAGATCGCAAGAGCATGTTGATTCTCTTTCTGATGAGCTATCATTTCAAAAACAGGCAATTTGTGACGTTTCACAAAGGTTGAAGGAGTCCAATGATGCAAACCAGCAGCTGTTAGAAAAATGTGAACATTTAGAGGAAGATAATGTGAAATCAAGGGAGGAAGCTCAAAGAAGATATGACGCACTCTGGACATTAAAAGCTTCGTTGGAAGAACAACTGGCTGCTGAAGCCCAGGAAATTGCTTCATTAAAAGGTAATACTGAAGTAATGGTTGCCAAACTTCAAGCAACAATTGACGAACAAGCAGAGCTTTTAACTGAGCACTTGACACAATCCCAAACGTTGGAAAAGGAATCCTCCATGTTGCAAACTCAGCTCAAAGATCTTGTCGAAAGCAAAATGACTATTGAGGAAAAACTCTGTATTCTAACTGAGAAGAAGGACAAATGTGAAAAAATGTATGGAGAAGATATCTCTAAGCTTTCATTGAAAGTCGACAAAATGGAGAAATCTGACGCTGAGGTTGTGGATAAATTGGCGCAGTCACAGAAACAGGTGAACTCTCTTTCTGAAGAACTAGCATGTCAAAATCTGAAAAATGAAAACCTGCACAAGAGTCTAGTAGAGGCACAAGTTTCTAATCAACAACTGGCAAAAAGATGTGATGATCTAGAGAAAGAGCATTCAGAATCTGTTTTACAGCTTCAACAAAAGAACTCTGGCCTTCATGAACTCCAGGTTTCATTAGAAAAGCAAATCTCTTCGATGAAGGATGAGTATGGCGTAAGGCTATCTGATTTGCAAGTCAAGTGTGACGATGCATCAAACTGTTTGGCTGAAAAATTCGAGCAAATTCAAGCTTTAGAAAACAGTTTGCAAATCTCTCAAGATGCAAACTGTCAACTAACAGAAACGTGTCGAAAATTAGATGGCGACTGTTTAAAAAGCAAATCTGATTATGAAAGCCTTCTGAAATTGAAAGAAGCATTAGAAAAAAGGATAATCGAGTTAGAACAGCAAGTTTCGTTAACAGCAGAAAAACTCCATGAAAGAGTTACGGAGTTGCAAGTTCAAAGGGAGGTAGCATCCCAAGATCTGACTGCACAATCAGAAGAACTTCAATTATTGAGAGCTGAGAAAGATGGCCTGAAAGTCAAGTTCGAAGCCATCTCTGAAACGAAGTGTAGTGTTGAGCAAGAAAGAGATGAATATCAGAGATTGCATCGCGAAGGTACTTCTCAACTATCATTGAAGTTGGAGGAAGCGGAAAATGCAAACAAATTCTTGAAGAATAGTTTGACAGTCTTAGAAAATCGAGTAACATCCCTTTCTGCTGAGCTTTCATTCCAGAATCAACGAAATATAGATATTTCTAAGGAATATGATGATACCAAGAATGTTTTGAACCGTTATTCGGTAAGTTTTTTTTATACTAGGTATATCCTACTACCCCTATTTACTTGAAGGCAACAGCGTTCAATATTCACAGTTGGGAAACTGTTGGTAGCAGTGGCAAGCATTCTCATTGCAATTGCACACAGTTTTGGAATTATAAATGACTTGGAACATTGATGCTTCTAGCTGAATGGCTATTGAACCTTCGATTTGTATACATGTGCTATATCGGTTGTTAGTTACTGGACTTGGTAAGTGCGCTGTAAATCCAATATTTTCAAGGCCTGGTTTCTTATTTTTTGGCAGATTGGCTATAAAGAGAAGAAGCAAATTATTAATGAATTGAAGCATGAACTAAAAGTGGCACAAGCCCAGGGAGCCAAATACAAAGCTGATTTAGAATCAGCTGTCAAGAAATATGAAATCATGAAAGCACAGGTGGATGCTGTCGTTCAAGTGGAGCAGAAGATGAGACCATCCATTCCGAGTACTATGACGCATAGTGGTATGTAAAGCCTACTTGTTTGTAAATTGACTAAAGCGTTATATACACCCATAGATATGTCATGTATGTAGCAAACACTTCTTGTAAGCCACTGGTAACTGAGTGAGGTGCTCAACTACAAACACTTCAAACAAAACAAATGTTATAAGAGGGTTTACTCTTTTTCTACTTAGCTCATGGGACATATATGAGCCATGTGCTGTCAGACTGTAGTCAGGTGTTATCCATTTTGCTCATCTATATTGTTGTACATTATTGGCTCATGAGAAAGATCAACTCTGTATCACATGCTCATCTCTTAACCCATGGGAAATACCAAGGCGTTGGAGGCCTTCTGATATCTTGAGCTAAATCTATATGTTATAAAAAATAAAATGTGAATCTATTGTTCAATCTAGTGCTTGATGTATATACATGTATGTGTATAATCATCTGCTCAATTTAGATATGTTTGAATATTATTTCTAACCTTTCTAACCTAATCCACCATGGGTAGAGATTATGCTATCCAATTTACTGTATTTTTGCAGTTTCTGCTCTAAATATGGATGACTTGGAGGCGACCATTATGTAAGTAGCATTATTGTTGCTTTGACACAGTGTTATTATTGATAGTGGACAAAGTGTTCATCATTTTAGTGCTTCAAATCAAGACAGTGTTTTTCAGCTGTACACTGTATATAATTGCAAATTATGACTTATTCACAGCCTTAATGAGATTGTTGTATAGTATTACATGTAAATATTTAACAGTGAGGAACAACCAGATAATGATCAATTGAGGAAAAGTCGTAGATTGTCCATGCTGGAAACAACTGGGCGCAAGTCATTAGTGCATAAAACGTACGGCGATGACGAAGCAGATGTCCTAATCGACACGGCTTTGGAGGTAAATGGTCTTGAATAGTTTCCATATGAAATGTGCCCGTTTATCATTCACCAGACTATGTAGCTATGCAAAATGAAGGTGGCTAATTTCTTGCACTCAATTATCAAATATCTCACTTCCTTGCTTTTCTGTTGACATGTCACCGTTATCTGCATAGCTTGCAACTAGGTGTTCAATTTTCATCTCTACCTTCATAACCTTGTGTTCATTGTCGGTGAACGCATAGAGACGTAAGATCCCTTGTGTTCAAGCTATAGGGGAACACATATAGGGTTGATGATATATTGTTGTGCTCTTGCAGCCCAGTGGTGCAGGCAGCACCTTCGCAGAGTCTTTTGGGATCCTGGGGAAGTCAGTGCAACGGGTTGAAGATCCAAACGAAAGGATATCTGAGTTCCAGAAAAGGAATAGCAAGTTTCTGCCGCACCTCAGATCCGCATACCCAATTGAGTCTCAGGTATGTACATGTAGAGAGCAATTCTCCCCGCTTCTGTTCTGTTTCCTGCGTTAGTTTTAAGTAGGTGTACGTATATGTATACTCGATTGTTTTATAGGTGTATACCCCATCCAAACCTCGCTTTGATGACATAAGAGAAGGCCGCATGGCAAGTAAACCAGCGCCTATTACAGGTACGTACCTAATATATCTTTGTGCGCCTTCATGTACGACGTTCATGTCCTTTGTTCTGCTATGTCAGTGTATCCCCATATGGCCATCAAGTAAAGTAAAGATATTGGGTTCCCAACTGCATGACTTATTTTATCTTTGTATTCTTTCCCTGCACCTCACCTTTCATCTTCATCTAAAGTAATTCACCACATTTTTTTGCATATCTGAGTCTTTTCCCAGAATTCTCAAATTCCAATAGTGTTGTAATATTGGTTTTGGGTCACTCTATCTGCTACATGCTGTACTTTATTGGTCCATGTGAAGTTGTTGATGTGGGTGAAGAGTTACTATATAAATTAGTACTAGGCACACTTTTATTTCGTTCATTTGGATACCAGTCTTAGTATCATCATCTAAAGAATGTGCGTGTAAAGATGTATCTGCTGTGCTACCACCATTACACCCACTATTATGCACTCTCTCTTCTACTCCACACAGGCCGTGATACTCTCCTCCCAGCACAAGCTAAACTAGGCTCTGTTCAGCAGTTTCTATCCAAAATTAGTAAGAATGTGTTGATATACTGCATGTTGCATCTTTTATGTTAATATTCTCCCCCTCCCGTCTGCATGAAAATTACTCGTACTACATTCTTCATGTACATAGTATGATGTTTGCTACACTGATGTCTGGTATTATAGTAGTAGTACTGTGCATAACCCACCCATCGTATACTTTTTTCTGTTAGCCTTGCATGTTATTTTCTAGGTATTGGTTTAGTTGCATGTTTTTCTTTGGTGACAGTTTGTTATTGATGCACTGCTCATGTTATGACTCTCTGTACAATGGCGACCATAGTAGAAACCACCTCTTCATCAGTTTACAGTTGGTGGCCAAGTATTATTGGAATTTCATTATAACATATAAAAAAAACTGTGGTCATACTAAGGACTATCATTGTAATTAGGCAGCGATAGACTTCAAGAAGTACATGTAATTCAACTGTTGGTTCTGAGTTAGAAGACTGTACATGTAGATAGTGCTGTTTAGTTTGTGAGGGGATCTGCATGTATATTTATCTCTGGCTATGTTGTTCAGTGATAGGGGTTTGGGCTGATATACAGTGCAAGTTCCTCTTCTTTTAGGGAATGGATGTGCCCCACCTACAGTTCCAGGAAAAAGATCTGGCTGTGTGAGTATACACACAGTTATCATGGCACTCAATGAGTTGGTGTAGAGGTCTAGATCATATTGGTATATGAATGCATGTTAAATGTAAATGTGTTCATGCAGTAGGGTTGTCCTTTCCTTTGACCCTATTGTCTTGTGTACACCACTGTATTGCTCTCATACATACCTGGCAGCAAAACATGTTGGTGATGCTATAATTGTAAATAAAATGTGTACATCATAAAACGTGTGAAATACCTTGAGTGGTTGTAGGTTGCTCAGCCCAGCACATCGGCATCGACACCTAAGAGATTGCTAACAGACGTAACTGATGACAGAGTCAATAAGACTCCGACAGCCAGTGAACCTGTGGTCAAAGCTGCAGAGGTATGTCAACTTTCTATGATCATGTGACCTTGTAGTTTCTTATTGACTGCGCATCACGTGTGCAAACAATATACATTTTGTTTATGATGTTTTTATGCAGTCAGAGACTTGTTTCATGTCCATGGATATACCAGTCCCTTACAGGTTTGAACCTGGTCCTAATCGTGTAGTCGTAGCACCGTTCTGTTCACTGTGCTAGGCTCTGCTGATTAGGTACCGTAGAGGCCCCGGGTTCAAACCCCAGTCAGGGACTGGTATTTTCATGGATTTGAAACAAGTCTCTGACTGCTAAAAAGATAAATTTCTTGCACAAAACAACGTTATAATATATTAAAAAAATGGCCAAGCTCCCTAACACATTTTGTTTAGTTATAATAATATGTATTTATTGTCTTACTTTGTACACATCTTCTACACTGTATGTTCAAGATTAGTTTTCGTAGACTAATAAAGTGTTAGACTTTATATATTACATTGAGAACTCATCTTATTACAGGCTTTTGTGATAGAGAACACCCCCAGGGAATCAAGGAGGAAGGTATGCATTATGTACAATTTTTCTATGCAGCTAAATGTTTGTTTATATAGTATCTGTTAGTCTAGTGTGTTGTACTGCCGCATGCTCCAATGTACTTTCTAACTCAAATATTATGCAATACAATGTACAGGTCAGATCTTCTAGAACAACACTTATATAAAGTTGTAAGCAACAGCCATCTTTATTGTGTTGATCAGTGGGTGTTAGAATGTCACACGCTAACATCTATAATATACAATGTATATACTGACTCACCCCATGTCTTGGTTTATGTATCACCTGATTTATGTTCTCAATAGTCTGACACCTCACTTAGCCTTAGCATCAGGACCCACCTAGTCTGTCTGTCATATTTGGTCACATTTTAATATGAATCAATGACTGACTGAGTGGTCCTGGTGCTCATGCTCTGCTGTTCATGTGTCACAATATTTGTGTCCTAGCTCTTCCTATTATGTTCCGGCACTGTCTCAATATTGTTATGTCATTTAATGTTGTATAACAGCCCCCTCCCTAAGGTATGACTAATGTACTTTAGACTAAACTTGCCAAGTAGTTACGTTTGCGTGAAGTTTTTACTGTGCTGTTTTGTACTGATATTATTTATTTGGAAGTTGCTTTCTCTTTCCTGGCATCAGTTTGTATAATTTGATGAGAGAGCATCTCCATCAACAGCCTATATTTCTCATATGGGAAACTACACTTGTCTTTGTAAAGTGAATTTATTTCCAAGCTCACCTCAATCAACAACCCATAATTTTGGAAATACATTGTAGATGTATCCAATCTTTAGGATTGTTTTGGTGTAAGCTGCACTCCCAATGTATGCACAGTATATATTGTATTGTAGGGTTTCAAGGCCAAGCTGAAAAATCTGGCTGGGATCAGAAAGTAGTCTTTTCCGGAGTCTGTTTTATTATTATTTTTAAATTATTTTAGCCATCACCTATTATTGGCAAGTTTTTATCAAATTTTATATAAATATCCATACTTGTATAGTATCAACTAATTACCTTTTATCCAAAGGTTTAAAACACAATTTATTTGATGTAGCCTGTTTTTATTGGTAGTACAATAAATTTCCATTAACCTCTCAGAAACTAGTCAAACAAAATAAAATAATAGAACTGTGTAATACATTGCCCTAAATACTACTATACCAATAATAATGTTTCTGCAAACCTGGCCTATTTTACTATACATTTACAACTAAGAAATCCTGCAAAAATATACATCAGAATAACTAGTACAAAAATCATCATTACTATTATAATAATGTATGAATGTAAATAATATACAACTTGTGCTCACTCAATCTTCATGAGAAACCAAACAGAGTTTGCTGTTTGCTATAAGGTATATCTGGAAAATGTTTCTTCAGCAATTTGATAAAAACATCTTCAAAAGTAACACTGAGTTTGGCAATCTTTGATTCTTTCTACAAAACAATGGCACAGCACTACATGTATTACTATGCATAGGCATAGATAGTAATATATCCCATCTATGTATGGTTTTACAATAAACATTAGGAAATATAACTTGCTGGTTGAAGCAACAGCCAACAAATGATAATTCGCTTTTTGAAATAGCAAATGTGGCTCTAAATATGCTTATGTAATACTAAGTGATGCACCTATTAGTGTCTTTGAACCACCAAGTTGCAAAAAGTGGTAAGACGATGCCAGTGGTCTGAGATTTTGTTTGGTTGGAGCAAGGTCTAGTTTCTTGTCCCAACACGCTATTATGAGGTGCAATAATACATGTACATGAAAGGCATTACTAATAACTTGATTTCATTAATTTCCACTTCCTTCCTACAAACTACAAGAAAAGTAGCTAGTGTGACAGGTGACGATGGTCTTGCTGCGATGGTCTTGCTGCGTCTGATGAAATTAGCTAGGGGGCATGATCAGGCTTGTGGGCCTTTATTTGGGCACCACTGCTCTATAGCATAGAACCCTAAAAAAGCTATTATTATTAGGTTGAGATGTCTATGTGTAGCAATAGCAGCAGTCAGTTACCTTGTTGTAGTCGAATGAGTTGAATATCATCTGTCTAATATCCTCCACAAACTGACTGGCAGTCTGGTAATCCTCCATCTTGTTTATAACAGTAGTGAGATCCATGGGTTTAGCTATGACATCATAATAGTCGGGCACCTGTTGAGACAGACAGTAATACAGCAACAATTAACAACTAAGCAACAGTCATGTGATGTATGCTTGCATTCAGTCAACGGAATTGCCAAAGACTGGTGAGGACTATTTTAATCTAGATTGTTCTAAAATGTATTGATTCCAACTAAAGGTAAATGATAGTACACAGTTTAAATGTACATAGTTTATACCTCCTCAGCATCTACAGGGAAATCAAATGGCCACGATGATCTGTGAGCCGACAGTTTGCTATGAATAGCTCTCAGAGTCTAAAACAGAATATACATACGTGCAATGTAACACAACAAACATGTCTGTAGAACATGCATATGTGCAATGTGATACAACAAACATGTCTGTAGTATATGCATATGTGCAATGTAACACAACAAACATGTCTGCAGAAACATCTAGTGCATGACAAGTAGAAATTCTGTCTACGCTGTACTGGTGAATTCTCTGTCACCTGACTTGCTATTACGAGCCAAAACTATTGACATTCAGTAGAAATTGATCATAGTTCAAAGTTGCCCTCTCTCTGCATCTTCAAGACAGTAGAAGACAACTTTAGATCACAACAAAGAACCTTATGGTTTCTCTTACTACATTTTGTACCTTTTATTTTCCCATTTCTATTTTAACAAAACGATTGTGAGTTGCACCCTCATCAATATTTTGTTATGAAATTTTGCATTGAATTAAAGAGAATAAACAAGGCAATGGGGTACTGAATAAGTAACATCCATTAGTCACTTGGGAATTTTCAATTACACACTGTCAGAATTTTTCATAATGTGTGTGTAAAATTTAACCAAGCTTGGCATAACAAAAAATTACCCCAAACCATATGACACTAACAAGCTTTCTAGAAAGCCTTATGAGCCGAAATATTGGGACTCCCTATTGAGGAAGGCACCGGTTCACCTTCTTATAAATTCAGTTAAACCCACCTTTTGTAGCTGAGCATGTGACACCTCTGTACTAGCCTTCTTTTCTTTGGTGCTAAGGGATGATAAATCCACCCTGTCTAGAAGACGGAACAATTATATATAGCAAGCCATTTAACTTCACTTTGACTTCCTGTTAGATATTTTATAACAACATCTAAAGGTACTCTAAAGGTACAGATAAAGATCTCAGGCCATTTAGAACTCACCAAGCATGAGGGAAGTTCTAGTTAAATATTTGGATATTTCTTGTTGCTCCTGACTTAGATTGAATGTAACTTCATCATCTGAGATTTCTACAGCCTCCATGTCCACATCAGGTGTGTAGACTGAATCTACATGTCCAATACACTTCCATTATATAACACATAGCAGAACAAAAGCTTATAACAATTATGTAACAATACATGTATGTATTCATAATGTAAATACAGTCTTATCTAGACTAATCCACTCACCACAGCCCTTATCAGCAGAAGTTCTGGGTGATTGTCTAGCTGCAGCTTTCCTTGGTCTACCAGCTGGTCTCTTCACCGGAGGAGACTCACCATCAACATCTGAAAGACAAACAGTGTGATTGGACAGAAAACTAGCCACCTGGATATTATCATAGACGAACAGTCGATTTCTCACCTTGTACAGAGTTGTACAGGTTTGTGTCAGCAGGTCAGCTTCAATTTAAATTATAATTAAAATAATGCTCATTATTTTATATACTTGTAATGCTATCAGCTTTAGTCAGCTTTCTAACGAGTGAACTACTAGGGGCTTGAGGACTATACAGAGAGAGAACAACTTACCAGTAGAAGTTCTGGGTGGCTGCTTAGCTGCAGCTTTCCTTGGCCTTCCAGCTGGTCTCTTCACCGGAGGTGACTCTGCATCAGATTCTAGAACATTCTTCACTCCACTACTTGCAGCAGACTTACTCTTCACCTGAGGTTTAGCTCCTCTCCTACCAGACTTTGGTTCAGGTTGAACTTCTGAATCTGTCTCCACATCTGTTGTCTCACTTTCATTGTATTCTATGCACGACAATGATGTTGCATTACATGTATGGCAAGATATCATGTCAAATTGAAGGTAAGATAAATCTATAGACTGTGATAAACAGGTGGTGCATATACATGTACATTGTACATTTATGTATCATTGACAGGAATGTCCAATGTGCGATATACTTATATTAGAGAGGATAATGACAATGGGAATTCCAATGTAATGGTACCACACACCTCAGTGGTTATTTAGAACAACCAACTAAATCTGTTAAATCATGCCGCTCACCACTGGTTTACCCTGAGTGTGGACACACTGTAATACCCTGGGTGTGGACATGTATACTAATAGTATCTATTGCCTGAAACATCAGCCCATATATATAATATAAAGACTTTATATTATATCTATGCGTCAACCTATCAGAGTAGAATTATAGTTGTATGGTGGTTGCAGGTGCCCATATTGACATCTATAGAGTCACTAATCACATAGGCTTATAGTTTTACCTTCATAAACTTTCTTGTTGTTCGCTGAGCTATGAGAACGAGCTGATGTCCTTGTCCCTCTCTTCTCTGAGACATCTGAAAGTATGACATAGTAAGCTAACTGTGTGCTTAGCTGTGTGTGTACTAGGTTGTGTATTGGGATGTGTACTTTAATTTGATGGTATAGCAAAGGTTTTTCACTAATTATCTAGTCAATGTGTCAAAGTTTTTCTAAAGATAAAAGCTAAGTTTATTAAATATTTCTTAGTATTCATCATGTTCTCAATAACATCTACAACCAATTGAACACATATGAGTTAAGATGTCTAAACTGATACATAGGAGCAAATAACATCATGGAACATTCACACAGATGCTGCAGTTTTAGCTTCGAGGAAGGAGCATACCTAATTCTGTGTCCTGGGATTCTGTGTCGACACTCGAGTTAAAGTTCTTCTTTTTGCTCATTTTAGTTCCAAATCGGCAAGCATGGCATGTCCATGACAATCTGGTATAAACAAGGCACTTAGAACAATATTCAATAGTCGGAATTTTCAGCAGCATAATATAGCATTCATGTATTATACATGTATATACAGTGTACATGTATGTAATTTTACATATACATGTGTATGTACATGTAGATGAATGTACATGTACACTGTATATACATGTACATGTATATAAATGCTGAAAAAAATTTGAAGTTTTTAGTGAATAGTTATCCCATTGTTTCATGCTCAAGGCATCAGACAACTACAACCCTTCTGCTAGTAGCTTGTACAATTGATTATGTACACACAGTTATTCTATACAAGTACATCAAGAAGTAGATGAAGAAGCACATACCTAGGAACAGATCTAAGTGGCGGCTGGTGACAGGCTGTATGGTAAGAGTTAAGACAAGTGTCACACAGTGCCATGTCACCTCCCTCCTCACAGAGAACACACAACTCCTCATATTCCTCACTTGAGCTCTGTCAATGTGTGTACAGTGTGTGAATATAGTCATGGATTTCAAATAGTAGCATTAGTAAATATTATGCAGGATACACACATGAATTTTACAATATTTTGTTCGCAGTAATATATAGTGAGACAAACCATCTTGATTGTAAGCTGATGTAACAAAGGTTAGTAGGATCAGCAGATGCTTCCATTATTTGAGCCAGAGTAAATAGTCAACACTAAACTGACTTATCCTACTGACAAAGCAGGGCTCAAAGTTAACCAAGTTCAAAACATGGAAACTCGCTATATATTTTCACCAAAAGTATGTAAGATATTCATGTGAGTGGCAAACACCTAGAGCACCTGCCTTATGATAGGTGAGAAAGCAGGTGCTCTATACTAACCTCATCTTCACTATTCTCACTGTCTGAAGCTTCTTTCATGTTCCTCAAGTTTCTGCTTTTTCTCACCTCTGGAGGCTAAGCAACAACATTGATAGCATACAGTGACTACTTGATAGCATACATTTACACAACCTACTGTGACTACTTGATAGGGAATATAGAAATACTGTTAAGCTGCAGCGTGATATAAACACACGTGCTACCAATAAAATATTGGCTAAAGTTTTAGAGAAGTGGTGTTATTGAACTATTGCTACCAGTGTGCCAACAACCTGTTGAGATAGTTCAACAGGGTGTTGACGAATCTGTTCAAGTTCTTAGCATTCTGCAAAATCCACTTTTTATACCAATTATTAACAACACTTATAGTAATGTTGGAATGATTCATGATTCATTCCAACCCCTCAGACATCACATGACATCACATGCACCTACCTTACACGATGGGCAGAGCCAGTCACCTTCTGGTACGTCCTTCTTAGTCATACGCATACAGGCCATGTGGAATCCTAGATCACACCCATCACAGAGCAGCAGCGTTGCATCATCACCTTTACGCTTGCACACTCGACATTTCTGTATAGATAGCAGATGGTACAGAATAAATATCTAGACTTGTATTGATTTTCATTTTGAACGAGAAATAATAATTAGATATAACAATACTGTCTAGAGCCAGGTTGAGCATCTACAAGAACAGCGATGGTGACTATGGAGGTAACTAGCATATATATAATTTTAAGTACCTACAAACTTAACTGGCATATTAGCTTATTAAAAAACAACATTGCACAACTGAAACCTCAAAGATTTACATGTATTATTATAAATTACCAAATGTGCGATATAAACAACCTAGAAGGTACTTACAGCGTGGTCCACCGATTTCTCCCACATTATACAGCTCTCCAGCACCTCGATTAGAACGTACAGTCTGGAAATGGTTGGGCTGGACAGAACAGCTGACTGCCAGGCAGCTAGGTACTTCGGGGTGTCCTCTGTAATAGAATACCATATTATATTATCCAAACAGAAACATATGACTTGTGTGGTACATGCAACCTATTGGAACTGGTATACTTTTTGAGTTTTATTCTTTTATACTCGCCAAGTTTGACAATTAAAATATTTTAGCGTATTCAAAGCAACTGGAAGTACCTGTGGAATATGTGGTGAATTTTTATTTCGAACAATATTCATGTTCTCATACTCTTCATATTATCTTCTACATTTAGAGTAAAGTCAAACTACTAAGAGCTAGATACGGCTGTAGTTAATTGTACAGTTGATTAGAAAGCAAAATATATCATTTTATCAAGACCGTTACTGTATTTTGCATTGCGTATATTATAATCTTCATGTCTAAGATGAGTTTATTGTATATTTTGATTAAATGTCTACTTTTGACTTTAAATTTGCATTTCATGTGATACAATATCTGAAGCATGGCTTAATACCAAATAATACAAGTGAAGAACTACCTTGTGAACCGCTCTCCAAGTCTTTCTCTTTATTATCCTCAGCCTGTGATTTATCAACGGCTTTCTTATTGGGAGCCATTGCACCTTTGAGTCTGTTCTCATACACTCCTTTCTGGCACTCTAATAAAGATGCTCCCTGTTAACCAGAAACACACAAAGTATATATACATGTACATGTGCTTAGAAGAAATCTATATCACTGATATGCTTTCAACACAGTTAAACATAGTTTTGTATTTAAATGTTTAGTCATGTCATGTCACTCACCAGTTTATCGAAAGACAAGGCTTTCTTCAGGTCCATACACCAGGAGTCATAGAACTGGACCCCACCAAGACCTCCAGATCTGATTCTGTCTTCTAGATCTACCAGGTCCTGCAACAAGAACATAATGACATACAGATATCTACCGATATGTGATAATATGCATAAAACAAGTGAAGCCATAGAATCAGGCAAGTAACTGCTGGGGTAGCATGAATTACTTCTTTAAAGGAAGCAAGGACAGATATCTTTTGTCCGTCATCCTGTTTTTCGGGAAGGTCAGGCACTAGTTTAGCTGTGGATGTAATGTCATCATAGATCTCTCGAATTTTCATCAACAGAAGACTTTCTCGGAACCCAGAACTGTTGAGACAGGAAATCAAACTGTCCACACTCTCCTTTGACTCATATCTCAACCACTCGTGACTCAAACGAGCTGGAGCACTGCAAGAAGAGAGAGAGGCATAAGATGCCACATCTCAATGTAGCAACTGATTACAATGTCCATTATAACTACTTTGTTGGTGTAGCTTACCTTAAAAGTACACCCTGGCATTCCTACTAAAAATTATTGAGATACAGGCTCCTGCTTGGGATTTGTCAGACTGGTTAAATTTTGTATGGAGGAGAACTAGAGTATATATCTCTAGCAAATAATGTGTAACATCTCAAGCAGCAAATAAAATGGGACTTTTGTTTTACATGAGAGTTGCTCATTATTCAAACAGACTGTTATTGAAGGAAAATTATAAAACCTCTCTCTCTCCATAGTTTAATACTTACACCAGACTAAACTTGTCTCTTGTATCTACCTCTGTGTCTACATGTTCCATAGTTCTGAAGGTAGTGTGATAGTGCTCATCGGGCCAACCCTTCTCTACAAACAAACCTCTTTCTCCGGGTATCTGCCAATACCGGCTATGATTACGGTCTGTACCTAGTGGAGACAACCTCTTGCATATTGTGTTCAGTCTCACAGCCTCCTACCAGTAAATACAAGACAGTTTAGCAGAGTAAAATTAATATACATGAATAGTATACCTGCAGACAAGAATGACAACTTCAAATTAGTTAAAGATGTTCAGCACATAGGACTTTGACCAAGGCATTGTGGCACCTCGCAGTAGCAAAAATCCGGATTATGAGCTGGGAGAGATTCTCCCCTCATATATCAGAAGTCTTGGAGTATAATAGATGTAGATCAGTCTGTACTGGGTACAAAGGGCAAACATACTGATCACACCTAACAATAATATACAAATGACTCGCTACCGATGGTTCACCATTACTATACATGCAGCGTAGAAACTGTATACCTTGACGTTATTCTCCAAAGCTTCTTTCTGTCGATCCAATTGTTCACGTTTTTGCTTCCGTTCTCTTTCTTCTACCGACTTCTTGGCCATCTCTCGCCTCATCTTGAGAGCCTCATTCAGACTACTAGGGTGTTTGCCCTCCTCCCCCAACTAGAATATATCAGATAACACAGTCTAGGAATTGACCTACTCTCATTCCTAACATACTGATGATGGTTGCTTCAACTACACAGTTATATCTGTTGTTGACTGTGCATAGATACATGATAAAAACACAGAGTTTAAAATCTAAATAAATAAAATTCAACTGTAGCACTGAATTGAATTATATTAAACATTACATTTATAATATTTATATAAAACAAAAATAACCGGCCTATGCACCTAATTAGAAATATAGTGGATATATCCAGTGATTGGTAATGAGGGGCAATGCATACCAAGGGAACGGATGGATTACTGCAGTCATACCTGAGTGGGTGTGGATCTGCCAGAGTTACTAGCAGTGTTATCTGCAGCTTGCTTAGACACAAACTGGGCATAGGTTTTAATGAAAGCATTCCTTTCTCTCCTGACAAAATATAACACATCTGAGATATGTATATAGTGTGTATGTACAATATTGGTAGCGGTACAACATTACATTACACACGGTATATACTGCCATACACCCTTTATATCAGTGGATTAATAATGCACATATCATTATAATATTATAAGATGTGTGTTTACCAGCTTGCTGTCAATTTTCTTTGCGTCTCTTCCTGGAAGGTGATGACCCCTTGTCCGTCAAGTATAAGGAGACACAGCGTCTTCAGACATCTAAGTATAGTGAGGGCACTCCACTCAGCAAACTCTTTTTTCTCCACCAACTTAGCCGTTTGTACTAACTACATGCAGTAACATAGTTTTAGATAAGTACATGTAAAGACATTGTAAGGGAAGACGGTCCAGTAAACAAAGGAATTCAAGACAATATGGTTTATATTAGTCACTGATGGAACTGACCAGCACATAAAATTGGTTATCAAACTGAGGAAAATCTCTTTTGACTATTCCAGAATATGCTGCTCGGTAAAAATCCCATCATAGTATTGAGAGTTATAGCACCATCACCATACCGAATGTCACAAAGTTATAAACAGTTTTAGTGAAAAGCCCTTCTGTAGTGGTGCAACGTCACCTGAGTACCAACTAACTTCTTTCAACATAAAAACGCCTCAACATTATGACAACAGCATGTGAACAAATTAGTGAACCTCCTAACCCCTATGTAAATATAAGTCTACAACAGCTTTGCTAATTTACGTGCAAAATTGTAGTTACGTAATGCACTTCCATATCCATCATAACATACAGCTGAAATGTGTAATATTACCTCCTGTCTCTCCTTCTCAGACCTTCCCTCTTTCTCACTGGTGAGTGTAAAGGCTGCGTGTAGTAAATGGGGTAAAGTACTTTTATTAACCGCTATGTCTTTCAGTGCTACACCCATCTCTGTCGCATCCTGTGAACATATATGTATATAAAGTGTAGAACATAGTATATAGTATATGAATCTAGTAGCGAGTATGCACAAATATCTCACAACTACATCTCGGGCATTTTCAGTCGCTAATCATAAATAATAATATCCATGGCACCAAACACAATTATTTAACGTGGCTGCCCAATAGCAGAGCTAGCCAAGGAAAAATTGCCAGAGCATATACTATAAGCTTGACACTGACAGCCGAGAAGAAGCAGGTTGCACATTGAACAGCATAAATATGTCTTCAGTATTTAAGTCTTATATGACTCGATTTGATTCAACGAATGGAGTGTCACTTTTGACTTAACACTAAATCCAACAGCAAAAGCGTTAAAGGAAAATGAAAAGCAAAGAATGAATATACTTCCTTACAGAGAAGGTGAAATCATTGAATAACGTCTGTAGTAGTGCTACCAGCAGTTCCTGGACTCGCTCATCTGGTGAACCAACGCATGCCATCAATGTATCTTCAATAGTACATGTGATATTTTTCGAGCAAGAAAACAGATGATAGTGGATACACATATGATGTAATTTTAGGTCGTCAAACTCAAATAATTATTAGACATCCATAGAATTGGCATCTAATCAATTTTTCAAAGTTTGTGACAAAATGCAGAACAGCTGTGCCGGCTTCTATGTTTGGTTAAACTGCATTGACTTGTTAAGAGTTGATAGAATAGGAGGGAACCCAGAACTCACCAAAGTTGAAATGCTTGTACCTCACAGTCTCTGGTTTAACAAGGTACGATCGGTAGGAGAAGAAGAATCCAGATACAAACATGATATCATCTATAGACGGCATATACAAGCCTTTTGGTGCCAAGATAGGTTGGGCTTTAGGCAGATCTTTCGAGTCTGTTAGTAGACTGTCTTCCGATTTCTAAAAGAAAATACAACATTCTAGATTATAGTGACTGTGGAACATGCATTGGTCTACTTTATGATAGGTTTAGGATGTCTTCATTTCGATGAACGAAGTCAGTCAAAGACGAGCTACTCAAATACTCGATGTGACTAGCATGGTTTCCACAAACATACATCTTGATTACATACAGCTGATAAAGACGTATGATGACAAGAATGAGCTGGTCCTGAACTTGTGATGTCATAGGTGAATCTGATGAGTCATACTCTATGTTAACACTTACCATAGAATTGGCGTTCTTATATCTGTCCCTAACCTGTGCTCTTCGCTCTTTAAAATATTCTTTTTTCTCTTCATCTGTCATAGATTTTCTGAAAGAAAAACCACGTTAAAACTATGAATTTAAAAAAGGCTCAACCATGAGAGCGCGTTTCCCATAAACTATGGCCATTAGATAAGAAAAGCAGCAAATCTAATACAACATTAATAAAATTCACATATTTGTTGTTTTCAGACAACTTCTCTGTTCATTAGAAGAATCTTATCAACAACTACACCCTGTACCCACTAGAACTACTCCCCAAATTCCCAGGACAGAAAAGACATCCGCTTTACAATGGACGAAGAATATGGTTGGAACTTCTGCCTCTAGATCTTGCATGAAAACAGTATCTTTAGGTAAAACGGGAATACTACTCAAGAGGGGAGAGACCTTCATAATTTTTGTAGTATATATAATTATGCATATGAAGTTTTCTATAATAAAGTATATGGCATGTCTTCTGTGACCCTGTGGATTTTGTCAACAAAGTAGGCTGTGAAATCTGCGACGCAAGGACTAGCAACAATATGATTAAAATCAGTGAACACATTCATATTATCTCAGTGATCATAAAACTCATGTGGTCATTGCAATCATATGATCATTGTCACAGTGATACCATTCCTATTATCATGAGTAGTGATAACATTCATATTATCATATTGATTATATGATTATTATCATAGTGATCATATTTAGATTATATTGTCAGTAATAAATGTTCAAATTGAGCATAAGATGTGCCACTTACAGTTTATCTCTAAGCATCAGTTCATTTGCCTTTTGCTGCACAAGTGATTTCATAGGGCTTGGTAAGCTAACTCTTTGCGGCTCAGGCATTTCCTTAGCTGCCAATAATATACACTTCTGTTGCTGCTTCTGGTTGTCTTCCTTTACAGCTTTCCTGTACCTGTAGGCATAGTGACAGCACTTCATTAGTATGAGATTATCAGCGTATCAATAACATTGGCAGCAGTGGTGGAAAGAATTATTAGACATCAACGTCCAAATGTCCAACATATTTTATTGCATTGTAATGCTCGAATTTCAAATGAGAATTTGAAAAGAAATAATGCCATATTGTCGATTTTAGTTGGTAACTTGAGTTATATAGTGCATAACTTTTAAGTTAGCGAGCCAATTGGTAGCCACAAATGTGAATATCAGTAATAAACTGTCCTTCAACGACCAAATATTGAAGCCTACAACAGTACTTAGAAGATAACGTATATACAATGTATACAAGTATAGTAAGTATTTATAGCACTACGGATAAACTCACTTTCTGACTATTTTTGGAGTTGGAGGGGTAACAGAGGCAAACCCGTCGTACAATCCACTGCCAGATTTAGACTTGGCCAGATCAAACAGGGTCAGCTGCTTCATAGCACCAGAGGAATTCTGTGTGATATACAAGTGGTACCATAAACTGTAAATATAGCTTGACCTTACCGATGTTTGAGTATTACACAGAGCTTCCATGTTGCAAGGGAGCGGAAATTGTCTTCTCATGCTTATACACCATAATATGCAAATACCTATTATTTTATGATGCTGTGTTCATATTATATGATACGCCAAGTCAGGGTTATTGCCAATACATACTAGCCCAATCCTTTGCCCTTGTGTGAAACATGCAATCAACCAAATTACAAAATTACTCTTGACGCCCATGCTACAACAATATAGGCCTACGTGCATATTATCTATATTCCGAACATAGATATTGCCTAGGCCACACGAATACCTAAAAACAGAAATTATTCACACACCTTGGTTCTGTAACCATAGTCTGGTAGGTGTAGTATGCAATAAAACGGATCGACGATGGAACGTTACTGTAAAATTATTATCAGAAAGTCCCGGGGAATTTTCTACCATCATAGAGCCTAATACAAAAGGGAGCAGCCGTGGCTTAGGGGTTAGAATGCTGAGCTTTCATGCTGAAGGTTGCAGGTTCCAACCCTGGTCACAGTGGTGTTAGGAAGAGCATCCAGCCACAATTGCTCCTGTGCCCCATGTTAAGTCCTTGGGGTCATGCAAGCCAGCATGGCTTCAAGGCAACTCCTCTACCCCTGCCAAAAACAAGGCCATGTTATCTGGGCCTTTCTCACAGGGAGCTGGCCAGCACTGGCACCTAGCAGTGAGAGCTGCTAGGGGCTGGTCACGCCGAGGAGTATAAGTCGGTAAGTTATAGAGCCTAATACAATACCGCTCCACGGTAAAAATTACTCTATGAGGGGTATAGCTAATCACTTTTTGAAGATTATTTCAATGTCGCCAAAGGTCATTCAATAAAAACACCAGAACTACGTTTTAATGATTTTCACAAAAAGATGACAACCCATAAAATATTTTCCCTGAAAAACCATAAAAGTTTTGACATTGACTTTCCAGAGAGTTGTTCCTGATTCAATAATGTAACCAGTATTTACATGTAGGCCTACTATATGATTATTGTATTGATTAATATACCTTTGAACCGCCTTTTCTTGCACCACTTCCAGTGGCCTCAACTAGGTCCCCTATTTTCTTGAAGGTCACAGTCTGAACACCATTCGAGTCGATGCTCTGCTGCTCCATCATCACTGGAATAGTTTTCTTACCAGCAGCAACCGTGTCCGTCACCGACACAACGTTTGTAATCTTCATTTCGTCTTTCAAAGATTCATCTTCTCGAGTTATAGATGCAGGCGGCATTGCCTTCGCTGATAGATTGCTTTTTACAATAGATTTCCCTTTATTTGCTTTCAAAGGAGTAGTTTTGTTTGGAGTACTTTTCTGAGATCTGAGGTTAGCACTAGGACTGCCTACTGTGGCAGCTGGCTTTGACGTCTTTCGAGGAGTTGTCCTTCGGGGTGACTTTGCCCCCTCATCAGCTTTTGCTCGAACCGAGGGAGATCTCGGCTGTTTTTTTGAATTATCAGCTAATTTACTTGGTGCTGGAGACAATGCTCTATCTACAACAGTTTCTGGGAGGCGTTTTACTTTTACAAACGCATCCAATGTCCTTTGGACCTTAGCTAACCCTTCTTTTTTACTCAGCTTACGTTTCTTGGGTTGATCAGGTGATTTTATAGCAACTTTTTTCTTTTTGCCCTTAAATGGTAAATGGGACATAAGAACTATTATATGAGGTACAATCACTTTGTAAATTATTATTATTACTGCACACGTACCAGACAGAAATGTAAATGACTATAAACACATGGCCTAGAATAGTTCATTGACAAGACCGATTCAGTTGGTCCCCCATAAGTCTACAAGTATATACACACACATACATACTATGAATATGGTATAGTGCTACTCTGAATGCAGTACAAGTCATATCGAATTAATAACTTACCGCTGATTTTTCGGACCAGCTGGCATTAGATTTTGCTGTTTTCGGAGTATATTTAAATTTAGAGAGTATAAACTTCCTAACAACCTCTCCATTTGGCAGCGGTGTTGTTCTCCTAAAAAAGTGTTGGGGAATTACTACTGATCTGGTAGCACATGGAGAGAAATACATTATCCATAATCTGTAAAAATTTCAATCAAGTCTCAGAAGCTACAGCCCATACAAAAACCGCCTTTAATAAATCTAACCAATTAGAATGACTTACAGAAGAACATCTCCAGGAATACTACTAACAATCTTCCCGTTTACTCTCACAGAATATGTAATGGACTCCATATCTTGCTCAGCGAACTTATTCTCCTTGTCACTAGAAGGAGAGCCATCTGAATCCAAGTTTATTTCCTGGATATGCACATTATAAATTAACTAGCATGAAATATATGTGAGAGCATAACGGGTAGCATATTTATAATTGTGTACCGGCCAGCATATCCACATAAGAATTCCAAGTTACAACATGTAACCTAGGAGTACAAAAATACATGAGCAAAAAATTTCAAGTACAAGGTAGAAAATAGGTCAAGCTCTATATAATTTATACTCTTACTGATAACATAAAGACACAAATGATTATCCAACACATCCATTACGCTCAGAGCTTGGGTGGTGTTAAAACTTACCACAGGGATAGGACGAGAATGTATAGTTGTAACCTCTCCAACAAGCTTCTGACTGTCGGCTTTCAAACTCACTTCATCTCCAACTAGTAACCCTTTTTGTAATTTAATCTGAATTTCTTCAACTAAACGTTCGATAGCTTTAGGACCTGAACAGAACAAGTGAAACAACTGAGTAGATCAGATAATTGTAAGAGTCTGTCAGATCGGAAACAGACACATGAACAGAATCAAATTGTTTAAATCAATAAACCCAAAATGATAGCTTAAAGAATATAGCATACACTTTATCCTATATACAACAACTGTAATGTAATGCATAATTGATCATGAATTGTTTACAACTGTACTGCGATGGCAAGTCTGTACTTACTTTTACTTGTAGTTTCTATAATAAAATTCTGAATTGGGAGGGAAATCCCCTTAGAATTTGCCATTCTTTGTCCAATGACAAATTGTTTTCGACACCTCCTACAAAGCAGGGTAATACATACGATAATATATTAGGCCTAAAATATTTTGTACTGCACTGTGTTACTGTTCTCTTTATATCTGTGCTTATTATATCGGACTTAAATATGATCAAGTCTGCCCCACTCTCACATCGGTTCATAAGGCAGAGCTAGATTTACTAGTCTACAAGGAGCTTCATTTGTCTATCACTATTTAGTGACATCATTACACTAATCACTAAGGTACAATTCCTTACGCCATTTGGATAGAAGGATAAAAACATGTATTCGCTACTGAGTGGTAGCCTATCGGTACAGTTTCTTTTGGAACTCTGTACTCTGAACACATTAGCTCAGTAGGCTATCTCATATCTGCACAAGTACAGGTTTTGGCAGGACTATAAGTACATGTATACAATAATTACACCCATACACAACGAAGTGAGCACCGGCACATAGTATATAATAAGCACCAGACTTGGGACGGCATATTTTTATAACAAGAGCACTGTGACTGTTCTCCACAGGTCAAGGCGATATGGAGGACAAGCAGCTGTAAAGGAGGACAATCCGCCCTAAAATCGGACATCTGATCTGGCCTCTCAAACTCTGCGTCTGCCTGGTTAGCACTACAGCTGTACCTATGCTAGTATTTTTTCTTCTGGTTCATGAATCATGATCTGGTACGGTTACGCCTTCACTACCTAGCCAAATACAACAGCTGCTACTAGTTGCTCTAGGCACAGAAAGATAAGATACCAAGAGAAGATAGATATTGATTCAGTCCTACCAAGACCAAATAACACCAATTATTCAGTCAATCACACACTCACACTGATCACAACTCCTGAGTCCTACGTCCTGACAGTCACACCAGAAGCTGATTCTTATTACTCATAGCGAAAGTCACTGTAACTAACTGTACTGTGAATCAAGACAAACAAATGAGCATCAGCATGAGAATCAAAGGAATGTCATCTGTTCAGTGGAGTTGGGCCAAGAAAAATAATTATATCATTATACTATATAAGTAAAGAGCTAAATATTAGTAACCTAACATGAAAAACAAATATTTTAGAACTAAGAAAATTATCAAAAAATAAAAATTAGTTTTACTAGTTTTACTAGTACTAGCACCTGTCCGATTTTCCCACCAAAATTCTGCCAAATTTGACGAGCCGGATTGGACAATGTGTTACACGTGATAAAGTTCTTCCTAACTCTTATTGGACAATTATCACTGAAATAGAGGTGGGTGGGAAAATCAAAACAGTGCAATATTAATATTATAATTATCCATTAACATTGAAATAATAATTTGGTTATTGAATTAGTTTCTTTATTAATACTAATAAAGAGATGTTGTGTTGTGTTCTTGAGTTGCATTGTTGTTGTAAAAAACTGAATGTAAATAACTATTTTAAGTATAAGAAGTATACTAAAATAGCTGGTACAACTGAGGTGCTCCTCTTATCATGAGTTGGAAGACTTACTTACTGCTCCTTGCATAGACAATAAACATACATGTACATTATCATGATTGTGTAACTTCAATATAAGCTTGCATTGCAACAGCTCTTTTCATTGAAATATTTTATTGTACATCTCTGTAGATAAGAGTACGACATAATGGGTGTAAAAGAGCTGTGGCCATTATTGGAGTCTGCAAAGCAGAATAAACACTTTGATGAACTGAGGGGTGAAACTGTTGCTGTTGATTTAAGTATGTGGATTGTTGACTCGCAATGTGTTAAACAAATGGCTGGTGCAGTCACTCGGCCTCATCTCAGGTACAGGATTAGGCTCCTATGCAAACACATGCATTAGGTTTACATTGCCCAAACTGAACTACAACTTTCCATGTATATCTTGTGTGTTGGTCAACAAAACCAAGGAGTAAAATTTGACAAAGCTAGAACGCATTTATGTGTATTCGTGTTGGACATAATACCATGTTGGGTGACTGAACTCCATTAACAAAATGTTTATTCATGCAGTAAAATTCTGCATGTAAGGGAGTTGATGGTCTACATTGGTATGATGTGTAATATCTATGTTGCCCAATCAGTTGAATTAATACATCATTTAATTATGCTGTAGAAATCTTTTTTTCCGAACATCAGCTCTACTTCAGGCTGATATTCTGCCTGTTTTTGTGGTTGATGGAGTAGCTCCTGAGCTAAAATGGCAAACAATGGCTGATCGCCAGCAGCTAAGACAGGGTATGACAACGAAGAGGGTTGGAACTGCAAGGCAGGCTAATAGAAGCCATTTTAAATCAGTTGTCAAAGAGGTTAGAATTTATCCTTGGTGACTCTTTAGTCATTGGTTACTATCATCGTTGCACGGGATTTCTCAATAGCAGGTGAAGGCAGTCTTTCTGTCCCTTCCTCGATACTCCCTCAATAGCTTTTCCGATCTTCAAAAAGGTTACAATCTGTTCTTTGTGACTCTAGTCTTTCATCATTTGTTCTATTTCCATTCGAAACTATAAATCCAGATTTACGCGTATGTTCTATTTACATGCAGGTTACATTTTAGATGGCAACTTTTTAATGTTGCTAAGCATCTAAATATGTTTTATACAAACAGAATCAATGAAAACCAACACCAAACAATAATGAAACTTTACCTACATGGCTTTGTATTGAACCCAGGTATATCTCCTCTGGCACTTATAAAACTCTGTCATTACTATTTCTAGTGTTGTGAGATGTTGGATCTTTTGGGTGTTCAGTACATAGAGAGTGAAGGGGAGGCAGAGGCTATGTGTGCTACACTCAACAGCCTTCAGGTGAGCTTCTCCTAAAATGACTTGTACAATACCTACTGCAGACTTTGTGCTACAGATTTAGTGGTGGCTTGTCACTGTAACTGGTTTATTTGGAGGCAGGGTAACTATACTATGTACTTGTGTCTACTACTAGCCAAATCCTGCATTGACTGTATTACATGAGTGCAGCCTATGTACCTTTCCTTAGATTGGACGCCATTAAACAACGTTTTCTGCAGAACTTAGCCTACTTCAGCGCAAATACACTATATTGTCTCCATTGATGTCTTATTGGTTGGCTCTGGAATACCACCTACTGGCCCTATCAATATAGAATACAGAGTCTATGATGCATAAGCTATTGATATGTGAGAATTTTGGATTCTACATGTAGATGGTGGATGCAGTTATAACAGAGGATGGGGATGCCTTCCTTTATGGTGCCCATACTATTTACAAGAACTTCACAACCACTAAGGTTAGTTGGTTAGTCTGAGGAATCAAGTTTCCGAAAACTGAAGCTTTAGGCAGCTGTAAACACATGTATGTTACTTCAGTTACAAATTCTGCTTACTCTTTAGTTGTTAGCTCCTGTTCCACTAAAACAGCTTAAACATTAACTATGCTAGTAAATATGAAATCGAAAATCATTTTTTGATTCTAAAGAATCTAAACCTGATGAATTATCAGATTATTTAAATGGCTCATGTGATGCTGTTACCATTACCTATTGTTTTTCAAGTGAAAAGAGAGACTTCCTAGCATACAGGGTTATAATGGACCATGATTTTCGGTCTGGCTAATGTGACCTTCCTCTAATGCTCGTATAGCTTCACATATTGTTGAGAAGTTGTGCTCTCTCCTTATAATAGGTTCCCAGTGTAGACAGCTACAGTATGAGGAATATACAGTCATCCACTCAACTAACCAGATCACATCTAATAGCCTTAGCTCTTCTTGTTGGCTGTGACTACTGTCCTAAGGGAGTACCTGGTATTGGTGTAACTCAGGCTTTAAAGTTCTGTAAGGAGACGCTTGGTGATGATATTCTGAAGAGGTTAGTCAGGGTGTGAAAACTCTCCAAGTAATACATGCAACTATTTAATGGTAGGATGACACTGAGTAATACATGACTCATTCATGCACCTATTTCATGGTAAGATGACTCCAAAAGGAAACAAGCTCACATCAAGAAGTTTAAAATATTGTCTTATTGACTGACCTGGCCGTCACTGAACAACTTTATAAACAGAGAAGATAATACTCAAAATATTTTAGTTCCTTTTTACCATCTCATATTAGTCTGATCATGGACGGGTTTTGGATTGTCTTACCAGGTTACTACAGTGGGCACAAACCTCTTCACCTGAGACCCATACTCCCTTGGAGCGAACCATCGCTACTAAGATATCGAAAATGAAATCACAGGAATTTTCTAAGGTTGGTTATACATTGTAGGCTCACCCTGTAGTCTCCATATAATTTGTGGCAATTTTAGATGCATTGTATACTAGTTCAGCAGCGTTGCTTGTAGACTTCTAACATTCAGTGCAGAGTGACTTTGTACTATGGAGTTATGTCTTATTGCTTAAACATAGTCTGTGAAGTATATTTGGTAATCAGATCTGTCGTTGTGTAAATATATTATTTTAAATACTTACTGTTTATCTACTATCTAGATTATTGAAGAATTTCTGAATAATTCAAAGAGACGTCCACCTTCAATTACCAAGTGGAAGCGGCCTCTAGTGGCCAAATCACAGGTGATCAACTTATAATAATTCCTGTTGAGAATTTGTACCACCGTCCCTGGATTATTTGTACATGTACTCACAGTGTACAATATAATATATATTGTATTATATTATATTATGTTACATGTATATCATATTATATGCACCTACATTTATATTACAACACGTTACAGTGAAATTTGCCCCGGTGTTTCTATTGCTGGTATTTTACTTGAAATGGTAGCCTTCAGAATAACTTGAGGGGGTTACTATGATTACGGGATAACTCCGGGGGTTCCCATGGTTACCGTTTTCATACTATTATAGTGTTACTAGGAACTGTACCTGGCTAAGCTGGAGTGGCCCATAAACTATGGTTTAGAAAAGCTGTTGCCACTGCTTACGCTGTGGTCCTTCAACTGTGTGACTAAAGATGGGGTGCCTTCCTCCCAACTTACTATCCGCCCTCACCAAATACTGAAGAAGAGAGTAAGGAAAGGGGTGGAGTGTTATGAAGTTCTCTGGTCTATCACAGGTATATTGTAGGTTACCACTTTATACCATGCTCTGTATGTATGTTCCTTTACTTTACGTATCTGTCACTATATGCAATGTGTGTCCCACATTTCTATGCTTGACAACTGATTTGTTTCATGTTTCATATAATTTGTCGGCAGCATTATATTATACCCACCCATTATTATGAGGAGTTTGGATCCCAGTTCCCAGGCTAGCTGAAGCCTGAGAGTACATACATCGTACATGGTAGGCTACAAGTGAACACTGAAGTTGTATTACCTTTATAGATCTGTATAAAATAGATGAAGCAGATGATAAACCAGCTTCACTAGTTACCATCGAAAATGCTGATGTAGTGGAACAATGCTTTCCTCTAGAGGTGGAGCAATTCCTTCAATCTAAGGCTAAGAGTAAGTTATACTACACAAGTCTACATGTTGATATCAATTAGTTATATTTATTATACATGCTGAACAATAATACATTACTTTAGTATTGAGCTTCAAGATCAAAAATGTGGAGGTCGATTCCTTAATTTGTATTAATTATCTTCTCTTGGTGCTCTTCAAGCAAAGAGCAGATAATTCCCATTAAATAATAAGATATTATCACTAGTTACACCAGTGTATACTCAATTATGATGTCCTATTAAATTTATTCCCTTTCTAATATCTACAACAATTATTGGTATAACTTGCATACTATTATTATTTCAACTTGACTGGAGTGTATATATTAGCTCTAAAATAATCATTAATGAGAGGGGAATACATTGTATTATACAATATGTATTGACATGGTGAATTCTGTTTGATTGGAATTGTATAGTTATATTTATTTAATGCTGTATGGTACACATTTCACTTGTTAATGGGATTGAATATTGACATATAATTATACTGTCCTATTAGAATAGAAACTGGTAGATTAGTATTTATTGATGTGTGTCACTCTTTCAGTTCGTTCTATACATGATAGTTTGAATGGGAGAGTCCGCTTCTCTTACTGATCTTTATTGATTATATATTACAACATTTTGAACTTTCATTTTGAAATTCATCAAACATTAGTTCATGTGCATGTCTAATTGCACACTCAAGCTTTCACAATTACATAGTCATTTGATAGCATTGCTCTATTTAGGGATTATGGCGTGGGCAGTTAGTGACTGATCTGGTGCATTGATGGTGTGAGTTGTGGGACTGTGGTTATTTCAAGCCGAATGTTAAAAAGTTAGAAACTTATTGTTGGTTATATTATAGGCCTTAGAAATACATTGGGTAAAACAACAAGGGTATGATAACTCCACATTAGCCCCTGATTGGCAAATGGAACACAAGATAATCTTAACACTTTATGTATGTATTCCTGTTCCTGGGCCAAGAAAACTTATGATAATATGTTTTTTATATTATGAGTTTACACTTGTACTAATAATCACACTCATTTAACTGCAGAAAAGGGAACTAAGGCTACTAGAAGTAGAGCTAAAGCTGAAGCGCTGACAGAACCACAGCTACATGCAGAAGGAATCAATCAAACAACTGAAAGGCTGTCATTGACTGATAACGAATGTTGTGATGAGAATTCCAGCCCTGTTACTCACAGCACACACCCACTTCCTGTTTCACATGCTGCTAATACTGCTGTATCACAGCCTAAACAACACTGTCATCACATATCCTTGAGTGATGATAGTTTAGAATCCTTACCAGTTTTCTCAATCTGTGAGACTAAATATGATGCAGCCCCCTCTTCTCATTCTTGTCTTAATGACTCTCAATCTAATAATTTGAAAGGTGCAGTTCCCACACTAGAACTTTCAGTGTCACCATTGTCGTTGAGTGATGAGATTAATCAATCCAAACATACGTATCGCTTATCTGAACCTTCTGCTAGTCCTCCAATCCTATCTGCTCCAGAACCAAAGGGTCCACGGAGCTCTATAGACAGATTACTGGCCGATATTTCAGACCACATTAAAACTCCTCAAGCATCGTTGATTCCAAAGTCTAACAAAGAGGTAAAGGATGGTGCAGCTATAAACCTCTTTTCTACGGATGATGATTGTATTATTACTGGTCATTTAACTCCAAGTCACTGTGTATTGACTAGCAAGACTGAACTTTCATCAACTGCTGCCGATCTACATGGATACAGTAATACATCAACTGTATCACTGAATGAATCATCCATATCGCTGTTTAACCTAGAATCTTCAGTTGATGTTAGCCCTCTGGCCTGTTTAAGTGGAAAGAACTCACTAGATGACACACAGCAACATCATCAAACAGCGGATAGTGAACTAACTGATTGTCTATCATATGGTAACTTTGACATAGTACCAGAATTTTCTGCTTTTAGTTTGACCGAATAGGCAATTATACACCTGTTAGGCCTACATCGACTTTTATATTCAATTTTATTTAGGAAGGTTTTTATTTTACTCAAATTGCATGGAATACTGTAATTATTTCCCAATATACAAAATGATATTTGATATGCTAATGTCATAATCTTGTTTAAATTACAATATAATAATTTATGTAACTTTTATATGTGTTTCTATCTTGAGGTAGTTTGTGTGGGGGATATACATGTAGGCCTATATATCACATTCATTATATTCATCTTTGATATTATCTTTACTATAGTATGCTAGAACCAGATCCATTGACTCAATGGCTCTTGCTAGAACCATGGTGCTGTGCTGCCTGCAATGATACAAGGAAATGCTGTTATTTACATTGCACAGTGCATCCTGTTATCTGTTATGAATATTTGGTACAATTACAATTTATATGTTGTTGTATACCAAAATAAAAAGTGCAGTTGATACAAAAATAAAATTTCATGGTGTCGTTGCTATAGCCTGGGCAACTTGCCCACCAAGTATCACACTACTCCTAACCAGTTGTCGATTAGCTTTTAATTCACTGATAGGTTTCAACTGTCTGCTGGATCACAGGCTAATGGTAGTGTTTCACCATAGATAATTCTATGTGTTGCACATTCTCTGTATACTAACAAATTATCTGTAATAGGAAACGGTTACACATCCTGCATTAGGTAAACAGCATCATTGAACAAAATAAAAGAAATCAGTTTCACAATTATTGGTAACTCTAAACAACCATTACATTGTATTGTAGCCAACTATCACATCAATATCCTCTTTTATTGAACTAGTTGTAATATCAATACTATGATAATATCCAGTGCGTGAGTAGATAGCATAATTACTTGAATATTCGAAGTTCGAACCCAAAGGCTGTGGCTACATTATGAATTCCCTCTTTTGGAGCCCAGGTTTCATAAATTTCAAAAATACTACACTATCTATATTCATTGATTACTATTGGTTGTGTAACGATACAGAAGAATTCAAAGTGTACAATTTCTTCTATTGTGTAAACTATTAGAATCATGCTGCTATTGATATAGGACAACTAATATAACAATATGCGACCATTGTGTAACTATAGACAAAGTGTGATATCTCATATTATCGCACCTGCTTCTCTTATGCTCTTATCTCATATATTCGCGCCTGAATTCTTTAAGTAGGGCAATATTCAGAAATTTCTAGTATTGACATTATTCATTTCAACAGATAACAAAATAATTTTGATCAACTCATGCAAGCCATTGGCTCTTGCAGTACATGTATATAATATTCACCTGAAGGCGATATGTGCAGTGGTACTTGTATTACTCAACATCATTATGCTCACTTGAGTGTTTATTATTATTTACATTGTGATTACAAATAGAGGGGCTTCCTAGTGCACTAAAGCTGTTTACTGCTAAATTGCTGAATGAATGGTGAAACCCAGTAAATTCTTTATCCCATGAATGTGCTTCTGTAAGGAACATAGTAATTCTTGTGGTGAACATTAACAATGACACTATTACCACAGTTCATTAAACAGTTACATGACCATACATTGTTACAGAAATTTGGTGTTTGATTTTTGAATTCCAAATGATTCATGAATGATGCTACTGCATAGGTATTCAGTAAGTGCATATATTGTCATTGTGCAACCTGCCAACACTATCTCATAGTAGGCCTGTTTTTATGGGGCACATAAATGCTGTTTTAAATAATTACAGTCAGTGCAACCGGTTATTCAGTTTCGACATATGATTGGGTGAAACTCACTGGTTTATGATTATGTGAAGCAGAAAAAAATAACAAACATTATATTTACTAGTCAATACTTCCTAGCCCTATATTATGAAATAACTGCAAATACATGTACAGTGATATTCTAATCAATGGTGGGCTATGAACTTCCAGAATCGCCATGAATGAGATATGTCAGGACTAGTAAACTATTTTGAGTGCTATTACTACTGTTATAAATGCTGCCAACAATATATTGGTATAAATATAAGCATTGTTTTTGATTTTTCTAACAAGTTAATGACATGCATACAGGACGATAAAAACAACTCTATGCCATTATATTATATGCAATGTATGTACTAATAATAATGGCATCTATACAATCCTTCACTTTTTGAGTAAGTTTAGCAGGCTTCAATGCAAAACATGATGAACTGGAGATAATTTACAAGGAAATTCAACTAAATACTAAATATTGTATAACCACAAGCATTGAATTGTTGCTACTGGTGTTGATATCAATCATGCTCATACCATATTTTACATGTGCATTCTACAGGCTTGCCAAGTTCGACTGATGAAAATCCGGGAGATTCAGCATTTGGGTGAGGGGTGTCCATTTTGGGTGGGGTACCAAAATTTGATTTGGAAATCAGGGAGTCTCCTGCGGAATCAGGGAGACTTGGTAAGCCTGGCATTCCACATGTGAAAATATCAGGAGTTTTGGCACCTTATGCTTAAATCAATAGCGGTCGAACAACTCCAAAGAAGTAACATAAAAATTACTGATGCGCAAGCGCAAGGTGTATTCTTGCTATCCAATAGTGACACTGCAATGATAATGTAGTGGAATCAGAGGACAATGTAAATGAGTGCTAGTACAATACCCCATAGACAATGCAATGCACAGTGCAGTATACTGTAACTATTGACCACACAACAACCCCACGTTAGATTAGATGTTGCAAATATATTGGGGGAGTTGAGTCGTCTTTTATTACACCAGCTCACCATAAAGAAATTACAAGTAAGTAAGGTAAGTCATAGTAATTTAGTTCCACTCATTCATTCATTCATTGGTCTGAGGTTGTCATTGCGATTGTCTTGTCATGTGATTATCATATTGATATTATATTATTTCTATATTAATATTAAGTTATACTTATTTTCGTTTTGATATTTATGTTAAACACTCACTCGACCTTGCTCAAAGAGATCATCGCACTGAACATCCCTAGAGGGAAGAAAGGGTCGGGTGTGCCAAAACTATTATAAGACAATACAATTAAAAATGAATCTCTGACCTGCAGTCATTGATAAACATGTTCGTTGATGCACACTGATGGAACTAAGTCATGAGTGACATACACTGACAATATTAAGCTGGCTAAGGATTGAAATTAATAGAGGCGTACCACTTGCTATGTGTTCTAGCATGTGCTAAAAAGAAGAGGAATCAGTTGGACAGTTTGTGGACAGTCTTACTGAATTGAGTCACAAATGCTCTTTTATGTCTGAACAGGACTGTTTAGCCTATCGGTG
This sequence comes from Bugulina stolonifera, assembly GCA_935421135.1. NCBI lineage: Eukaryota > Metazoa > Bryozoa > Gymnolaemata > Cheilostomatida > Bugulidae > Bugulina > Bugulina stolonifera. The sequence continues at coordinate 9,952,268 of OW285189.1, forward strand.
TGAAGGTCATGGTTGTGGGCACTGTACGTACTCACTGATTTTGTGCAATACTCATATTCCAGTAGTCTTTAGGAAGAAGCTATTTGGGTATTTTTGCTGTTCGCCCCTACTGACCAGGAAGTTCCATTGCCTGGGAATCAGTCTGTATAGTTTCCGTGGTTGCTTAGCTCGGAATATCATTGTAAGCTGTTCTTCTTTCGCTAAGATATTTAGTAAAAGGCCAACATGTTGGTTTTTCTCCTCAATTAGAGTGGTTGCAAGCAAAGCTTCATGGCTCTCTCTACATCTCCTCTGCCCTTGATGTTGGAGATGAATTGTACAACATCCATCTGCAGAGCTGGGTCCAAGTCATAGATTTGACTTGACTTGCCAAGTCAAGTCAAGTCACAAGTCGACTTGACTTGGACTTGCCAACTTGCTGACTTGACTTGACTTTGACTTGCGCATCAATGTGACTTGACTTGACTTGACTTGGACACATGAATGACTTGTGATTTCGACTTGACTTTGACTTGCACATCAATGTGACTTGACTTGACTTGGACACATGAATGACTTGTGATTTTGACTTGGGTTTTGCCAAGTCAATCTGGCAAATAAAAATTTTGTATAGTGTTTAGCCAACATGGAAAAAAGGTCTCAATTGTCTACCTATTTATCATTTGTACTGGGTCAGTGCTACTAGCAGCACTCAGAGTATATCAAGGTTAGCTATGAGGATACACAATTCAGGCAATATCTAGGCTGTGTGTACGTGAGACTACACAACGACAATGCATAGCCACAAGTACACACAGTGCAAGTAGTGTAAGTGTAGCCTAGGTGTGGTGTAAGTAGTGAATATAATGTACAGTGCAATAATTACTAGAGTTAAATTGCAGGACTGGCCAGTGGACACTCTGTGCTGTACCATGTGCCGTTTACATGCTATGTAACACTGCATCACCATTACAATATACAGTATATAATACTATATGACCAGTCTCGACTGTAGTGCCAATAATACTACTTATATAGACTAGTTCTTTACCATGATTGCATAACATACATGTACATGCCCTGCTACACCTTGGCATAGGTTTTCCATGGATTGGGATGCCTACTAAACGAAAAAAATGATGTTTTGGAAAATGTAAAATTTTTTGAAGTTGTCTTCCACTTGACTTGCATTTCGACTTGACTTGACTTTGACTTGACTTGACTTGTGACTTGCATGACAGCTGACTTGACTTGACTTGACTTGAGGCATCACTGACTTGACTTCGACTTGACTTGCCTTCAAAATTTTAGAAGTTACTTGACTTGACTTGACTTGAGGCAGCACTGACTTGACTTCGACTTGACTTGCCTCAAAAATTTTAGAAATGACTTGACTTGTTGACTTGCAAGTCGACTTGGACCCAACTCTGTCCATCTGCCTCTTCTCTATATCAGCAGTGTCTTTTTTGCTTGTTGGATCCCATGTAGCGCTGGTGTACTCAAGGTATGGCAGACACATGGCCTTGTAGGCAATTAGCCATGCCCAGTAGAGAATGTGCTTGGTCATACCTAATTACTTGACCATACCTAAATTAATCATGATTTTGAAATCTACCAAACGTAACATATAATATAAATTTTATATGGTATGGTTGGATAGGATAAGAAGGAAAAATTCTTTAAAAAAACATTTCCTATCGACTTCTGCAATTTCAATACTAATGTAATAGTTATAGTATAAGCATAGTAAAAGATAGATTTGTAAGCAAAATACCATGTTTGTAAAATTTACCCAATCAGCGCATTGATGTGTCCCAATTTTTAAAATTTGAATAGAATGCCTTTATCTAGGCATTTAGCAGCTGCGGCAATAGCTTGGGAACTATCTTTTCAAACTATAGCCTATATTTTTTGGAATCTTCGCATTCTTCATGAGTTCATATTTAGGGTGTTGGCAACTTTTTACTAACATCTTGCACCCTCTGTTCTTATTTTCAAACTGTCAGTAAAGCTAACTCACTTCTCGGCGTTCATGGATACCACATGTATGGGCCCACACGTCTTGTCTGCATTTGATTCATATACATGCAAATATTGGTACAGATATGTATGAGAATTTAATATATTTTGGGCCACAGTCTTTATACAAAGTATTCCTAATTTTTACATTGCATCATGCCTTGTGTGTGAATTGCCTACACCTGATTGGGATATAGGCCTATTTTGTGCCTGTGTATTAATATTAATATATTAAAATTTCGACTTCCTTCTAGCCTGGTTTCTTTTTATAATAATATATATATTTGTAGTGTACTTAAGTAGTAATTATTTCTGAATGAAAAGTAATTTTAGAGTTCATGTACATGGAAATATTGTAATATGTCATATCATAAGGATTATTATGCAATTCAACAGCAAAATAATATAATGCATTAAAAAGGGAATAATGTGTTTAGTAATTTTGCATGCCAAATATACTGGTCATTGATATGGTAAAAATTGGATTTACATTCAGGTAACTGGGTGAATGTACACATTTGTTTAGTATTATGTAGAGAATATCCGATATTCTACAGTGAGAGTTTATGAGTGCCTGCATGAATAGAATTATAATATTATGTTCATATGAAATGGAATGCTTGGATTATTGGAATTACTGTTTTTAGTAGCTTACCTAGTACATTATAACCAACACCCAGTAGTAGTGGCCTGGGCATCACTGTGTCCAAGCTAGTCATTGGTCAGTTGAGGCACACAAACCTCTATCTAACAACTAACCCGGTGCCCAGGCTATAAACCCGCAGGTAAATTTCATTGTCTCTCTCAAAGATCGCCATGGGTCTTTGTCAGTGGACTAGTTGACACTCCAGTTACTCTGATCCTATCTCGCTGTAGGATACCCAACTTCCTCTTTACTTTCTAAATATCTTATTTGGATACATTTGATACTCTTGTAATACTTTATATTTAGCCTGTTATCTCGTCATTTTATCAGTCGTTCCACTATCTAAGTTCACAAGTTCACATGCATACTAACTCCTTCCATCCATTCTGGGCGAGAGGCCATTTCTACATGGATATTAGACTTTGTCTAAACTGATGCAGCAAATCAGTTGGTTGACCCAGCAGTACAATTTTGATTTGTCTTTTGGTCAAACGTCACAGAGATGAATGTATATTGTTCCCTAGTTTACATATATTATCATCCCATAGTTTGCTTCTTGCCTTTTGTCCAGCTACCTAACAAATACTCATTGCCTCGTTTATCTTCAGGATGGTGTTAGTTGTCATCTGCATTTGTCTGGGTGCTGGTCTAGTTGGCAACTGTTTCAAGTTAGGAAAATGCCTTTGCTCCAATCAGTTTAATCTACTAGAATTATTCAACTACCCATCTGTTTCATTTTCTCATAAAATGTCTCAGAAATAATCATTAAATTTAAAAATGCCTTCTTGAAATTACTCATCTAGGAGGATTTCAAACTTATGAGAAGTAGATTTGTGGGAACTGGTAGAGTCCCATGGTTACAGATTGAATGGAGTATGATCAGTGAGAGAGAGCACTTATTAAAATTACTTTTGTTAGGAATAGTACAGATAGGCTATTACTAGGTAATCAGCTAATAGTCATCACATTGCTAAGAGATGCATCAATTTACTCAAATATTTACAAATGCTTGGTACATTCTCTCATCATTTTCATTTACTACCTATGTCTCTTTTGTACCACTACATAGTTTCAGTGCGTTCATATAAATGGTGGAAATTCTAGGTATGTGGATTGTAAACTACTCCCAAGTATTATTCCATAATGTCATATTCATAACTGTTTCACTTGATTTGCCCAAAGCTCTGAGAGAGGCCTAGTAAGCCTACTAGACTAGAGAGAGAAAGACCCAGTAAGCCTACTAGACTAGAGAGAAAGACCCAGTAAGCCTGCTAGACTAGGCTGTGGCAAGGCCCTCAGGTTCCTATTTTTATGCTAAGCCTGGACAGGGACTGTAAATGGGTAGTGATTAATTACTGGTGTCAATGCAAATGCTATTTCTAATTAATAATTGCCTCCTTTCAGTTTGAGCAAGATCGAACATGTCACACCATTTAAATTCCTTGCTCTTCCTCTAATATGATTAATGAAATATTGTCTAGTTTCTTGTACTTTGCTCTTTTCTTCGGTCCAAAGACTAACTGATACTAAATGATTATGGCACTGTAACAGTTGCTAATGAAATGCGCAATCATTGTATTGACTTAACTGGCAACTTGTATCTGCTATTATTGCTAGTAAGTCATGCTGCCAGGCCTTGAAATTGGCAGCATGGTGCCTTGTAAGTATTAGTTATTGCTACTAGTTATATTTGCAGTTATTATCATTCTCAACTAGGCTGATTTGAGTGTGATGTGTGTCTATTGCCCTTGCCTACTCACTCTAATAGAGCACTACCATCTTATATAGTTATATACAGAATTAGCCTGCCAAAGGTTTGATGGTTTTATTTTCATACAGTTTGATCTGTCTTACTGACAACTGAATGCTCATGAAAGTTAACATACTCTGAATAATCAATAATAATGCTGATTTGAATTCCTCTCTCCACATTGTATCATACATATACATTAGTAAAGACTATCATACGCTGACACTCTGATAATCTTGTCAAACATAGTATCTCGTCTGTAGGCCAGTCCGTCGTCCGTGGTGGACATTTCTATGTAAATGATGATATCAGTGTGCTGTTGTTTTAATTTATTACTTGGACATCTGCCTAGACGGCTATCAATCTTTTTAGATGTTTGTGTCATATTATATCAGTGTACAGTTTCTTGTAGGCAATGATTGTGTAAATCAGTCAATAGTTTGGTATTGAACTCTGCTAACAGTAGACTAGCTGACTGCTCTACATTTATACACTATGTTGTATTATACAGTGTTATAAGTTAGTATAAGACCTAATGTATACTCAGCTGGTATTCTAGTACAAGCAGGCTTATTATCTCAACCCTAACCACATGCAAACACACATTCACCAGAAGGTAAATATGTCCCTCAAGTTGATAGTGAAGATGTACACCAAACCTTTATTCTAATGCGTGTATAGTATAGTTTGGTGAATCTACATCTCATCTATAATAGAGTGTGTACCACACCCTGTCTATGTACATGTAGGTTATTAGTACTAGTAAGTTCTATGTAAGTGATGGTGCTAGAGTAGTGAGTTGGCCCATGTTGAATAATGAATAACATTCAAGTTCACACTGAAATGTCAAGTTGCTCTTGCAAGTTCAGTTATCACACTAATTACATTTCGTAAGTGAATATTACATAATACCAGTCTACTTGAGTAATGTTATAATTGAGTGTGAAGAGGGGAAGGATGCTGAATGCAGCTGGTGCAGGGGCACCCGTGGGCACCTACGGAGACACATCAACTAATTGCTACCCAATTACTCCCCATCATCTTATGAATAATGGCATGCAAAATCAGATGTTACTTAATTATGCATCATTGTTCATATTAGTTAGCCATCTGAACCCCTATGTTCTGTTCTGTACATGATAAACATGCAGTAACTACAAGTGGAAGTGCCTGCTGATGCCAGGGTAGCTGGATTGTGCTGGTGAATGATGTAACTGCTTTTGTTTCCTCATGCTCCAATAGAAATGCCATTAGATGGTAGATAGGAGACTTTAATTTAGCTACTAAAGTCATTATCGTCATTATGATAGATTATTAAGTTATGTTGATGAGGTCACGATGTTACCTAGCATATAATATAGTATCAGTAATGCTCTTGTCAGAGATGATTAGGACCCTACATTGTCTTCATTATAAGTTAGTCTGACAACTGGTGTGTTACATCTTGGTACACACCAAATTAGTATTATAGGCTACTATACACTACACGAGTGGTTAATATAGTAGTGAACAGTTACAGGCCAAGTGGTTAGTAGTGAGCAGTAGACCAAGTGGTTAGTGGTAGCCTACAGTAGAGTATGGTAGTTGGTAGACTATACCGGCTGTAGTGGTACTTGGTAATCCAGTAGTGGTGTCGCTATGGTACTGTGCTCAGGAGTTGTCTTCCTCCAATAACTACTGTTGAACAGGCCATAACATGCTATTGCTGTTACATAATAAGGAAGTATTTCATCCCATACCAAGCTAGCACTGGCTAATGAGATCTGATTTGTTTTGTAGCCAAAGGTCATTGGAGGTACTTCAACATCTTCTAAATTCTTAGGATTGTGTTGCTAGCAAGGCTGTTACAAGGGTATGTACTAAATTGTACCATTGCTGTTCTATGATTGCTACTGGCTTAAACGCAAATTGACTGGAATAGTTTCAGCCCTATTAGAATATGAAAATGTGTAAACATGGGTTGTATGAAATGTTCCGGTAACTATCTCTCATTAGAATATGAATACATGATTATACTTTCAGTGCATGCTACTAGACTCAACATGTTTCAGTACATTAGTAAATCACTGAAGGTAGTAAGTAATACTACCTCATGTTTACTAACAATCCATTTACTATGTATACAATAAACAGCTACAATATACACTATGCTTGTTGTTATTGCCAATACCAATAGTATCAGTATACAATAATATACATGTACAAGTAGGCTAGCTGATGTTGTTTATTGCTGCTTAAAATCTGCATTATTTGTCTGCATGCCCAAATTATGGTAATGTGTTTCCTATTTCACAACTTCCATAAATATACCTATATGATACAGTACAGCCTACAGGTCTGAAATACTAATAATAATTTGGTATGCATGTAATTACCTTTCTCAATATAAAGCGATTTATGTTATCTTATTTTTTATTTTGGTGACCATGAAGTTAGTGTCATGTTGTTATTCCTGGTTTTAGATAGAGCTGACACCCAGTGCCAAGGGATATAGGAGACAGTAAGCTTGCTGCGCACCTGTTATATGGAGGTAGCTGTATAAATATTATAGCGCTTCATCTAGTCACCAATACAGTAGTATGGCTAACAAACCAGTACTCCTTCTGACACAGCGATCCTACCCTAGCAATGGTGGATACGCCCCTGGCAGGGAGATTAGAGACACAGTACATACCCGTAAGCTGATTGTTTGTCCAGAGTGTAGTCGTGGACAGCACTGCAGTGAAATGGCTCTCGAACATTTAAATAAACAGAGACACGTACAGTTGATAGAGCAGAAGTACGCCGGCAGGAGTATGGAAACACAGCACGCTGCACAAATAATACAGCAGAATTTTCGACAATACACCTTATCAAAGAAGTTTGAGAAACTACGTAATTCACATGAGCAGCGACTAATGCGAGACGTGCCATCGGACAGAGACTCTGTTTGGAGTGACGTAGAGGTCACCTCACTTCCTTCCTCTCCACATCTATCATCTGTTTCGGATAACAGCGACCGCTCAGACTCGGCTAACGGTAACTACAATGATGTTTCTAGTCAAAGACCACAGAATATGGCATCAACATCAACAGTAGTGTATGTAAATGCTTTTGCACCAGTCAACGATGGTCTGCTAGGGTATGCTAGAAGTCAACCAATCAGTTATTCTCCAACCGGGGAGGCACCTGCTCCTCAAAGAGGCTTGTATGAACGCGGCCGAGCTCGCAAGCGGAAGTATAGGATAGGCCTTATTATGTTCAACAAATCACCCGAAAGAGGCATTAAATATCTTATGGAACAAAAATATTTAGCTAATTCAGCTCAGGCTGTTGCCGAATTTCTTGTACATCGAAAGGGATTGAGTCGGCAGAAGATTGGAGAGTACGTAGGTGACCTACGCAAGTCCTTTAACCAAGATGTGCTAGTCTGGGTTATCAGATCAATCAAACTAGCCGGTTTAGACATTGACCAGGGCTTGAGAAAGGTGGTAGGCCTTTTCAGACTGCCCGGTGAATCTCAGCAGATCGAAACAGTGGTGGAGCGGTACTCACAGTGGTATTGTGTCTGCAACCCAGCCGTTGCGGACAGGTTTAAATCAGTTGACACAATATTTGTACTTGCATTTGCGATCATCATGCTAAATACTGATCTTCACAATCGCAACATTAGACCATGCAACAAAATGAAAATGGATGCGTTTGTGAAAAATCTACGAGGAGTAGATGATGGTCAAGACATTCCAGAGGATATACTTGTTGGTATCTATGAAAGAATTTTGGCGCGGGAATTTAAAGCAGATCCTGACCATGTTTCACAAGTTCGTAAAGTTGAAGAGTCACTAATTGGGAAAGTTCCCGAGCTGGCTATCCCTCATAGGAGACTTGTGTGCTATTGCCGCTTATATGAGATTGCAGATCCTGGTAAGAAAGAGAAACTGGGTCTTCACCAGAGAGAAGTGTTCTTATTTAACGATCTGCTGGTCATTACTAAGATCTTTGCCAAGAAAAAAGATGTGATGACGTATACATTCAGGCGAAGTATCTCACTCAATGGCCTCGTTGTTCAAAGCTTCACTACTGAACACTACCAGCATGGTATTAAACTGTTATCTAGTCAAAGTCGAACTCCACTAATATGCTTTAATGCTAGAAATACTCATGACCGTGAGAAGTTTGTAGATGATTTGATAGAAACTATCACTGAGGTAAAAGAGTATCGGTCTATTCAACTTGACACTGAGTCGAAAAAACGTAGTCTCGCGGAGCGCAGTAGGATGAGTAAGGACTCTGGAGTAGCTGACTTAGATCTCGCTCACTATGGCATAGTCGACCATCCCTGTGTTCAACAACTTCCTGTGAGGGGAACGGCTGAGGAGTCGCGTTCCTCTTCTCTCACTGAACTTCAAATGGATAAGAGTCTGACAAAGAGTCAGAGTAACAGGTCTGTGGATAGTTGTGTTCTGTCAAGAAATGTGTACCAAATCTGAACTTAGGATTCAATGCATAGGTAGCAATACCACCAGTCTGATATTAACATAGGCTATTTATTTTTATTTATTTCAGGGTTAGAAATTATTGTATTTGTCTGTTATATTATTATTATTGAAATGCTATGACCATTTTGTCATTCTACTAGTTCATTTTAAATATTATTATCATGAAATTACAAAGCCATAATTTTTTATTGTTATTATCATAATATGTTTTGTTGTAAAAGAGATTGTTACAGTCAACCTTTATTTTTTCACACAGTGTCATTTTTAAATGTAGCAGTTTTGCTGTGTATTTCCCAAGTAGCAGTACATGTTTGGCATTGGCAGCTGTTTTAAATGTGCAATAGTCATCACACAAACTGCCTTAACTCAAACCAAACCCCAATGCTGTGCTCGTAATGATCTGAAAAGTTTTTGCAGTCAAAACAAAGCTAATGAAAATCCAATCAAAACCTGCAATCACTATCAACACTGCTTACAATTTCTTCCTTTTGATTTAGCTTCAATTTATCTAGTCCCTGATTTACATGTTCACATGTTCATTCTTTAGAATTGCTTTGCAGTGTTATGTGACTATGTTGTATAGCTTTTATATTAGGTAATATTCACAATTCAAATATATATTTGTCCAAACTCATCTTTGTAGTGGGGTCTGACTAAATAACAGTATTACTTCCCTTGATGCAAGTAGTTCCTTTGTGTGTAACATTTTGTCATAACCTGAATCTTACTGGTACATCATTCCATCAGATGGGATGATGTACCAGTAAGATTCAGTGTTATGATTAGAACACTAATTAGAAAATTTGGGAATTATCTGCCATCTGTTCAGTGGGTAGCAAGTAGAAAAGAAAGAAAGAACTTGCACAGGAGCAACTGCTAAACAGCAGGTAGTATACTCATAGATGTATGTCAATTATTGTGTGTGATGTACTACTAAAATAAAGCCCTCTAAAGGGTTCACTACCAGCTACACACACATCTGTCCCATGGGTTCAAACCCTTCAACAAGAATTATTGAAAATAACAGCTATAATACCTCTTTTTCTATAAACCACTCTACTCAATAGAAACAATGAAATATCTAGATAAAATGTGCAGGGTGCATTATCCTTATCTTTCTATAGAATAGGCAGACCATTATTGTATCTAATACATTATATCTAAGTCACTATGCCTATTCACAAATACCTTTGGGATAAAAAGTCACATTACTTTAACATCTGCCTTTCTATAATAATGTTGTTTTTCAAAGCAGAAGTTAAGCCTGGTAGTACTAAAATAGTCATACTACCATGCCAAATACAATATTTTCTGTGAAAGCAGTTTACTAAATGATAATGAATTCAGAGTGAAATTAACTAAAAAAGAATGAAGCACATGCTATGTTTAGTATATAGTAATACATGGCTAGTTGGCCACAGCATATTGGCAATTGAACCTACCGCACATGGGGGTAGTTTGCAACTGAATGTGGAGCAACTAGGATCATTTTCTAGTAAAAGTTGGTTTCGTTCAAAGTGTGGTTATAAAACATAACATTATCAAATTATAAGTGAACACGCACATGCACAATATGGATAGTACATGATATTAAATAGCATATTTTATAGGCGAGTCTAGCAAGCATGTTCACATAGTTTACAATGACGTAATAAGCCTAGATAAATTCCCAAAGGAGGTGTCTATATCCAACACATTGAGTGTTTGTATACTCATGCTATAGGCTAGATGAATAGCTGACATTTTCCCTTCATCCCCTGTATATATTATTATACTACTAAATTATAATACTAGTATAATAATAATTCCACAAAATACATCTGTCATATCACATACTCGTATTATATATTACTTTAACATGAGGATGCTATCAGATATGTATAATATTTGGGCAGTCAGTGTATAATATATAATACAGGGTGGGTATACTTAGGTTAGCCCCAGCCCATATGTTTGGAATGTGGGTTTCTAATCAAGTTATTTGATAGCATGAAGCTGCAATAAGCTCTGTATAAATAAAACATAACAAAACAATAACTCTCTTATTGTTTTCTGCTAACTTTTAGGGTTCTCTTTGGTTCAACTTATTTACATTACAAGATTATTGCAGCCCTTTGAAATTTAAGTCTGTTTGAATTGCTACAGACATGCATTCTGCATAAGTAATTATTTATATTACTTGAATATTTATATGTGTATTATAACCAAGTTAGCAACATTTGCCTGTGTTTGTAAGTAGTATAGTCAGTGCAGATCTGCACAGACACCCGGTCATTTCCGCGTCTTATTAGCCCTAGATCCAAAAACTCCCCGGGCGGACGACCACCCCACCCGTCCTCTCGCCCCCTCCCTTTCCCTAAACCTCACTCTATGTGCAAAGCCCTAGAACCTACCCCCCGATCGCGGGTGGGGTTTCAAAAACCTCATCGGCTGTTCCGTAGAACCCAGTCTAAAGAGCAAACCCCTCGCCCGGTCCCACGGCTCGGGCGAGGGGGCGCGCGCGTACGCGCGCGCCCCCCCGCCCCGCGAACCCCACCCGTCCTCCCTCCACCCGTCCCCGCCCCTCCCCACCCCTCCCCACCCCAAACCCCTCCGCCTCGCCCTCCGCCTCGCTGCGGTTCTCGTTCGCGAGTCCAGCCGTGGCCCCACGCCGCCGTCCCCCCGCCCATCCCCCGCCCCTCCCCCGCTCTCCCGCCCCAACGACCCGTCGCTACCCTCACGGGCGGACCGTCGGCTGGAGTAGGGTGAAGCGAAGGAAAATACGGGTTAGAGTAATGGTGTGTGATGTATTCTAGAATAGATGATATACGACCATGAAAAATATGAGTCGGGGTAATGATACGCGAGTTTGTTTTAATTTTCAATACGTTTGAGAGTAATAATATAAAACTAAGTGATAAAAAACCTGATACACAACTATGAAAAATATGAGTAAGGGTAATGATACACGAGTTTGTTTTAATTTTCAATACGTTTGAGAGTAATAATATAAAACTAAGTGATAAAAACCGATATACGACTATGAAGAATATGAGTAAGGCTAACGATACACGAGTTTGAGAGTAATAATATGAAATCAATTGATAAGTAGACACGAATGAGTGTGAATGACAAAAGTTTTTGCCTCAAAACTGTGCAGTGGCGGGGAGGAGACGCTCGCCGAGGATGGAGTCTAGAATGGCACAATCGTAGAATGTTCTCCCGCTCTTGGAAGTCTTCTGTCCCTTGTACACCATCACGGAGGGGAGGAGGTCTTTCATCGAAACTGCCAGACGTCCCGGAAGGAAGACCTCTCCCTTTCTTTCTTCGTTTCCAATCCGACACTCGTAGGTGGCAATGGAGTTGCTCGCATTATCACCATCACCGCATCTTGGGACGTAAGCGGGTCGGAGCGCGGTCACCACCAGCACAGAACCAACGGGGAATGAAGATAGCGTTTGCACTCGAAAAAATTCTTCCAACTGGGCCAAGGTCTTCTTTCTCAAGTCACCGGCCAGCTTTTTCATGGCTGCTCCTGGCAGGGAGCACACGCTCTCGATACGGTTGAATGTGTTTTGTCCTTTAGCGGTCTCCTGCTGTCCCAAGTACACCATGATCCTAGGTGGAAGGGTAAGGTCCTTTAGCTCCTCTTCTTTGACATCCGCTAGCTTGGGCATGGCGTGACGAATGTTGGTGTGAAAGCTGATGCAATGTCTCATCCCCTTGTCATCCACATAGCTTGCCCTGGCTAAGAATGCTTTTCCGAATGCCGTTTCAACCACCGAACCTCCACTCACTTCTAGCACAGTTCCTGGCTCTAGCTCTGACAACTTCACCGTTGTCTGCAGAGAGCTCCTCTTCTCCGCTCCCATGCTCCTACAATAACGAAAGTGGTGTAAATAGATTCGACAAAGTGGTTAAACGGGAGAAAGATAGTACGGTAATTTATAGATATACGAACAGGGCTACTTACATTAGGGTTGCCGCCACTGCACGAGCTTTCTCCAGGCTTAGTCCCCCGCTCTTTTTCTTCCCCTTGCAAGGGGACTTCGTAGCTTTTTTTCCCTTCGTCGTCGTCTCACCACCATCCATTTCTTCCGTAGCCGTATCGGCTCCGTGGCCATCATCATCATCATCATCTGATATTACAATCACCTGGGATTTCTTCTTTTTCTTAGCACAGATTTCATCTCCTTTTGGGTTCTTCCTCTTCTTGGTTGTTGTGGTCTCGCCCCTATCCGAGGCCTGCTCCGGGGAGGACGGAGAGTCCGCCATGTTAGAAAGATCCTTTCGGGCAAGACTCCCCACTCCTATTATTTTCCCCTTCTTCCGTGCCTCTTTTAACGCATCCACCTCTTCTTTCCTCTTCTGACTGCACTCTTCTTCTTCAATAATTCCATCCATTTGTGAGTCCGTTAAGCCCGCAAATAGCTCTTCTTGGTTTTGGACTATGTTGTCAGTATCCATTGATAATGTACTATTGTAGTAGTGTAGCTGTACAGTAGTGATGTGCTGAACTTTGAATGCTGAGACTGTGATCCCACTCTCCCTTTATACAACTGCTCATTTCTTGACTCCTCCCTTTTTTTTATCCAATCTCAATGTGACCCGATGCACCCCGATGTGGATCCGAAGCCTCCCGATGCATCCCGATGCGAATCCGAAGCTTCCCGATGCATCCCGATGTGATTCCGAAGCCTCCCGATGCATCCCGATGCGAATCCGAAGCTTCCCGATGCATCCCGATGTGATTCCGAAGCTTCCCGATGCATCCTGATGTGATTCCGAAGCTTCCCGATGCATCCCGATGTGATTCCGATGCTTCCCGATGCATCCCGATGTGAATCCGAAGGTTCCCGATGCATCCCGATGTGATTCCGAAGCTTCCCGATGCATCCCGATGTGATTCCGAAGCTTCCCGATGCATCCCGATGCATCCCGATGTGATTCCGAAGCTTCCCGATGTATCCCGATGTGTCCCGATGTGTCAATTCACATCGGGATGCATCGGGATGCATCGGGAGGCTTCGGAATCACATCGGGATGCATCGGGAAGCTTCGGATTCACATCGGGATGCATCGGGAAGCTTCGGAATCACATCGGGATGCATCGGGAAGCTTCGGATTCACATCGGGATGCATCGGGAAGCTTCGGAATCACATCGGGATGGATCGGGAAGCTTCGGCTTCACATCGGGATGCATCGGGAAGCTTCGGAATCACATCGGGATGCATCGGGAAGCTTCGGATTCACATCGGGGTGCATCGGAAGGCTTCGGATTCACATCGGGAAGCTTCGGATTCACATCGGGGTGGTATTGCCAAGGGTGGGGAAATGGTTAGACTCCGCCCACTGAATACTACTATTTAAGGTATGATTTTCTCACTTTAGCAGTATGAACAATCAGCCTCTAGTCAACAGAGTGAGAGTAAACAGAGACAGCTACCTACTAGTCAACAAGTAGAACATAAGGTTAGTGTTAAATGGAGTAATTGGCAGCAATTGTGAAGTGTTTATTGTATAAAATGCTATCAAGCTAAAAAATGACTCACACCCTACTGCTATATATTTTTATAAGGAGACTAAACAGAGACACCTACCTTCTAGCCAGCACATGATCAGCAGAGATGTCAACAAGTGAAAAAGAAGGTTAGTGCTAAATGAGGTATTTGGTAGCAATTGTGGATTGTTTATTGTTTATGTAGTGTGAAGTAAAAGAATAATAACTTACACCCTACCATTTTTTTTTTATAGGGGGAGAGACCTCTCGTCAGGTCGAGCACACCTGTCAACTATGCGGTCTGGTTCTCAGAACAGCTTTTTCTCTAGACAGGCACACGAAGAGAATGCATGCACAGGCTCACCCGCACAAGTGCCCCGTTTGTGGCGGATGTTTTGATGGGAGGAGAAAGCTAGGTCATCACATGAGGCGATTTCATAGCGAGGGTAAGGTGGAAAAAGATGAGGGAGGTGCAGAGAAGTTTGATGATGTTTTCTGGTCTAAACCGCCAACAGCTGAAGAGGGGGATGAGATGGGGGTGCTACTAGCCCGCTATTGGAGCTCCATCAGGTCCGCAATACACTCTCGTCCCGTGGAAGATATTCTCAATGTTCGAGTGTGGAGAGGGGAAGGTGAAGACGAAGGAGATGAAGAGGTGTGGACTAAGTTGAGAGCAATGTGGAAGAGAGTGCCTTGTACTGTGAAGATTAACTGTAGCGCTGGAGTCATCCTCGAGCATAAGACCAGTGGAGAGTTGCGCTACTTTCACTCATCGAGCAACAATGCCGCATTCTTCCCCAAACCAAGACTGATCAGAACAGAGAATGAGATGAGAGAGTTTTGCGAATCTGTGCAGGAGCTCGACTTGAGAGAGAGGTCAGCACAAAGGAGACCGAATACCGCTTGGGCTTTACGTCACATTGCGAATCTGACATTCTACATCTATAAACTCCTAGAGATTGGCAAGGTGGGCGGTGTAGTGAGCAAACTCCCAGACTACATACTTAACAACCGACACGTGATAGCACTAGACGTAGACTTTTGGGCTAGAGGAGGTGCGCGTCCCTACTCAGACAACTTGTGTTTCTTTAGATGCTTGGCCATGATGTATGACTGTAACTGCGACCAAAAAAAGGGATGTCGTTGCCGTCGCCCCTCTTGCACCACAACACATCGCTTATTTAAACAATACATGAGACAAACTAAATCTTCTTCCCCACCCTCATCAACTTTGTCAGACTTCCCCGGGGTGGACTCGAGTGATCTACTGGCCTTGGAAGATCATTTTGACGTATCTATAATAGTCTTCTGTCTAACTGATGAGGAGGTAGCTCCGATAGTTTGGTCATCCGGGGCACGAAACAAAGCCCATAAACTCTTCGTCAACATGTACGAAAAACACTTCAGCTGGATAAAGAATGTTGATTCGTTTGCCAGATGTTTCACCTGCAAGCTGTGCGATAGCGCGTTTACACGCTTGTCCAGCCTACGACGACACAAGTGCTCGCCAGAAGAAGCATCGGTGTTCGTTTTCCCTGGTGGAACGTTTGGACCCCCGCCAACCATATTCACAAAACTCAAGCGAGTGGCAGGAATAGAGGTGGTGAACCCCGACCTCTTATACTACCCCTACTATATCACCTATGATATCGAATGCTTCATGCCAAAAGACAACCTACCAACTAACACCACCACGATGACTTTTAGTGCAAGACACGAGCTACTGAGCATATCTGCGTGTTCTAACGTCCCGGGGTTTGAGCGAGCCAAGTGTTTTGTGAGGAGCGTCGACAGCAAGGATGGGACGAAGTGCATTCGTCAATTCGTCCAATACATAGCAAAGATTGCTGACGTGGCAGGAGATTTGTTCGGAGAAAGATTCCAGGATGTACGCGAGCGACTCTCTACCTTCCTCGCGGATCGGGCGGATAGAGAAGAGGCCTTTGCTGACGACAAGTTCTCTAACGTCTCGACTTACAGGGTGAAGTCCGGTCTCTCCGGATTAGAAAGAGAATTAGAACAGCACATCTCCAGCGTTCCGGTGGTCGGCTTCAACTCGCAAAAGTATGACCTAAATATACTAAAGGGGCCTTTACTTCGCTCTCTACAAGAGGAGGAGGGAGAAGATTTTGTTTTCATCGTTAAGCGTGTTAACAGTATGTCCTGCGTGGAGAGTAGACGTTTTAGATTCCTTGACATATGCAACTTTATCGCACCAGGCTTCAACTACTCAAAATACTTGAAGGCATTTGGCGTGTCAGAGAGTAAGGGATTCTTTCCTTACGACTGGGTAGATTCCCTGAGAAGGTTGGATCATCACGGACTCCCTCCCCGAGAGAGTTTTTTCAACTCGCTGACTCAGCAAGAATTGAGCCAGCAAGATTATCACCACTGTCAGCTCGTGTGGGAAAGAGAGAACATGGAAACGTTCAGGGATTTCCTCATCTGGTACAACAACCTCGATGTGGCCCCATTCATCGAGGCCATTGCACGTCAGAGCTCTATCTATCGACAAAAGGGTATTGATATGTTGAAATCTGCAATCTCGCTTCCAGGCTTGGCTATCAGATGGTTGTTTATGGAGGTGGAGGCCCGACCTTACGGCTACTCTCCTCCGCAAGCCGCTCTCCCGCTGCATAGGTTAATGTCTCTCCGAGGCGAACTTTGCAACTCACAACCCATATGTCTGTTCGATGAGGAGAGCAAAAGTCTGTACCACACTCTCCGTGATAACCTCGTGGGAGGGCCAAGCATCATCTTTCACAGACATCATGAAGTTGGAGTGACCTCTATTCGAGAGAAGATTTATGGCACATCCGCAAAACCCTGTAGGTCCATTCTGGGAGTCGATGCCAACGCTCTCTACCTATACTGCATGATGGGGAATATGCCTACGGGTTATCCCAGGCGGAGGCTAGAGAGCCGAGGCTTTGCTCTGGAACCCGTTAAAAAGTTCAGCAAAGTGGCGCATGGATGGTTAGAGTTCCAATCGTGGAAGAGAGGAGAGGTCATCCTTCACCAACAGAATGGAGGAGAAATGAGGATAGGCTGTCACAACCTACCGGTGGATGGTTATAGCGAACAGAGTCGGACTGTGTACCAATTCCACGGTTGCTACTGGCACGGACACGAGTGCGAGCTAGGAGGGAATGGAAAAGGTGTCAGAAACATGACGAATGAAGAGCTCCGGGTCGACACTGCGAGGAAAGAAGATTACATCAAGGCTCTAGGCTATAAGCTCATCACCACTCGGGAGTGTGAGTGGGGAGCGCGAGTTCGTTCGGATGAAGAGGTTAGGACATTTCTCTCCGTCTTCTTTTCTTCTCTCTATCCAGAGAGGGGTTGTGTCAACCTCGATAAAATAATCAACAGTATTCGTAGTGGAGAGTACTACGGTTTAGTGGAGTGTGACATTTCCGTACCCGAAGAGCTAAAAGCGAAGTTCTCTGAGATGGCACCTATTTTCAAGAATATAAATGTGGGAAGAGAACACCTTAGCGAACACATGCGCGCTTTTGCCAAACAGAACGGATTCTTGAAGAGACCTCAGCGAATGCTCGTGGGGAGTCTTTTTGGCGAGCGAATCACACTACTCACCGATCTGGCTAGATGGTATCTAGATCAAGGTTTGATAATTACCAGGGTCTATCAGTTTGTTCACTTTATCCCACGAGCCGTCTTCAAAGACTTTGGTTCTTCGGTCTCAGACGCAAGGAGAGGGGGAGATCTGGACCCTGATCTGGCCCTCTTGGCCAGCACCAGCAAGCTCGTTGGGAATTCAGCCTACGGAAAGACCATAACAAATAAAGAGAAACATAAGACTGTCAAGTATGTAGAGACAGTAGAGGGGGCGGCCGTCAAAGTGAGGAGTAGGCACTTTTCTAGTCTCAACGAAGTCGATGAAAACTACTTTGAGATAGAGCTTCACAAGAAAAAGGTAAGTGTTGACAATCTTTCTTACTTTGACTCTTGGTTTGACAAAACTTTTTCCGAGTGGAAGGGTGAACTTTCTCTCTCTCTCTCTCTCTTTCTTTTAGATTCGAATGGATGTTCCATCCGTCGTAGGATTCGTCATCCTCCAGAGAGCCAAGTTGAGGATGCTAGAGTTCTACTACGACTTTATGGATAGGTGAGTAGAACTAGACTATACAAAGATTTTATCAAATCCTTTTCTATTTATTCTTCGGTGTCAGCAACCTCTAACTCGCCCGATTTATTTTCACAGATTCGTCAGCAGAGAGGACTTTGAGTACGTAGAAATGGATACGGATAGCGCTTACATGGCCCTGAGTGCTCGCAATATAGATGAGGTCATCCGAAAAGATAAAAAAGAAGAGTTCTACAGAGAGTATGGTAAATGGTTTCCCAGACCCTTCTGCGATAGCCACAAGGGAGACTTTATCACAACCAAGGTGCTCGGGCAAGAGTGGGAGATGAGGGAATGTTGTGAGAAGGTGCAGCGATACGAAACACGAACCCCTGGTCTGTTTAAGGAGGAGTTTCGGGGGGAGGGGGTCATCGCGCTCAACTCAAAAACTTACTTTTGTTGGTCCGCTGACGGCGATAGCAAGTATAGTAGCAAAGGACTAAATAAAAGAGGAAACACCCTAACCAAAGAGAAGTTCCTCTCCGTGCTCAAAACAGGGGAGTCGGTGAGAGGAGACAATCGGGGTTTTATCAGAAGAGGAAATCAAACGTATAGCTATACCCAGCTAAAGACCGGACTCACCTACTTCTACGGTAAGCGGAAGGTTGCGGAAGACGGGGTGAGTACGAGTCCTATAGAATGTTAGTACTGATTTCTCGGAGATGAGACTACTTCATTCGATAAATCGGAGAGTAAACGAACAGTGCATCATAACCCTTGTATATATATATATATATATATATATATAATATATATATGTAGGATGATGATGATGATGATGATGATGATGATGATATCCGTATAATTTTTTTTCACATTCACTCTCTATTGTAAGGGGTCTCCGTCCTCAAAACGGAGGGTTTACCGGTTGTAGCCTTAAAACCGAGCAATAAAACACTAGCTAATACATTAAAAACCATTTACCTCTCCAAACCAAAGGGGTAGACGGTACTAGCGCAGCTTCCGCTCATACTCACCCCTTATAAGTTCACATTTCTTCTATTGTCTTCATTCGTAGGTGGGGGGTGACATCGCACGCGCACGATGCGCTCTCTCCCTATCGGAGTTTGCTACCCGGGGGAAAGTGGACGCGGTGGTCAAAGAAATTGGTGGCGAGTCAACGACATCATCGTAGAGGCGGGTCTATTTGTAGGATGATGATGATGATGATGATGATGATGATGATGGTGATGATGATGATGATGATGGTGATGGTGATGATGATGATGATGATGATGATGGTGATGATGATGGCGATGAGAAGACAAGCATCCATCTATCCCGTTTATCTATTTCTATTTCTACCCCTCCGAGCGATGATGTCGTCGGCTAACCTCCTCGCGAAGTCCACGGTTTGAAGCGCGGAAGAGCCACCGCCTTCACTTTCCCTCGCCACTCGTCACGGGGACGGGTGATTTCCCTAGGGGAGGGTCCGGGGAAAATGAGGGTTAAGACGCGAGTCTTTCATCGAAGGTCCGGGGGCGCTCGAACGGAGGAGCGCGCGAGTGCGGTGTCACCCCGACCAGTTCAGTTTCAACAGTCCCCGGCGAAGAAATCATCCGGAAGCACCACCACCACTCGGTAAGTTTCTTATAGTAGTATAGTCAGCGTCGTAAACTCTGCACGGGCACTCCGCACGGATGTATCCTATCATTACTCTAACCCGTATTTTCCTTCGCTTCACCCTACTCCAGCCGACGGTCCGCCCGCGAGGGTAGCGACGGGTCGTTGGGGCGGGAGAGCGGGGGAGGGGCGGGGGATGGGCGGGGGGACGGCGGCGTGGGGCCACGGCTGGACTCGCAAACGAGAACCGCAGCGAGGCGGAGGGCGAGGCGGAGGGGTTTGGGGTGGGGAGGGGCGGGGACGGGTGGAGGGAGGACAGGTGGGGTTCGCGGGGCGGGGGGGCGTGCGCGTACGCGCCCGCCCCCTCGCCCGAGCCGTGGGACCGGGCGAGGGGTTTGCTCTTTAGACTGGGTTCTACGGAACAGCCGATGAGGTTTTTGAAACCCCACCCGCGATCGGGGGGTAGGTTCTAGGGCTTTGCACATAGAGTGAGGTTTAGGGAAAGGGAGGGGGCGAGAGGACGGGTGGGGTGGTCGTCCGCCCGGGGAGTTTTTGGATCTAGGGCTAATAAGACGCGGAAATGACCGGGTGTCTGTGCAGATCTGCACTGACTATACTACTTTTGTAAATCAATAATCATATTTGTATAGAAACTTATATAAACTGTGAGCTGACTGCTTGATACAAACAATATTAGCCTAGGCATCATGTTCTCTAAACAGCAGAGGCTAGCATGTGCTCCAAGCCTTCTATAGCTGCCATCATGAGTGCCTGTGGGATAGCGTCACTCATTCAACCAAAGTTATACCATTCACCTATTACTGTGATGCTAAAAGATTTGAAAATAAACCAATACTATATTGTTTTACTTACTGTATAAATATGTATATTGTATATAATATGTCCAATTTCACATATACATATAATTATATAAAATATATTGCATGCATCTAGTTGTACTATATGTAGACTTCATTACTCAGCGGTCTGCAGAACCATGATGTGTACTATTAAGTGCTTGCAGGTTGAAGTTGAAAATGAGCCCATATCTACACCTCTAACTCCATCCATTCACTAATTGTGTTACAATTAACCAGAAGTAATGTACATAACTGCATGTATTATGTCTACAGAGGTGTCTTGTAGATTTTCTCAAAAATTCAATTTGATCTAAAAAAAGAGAAATGAACGATGTTATTGGCTTTGTCTTTAACTATATTGCTCTATGGTAGTCATATTGTGCAATCTAAATAGTATTATTACGCTGGCCCATGAATGGAGGCCCATTTAGGAACATTGAAAATTTTCTGATATGTAGCCTATGGATAGCAGTGAGTATTTACATGTAGCTTAAGCACTATTTTTCTCTTGCTGATAACTCAAAAGTCAAAACTGTTGCAACATTTTGTCAATAGATTAGTAAAAGCAACAGAGCGATAGAATATTAGTAGTTAGGCCTGTGTAGCCATTTTATTACCACCTTCACTTATATACACATAACTAGTAGTGCCTAATTGATATTGTTTTATATTGCTAGTATGAGTATACATAAGCCACCATTGAATTCAATGGCCACATGGTGTGTGTGATCCAAATCATGCTCTATAGATCCAATTAAAAATATTTAGTTTTACTAGAAAGTGAAAAATATTAATATTTAGTTGCAGACTAGACTTTAGAACATACTATTATCATGGTTATGCTACAGTTTGAACAAACCTATAAATTATATCTTATTATAGGTAAATGATGGGTGTCTGTGTTTGTTGTTTATTATGCAGTTGCAATAGCTGACTTTGCTGCTGCACAATGTACATAACACATCACTGTTCAATGTGTTATTATAATTATTATTATTATATTGTACATGCAGTTATGCACTGTTAGTACTAGTAGTAGTGCATTATAGATAATATTATTATTATTATGTATGTTGTTTGAGAATTGTCCTCCCCAACAAATGAGATTGTCACGCCTCAGCTCCACCAATAAAACTCTCAAAGATAGTTAGAAACATGATTGCAAAGGGGTATATAAACACTATATACCACTTTGCATGATTGGACAATGCCCACAATATTGTGCACTGATTGGGCATATTGAAGGAACTACGGCTAATAATGAGACATCATTGCACAGAAAATACAAAGCTATACAAAATGTTTTTGTATAGCTTTGAGAAAATAATTCTAACCCTTGACAATTTTTCATAATAATAATATTATATTATATTTTCTTTTATAATAAATTAATATTTATAATTTATATTTATAATAATATTATTATTTTATTAATTTTATTTAAATATTTCATTAGGTGGTATTTTGTAGCAGGGCTGTAACAACTATTTTGGGGTGAAAGGCAAAAAGCCCAGGTTAGAGTATCCAGGCTCCCCAGACTGATACATACTAAAAATAGCTAAAATCAAAAATGTTCTCTATCAAATTCAAAGAATGTTGATATTGATATTTATATCATATGCAGGATGAAGATGGGATCATGGATAATAGGCCACTTACACTACACTGTCTTTCAGACAAAAGCAATGGCCATAAATTTGCGAATTTGAATGCACTCAAAGTTCAATTTCATTTGGAGACTTTTCATCAGAAAATATTTGTATTTGAACAGGTTTCTGGGGAAGCGAATGCCCATCTTGCCCCTGGTTGCTGCGGCCTTGTTGTAGTAACCTTATGATTTATTACAATAATGAGTTGCAAAATTACTGGGAAACTTGCCTATGAGGTTACAAGCGTAATAGTGACCCTGTTATAGTTAGGCATAATTTAAATTTAATTATAATTCAGACCTATGAATGACTTGCGCTTTGCACAGTATGAATATGTGATACTAGAATATTCTATCAATGACAGGTACGAGTACGGAGATGAGACTCACTATGAATGACTTGCGCTTTGCACAGTGTGGATATGTGATACTAGAATATTCTATCAATGACAGGTACGAGTACGGAGATGAGACTCACTTAAATTTAGTGAATTGAAGTTACACCTAGTTTTTTAATGAAATTTTAGTATAACCAATCACTCAAAAGGAAGTTACCTGAAACTTGTTGGTGAATAACGTAAAACATGGCTGAGATCAGTTTGTGTGTTATAATACAAGGATAACAAGTATGATACATGTGCATCCCATGCATGAAAAAGATTTTAGAATAAAAAATTCTTGTGGCAAGACTCACATAATTATTATAATATTATTTAAATTATGGTATGCAGCTAGCAAACTGTAGATCACACCTTCTTAGTTGTGATTAATGTCATGTGCATACAGATATGTAGAAAAGTAATAAAACATAAATACTTTGTTATTGTGACCTTGTATCAGTTTAATATTTTATTTTCCTTAGAAATACCAACTATTGCAGTCCATTTTGAGCCATGATTCTGAAGGTAATTCCATAATTTAGGTTACATTGCCCAATAGTTTTCAGCACACAGTGAATGTATGGTATTCATTTTAGCTCCACCAGATCTCCTATGTCTTCAAACTCAATGCTCGTTCACTTCAACCTGCCCACCTTGTAGGCCTATGCCCTCCTATATAAAACTGTACAAAAAAGTGTTTTTGCTGGCATCGGCAAAGGTACTTTTGACATTTTGACATGTTACAGAGTGCGCTCTTGACAGGGTACGCTTGTAAGCCTAGTGTTACTTTCAAGAGATCTCTGTGCCGGCTTGGAGGGGAAACTTCTATTATGGTTATGCTATTTAATTGAAGGGGGCTAACAAGTTTGTCTAGTGAGAAGAGTGTATCAGATATTTTGGAAAGCCTACATGTCTACGACCATGTAAGGTGGTTGTGTACTGGGGCTGGAAGTAAAGGTTTTGGACTGTAATTACGTGGTACACGCACAATAAAATATAGATACAAAGTCATAAAAAGTTTGTATTGTTGCCTTCAACAAAAACTGAGAATTATGTTGACAGTAGCAATTTGTTGCAACCATATATTTGTGAACAAGAGGCCACTGCAAAATGGCACTAGATGAGTTTGTGTTACTTGTATTGCAACATCCGAAATTTGGTTTTCGTTTGAGAGTTGAGCTTTGGTTTATACTCTAGGGATATGTAATGGATTAATACATGTGCATATCTTTAGGCTGGAACTGATATCGTAATGTTTTATGATCAAGCCAGCATCATGGTTAATAACCCCAAGAAAAGATGTCTGGAGACCGATGAACAAACAGAGGAAGCTGTAGGAATATCTTCATTAGTTAAAATTGGTAACATCATCTAGCAACATTCTACAATACTTTAGTCTCTAAATGTGACTTTGATCATCAATTATTGTACATGTATGTTATGCATACTGTATAATAATATATGATCATTATACATTTAAACTATTGATGTCACGAAGAAAGCTAAATACAATATATAAGGTAATTTGATATGAACATTTCAAATTTGTCACTAAAAATAAAAAATACAACCTGCAAACACGTTTTTTGAGCAGTTTCTAAAAATATCCACTGTCCAATCAGAAGTGGATTATTCTGCAGGAGTTGGCAATTATAAACCTCCTTTCACATGTCCAATAATTAGTGTAAACCTGTGCATGAAATAGAATATAACAATTAATAATTACTGTTTTACGATAAAATAAACAATAGGTTTTATTATCCAATCACTGTGCACAATTTTGCTTTGGCTACGAGCGTTGTTATTGGACATGTGAAAGGAGGTTTCTAATTGCCATCACCTGCAAAATACACTGTGATGTCACAGTGTATATTTTTTTTAAAACAACTGCTCCAAAAACGTGTTTGCAGGTTGTGTTTTTTATTTTTAGTGACAAATTTGAAAGGTTCATATCTAATTACCTTATAAATTGCATTTACCTTCATCCATGGCATGGATAGTTTAAAGATGTACATGTAGTGTTGACAAGGCACTAACATAATTAATTCAGTAAATTTCTTGCTTATAATTGAAAAGGTCTATACATGAATCTAGATTACTAAAATTGCTTATGAATTCACTATGTTGGTATCTTGTCAATTTGTATTATTGTTTCTTACCTGTCTCTCTATCTACTTGCTTTGTTTGTGTTGAAACTAATAGATACGAGTATATATAGTAATAGTATCTCCGAATTGTTCCATACATACACTCACCATGGTGGTGTTATCTGGTGTGTGTATAATGCAGTCACTGTACCAAACACTACTGTCTAATTATCACAAGGTCAGCTTTACTGTAGCATTTTAGATGCTACACACTTGTCTTATGGCGATTATACACAGATACTGGATAGTCACGGAATATTTAGAAGTGTAATACTAATAGTTATATATCTCTGGATTCTGCTATGTTATTGTTTTAGGGAAGAGTTTTTTGACATTTAGCTCATCTTGTGGTTCATCCGGATTGTTCTATAAGGATAAATGGACTGATGAGACATGTGTATTCTCCCCGATCACCATGGATATCTCTCTTAGAGTTTCCTGTTTTGATCAGATTACTTATCCTTTAGCTAACTCCAGTGAGAAATATTTTATTGGAGATACAGACGGGCGATACCTTGGATCTGTCTCAGGTAAAATGTTAATGTAGGGGGTATTATTGTCTAGTTTATGGTGCTAGTAATTTTACCTACATGTACATCAGATATGCATTGAATTACTTTTATGGTACTACATGTAGCAGATGGACATAGAGTGTAGCAGTTGGCTAATATATAAATAAGATATATTTAGTATACTCACTAACTACTAATTTTGTAGCCCTATTCTAATCTCTTTTAAAACTTTGTTACTTTTGATTTGTTTCAGTGAATCAATATTTAAATTTGTACCATTTGTACTTCACTTTTGTTGTATACTGTAAAACGGAAAACAAGAACACATTAGAGTGTTGCAACAAGCACGTATTCTGCCAAGTCTTCACTCCTGGTTATAATCAAGGAGTAAGAGAGAAGGAGGCTCGTCCATGAGAATTTTGTGTTCGATGCGCTCTTCGGTTTAAAAATATGAGCACATGAGTCGCTGGCATTAAGCGAGTAGACAACTCCGTTGAATCGTGATGCGCTTCTTCATTGCTAAACAGGTATAAAAGCAATGCACATGTGCACGGCTCTGGTGCTTAATACGTCACAGCTATAACATCCAATCAAAATCATTTCTATGGAGAGATAAACATTATTGTTTATTGACATAGCCTATAGTTTGAGCACTATTTTCATTTAGTGTGGGCATGTTGTAGGGCCCACAAACTAGCCTACCAACTAAAATGGTGTCTGAACTATACACCATAAATCAAATGAAGTATATGGAGTCCTGATGTTGGAGAAACGTGTTCCACAAATTTGCTTGTTTTAACCGCGATTTCTACGTTTGTACATTTTTTTGATTATGACAGAGCAAAGTTTAAATTTGTATTTTAACTTAACCAATTGCAGCAAGTTTGAATCTATCAGGATTATTTTTGCTTAATTTGTTGAGCATGTTGGTATTTGCAAAAAGTGTCATTTTATTTTGAGATACGCAATTTTCTTCAAATCTGGCGAACTTACTTGCCGATATCCATCGTATCTCATTGAAATATGTAGTTTGTTTATAGTCAGCCTGTTCATTAGAGTGTTACCAATTATTGACATCGATTATATTTTAATGTTAGCTGATGTGTGAATTTTACTTTTTTAAAAATATTCATCATCTTTTCTTCTTACTTTACCAAGTACCCGAGGCGCACATCGAACACCGGAAGCCCATTGTAACATATACGCAGGTTTTCATGGACGAGCCTCCTTCTCTCTCTTACTCCTTGTTATAATCAAGGGCACGAATAAACTATTGATCATAATTAGAAGTAGTCCTCTCCCAGTTTCTTGGGAGAGGACAACTTCTAATTATGACCAATAACTTATTAGTACCCATGATTCTAATGCTCCACTGCAATGCTCTCGTGTGATTCTTATTATTGCTTGTAGACACTAAGCTTGCAGCCAATATTTGAAACTGAATTCAATACCAATACTTGCATTTCACCAAGGCCAATATCCAAGACCAATATGTAATACTAAATTTCTCGCATCAGCACAAAAACTTCCAACATCTAATGCTGAGATTTTAAAAATCCAATACTAGTATTTAATCGTATTGTGTTGTATTGGATGTTGGTGTTTAGCAGTATTGGACAGTAGTATTTGACCCCAAGCCTGGTAAATACATTAAACATTCCACTTTACGCTCTTATAAGAACTTAAACTCGGCTCGGCTACATGAGAGGCCGTGAGCTTCAGAGGGCCGAATTCGTTGTTCTTTGGCCTGGCTCCATAGTCTAGGCATAGTGCCGACACATCAATGAATATTCAGTCAATAATGGTGGATTATTCATATTAAACCATAAATGGAGTTGCTGCAATTGCAACAGACCAACATGTTGAGTTTTACCTAGGAGAACAAACGGCGCCTTTTGACTCCAGAATGAGGCTCTGTTGGCCAATATCTGCAAACAGCCTCTAGTGTTTAGCCGAGCACTTACAGGACATACAATATATTATTCTCTTAATAGGGCTGGAAAACTCCACAAAATATTCGTAATTAATATAATTATATGTGATTACAGGTCGAGTCATACACTTCTGGAAGTATAATGACAGTGAAAGCAGCTTTTACATTATTAAATCACTTCTCTGTACAGATCAACAGGTTTGTCTCTAGCTGTCGTTATGCTGACTGTATATGCACATGTGATTGGGATAGCTGACAGCTGTTCAGTTCTGGATAGTTTCACTAGATTGTTTGTAGTTGTATAGGATTGAGGTACAATCATGTAGATAGTATGGATAACTGGTCAAATAGAACACCAATAGTACCAAACAAATCTTCTAATACTATTCACTTTAGCTACAATGCGTCAAATTCAGAGTTGTCTTGATTTTGTTATATTACAATTCCACTAGCTACACGAGAGGCTGATTGTTCCTATTCCGCCTCTTTCTAGAGCAAATCGGCACGCCTTTTGTTTGTCTATGTAAAGACCTAGATGTTGGTCCTTTCAGTACCTGGTGGTACGGAGCGCTGTTGTGATTGGTTAATATTCGATACACCGACTCTAATTACATGGTTTATTAGAAATCAGCTTTGGTTTTAATTGGCTGAATATTAATCAAGGCCATTGGTAAACTACTAGTACTACACATTTCCCATAGAGCTGTACCAATGAACAACAATGTTGTTTCCCCTTCAGCTAAAGTTCGGCCTCTTGTGTACCCGAGCCTTTCATTTCATCTTCTTTTTTATTGGCTAATCATGGCTATTCTCAATCTCATTGGCTGAAATAGACTTCAGTGGAACTGAAGACAAGATAACTCCAACTATATCGTGTTAGTAATACAGTCATTGTGATAGTTAGGAACGTCTCCATAAGAAATTAATCCGTGATTTGTTTGGTTGTACTGCATATATCCTAGATACATACACATGCATTTTCACATCCTGTATCACATATTGTACATTGTGCTCCACATAGTTACTGTATATTGGTATGTTGTGTCTAATGTACATATACATTGTATGTTTACAGCTGTATGGGGAACTGTGTAGAATCCTGATAGAATTCTAATATTTGGTAAGTCTATATAACTCTAATTGTATTATACATTGTAGCTATAGATAAAAATCTTACACTGGTTTTATGCTATACATGATTGTAACTCACACATTTTTTACCATAAATAATTTGTTTTGAGTAGCAATAGTAATGCTATACTTAACATAGGTACGTGTGTCCCTATGTGTTGGGCCGCTTGTAATGGGTGTTGCTAGATGTGATATATATTGATGTGGTTAGATGTACTAATTGGTTTACCTCGTCATTCTAGGAACGTTGCTGACTCTGTGTGGCTCACAATAACCTGGTACATCAACATCAACATTCCAGTGATCTCTAAATATAGAGAATTCTGGTGTGGAGACATCATCACTAAAATCTTAGACAATATTTTGATAACATTGGTGCTTATTATATATCTAGTTTCTTACTATGTCATGTTTTTTTATGCATATTTCAACTTTTATTATTTTATTTCACATATATGACTAAATACTGTATATAATCGTAGACCAGAGACAGGGTCGGCTATAGACTATAGTCAGGAACACCCTGTGTACATATTTACATTATAAAAAAGACAAACAGTCAGCTTGATAAAAAACCAGTTATCTGCTTTTGTATTCACAGTAAATATTTTATAATATTATATATATATTGTACGTGTACACATGTACAGTAATGCATTATAATAAAAATGCAAGCTTGTATTATAATATAACATGTGCAATAGTGTGCATTGTACTTTATAACAACATGCAAGCTCCATGTAGAAAATAAATAGACAAAGAGAGGACAACTTTATATGATAACTAATAGCTCTTGAATGCCAGTTATATACTACATTGTAGGATAGCTCATGCAGGCCATCGATGGAGTTTTTTAATTATTGCCATTTGTAAAAAATGAATGTGAAAGCAATTTATATTTGCAGCCAATCTCCAATCTTGCATTATTCACTCTTGCAACTCTATGCTTCTTCAGACTATAATAGACAGCTACCCTATTCATGTATAAATTTTCTATAGATCACAAAGTTTATATTCAGAATCCTATAGGCTCAATGACAGGCCCAACATAAAATGGACATGAAATAGTACATTATATATCGAATTTTATATCGAAACACTTCATACAAAACATTAATCCATTGCGGTTAATTAGGGTGACTACACTGACTAAACCTGAAAATTATCCTATAGTGTTGTGTACATTATTTGTACAAGAAAGGAGAGGAGTTGTGTTGTTTGAGAGTTATCTGCTACCGTTTGAAAATATAAGGCGTTAAAACATTGACTTATCTCCCCTTAATTTTTTCTAGTTTCATAAACATAGCTGAATAAGTAAAGAGCCTATTTTCAAATTAAAATTATTAACTACAATAGTTGAAAGTAAACAATTATTTGCTGAATTTTAGCGTATTTCAGCATAAAACCTGTTACTAAAGAGTAAAATAATAAATATTTCCCTATTCACACCTATTAGAGTTTCCGTTTTGAATACCTTGGCACAGAGCGGTAGCTTCCCAACTCATACTTACCTGGCACAGGGGCATCCACGATCAAGAAGGTGGATCCCCCAGGAAGAGGCCTTACCATTGCACTTCGGTTTGGTTGACGCCTGCGATTATCCCAAATGTGGATAACTCGGGTGCGTAATTTTTGGTAGTGGGGGACTGCGTTCGCGCTATCCCCTGATAAAAACTAAAGAAATGAATATCCAAACACCTTAATTGCAAAGGGGTATATACCACTTTGCTTAATTGTAGCTATTGCTACATTTCCTTGCTGCACATACCTCGCCCTAATCAAGGGCATGTGGTTCAGGCTGACGCAGTTACTTGGATTAAAATGGTGCAGATTATCAGCTAAGAAGTATATTTAGGACCTTACTAGTAAACTTATGGCTATGATTGAGACAGGACTGGCTAGGTTTATCAAAAAGAATGAAAGGAAGAAAAAGCTAGTCTCACTATGAAAATTCAAGATAAGACAACTTTCAGATTGTTAGTTCAACACAGACACTATTCCTAATCCTATGACTATCTAAAATTCAGCCTGATGGATGGCAGGAAAATGTAATTGAGCATGGCTGAAGGAATTTAACACATTGTTTTGCAATAAATTCCCAAGAAAATTACTGACTATTAAAATTATGGATGCTCAAATTGGTTGCTTTTTGAATTTTTTATTTTGTAACTTTTCTTTAGCTCTTATAAAATTTTTGGATATGGCAGATGCTTATTTAGCCATTATGTCCTGTTTTATTGAATAATCAACATTGGTTCGTGTTATAGTGTCGTTATACAATGTACAGGGTTGACTTAGTGGGCATAATTACAAACATATTACAGTCACATTGTAGTATAACAAAAGCACTTTCTACTTACGAAAATCAGTTTACATATATTATCCACTACCATGTATATATTTAGTGTCTTCACAACCTAACTTTCAGGCACAGACTAACTTGCTCAAAGTTTTGCTGACCTACTTTCGACACAGCTGTGGCGAACATACTAGCCCGGGCCAAGCCCAAACGCAAAATCGCTATTTTTGTGCAACAAGCCTAGGTGTGCTAATGAGCTAAGGGTAGTTTTTTTTGTAGCCAAGCAAAATCCCAGGTCAATGACCCTTTCAACCTAGGCTGAGTAGCCATCTTGGGATTGGTATTTGCAACTAGCCAGTCCAAAAGGTCGCGAAGACACTAATTATTGTTAGACGCTATCTCAACTCAGGGTAGCCGTGTTTATAACCATATATTCTATTTTCACCCAAGAGTTTTATATTCATCTCCATTAAAAGTGTGGTTATGGAAACAAACATATTTTATAGTTTATAGCTGAAACAGAGTTCGTTACTCGTCATAGATGGTCTCCTGAATGCTGTCCTCTGACAATAAACTGTAAGCTCCAACAGAAGATTTCACTGATACTGACTGCCGTGCAAGTCTGGGTTGACTTCCACATGACATAACTGATGGAGATGTCGCTATACCTGCTGTTGGTCCCATGATAGCAACAGCTCTGATCAGCCCAGTAGCATTGTACGTCTTCCTTCTTTCCGTTACCTGCAGACCATATCAACTAAATTTCTAGACTGATATAAGAGGCAGATGGCCACCAAAATTGGTGTTGGCTTGCACTGCGTGAGTTACTGGGTTTTGCTATGGCCATGCTGCCTGGCTATTACTCAATTATAAAAGATCCATAAATAATACAACATATTAAATTATGCACATGAATTCTCCTTTGCCTATTGAGTTGTGTTTTCCAATAAACCCAACTTCACGTGAATTAAACCTCCCCTAAGCTAATGACACCGATTATGTAAGGGGAGTCATGTTATTAATTGCATTGAACAAACCTCTGCTTGGGCTAAAACCCTATCAGTGTCTTCTTGAACGGTAAGAAACTTGGCTATTTCTATATCCTCCTGAAGGCTGCGGTAGGTGGATTTGCTGGCTTTGACAGAGTAAGCAATGAAAGCCATAATTGAGCTACCGTATATTACCAGGACAGCTACCGTAAATATAAGGGCACCATTAGAGTCATAATCAACGGTACTATTGCTATAATTTGGAGTTGTGCTCCCATTTGTTGTTGAAAATAGTCTCTGGTCCATGGCCTGAAAATATTAGCAAATAACGGTATGATCTCCTGGCTACTGATATAAATATACAACCTGCATCCCTATAGCATTTGTTTCATAGCGTAGTAGGCTATGTTTAAATATAAAGAAGTACTAACATTTCAGACTTCTATAGTAAACGTACTGTGCTGTGTAATAAGGTGTTAGCTCAGTTGAAAGTTTGGTAGCTGCAGTCAGGTGATTGAGAGTTGAGGTTACAACATTTGCATGTCATACAATACCCTAAATTATGAAGCAATAGTTTTAGAAAATCATCAGTTCCTATTCTGTAGTATTGAATATGGCAATAATTATACAAAATATGTATAATGTACTATATACTAGTAGCATGTACATACATGTAAGATATACAGTTTTTAAATTATATTACCGTAAGTAAGTTTCAGCTCAGAACAGCGTATAAAAGATTTACCTGACATTCAGCTCACTATTGTACTTCAACTACAAGGAATAGTTGTTACTCTAGCAGGTATTCTAGCAAATATGATAATACTTTCTTTGAATCCCATAGCAGCTAACCATGTAACTACTGATCCATACTGGAAAGTAAACTCGCCTGTCTCATAGGACCTTTGTATTGTGCTATTGCTACCATTAATGAAGTGGAGCGAACAGTAGATAACCATGTGTGCCATCTCCCCTTCACCAATACCAGACATTATTACTGTTTATATTTGTTGGAATATTGTGGTGGCTGCTATCTGCTGGTGCTGACAAGAATGCATACATACATGTAGTCATACCTTGTGCTGACCCACATGTATGATACCCATCCCAAAGGACGAATAGTCTGTGGTCATGTTTATATAAATGTTATAACCCTTTTGTATCTTATACTATTGGCATTATTGGTACAAGCCTCTTTATGCAAGTTGCAATGCATCGGTTCTTCTTTTGGTTGACTCACTCTTGGTTGAACCTTGATCAGAGACCGGTTAATTGTAGTATGAATAATAGAGTCTTAATTTCCTGTGTTCTCAATATGAATACAGTAGCAACTCTTATAACTTTCTATTGTTAGATCAAAGTGGTCCATGATAATAATGTACGTAATGTACTCTATTATAATTATAAAATAAAATTTAAAACTCATCCCATTTCCCATAACCTACATGTAACTCAATGGATATACATCTACAGGTGTATTCCTGCTGGCCCTAAGATAACTAAATGGAGTTGTCAGCTCTGTGTTGCTGATAACTCTACTTGTTGGTAAACAAGAGCACGTGCTCATCACGTGTTAACTTGTACCACTGCACTGACCAATGGCGTGCTCCGATAGAATATTCGTCATATCAGTATCAAAACATTGAGCTTGTCGAGTGGGCCAAGACCAAGTTACTGTCAATCAGGTAAATGGTGTAAGAACACTGATCACAGTCACACTACTTGTTGCAGTCAATCAGTGACAAGATACTACACCAGACAAGGTGACCAGAGCAAAGCTTCTGACACATTGTAATAATTTGACATAATTCTAACACTTGGGGATGTCTGCTGTAAGCTTTAACCAAGATTGCAGGTATGTGATTACATGTAACACTAAAAGTAGACTATGACTGATGGGTGTTGTGTATCCATGAGCTGAATGGTTTTTATTGTTAGTGCTTTAGTGTTTTTGTTGAGCTGTGAAAGATTAGTGGTTACTGGTTAGTTACAGCTTAGGCCTACACCACAATCAAAGTAGAGGAGGTGATCACAACATAAACATAGTGTAATCCATAGAATAGACACAACTATGAGTGTTAACTTTGGAGTAATATAGTTGAAACTTGTACCTAGTAGGCCTGTTATACATGTAGCACTGGCAGTGTCTAAATATACAAAAGTTAGCTGTGAATGCCTGATTGGGTGTGGTCGAATTCGACAACTCATAAACCAGGAGCTTGTCAATTGAACTACAAGTGACCTATCTGATAGCATGATAACATTGCATGTATTCCCAGCATGAGATTTCAATTATGTAATATTATTATGAGAGAATACAGCTTTAATACCTGCTTGGTCACAGAGTTCATCTCATCTAAGGAGATAGTAGTCCTGATAGAAAATAAACACGATATCATGTCAGTGATGGAATTTCCCAAAAACCATAACAAAGATCATGGAATAATCACTATTATTGTTTTGATTGCTTATCATTTACATCACCAGGATCTAATAGAATGCTGATTATCACAATCAACTCAAAGTACTAACTCAATAGATAGCCTATGTTATGATGTAAATGTGTATTACACACTAGTCCTATATAAAAACCTACTTGGAAGCTATCCAAATATCTTCTAGTTACATAGCAATGCTATTTGTCATTTATGTGATATTATACAATAATATTGATAGCTGTTTGCCAATATAAACCATCAATCAGTTCTGTAATATTTCCATTCAAAATATAAAAAATCTCAAGTCATTACAAAGTTGGTTTCATCTACTTTGTAATATGAATGGCTGATCGCATACTAAACCATAAACCACAGGTCTACAATAAGGTGGAGTAAATTATTCATGGGCCATGGTTACACATGATATTCCTGTGGAACTACTGCTACATAGTTATGTTTTGATTGGTAATATTTTAGTGCTCTAGTACTGAGTTCCAAAAGTGGTTATCAGCTGTACAATCTTAACCACTGCCATATTGGAGAGATCGTGAGAACCCACAAGAATGGTGAGTGCTTATTTACACTGTATCTTGTAGACCGAGACCCTATTTATAGACACTGGCTTCCCCAGTGATAGTGTGGTGGTAAGAATGCGTTTCACAACTGGCAAGGTGTTCCACGGAAGCACCATTTCTCAAATGTCAGTTTCTGCCTGTGATTAGGGTTTTCAGTTTGGCAATTTCTAGCATCGCGATGCTGGTTTTCGTCTACTTTTACTAAAGGCCAAGTTTTTAATGTTACTTCAGAGATACTTAGGATCTTTACTGCTGATGATGTAACTCTACTATGAGTTGAACAATTTATGAGTGCATGTACATGTAAGATACCTTGTAATGTACACATGTGTTTATTCATTGTTTGGGTTGCCTAGATCCAATCAAGCTTTCAAATAATTTCATCATCCTTTGCAAGACTGAACCATATTATGGACTGTGAGTTAGAGAACCCTAGTAGTAGCAGCAGCAGTAGTAGCAGCAGCGTAGTTAATCAATACAGGGATGCATGCATACATATATGTCTTATGTTATGCTATACTTTACATAATAGACATAGAGTTAGCTCGATATTTTGGCAACTGGCCAACTATGCAAGTGATTGACTCTGAAAGCCACTATAATATCCAGGTCAAGCTGGTACTGAATTCCTATACCAGTCAGTGTACATTATTAGATATAATAGTGTACACTGTCTCATTATGAAGTTGATGCCCTCGAGTACAGTAATAAACTACACACAATAGTCTCAGATGTTCCCAGTCACTAACATACTGATACTTCCTGTTAATTCTGTTAGGTTGTATTCTCTGTGGGCTGTTTGAAAAGTAGTAGTTTTATTTCTGAACTAGTCAGTATTGTTTTTAATATGATAACAAGGACTTCCCCCTAAGCAAATCTGACTTTGTAAATGATAGTTTGAAGACATTGATATGTATAGTAAAAGTGCAAGTTCTCATCGGCTCACTGCTTACGGCAGCGCGTCTGTGTACTCTACTTAGTAGTAACCATCTCAACAGGAGAAATTTCATAAATAATGTAAATTTTCTGTTGGTACATGTATATACATTGTACAGTCGTCGGTGAGTCACTGTAGATTTGTAAGCTGCAGCGCCGTACCGATTACCAAATAGACCCTATAAATATTTGTGTCACGTTTGAATGCGTTTACACTGAATCAAAAGTAGGACAATTCTGAATCGAACACCCACGTTAGCAAGTACATGTAGATGTCATTGGAGGAGTCATTGTGCTTCATGTTTGGGAATGAGGAACCAATGGCTAGAGGATGCTTTACTTGAATGGAGACCATGGTTAATCATGAGACTCAAACAGCATAACATGTACCTTGCTGCTACGCGTAAATATCAAGTAGCTGTACGATAGTTCCATTGCCCAGCGGTACATAGCTTATAACCATGTACATGTACATAGCTTATAACCATGTACATGTACATAGCTAATAACCATGTACATGTACATAGCTAATAACCATGTACATGTACGTAGCTTATAACCATGTACATGTACATAGCTTATAACCATGTACATGTACATAGCTAATAACCATGTACATGTACGTAGCTTATAACCATGTACATGTACGTAGCTTATAACCATGTACATGTACGTAGCTTATAACCATGTACATGTACATAGCTAATAACCATGTACATGTACGTAGCTTATAACCATGTACATGTACGTAGCTTATAACCATGTACATGTACATAGCTAATAACCATGTACATGTACGTAGCTTATAACCATGTACATGTACGTAGCTTATAACCATGTACATGTACGTAGCTTATAACCATGTACATGTACGTAGCTTATAACCATGTACATGTACGTAGCTTATAACCATGTACATGTACGTAGCTTATAACCATGTACATGTACGTAGCTAATATGAACTCACTATGTTGTAGTTGAAGAAAAGAACATCCATATAATTGCCAGGCTGTTCAACAGCAGCCTATTAGTCACAGTACACAAGGACACCCCATGTACTATCAGAGTGTCCAACCTGAAGAAAGGAGCTGAAATATGCAAACACTCATTTGCTGGAGTTATACTCTCTCTGAAACTGAGTAGAGAGGTATAGTGGTTTTTCCCCTCTATATCCTTATACATAGATTATATAGGTTATGTACTATGCAATCTTGCATTGTGATGTTGTTGATTACTAGTAAAAGTTATTATTAACTCAAAATGCTGCTTGATTACCTGGTATTACATGTAATTGTGATACAGGTTGATCTAGTGTATGCGCTTCATCCAATGCTCCATCATGCAATATTCTGTGCTCTATTTTAGACGGCCATTGTCATACAATATTATGTTCTAGCCTTTACCCTGTTGAATGACCATATACATGTATAACATGCGTGATAGATGGTTGCTCATGGTGATGTCGTTCTGCATGTATTACAGTATTAATAATTACCTGCTTGTATAATATGACAGGGCCAAGTGGGCTGAGTACAGTGTTTGATTAGTCTTTGTCACAAGGTAGTTTAGCTGACTAGTTACCATAGAAACGGCAGTAACAATAATACTGCCATGATGAATATAGCCTACAGATTGCAGTAAATGCTGCCCTGGATCTCATTGGGAAGTCCAATAAATCCACTCCCACTGGAATCCTTAGATAATAGACACTATATTACACTCTATGTACAGCTAGAGATTAGTACACTGATAACTGATTGTCATGATACTAACTACTAAACAGACTGGCAGATGGTTTACACTAGTCATCCAATAATTATTATTATTATTATGAGTGTTGAATCTTGGCACTATATATATATATCATGCATGAAGTTATGAGCTAGTAGATGGATGCCACTTTGTCACGCCACACTGTCTCATATATAATATTATTTTCCAGTACATTTGGAGGTGTTATTATGTATACCATTCAACTTGTGCTAGGCAGACAAAGCACAGAACAATGTACTCTCACAGTATATCTTGGCTCTCTCACCTTTATATCACATGATTGGGTTCTTTCTTTGAGTGAAGAGTAGTGGTTTGAGTAGAGTAGACCATAAGGGTTCATATTAAATGAAGAATAGGTGTAGACATGTACATACTACATGATGCTATTTATGCAAGGAGTTTTTCTATTGAGCAGTCAGAGACAGTCAGATCTATGGAAATACCAGTCCCTGACTGGGGTTTGAACCCAGGCCTCTACAACAACTAATCGCCTAGCACAGTGAACCCAACATGCTACCACCACACTAGCTTAGCATCCTTATATAGACATTATTATATTATTGAATGCATTTGGTAAAGGTTATTGGTACCAACACGAATATGGACGACTTACCACTTGTATCACATAATTATATTATATGTATTTCCAGAGATTGGTTGTGTGTATGGCCAGTCACTATGTTATATACAACACCAGAGACATGAAGATTGTGCATACTCTTAAGGACACAGTCAGCAATCCTACAGGACTGTTTGCTCTCTCGGTATGCGCCCACACCTCCCTAATAGCTTACCCAGCTAATGAGAACTCGGGCTGTATAGCAGTGTTTGATGCCATGGACATGGTAAGTTGTATAAGTGTGGTGGGGCGTTGTGATGCCCCTCATCACTTGCTGCTTCGAATGTAGAAATTGAGCTAGTAATTCGACTGTTCACTGTTGCTGGTGATATAATACTTCAGCCACACTGTAGCTTTAAATCAATGTAATAGAAAATTGTAGAATATCCGTTATTTTGAACCAAATGTCACTATAGTAATCGTGGTATACAACATGTAGGTCCAGATTGTAGGGCTACGGATATAAAATGAATACTAGTGTAATGAAAATACATTTTCTATAATATAAATTATATCATCCCACCATGCCCATGAGCTTAGGAGTTGTGAGCTCCTGCAGTTACATTGCATTGCATAACCCTACAATAATTATCCACATTTATCGTTATGCAACTGTCAGCAGCTAATTTTGAGCCAGGCAAGCTGACATTTTTTACAGTCTATTGGTATTCACCAACTATAAAATACAATACTACAGCAGCAGCTACCTGGAGGTAGCAAGTATTTATATTCAGAATGTATAAATTTTGTGCAAATACTGGAATAATAAAAACAAAGGTATGAATAGTTTGCAGCAACACTACACCTAGTTGACCTACTTGTTGGGGTTGGCAGCTGGTGTCTGAAAGTTAACACCTTTTCTTATGGTATATATTGAATAATAGCAGGGTATTTGCTCTCTTGAAAGCATCTATTATATATTTATAGTTACATAACAATGTTTGACTAGTAGGAATATAGTACAATAATGTACATGTAGGTGGTTTTACTAAGCAATGTTATTGCCGTTCTATAATCGACATCTATATGTATGTACTTCTACCAGACATGTGCAAAGCAGACAAATACTCAAGTCGCGAGTCAAGTAAGAGTATATATTCCCAATTGATAAAAAGTAATTTAGAGTCAACTCATCGGATGAAGCAAGTCAAAAGTAGAGTAAGAGTAAATAAACAGCGATTTTGAAAAGTAAAGTAAGAGTCAAGCAGCTAGTGCCAAAATGCTAGAGTCAGAGTAGAGTCAAAAGTACCGCGGTATGTCAAAGAGAATACCAATGGGAAGTTTGTATAACACAAATTTCTGATGTATACAAGTGTGACAACACACACTTAGTGTTAGATCAGATTTTCTGTCAGTTATAGTAGTTCTGAGGAACAAAGGCTACTTCAAATTTGCACTTGTTATAATGGTGGGTCTGTTTATCTATAAGCCACTCAGCTTCTCTATGGTGGACAAGACTTATTACATAATTACACCAAACCAATAGAATTATCATTGATAGCTGAGAGATTAGAGTAAAGTAAGAGTAAAGCATCATGCTTTGTAGGAGAGTAGAAGTAAAAGTCAATTCCCAGCTTTCACACAGTACAAAAGCACAAGTCAATTAAAAGTAATGAAAAGCTGTTGCTCGAGTTAACTTGAGTCGAGTAAAATGACTCGAGTGCCCATGTCTGACTTCTACTTGTGCAATCCTGGTCATCTCCAACCTACTATGCACATATAGGATATGAAATCTGTCTACTGGCTCATACAAACTCCATTCTACATCAGGGCCCTCACAAGCCCTTCAAGAGGGCCAGTATTGACTAAATAGAACTTGGGTTGTGAATGGCTAAGGTTTGGAGGACTTCTCTTATATAATGTTGTCTTTTATGGTATCGGAATGTTTGCACTCAGCCCTTTAAATCTCCCAGACCTAATCTCTCTGTATTGTAAATACCAGTATGGCAGTATTATTAGTTATATAATAAAATACAATGTATAGTGTCATTCATGAATTTAATGATGTAATAATGACATATTATTAGTTTAATAGAAATGTTCTTTGTTCAACCAGCTGTTGTTGTTATTGAGAGAAGAATCCTTGTTTGAAAGCATCCAATTGACAGAGAGCATCTGCTTGGACTATTAGCTAATGAGTTATATAATACAACTACATTTGTATATTGCATATAATGGCAGTTACATCTGCTTTTGTTATGTTTGAAAATATCAAATTCAATAACATTTTAAGCACAAACAACCACAATGTGTATTACTAAAGTTATGGTTTGACCCTGGCTATACAGTGTATAAGGTACATGTGATTGTATTACAGTATAACTCAATCCATGGTGTACTTGGTGTACATGATGAATTCTTTGCATTAAAATAATAATTTTTTATAACAATTTGTAGATTATCCCCTTAATATTAATTGCTATAAAACATTCATATTTAAACATAACATGGTAATAAAATATTAACTACGGGTTTACTACAAGTTGTACATGACTGTCTGTATATTAATTGCTTATCCCAAGCCTAAAATATATTTCCCACATAGAACAAAGGTTGTTATTATTATAACAAATTCTGTTCTCTGTTGTATTAGAAGTTATCCACTCTCTGTTGTATTACAAGTTATCTACTCTCTGTTGTATTACAAGTTATCCACTCTCTGTTGTATTACAAGTTATCTACTCTCTGTTGTATTACAAGTTATCTACTCTCTGTTGTATTACAAGTTATCTACTCTCTGTTGTATTACAAGTTATCTACTCTTTCTCTCTTTACAGCAACCAGTGAGTGAGTTTCCAGCTCACAGCAGCACATTGGCAGCAATCACTTTTAATTACAATGCTGATATAGTAGCGACAGCATCTTGTAAGGTGGGTGTAGTAGAGTAGTAAAGTTTAATTATATTATTTTACATAACCTATCAACACCCTTTCAGTTGTTCTTTACATCTAGTAAATATTTTAAGTTGACGAGTATTCTATAAATTATCTTGCTACAAAATCATGTTGAATTTATAGATATGCTGCTTGCTAGTAAGTTCAAATTCAGTGCACATATTATACATCGTAATTATTGTCTGATGTTTACAGGGCACTGTTATCCGAACTTTCTCCGTTGCTACTGGAGAGAAACTAGTAGAATTCAGACGAGGATTGAAAAGGTGAGATTTACTCTCATGAGCTATTACAATTCATTACCAGTGACAGTAATACTATCTTATAAACTAAGGCTGTATAATTCATCTTCGACCTAGCACTTTGTACTTTATTCATATAACCTCTAGTACTCTCATGTGTAGTCCTGCTGTACTATATCCTACAGGTGCGTAGCTATATCCTCCCTGGCATTTAGCCAAGATGGTATGTTTCTGGTTGCCTCAAGCAATACAGAAACTGTGCATGTGTTCAAGGTCCAGGCTAAAAGGTAAGTGCTGACAGGAGTTATCTACCCTTAAATTGCAATGTTACTTTCTTCTCTTCATTTTATTTAGCTAAAGAAATGGGCACCAAAATAGGTTGCCTAGGTGACTTTGCATA
Source organism: Bugulina stolonifera (assembly GCA_935421135.1). NCBI lineage: Eukaryota > Metazoa > Bryozoa > Gymnolaemata > Cheilostomatida > Bugulidae > Bugulina > Bugulina stolonifera. Next base: position 9,994,106 of record OW285189.1, read on the forward strand.
AAATTCTATATTTTTATAAGCCGATAATTATGTTTATAATTCTGAACTGAGGTTGATGAAAGAAGTTTTACTAAGTTTACTTTTATGACTGCCATGTTTTGATTTCTAGTAATCTAAAATTTCCAAAGACTCAACAGCTTACATTGTACAGCTGTTTGTAACTTGGTAGCTGCTCAAGATGTAGACTGTGTCTGTGCTGTAACAGTAAAATCATTAGCATAGTAACGGTCAATTATAATTGACTGTCACTATGCTAACTAAGTATACTTAGCTGCGATATCTGTGAGCCTGACAGAGATAGTAGTATGTGGGAATGGCTGCTATTATTGATTCTAGCACTACAGAGACTGCAAATGAATAACATTGGGTAAAGCCAATGTACTAGTAGTACACTAGTAGCATCTTTGAGTAATTCTGATTCTTTGTATTTCCCAGCAGTGAGGAATCTGAGGAGACGGCTATAGGCTGGACGGAATATTTTACGTCTGCAATAACATCGTCAGCAACCGCATTGATTCCATTCAGTGGTGCTTTTAATGCATGGAGAGCTTATGCTACAGCCAGGCTTGAGAAAGGCGATCGGCAGACAACTACTGGCATTATCACCTTGAAAAATGTTCCCTACATCATTGTGGTGGACTCAGAAGCCAACCTTTCCATCTTCAAACTGGATGTGGAAAATGGTGGCGAGTGCGAGCTTGTCAAAACTCAATGGTTTGTACCACAATTTCAACTGCTCAACACTTTTTACTAGTTGATTGATTGATTGATTGATTGATTGATTGATTGATTGATTGAATCCATGACTATGATTATGGATTATTTTTATGTATATTCTCAATTGCTTATCAATATTACTATTATTTGGCTTTGAATAATATACTATATAATATGATTAGGTTGCTGTGTAAGATAGTCAGTGTAACAATATACTCTTTTTATAGCTTGGAGATTGAAGAGGCAGATGAAGAAAATAATTTGAATGTTGGTGGAAAAACCACATCAGGTGAGATGACATAACGTATTAGGATTGTATGTTGGTAGAAGGTTGGATGTACATAGGCTTGTTATGCTATAAGTAATGTGGGTAACATTTCACCAAGGAGAATTCTACCATACATGTAGATAGTATATAAAATTAGTTACACAATTATAAATAATTAAAAGATTAATTTATTTTTAAAATATTTTTCCCCACCCCTTAAGACTGGAGTTGTGCTCTCTCTGCATGTACCATTGCAGTTTAGTGTCTATAGAATGGTGCTCAGTATCTGCTTTCACTGTGACCTGTGTGTAACATATTATCGGCAATATTTCTGGCATTTATATCTAAAAACAAGGCCTTCTTATTGATGGTAATCATGGCTAATGGAAATAGACTGTGGAATTTGGTTATATTATTATGCCTTAGACGCTGCTGTGATAGCTCTATACTAGCTTTTATCCCCTTTGTACCTATCCCAACAGACTAATTTACTCCACTATATTATACACATATTATTATGTCTAACACCTCTGGTATCTACCGTCTAGTGGTGTTTAGTGGTGACGGCTCTTCTTCTATTGCCCCTCAAACACTAACCTTTGGGCCGTAGTTTGGGCATACATGTACATTAATATTCCACTAAAATGTAAAATGTTATTCATGTCAGAATCTCTAAATTTAAACTATCATGTTTCGGTTTTAGTTTAAGAGAATTATGTTGTCTTGTGATGAGGCATACATGTAGCATTGTAAGGTATATAATACTGTATATAGTATGATAACTGATATAATCTTTGGAATACGTAGAAATATGTTTTAAACAGTAACTTAAAGAGTGGTGGGCTCAAACTGTTTTGTAAATGGAAAACAAAGTTTTAAATTTTAATGTAAAACTTGAATAATTGTATAATTAATTATATGGGTGAAGTTGGGTTGTCAATTTTTCATTATAACTTGTTGACAACTCATTCATTTACAACACTGTTCACAGCAGACGTAGTCTATATGTGCTGTTCTCAGTCTGCACCTAAAACCAAACGTTTTATTCAACTTTCCTTAGTATCTTCTGACACTGCATTGAGTTGTGACAAAACCATAACCGATGCTAGTTATGCTTACAAACTGAAAAGGGAGAAGAAGTGTGGGCCAATCACTACGTCACAGGAGCTAAGTGAGATTATTGATAATGTACCAATGTTTGGTGAGTCAATGCGTGGTACTGCACTGAACCCACCCTACCAGTATGCATTCTGATATTTAAACTCCAAGGCTAACCACACGATTTATAATGAGAATACTTTTTGTACATGTACATGTACATTGACTGTAATATAAAGATGGATGCTGGAGTTTAGGTTATCAGAACATACCAGAATGAGGTTACATTTTCAGTAGTTGTCAATATAGACCTTAGCATGGGGCTTTTTATGCTTACTAGTATTGCATGGCACTATGTCGTTCTTTGTGATTGTTACAATACAATGTCTTCCATCCTTTCATATTATACTATACTATCGGACTGGTAGAATTGTCTTCTCTTTCTATCTCCTAATTTAACAGTATAACCAACCCACTCTTTTCTGTACATCTTTCCTGGTTTTAAACAAAATAAGCTGCTTTATGTCTATCAATTGTACCTAACTAATAATTCTATGATAATGTCTGCACATTACATTCCATTGCATTCCTTGCAGTGGTGATATACTTTTTTACAACCAATGAAGTATTATTATAAATGTTCATGTGAATTTTGGCATTATAGTAGTTTCTTATTGAGTTTTCCTATCTGTTCTGTCTGTCTATTGTTTTATTATTCCATCTCGTTGTTGCAGAAGAGGGTAAACTTCAACAAGATGCACCAGAGAAACTGAAACTCGACGATTCGAGTGAATTTCCTGCAATGAGCTCATAAGAGAGTTGACTTGAGGCCAAGTCAGACAGTAACTATATAAAAGGTACTATTTACAAATTATTATTTTCTGTGTTCTATTCATGATACTTTGATTGCTATCCCTTCCTCTGATTCTAGTTCACTTCTAAAATTGCAGTAGGGTAGTATTAGTTGTTTCATCTACTGACCCATGTTAAACAACCACTCATTTTATTGTTCATCCTTTTTACTCTCTAGTATTTAACCTTGACCTCTTGCGTACAGCTATTCCCCCACTTTGACCCCAATACTTACCAATGGCCTTTCCCATGGCTATGTTCTCAGAATAAAACTTGTCACAAACTTAGAGTTGTCTTGCCTGTAATTTGGAGCAAATGCTCTCAAAGGCCACACAACTCCAAATTTTTGTTGAATAGTACCCAACAGCAACATCCTGTACATGTATAATATAGAAATTAAGCATTTTATGTATAACTTTTGCAGTTTTTATACTCCAAATACAAAGCAAGGTCGCCTAAAATCATTACAAATTGGTGGCATACAGATATCATTCAGTGGGCAGTGTTGGAAATGTTTTTGTCCTTTTAATTCTATCAGTTGATTATATTAAACCTTCTGTTATTATATGTACAGCTTGTTATGTTTGCAGGTTTGCTGCTGCGAATAGGAGGAATGTTTTATCTGGAGAAAGGTAGAAAGAATCATATTTTAATACGCACTCAATAATAGATGCCAGATGTTACCGTTCAACACAAATTTCAGGAGTTCTTGAAGTGGTATATCTTTTGAGTTCTGTTCTTTGGGGCCTGATTTGTTATTTTAAAGAATACCCTACATGTAACACTTGAGATACTTGAAACTTGTTGCAATGTTTGGTATCACATTTATATATAAAATTTCTATTTATATATTCAAGTTGTAACAGAATTGCGGCAGTAATTTTGCCAAGTCAAACTGCTTTGTCTTCATTATCAGCTGACAAGTAATAAAAAGAATTATTGTAGGAATATTATATTATTATTATTGTCTGTATAATTATGCAGTGTTTAGTACAATGTAGATGTACAACAAGTTTTAAACAGTATGTGCTATACTGTCTATACGTTATCATAGTCAAAATTGCAGAAGTAACCATTATTTACCTTGAAGAATTGTCCTTCCTTTCTCGGGTAAATAATGGCTCTTGTGACTTGAAAATCTCAGATAATCCGGTACTATGTGCTTGTGTTGTGAGTTTATCTATCCAAAATTAAAAAAATTATATTATAAATTATACTGTTGTGCTGTATGATAGAGTTATTTGCTTATCTTACAAGGACTGTAGCGATTAGTTTGATTTTATATGATACATTTATTATATCCCAACAAGACAAAAGATATTTTTGTATTTATGTGACATTATTATTTAATCAAGGATTATATCCACTGTACAATTTCAAGTAAAATTTTATGATTGTTTTATACAATGCGTATTTATATTTGTTGATAATATGGCTAATCTTTATCATGGTTGTTAGCAATGTTTTCCATTACACTGCTTTTTATAAATCACCCAAAAATATCAAGTGCAGTCATCCTGTGATAATTGTTTGGATTTAAGAGTTTCGAATTTTAATATCTATTTCTCTCAAGTTTTCGCTTACGTGCTGTATAAGGTAGTGCAGATCGTAAATAGTGGGGTGTATTAGTTATTATACTTCCATTTTACGAATTGTAGATTGTTATTTGTTGCAAAATAAAAATAGTAAAAAGTTGTTCAAACACTTTTTGTCTTTCAGTGTAAGCAGGAGATGGTTTAGATTTATTTGTTATAGCTACTAGTTTATCAGAGAACCTGAGAGATTTGCATTTCTCGCTAATCAAGTATTTAATATTTGTCAAAATGGTTTAATCATATGCACACCATTCTGTCATATTTACCAATTGAATGGTTGTTGTATTGTTTTTATCAATTCAAAGTAGTTATGAAAACCACAACATAGAATTTAGTTGTAAAATTTCAGACATGGCCTAGAGTGAAAATACATACAATGTAGTTGTAAGTCTTCAACAATTTGGGTTAGGAATCTACAGTAAGCACCATGTTTTGCTTTCAATTCTTCAAATTAATTTGACAATGTATCATTGTCTACAACACATTGCTATGAAATATTTAAACCTTGGTCTCGATTTAGATTTCGGCTCTTCGACTTGTCACCAATACAAATTTTATAACGTTTTATCCGCCCAGTACAGGAAATCAAAATTCTGTGACTCTATAATGGGCAGACAAACATGATTGTATAAAGTTCCCGCTTTTTCTCCAAGATTATTTCACGGTCGTTTAAAAACATCCGCAATCGTCATTACTGATGCTTTTGAGAGACTGCCAAGAAAATAAGTTCACTTTCTGTCTGCAAAATAATGAATGATGAACATACACACCTATAGAAATCTTGAAAGGGTTTCCACAGACACCATCTCCACTCTACAGTTTGCCCAAAGCTACTAGTCTAATCATCAAAGTTCTTCCACTTTGGAGGGCTCCACACCATTATCCACCAATCTAAAAAAATGTATATAAAAAATATACATGTAACATAAGCAATGAATAGCAGACATGAGTCACCCACAAGCTATAAGTCATAACATATCCTCTCTCCATATATTTGAAATATGAAAACTTTGGGTAAAAAAATGTCTTATTATGATAAATAACTTATGGTGCTCATCATACCAGATATTTTATGCAGAAACAGTGACCTTTTGCTGAGAATAATTAATTCCAAGCTAAAATAAACAACGTACCTTTAAATGAAATTATTCTGGCAGCAGAAATTTTTGTTTCACTTTCTATTCATGTATTTCATCCCACTGTCAGTTCGATTGATATGTAACGCTAACGCAATATCAGCTCCGAGTACAACGGTTCACACGGTGCACGGCACATGTTTGATCATTGATTGTATGAAGACATACATATTATTAGCATGTATATTGTAATATGTTCACTAAATTTCATATCTACCTACTACCTACATAGGAACATATTACAATATGTTATGATTATCATTTTTATGATTTTGGTATCTGGAGACAAAAAAACTTGTGAGGATGGTATTTTGTCACTTGTCATTGTGAAGTCATTGTTACTTTTGACCTAATGTTATTTCTACTTGTGTATGTTCCCATACAATGAAATCACTCATTGATGTTTATGTATTTCTAAATTCGCCCGTAACTGACAGTGAGATATTTTCAAATTTTTGGAAATGAACATCTGCTTCTCATATAAATTTCCACCATGACAGTCCTCATTGCTCACAGCTGTTATGTTTTCAAGTGTATGATCTTCTGAATTAATACTGTATCTTCTGCTGTAATCTACAAGACTAGTAGATATCCAGTTAGTAGTAGGGCCAAGCTAAACTACTGGAATACTCAAATCTATTTTCTAATTTTGGTTCTCACATTCTTCATGTTGTGATAAGGGGAGATAAGTCTGAGAATTTTTAACTCAAGTGAAGTGAATGAACATAAAATAACAGTCATGTAGTTAGTCGTGACAGTTACAAGTCATTTTAACAGTTATAATCATTTAACAAGTTTTGTTACTTGGTGGTAGAAGTTGTCTTCTCTTTGACTGATAATCATAATCTGACTATAATTAAGAGGCGCTGGAAAACTCTCAGACTATGAACCCTTTCGGTTTAGCTTGGCCGACATGAGAGTACAACTGTATACTTGCCAATTTTAACCAGGATCCTGTGACTGCAGTCATTCAATGGCAATCCCTTTTCATCTTGGTCAAAGCTAGTTGCATGTCTTCAGGTAAATTATGATCCTATCCTCGGAAATTGTACGCACACGTCGCAGCAGCGCTCAATTGAATTTTATTTGCAACACCTCGATCCGTTGTAGTACACCTGACTAGCTCATACCAACCTAACCTACACCAACCTAACCTACACCAACCTAGCCTACACCAACATAGCCTACACCAACATAGCCTACACCAACATAGCCTACACCAACATAGCCTACACCAACCTAGCCTACACCAACATAGCCTACACCAACATAGCCTACACCAACATAGCCTACACCAACATAGCCTACACCAACATAGCCTACACCAACCTAGCCTACACCAACATAGCCTACACCAACATAGCCTACACCAACCTAACCTAGCCTACACCAATCTAAAAAGATAACCTACAAATTATGTACATACAAATTATACCTACATGTACATGTACAATACTACCCTAACCTTACCTACATGTATTAAAGCTAACCAGACTTACTGATCTGAAGTTACCATATGAGTTGACTACTTTGACTTTCATCCTTCATATTGGGTCTAAAATACTAACGTATGACGGATTAGGAGTATGACCAAGCTAAACTAAACTAGAGTTACCATGTGGTTCAAGTCATAAAACTTTCAAAGGTACAGCTGCAGCATATATTATGCACATTCTAAAATTTTGTACAATCATGTACATGTACAGTAGATGCCGCCAGTAATACAATAAAATACAAAATAATTATAATTTCGTAGTAAAAGTAAAATGGAACATGTTGAAAGGGTAAAGAATACTAATCATAAATCATATTTATATTTTGTTTTTATGAATAAAAATTACTTGACCATTTTTATGATTATCATTATATTAGTAAAAGCAGTAATAATGCTGCGCAATTTGCAGAATCAGTAGGCTTTATTGTTGATTGGAGATGTCTCCTCTGCTACTAAAGTGTAGCAAAGAGGACAACTCCTAGACTACATAGTAACAACATCCATAGGCTAATAATGATTACGCTATATGCTCACAACTCAAATAGAAACCAACTTTGGAGCATTAATTATAGTAGTGATGCTATTAAACATTTGGTTATAAAACAAAGTTGCCCTCTTCCTTCCCATTCTCTTACCCTTTGAGGGGAGGAGTGAAACAAGAAGACAACTTTGTAATCAAAGCTTAGGAATGGTCATAAATAGCATATTATAAGACTTTATAATGCATCTATGGCGATACCCATGCTTTGTTGACTACTGCAACTCCTTGAAAGTTTTACAACATTCCACCACTAAAATTTTCTTCAATACATTCATCGATTTGCCAATAACATAGCGGTTTCTCAGCTGAACATTTAGCCTGGCCATCATACGAGCATGCAAATGCGCAGGTTTACCGGTCGCCGCTAGTTGATGTTAGTTTTCCAGCCACTTCTGTTCTATGAGCTTTGTTATCCTGTTTCACTTCACCGTTGAAGGCGCCAAAGCGGGAAGAGCTCAGGTGGTGACTCTGTGCCATGATTTAGTCACCAGACTTTCGAGAGCCGAGTTTACCAAACAGTAATCTGAGATGCACCACAGTTAGATTAAGAATAATACTGCCTGTGTTTAATGTTAGAGTACTGTTGGTAGTTGTTTTACCATGTCACAGCATGTTACTTGTATGGGTGCTATACCATCCTAAGTTGGACATCCATCAACAGAACCATAAGTTTTACTCACTGCAGGAGTGACTTAGCAAGTTCAACTGGACACATACACACATGCATACATTATACAAGTACTTAACTATTATATTTACTATTGTGAAAGCATATTGTTATTAACTTATATTTTCTTAACGAGAATCCGTCCTCGGGAACCCATAAACTGTGTTCCTTAGCTCTTTACTCACAAATTAGTGCTTCTCTTGTGGCAGCTCTTAGGCTATAACGACGATGAGGATGTCAAATTCTATACTGTCATTGGTAAAAATGAACTATATCATAAACTTAACATGCATTGGTAAAAAATGTCTCTATGTCTCTATAATCACTATTATACTCTTGGCAATCTCTCGAGCAAAGCATCAGCAAACGTGATATTTTTGACCGCCGATAATCCAATGTACCCGCCACGAGTTCAAGTTTTCCGGGGTTTTAAAAGATCACCATCGGTTGAAAGTCCTACACAAAAATGCAACTACAATGATTTCATTCATTCAGTGTCTGGGTTGGGAAAATTTGCAACTTTATACCAAATCGTATACCAAGTTGTATTATGGAATTGTGTTCTCACATTAATACCCGTGAGTGATCGATTGGAGTTCGAACCAACCTCCATGGTTGGACCATAGAGTTATTGATGGGAAGATAACTCTATGGGTAGGACATGTATGGGTGTGAACAACAGCCCATTGTGAAACGTATATGCAACACTATATAATATTATATACATGTATATACACTATTGGGTATGTGACTTCTTGCTCATATACATGTATGTACTATCATGTATGCATGTACAATATATGTATGAATGAGAGCACATTACTTGTGTAATATAATTTATATAACTAGGTGACATAGGTGACATAGGTGACATAGGTGACATAGGTGACATAGGTGACATAGGTGACATAGGTGACATAGGTGACATAGGTGACATAGGTGACATAGGTGAAATGACAGTTGGAGGGACTTCACTTGATGAAACATCGTTATTAGCAAAACAGCAAAAATTATTGGCTGGTTGAATGGTCGTCACTAGCATTAGGTTATTGTGGTGATCAGCCCAAGATTTGGACTAACATATCTGCACAGTAGTCCTATTCAGATAATACAAATAAAGCCTAATATACTACTAGGCTTATAGATAAACAGAAAAACAGTATTATTGACCATATTATTTTAAATAATTTAAATCGTAGGGCAAAAACTTGTACTGTTGATTACATGCTGGCTGATCACCAGGCATGCATTTTGTCAATCAAATTGTCCCAAATTTTACCCTCTCAGTTGGAAGCTAAAAGCTATGAGATTATTGACTATACAAAAGCTCAAGGGCTTGTGGAAGCTGAACACTGGGATGCAATTCTAACAACAGATGCTTCGGTTTCAACAAAATTATTTCTTCAAACACTAAATGATATAATTACCCAGTGCACCACAATTAGCAGCTCAAAGGGCTGTAAACGGAGTTTCAAACAACCCTGGATGACAAACCGTTTACGAAAAATGGTCACCAAACGCACAAAGTTGCACCGGGACAGTAAAAGAGCCCCATTTGATGTAAAATTAAAACAGGATTACAACAAATTTCGTAACCTAGTGACTTTTGAAATAAATAAAGCAAAACGAGATTACTTTACATATCGTTATAACCTTTGCAAGGAAAACCAGATCAACAAATGGAAATTCATCAATGGGCTACTGAATAAGCAGCAACAAAGTTCATTGCCAGTGATTTTAAAAGTGAACAGTCAAGACATCTCAGATCCTTTAGATATCTGTAATATTTTTAACCAGTTTTTTACTGAAGTCGGTCAAAAACTGACTGACCATCTTGAAAATGGTAGAAGTGATTTTAAACAATATTTTCCAAAGTTACACAATGCTGAGGCCTCTTTCAATTTCCATGCTATCGAATCTGGAGATGTACTCAGTATCATAGAAAAGTTGAAGATTAAAAAGTCTGCAGGGTATGACAAAATCTCGTCTCTAATTTTAAAAGAAAATAAGCTAATTTTGACCCCAGTTTTAACTAATCTTGTAAACTTGATCCTTGAGACCCTCACATTTCCAGATTGCCTCAAAGTTGCAAAAATTACTCCGATTTTTAAGAAAGGTCTAACAACAGACCCATCAAATTACCGCCCAATTTCTGTCTTGAGTATTGTGTCCAAAATAGTTGAAAAAATTATAGCTAAACAAATTTTAACGCATCTTGAAAACAATGAACTTTTAACAGATTCCCAGTATGGCTTTAGACCGAGAAGAAACACAACACAAGCCATAAATTGCCTTTTAGAGACCATTTACAATAAACTAGATAATAGCCATGTATCACAAACCATATTTTTAGATTTTAGCAAAGCTTTTGATACTATTAACCACGAAATTCTTATTGAAAAACTGAAATTTTATAACTTTTCATTCTCAGCCATTAAACTAATACAATCTTATCTCACTAACAGATATCAATTTGTCAAAATCGGCGATTCTAGCTCAGAGCTGAGAAAAATAACAACTGGGGTACCACAAGGTTCCGTCCTAGGTCCTTTATTGTTTTTAATTTATATAAATGATCTACTAGGTGCCTCCGATAATTTCCAATATGTACTCTTTGCAGATGACACCAATCTGATCAGTTCTAATAAAAACATCACAGAATCTGAACTGCGCAAAATTGAAGATTGGTGTATTGCAAATAAATTACTTATTAATTTTGATAAGACCTACCAGATAATTTTTAAGAATCATCAGAAAAAAGTTCACTACGAAACCTTCAAACTTCAAAATATAGCAACTTCTAATCAGTGCAAATTCTTAGGAATCCGATTGGATGAACATTTAACCTTTCGCTCTCATATTGAGACTGTTGCCCATAAAGTCAATTTCTTGGTCATGATGCTTAGACATTTATCAAAATACCTTGATCAGAAAACCCTGATAAACATTTACTACACTTTTATATATCCCCACCTTTTATATGGTTTGGAGTTTTGGGGACATGCCTGTGAGGGGACAATTTCTCAAATCCTGGTGTGTCAAAAAAAAGCTTTGAGGGTGATCTTTAAACAAAAACCTTTTTCATCGGTGTCAACCAAGTTTCTTGAATCCAAAATAATGCCGATAAAGATGCTATTTGATATGGACACAAACATTAGTCTAGCATACCACACACGCTTACAGTAGAATAGTGTGATATGGACACAAACATTAGTATAGCATACCACACAGCTTACAGTAGAATCTAGATGCTGCTAAACTTTGACTTAGAACTTTGAACCTAACCCTATCAATCAAATTGTGATAGCCTAGTTTTTCTGCAGAGTTGTTCATGTATTGCAAAGCAGTAGTTGTAATTTTTACTAGAGACAAATACAATAACAATTATATCAAGGATATAACAACTGGCGACGAGGATGGGATTATACAACATATTCTACTATTAAACTGGACATAACACTAAAACAGCATGGGTGATAAAACAGAACAACTAATAGCACTGCTAGCTCAGCAGCAGGAGATACAGGCACAGCAACTAGCTGAATTCAGACAGCAGCAAGCAGAGACTAACAGTAAGATTGTAGAACTGCTACAAGGTAGGACTGATATACCTGTACCTATGTCTGCTTTGCCGAATTTTCCGGGTTTTGATCCAAATCAAGAGCTATTAAGTGATTACATGCAAAGGTTCAGAACCTTCACAACAGCTCATTCAGTTCATGCTGACAAACAAGCCGGAATATTCTTGACAAATCAGTCCCCATGGCTGTATAAACAACTAAGTAATTTGGCTGCCCAATTACCGACTCCTAAACAAATGAATGCTCTTACACTCGATGAGATTGAAGGGTTTCTCAAAGAGCAATATGATCCGACCCAGTTCATTGTGAGAGAACGCCATAAATTCTGGAGTGACATGACCAGAAAACCAGGCGAAAGGATTCATGAATTGGCTGCCCGGATCCGCCAGGACGCCTCTACTTGTGCCTTCGGTGACATCGCAGACCCCCTCGATGACGCAATGAGAACTCGCTTCATGTGTTCAGTCAACAATGAGGCAATATTGAAAGCACTTTTCAAAGTTAAACCCACGGAGTTAACTTTTGCCAAGGCAGTGGAAATCGCTGTTGAAACCGAAGAGGCATCCAAGGTGGCCAAGGAGACGGTACACGGAGCCACACCCCAACTACACCAGGTAGTTGACAACAACATAAATAAAGTCCAGGGTAACACCCCCTCACCTCACAAGAACCGAGGCAACCGACGGAACAAGCCTCCACCCAACCAAGGGAAGACAATTCCTTGTTTTCGATGTGATAATACTGGTCATGCACCCGATGACTGCAGATTTAAGGACAAATCATGCAATTTCTGTCAAATCAAAGGCCACATTGAGCGTGCTTGTCGAAAGAAAAAGAAGCAGGAAGCTCAGGTCAAGGTCATCACATCGAAACAAGAGGTGAGGAGAGTTGATTCCATGAATCAACTTCGGCAGGCAATAATTATAAATGGGCAGGCCGTCCCTCTAGAGCTCGACACAGGGGCCAGTGACAACTTCATCACAAAAGCAGTATGGGAGAAACTTGGAAAGCCATCACTGTTGCCCTCAGACACCCGGTATCAGTCAGCCACGCAACATGAGATTACTGTACTCGGGTATTGCCACCTGAAGTCGAAGCTACCTAATAAGCGAGGGAAAGGAACTCCTATTCGCTATGTAGTGAGCACCGTCCCAGATTTGAACCTCCTTGGGAGACATGCTATATGGACACTGGGAATATCAATTGATGCTGCTCTAAGCACTACTGCGGGGACACCCCGTGTGCTCACTATTGGAGTGGACGTGCCAGACACACATCTGCAAAATGATTGCAGAGAGCTGTGTAGCGAGTTTCCAGATCTATTCAAGGATGAACTGGGATGTCTCAAAGGCTATGAACTGGAAGTCAACTTCCAGCCTGACACCCAACCAATCTACTGCCGCCCAAGGCCAGTACCATTTGCCCTCCAGGAAGATCTAAACCAAGCTTTAGATGCGGGTATTGCTAAAGGTATATGGAAACCTGTACAGTTCAACGACTATGGCACTCCCATAGTACCAGTCAGGAAACCTGGGGGTAAAATCAGAGTGTGTGGAGACTACTCCAAAACAGTCAACGCACAGCTGGAAACCCATCGCCAGCCTATACCCCTACCTGAAGATCTGATCAGGAAACTTGCCGGTGGCCATGGCTATTCAAAGATAGACCTGGCAGACGCCTATAACCAAATCCCACTGGGACCTGAGAGTCAGAAAAAACTAGCTTTGTCAACACAAAGAGGAGTCCTTCTCCAGATGCGCCTTCCTTTCGGAATCAGTTCTGCTCCAGGTTATTTCCAGGGGATCATGAATCAGCTAACCAGTGACCTTCCCGGAGTCGCTGTGTACCTTGACGATATTCTCGTCAGTGGAGCTAATGCCCAGGAACACCTCAGTAACCTCAGAAATCTACTCAAACGACTTGATGATCACAACCTCCGTTGCAGACTCGATAAATGTGTGTTTGCACAACCTTCAGTGGAGTACCTCGGCCATAAGCTGACAGCCAGCGGCCTTGAGAAGGGCAGAAAGGCAGATGCCGTGGCGCAGATGCCAGCTCCAAAGAACCCGGATGAACTAAAGTCATTCCTCGGGTCTATACAGTTTTACCGCAAGTTTCTACCCAACCTTGCTGAGATTACGGAGCCACTCCATCAGTTGCTGCGAAAAGGAGCGGACTGGTGTTGGGAAGAGAGACAGCAGGCAAGTTATGAGAAGTTGAAGCAGCACTTGACAAATGATACAGTGCTCACCCACTTCAACCCAAACCTTCCAATAGGTATTGCCTGCGATGCCTCTGAAACAGGCATCGGTGCGGTACTATTTCACAGATTTCCAGATGGCAGTGAGAGGCCAATCGAGAATGCCTCGAAAACACTTGATGACACACAGAGAAGATATGGACAAATACAGAAGGAAGCCTTGTCCATAGTTTATGGTCTGAAGAAGTTCTACCAGTACCTTTATGGACGGAGATTTATACTGGTAACAGACCACAAGCCTCTCCTAGCAATGTTTGGCTCTAAAAAGGGAGTCCCAGCATTGGCTGCCAACCGTCTCTCCAGATGGGCCCTCCAACTCAGCCAGTACGACTACACTGCTGAGTACAGAGCAACCAGCAAACACGGAAACGCTGATGCTCTCAGTCGTCTACCTGTAGGCCCTGATGAAGGATTTGACGCCACCGAGCGTGATGAAGATGTGGACACTGTGCTGGCTGTCAGAACCATAGGCCAGCAAGTAACATCGAAAGGCTCTTCACTAGCCAAGGAATCCTCTAAGGATCCAGTTATTTCTCAAGTCATGCGCTACACCATGGATGGTTGGCCTCTCAAGGACTTGAGGAAGGAGGGAAATGGAGAGACACTGGAATGTTTCAGACAAGTTGCTGATTCTTTGTCTGTTGTGGACAACTGCCTACTCTATGGGTCAAGGGTGGCCATTCCACAGAGTCTCCAAAGACAGACTCTGCATACCACACAGCTTACAGTAGAATCTAGATGCTGCTAAACTTTGACTTAGAACTTTGAACCTAACCCTATCAATCAAATTGTGATAGCCTAGTTTTTCTGCAGAGTTGTTCATGTATTGCAAAGCAGTAGTTGTAATTTTTACTAGAGACAAATACAATAACAATTATATCAAGGATATAACACTATTCAAATACCGTCTTATAATTTTCACTTACAATATCTTTAAGACAGATGAAAACTTTTAAATTCTCTAGTAATAACCCATAACTTTAATACTAGAAATAAAAGTAAACTTTTGAAACTGCCAAAAACTAAAACTAACAGGGGGAGGAGATCTGTGTACTATGCCGGTATTGAGCTTGTTTCTAGCTATGCCTTGGACATCCTTGACCTCCCTTCCAGGGCTTTTGCGGCGGCTTTGGCGTCTCGTCTCTGGGGGGCGGGGGTGTGAGCACTGTGGGGTGTCTGGGGGCGTGGTGGGTGCTTCCCCTCGGCACCGGTACACTTGAGCAGGGATTGCCTCGACTCTAGTCTCGGACTATCTGGCTTCCCTTTTGTGTAATTTTATACTTGCTATGCTTTTACTATAACTTATTGTTGTTATTCATAAGCAATAAACTCAATAATAATAATAATAATAATAATAATAATAATAATAATAATAATAATATAACATAATATATGACAATTTAGTAGATGTAACAATTACAGTATATTATTATATATAATTATATGATACGGTATGTCTAAATAGATATTATACATACATTATAATACATAGTATTACAAATATTGTGTCATGTAAATAAATTTAGGCTACATGCACTGGCAAATTTTTGTACAATACTATAATACAATACAATACAGAATATGTCACTATAAAATAGAACAATTACTAATGAAGCCAAGCAACACAGGTTCCTACTTTATTCACAGTTGTGAGATTTCTGAGATGGTGTTGAAATTGTGTTTTATTGATTGAAAAAATCTTACAAATAATGCAGATGGCTTTATACTGCGACTGAAAGAATAAACAAATAAAAAACAAACGACCATTCACACTAGGAGAATAAAAGAAACTCAACAGCAAACATTCTGACCTACCTTGGTGTTGTCTGTACCTTTTATCTCCTTCATTTAGATTACTTCCATTTGCCATTTTTTCTCAATGATGTCTTCAGAACATTAGGGAAGCAGCAGGGGTGTTAGCAAGAGCATTACCTTATGACTTTAATACTCTACGCCCTACTGCATTACCCTACTTTACATCTAATGTAAATATAATAATATTACAATATGTACCAATAACTCTCACCCAGCAGCAGAACCTATCAGATCACCTTAGACAGAGTTCTAAGCTCTGGGAAGAGTGGTGGCCGACATCTAAGACTGTATATGTCATCACCAGAACTTCACAGACCATTCTCCAACTTGCATCACAGATTGTCAGCAGTGTTTATCGCTCTCAGTGTAAAAACACGGGCTATTCATCGTCCATATGTACATGGTCTAGGATTTACCCAGTTTCTTTCTATCAAAGCACAGTGAAAATACATTGTAGTTAATATTATTGCATTTAGTGTTTCACTAGTAATAACAGTAGTTTCTATGACAAAAATGTTTGATTGCTGCTGTTTTAGCAATAATGCAATGCAATTAATTGAGACAACAATAATAAATATGATCTACCCTTAGCTAGTAAATTATTATAGTTGATATTACAGCCATAATATCATAATTATAATATGCTATATAATATATTGAAACATACATGCTTTCTTTGAAATTCAAGTGATATACATGCACTAACAGACTGGCATAAATATAATCCTACACATTCATATATAAAGTAATTAATATTGCTTTCAACACCTCCACAATTCACAAAAGAAGATGTTATTACTCGTAGTATTTCAAAAAATTCCCTCAGAAGTTAAAAAAGATTTTTGAGGGAAACAAAAGTTGTGAGAGGATAACTTCTTACTATGACCATTAGCATAATTCGTTGAGTGCCCATAATCATGATAATATCATGTCACAGCATGGATTATGCATGCAGTATGCTGGTCAATTAGTATTCTGTTTGTACAATTAGGGGGGCAAGTTGAGTTCTAATGCTTATTATGTGCCTGTCTATGAATATTGTATAATATTACTGTACATGTATGGCATGGTACTGATTGCAATATCAATTACCATGCTCTGTTGTAGTAGTGCACATGTAAGGTGAAGCTGCTTTCACTCCTTTGGTCCTAGATTCTGATCACTCCACACACTACACACCATTCACTACCTCTTTGAGTGAGTCTGGTTGACTGTCCAAGCTGTTGATGTGATCACAGGCTATACGTTTCTTTTACAACCCAGGCAATCTTAATCTAGAATAATATGCTTGCAATATTATTGGCAAGTAAATTATAACTGGCAGTATATTATATACTACTCTCAAATTTTACTTCCAAACGTTTGAAATATTTATCACATTTTTAACAATGGCTTCATGATTCTCACTGTTGTCATGGCAACGTCAATAATATGTTCATTTTGGGTAGAAAGCTAATGACTTTACTATACAGAGTTGTCCAGCATATAAATATTTTCATATTGAATTTCTATTACATGTATCAATTTTATTACACATACAATAATGTGCAATTACATCGTTTTACTTGCTATCTATTTTAACATGTAAGCTGCATATGGCACACAGTGTGCAATGTATTCACCTACATAATAGACGGGGGATAAGAATACTAGTGGCCTACTAGAGGTAAATAAACACAATTTAATTATTTACTGTTATGATATGAACTAAGTTCTGTGAAGTCTTCTGGACGCATCTGTTTCTTACTATCATGTCCATCAACATCTAACATAATGCCCATGAGTTGTATACATAATGTCCATTGACATCTACATAATGTCCATGAGTTGTATACATACATGTATATACATATACATATAAGTAGTATAGTCAGTGCACTTCTATACAGACACGCACTCATTGACCCCTGTTTTCAACCAATCACAAGCCGGTATTTCCGATTTCAACCAATCACAGAAGAGCACAAAAATTTTGCACACGACCTTGCCAAGGTCACCCCAAAATCCCCCCTTCTGATTGGTCGAAAAAACATTTGCACACTTGACCCCAAACCCGGCCACTACCCCTTCCCTCCCTCCTTCCCACCCTCCTCCCCTCCCCCACCCCCTACTCCTCCCTCCTCCCCCGCCACCGTCCTCGCCCCGTCCGCACCACCGCCGCCACCACCACCCTCACCACCGCCGCCGCCGCCACCACCACCACCACCACCACCACCGCCACCACCACCGCCGCCATCACCGTCATCACCGCCACCCCTCCTCCACCGCCGCCCACCCTCCCCCACAACCCCCACTCACCCGAATGACCGATCGTTTGAGGCGGTCAAGCCGCGTCCGCCCACGTTGCGTGCGGCGCCGACCGTACATGTGGAGGCGACGCCAGTGCCCCGTATCCACCGGGCCAAGCGACTAGGCCGCGGCCCGCCGCCCATCCCGAGTTTCACTGGGGTGGGACTATAAAAGATAAG
Organism: Bugulina stolonifera; assembly: GCA_935421135.1. Classification (NCBI taxonomy): domain Eukaryota; kingdom Metazoa; phylum Bryozoa; class Gymnolaemata; order Cheilostomatida; family Bugulidae; genus Bugulina; species Bugulina stolonifera. Next base: position 10,012,599 of record OW285189.1, read on the forward strand.
TTTGTCTGATGATAGTATTAATACAAAGAAGACTTAGTCATAGCAAACATGTCTTTTCTCACCAAAGGAGCAGCGGGGAGATATGTACTTTTAAAGGAAGTCCTCCCGAAGTCTGTATGAGATTATATGATCAAAAGTAATATCGAAGAAACGAATAGTCCATGGATGTGGTATTGGGTTGACAGACTTGCTCATAATTCCTTAGTGGTAGAGCTTGCCATCTATTTTAGAACACTTTCACTCTCTATGAATATCCCTTTTAAGATAGGAGAGGAAAAGTTGAGGAAAATGGCACTTTGTTATGAAGACTTAACAGGAGCTAGGTCAAGATTTTCATCTATGGTAGAAACAAAAAACGCATCCGTTTCTTCTCCCTTACTCCTTCTTAGGAATGCGGAGTTGTCAACCTGGTGTAGAGTGGAGGTTGAGAAGATTATTGAAGATAGAAACTGGGATGAAACTGGTGTGGGAGCGGAGGCCACTTTTAACACTCACTTCTTACTATATCTGGATAATGAACCTGGTGGGGAAGGCTCAAAGAATGAACTCTATCATAGAGTATTGAACATATTAAAGGATGGGGTAAGAAGATGTCGCTTTGAGGATGGGAAGGAGAAATCGCGAGCGAAGATGAGTTACAATGAAGAAAGCATCCCTGGTTTAATTCTTAGTAGAGGTAATATGCTATATGCAGGGTGATTGTTTGGAGAACTAGATCCATCCAAAAATGGGTTAGAGGTGATAAGAAGCCCTTCACCAGGAGATGCTAGATTAGAGGTGAGAGAGACTTCTACAGGAGAGACTAACCAGGTTATGATAGAAGAGGCTGAAATGTGTGACATTGGAGAACTAGATTCATCCAAAAACGGGTTAGAGGAGATAAGAAGCCCTTCACCAGGAGAAACTAGGGTGGAAGTGAGAGAGACTTCTACAGGAGAGAATAACCAGATTATGATAGAAGAGCAAACTCATGTAGAAACTAAAGAAGAGGTTGAAATATGTGACAAAAGGGAGCAAGAGATTAGAAAGATAGAACAAGAATTGGCACTAAAGAAAGTGGAATTGGCGGGAGCACTGGGGTGGAAAGAAGCATTAGAGATGCAACAGAGAATTGATGCAAGAAAAGAGAGAAGAGCAAATCGCATTACCTTCTTAGAAAAAAAGTTAACAGAGGAAAGAATGGAAAAAGAGAGGTTAATGATGGAAATCGAGCGTTTGCAAAAAGAAGAAGAAGAAGAAGAAGAAGAAGAAGAAGAAGAAGAAGAAGAAGAAGAAGAAGAAGAAGAAGAAGAAGAAAAAATGGATAGTGTATCAATTATTGATCACATAATTCCCCACCTGGCTAACAAACTAGATGATGATGATGCAAAAGCAGAAGGGGAAGATACTAAACTGCCACAGTGGGTTCCAACAGGAGAAAGTAATGATGAATAAAAGTGTATAGATTCCAATTGTTCTCTCAAACAAGGGCAAGATGTCAAAGCAAGAGGTAGTATGTAGAAATGAGAATTATGAAGATGTGGCTGATGGTCTCTTAGATGAAGTAGTAGCTATCTCTGCTGAAGAGGGAAGGGAGCAAATAGGAGAGAGAAGCAACAAAAGAAAGAAGTTCACATTCTACATAATCATAATACTATTTATACTTTCTTGCTCATCTTTATCCCCATCAGTTTACACATATCTAAGTGATAGAGAACCACCCAATGGCAAAGACAAAGGAGTACTTAAGCAAGGACACTTTTTAAAAACAAACACAACTCTATTAGCTACTCAACTGGATCAGCATGCGTCCACACCAAGAAATCGATCTTCGCTTGCAGAGTCCCTTCACAGCTCTAGTCTGTGGTCCAACAGGGAGTGGAAAAACGGAACTACTATTTAGTCTTATTAAGAGAGTTGATGAAATTGCTTCACCCACTCCTGTTGAAATCATTTACTGCTATGGAGTTTGGCAACGCCGCTTTGAGGATTACAAAGATAAAGTAAGGTTTCATTCAGGACTCATTGATGTAGAGATGGATATAGAGCGTGATGGAAAGAATCGCTGGCTCATCATTGATGACTTGATGGGTGAAGTCGGGGGGAAAGAGACTACTAATGCAATCTTTACAAAGTTCAGTCACCACCTGAACATAAGCGTCTTTTTCTTACTACAGAACCTTTTCCCGAAAGATAATAGAACAGTGTCAATAAACTCGCAGTACTTTTTCTTGTTCAAGAACCCCAGAGACGGAACGTCTGTTACCAATCTTGCAAAGCAGGCTTTTCCTCAGAGTACAAGAGCTGTTCAAGAAGCTTTTAGTGATGCTACACGTAAGCCACACTCTTTTCTATTCTTGAATCTTCGCCAGGAAACCCCGGAGTGGGCTAGACTGATCGGTAATTTTGCTTCTGAGCACTCTCCCATGACTGTATATATCCCGAATACCCTGGAATATAAGTAGCATTCACATCTCTACTCTCTCCATAAACTGTCTTGGACTCGGAGAGAGCACATCCATCATCAAGCATGAGATACATTAATTCGCCCAAGTATTCTCCAAGGTTGAGGAGGAATGCCTTGAGTATATATGCACTGACAAAAGCATCTGCAACCATCAGAGATTCAACCATTGCTGAGGCTAACAAAGACCTTATACTCGCTCTTGTTGAATGTGCTAGAAATGTATTATTAGGTAATGTTCATCTGACTACCGCTCAGTTGAACTCTCTACGCCGACATAGAAGGGCCATTGAGGATCTCACCAACTCTCGTACTAGTGTGAGGCAGAAAAAGTTAATCCTACAACGTGGTGGATTTTTAGGTCTTCTTTTGAAGCCATTGGCAAGTTTACTCGGAGGTGTGCTTGGTGGATTAGGTGGTGGACAAAGGTGAAATGAGTCTCAAGTTTTCTAAAAAGTATCTTCTTATGGATAAACATACATATGAATCAATGAATAGTAGAAACAACAAAAAAGAAGGAGAGCATCTACCCTCACTCTCTACAAATGGGGATCTACTCCTGGCAGAAAAAAGCAGAAAAGATGTAATATCTAACCTCAAAAACCCTAATACAGACATCTACTCTCAGCTAGAGCAACATACTCATAAAATGAATAAGTTCCTAAAAGAGTTGGAGAGATCACGCCATCCCCAGCAGGAGTTGTATAATACATTAGAGGGAATTAACACTAGGTTTAATGAAATGCATACATGGAGACAAAGAGAAGAAGAAGCACAAGAGCGAGGGCGAGAGAAAAAAAGAGATGATGAAAAGAGGCGAAGTGGCTCAAGGTCACCACTACCACACTCATATAGGAGAGAAACAAAACCAGAGAAGTCAGAAGCTGGCGCACATTGGAGTAGGAAGGGTGATAATAGAAGTCCTATCAAAACTAGGTCTAGGCGAAAGCTTCCTAAAACCCCTCTTGCAAGCGATAGTAAAAAAGAAAGATGGATGATATAGATGAAGGTCTACGCGATATCTACTTCTCCCCTCCTCAACCACCATCTTTTGGAAGAAAGAGAAAGTTAGTTTTAGCTTCTCCTCCTGGTATTAATGAGAATGATGTTGAGAAGTGGTTGAGAAGTCAAGACGCATACACTCTTCATCGCCCGATTAGAATGAAGTTTACAAGAAGAAAAACGTTTGTGAGTGGGATTGGTGAACAACTCCAGGCAGATCTCGTGGATGTGCATGCGCACAAGGACTCAAATGATGGAGTAACATTTTTGCTCACCTGCATAGATGCCTTCTCACGGAAAGCATGGGTCTTTCCTCTTCATTCCAAGTCTGGTCTGGAAGTGTCCAATGCACTCATCTCTCTATTCGAAAATGAAAGCTTTAGACAAATACAAACTGATAAAGGTAAGGAGTTCCTAAACAGAAGGGTGAGCGAAGTGCTAAAGAAGTATGGAGTTAGCCATTTCACCTCTGAGAATGAGATCATCAAGGCTGCTCTTGTTGAACGCTTTAATAGAACATTGAGAGGGAAAATTCATCGTCTACTCACTTATAGAGGAGATGGACGCTACTTAGAAGATGTAGAAGACCTAGTCCAAGGATATAACAACAGTTTTAATAGGTCAATTGGAATGAAACCTATTGAGGTTGATTACGATAATCAAGAAAAGGTTTGGGTTCGGTTAAATGAGTTCTCACCTAAACGATGGTTAAAGAAAACAAGAGTAAAATATTCACCAGGTGATCATGTTCAGATTTCGATGGCTCGTAGTAGCTTTGAGCGAGGGTTCACACCAAACTGGTCAACCGAGATATTCACCATAAAAGCAGTCAAGGCACATACCTCACCCCCTGTCTATACACTGGAAGACCTAAACAAAGAAGGAGTAGATGGAACATTCTATGCACAAGAATTGCAACATGTTAACCTACCTGAAATCTTTAGAGTTGAGAAAGTAATACGTAAGCGGAGAAGGAGAGGAAAAGAAGAGAGTTTCGTGAAATGGAGTGGTTATCCCTCCTCATTTAATAGTTGGATAGATTCTAGTCAGTTTGTGTAAAATCAAAGGTAGTATAAATTCAATATGTAAGTTCAGTTTTGCTCACTCTCAAAGATGGCCTTCAATGTCACACTTACCTCAAATGTCCGCATCGGTGGGAGTGACACAAACACCAATGCTCACTTCATTACGAAGCTAGCCAAGACATTGAAGCTTCACTCATCTCAGTGGGAGGTTGGGTTACTTGACATTCAGTACCCCGCATCCTGGAGAAATGTAGAAGATGGCTATGTAGTGGTTACGAATACAAAAGATGGAGTCGAACGAAAATGTGAAATCAGGAGTGGAAGGTATACTTCCATGGGTGAACTTTTGAGCGAGATCAATAGAATACTAATAAACTACGACTTAGAAAAAGTAGTGAGCTTTTACTATGATAGTCTACGGAATGAAACTTTCCTCATGTTGAGAGAACAGGAACACTCTGTCATGATGTCACGTGATGTTGCGTGGGTGTTGGGATTCAAGCCTGATGTAGAATATGCTGCGGAAATCAACAGGAGTCAAAACCCTCCAGACATCAATGCTGGTTTTACATCCCTCTATGTCTACTCCTCCGTAGTCTCACCAAGACATGTTGGAGATAGTCTAGTCCCCCTACTTCGCACAGTTCCTATAACAGAGAGTGAAAGAAATAGCACCGTTTTCTTTGAGTTTTCGGATGTTCAATACTCTCCAGTGTCTAATACAAGCACAGACCTCATTGAGGTAGATATAAGACGTGATGATGGAGAAAGGGTCTCATTTCGCAGTGGAAAGGTTGTGCTGACGGTTCGTTTCAGACCGCGTGGAGAGAAATAACATGGCCCCTCGCATAGTTCCATATTTTCCTGATGAGTCAGGTGAGATGTATGAAGACTATTATGCAAACCAGGTGGGAGAGGGAATGAGTGTGTACAGGGGAAAACCTATTATGACGGGTAATGGGATCGGCTCACTCTTTTCTGGACTGGCCCGAGGGGTCCTTCCCATGCTAAAGAATGGTGCCAAAACTATTGGGAAAAAGCTATTGACTACTGGAGCTTCGGTTCTGGGAGATGTGATCAAGGGAGAGAACTTCAAATCTTCTGCAGCAAAACGTTTTCGTGAAGCTGGTGGGGATCTTCTAGGTGATGTAGAAGATGAATTACGTGAACCACCTGCCAAACGTGCACGAGTTAGTCAAAAGTCTACAAAGAAAAAGCGTAAAGGAAGAAAAACAGTTTTTGACTAAATGAAAGATAAATATATAATCCGCACCTAGACTCACCACTCCCCACTCTTAGACAAGCGTCTGTAGGAGCAAGTACTAGATGGAACAACTCTCACACTATCGAATATGTCCGTCACACATCGAGCCATCTCTCTCTCCAAGGTTTCTGAAAACTCTCCAGACACGGTTGACTCCAGTTTTGACTTATTTGCCACTCCGCCGACTCATACTAGCGTGCTCAGAGGTGAGTGGGTACCTTTGGCTCCTGTTACGGATTCTCCTGATGGCACTATTGAATTTAACATCCCGCCCGCAGATGAACTCTACACAGATCTATCAAGGTCTTACTTACACACCACAGTAAAGGTGAGCAAGGCTGATGGAAGCGTACTACCTGCGGAAGAACAACTAAAGGTTGTTCCAGGGGACAATTTTATGCACAGTCTCTTTTCTTCTGCCACTGTTGAACTGGCTGGGCAAGATGTTGAGTATGAACCAAACTATGGACATAGAGCTTATGTCGAGAATTTCCTAAACTATGGTAAAGATGCTAAGAGCACATATATGAAAGTTGGGAGTGGGTGGATGGAGGATGAAGAAACTGGAGAAGACTATGATGGTATACCTCCCAAAGTGGTTGAAAAAAGAAAGAAACTTATAGCCACAAGTAAAGAGATGAGCTTCTATGGGAGACCTAGGTTGAGTATGTTTTCTCAAGGAAGACTTATTCCACCAGGAGTTCACTCTCGCCTTACTCTACAACGTGCTATTCCACAAATGGCCCTCTTAGCAGAAACAGACAATCCTGCAGGAGGGGCGAAGATTTCTATAACTAAGACAGAATTGTGGATTCGACGTGTACAAGCCAATCCGGCCTTACAAAAAGCACAAATGGATGTTTGGGTTGTGCAACAAGAGTCTATAAAACTACCAATTGACCGAATAAAAACTCATTTCCATGTCATCCCTGCTGGACACCAGTCAGTGAGAGTGAACTTTGATCAAGCGGGACAGAAGCCAAACAGAGTCTTTGTTGGACTAGTCAACCATACTGCAAAGAGTGGAACGTATAAGCAAAATCCCTTTCAAATTTGGACATAACAACCTAAGTTCATTAGAACTACTAATTGATGGAACACCAGTGACCCGAAGATATGAACCAAACTTTGCAAGTGGAAAGTTTGCTCGTGAATTCATGAATTTGTTCACTGTTACAAATACATCCGATGCTGATACAGGGAATGAGATCTCCCCTAGCAAATACAAGTCCTGCGCTGCTCTCTACGCCTTTGACATTTCGGGAGATTTGTGTGATGACAACTTTCACTTGTTATCAAATGGGAGTCTATCTATTAATCTAGCATTTGCTAATCAAACTCAAAATACACTTGGACTGTTTGTATACGAAGAAAAAGATGATATTATCTACTTGAATGCAAATCACGAAGTATCTATGGTAGCTGGGATGATGTAAAAAGAATGGATACATTCTCAATCTCGAATATTCTATCTGATGATAAAATCTCATCAAGCTCCTTTAGAGGGGTTATGCCAAGGGATCATTTCTTAGACTCCTTCTCCCCATCTGGATCTTTTGTTTTCAACACTCAAGCAAGTGAGAAAAGTGGCGAGCATTGGATCTCTGTTTTTTCGAATGGAAAAGAAATAGAGTATTTCGACTCCTATGGACTCCCCCCTTCTATTTATCCTGATGTGGGTAAGATGTTACAACAATGGGGAATACCAATAGTATGGAATGGCGAGTGTCTACAAGAAGAGAGTACTAACGTGTGTGGAGACTACTGCATCTTGTTCTGTCTCCTTCGAGCTCGAGGGTGGACTATGGAGGGAATAATTACACGACTAAGCAGAGTAGAAGGATGTGTTCGAGATCATTCTATAAGAGCTCTATTACAACGTTTATACTATAATAAAAGAAATAATACTTTCCCACCCACAACGCATGTAAACAATATTATGCTTTTTTCACCTTTTCACTTTGACTAGAGAGAAATACTTCACTTTACTTATAATTCGTTTTTATCTTACCTGCATTCTTTTTTTTCTTTGCTTTTTAGATTTCTGCTTGATTCTTTACTTTTTAGATTTCTTCTTGATTCTTTTATTTTTTCTCTGTTCATCTTCTTGATTCTTTTATTTTTTCTCTATTTATCTTCGTAATAAAACGATACTACTGAAGAAAGCTGCATCTTTTCTATCTTGGAATAATAGCCATCCAACTCAAGCTGCTCTACCACTGTAGAAACCTTCCTTATATACTAAACTTTCTAATGTATCATCCAATAAGAAAAGACCCCTTTGTATGCTTCGGAATCACATCGGGGCACATCGGTTTGCATCGGGGCAACATCGGGGCACAACGGGGCACATCGGTTTGCATCGGGGCAACATCGGGGCAACATCGGGGCAACATCGGGGCACATCGGGGCACATCGGGGCACATCGGGGCAACATCGGGGCACATCGGGGCAACATCGGGGCACATCGGGGCACATCGGGGCAACATCGGGGCACATCGGGGCACATCGGGGCACATCGGGGCACATCGGGGCAACATCGGGGCACATCGGGGCAACATCGGGGCACATCGGGGCAACATCGGGGCACATCGGGACACATCGGGGCACATCGGGTTGTATTATAATAGGTGGAGAATTAGTCAGACTCCTCCTACTAAGCTCTACTATATAGGTGGTGGTTTTCACTCCATCAGTATATTAATAGCCAAGTCTTTACATGTTTCTTCATTAATAATGCAATGCACATCATAAACCAAGCCTTCCGTAGTACTTCTTCTTATCGCTAATGAGAGCTATAGGCAAAGTACAGCGGAATTCGCTCGTTTAGATCTCAAGCTTTTCGAGTGAGGGCGCAGGAGAAGCGGCGGGCCGCGGCCTAGTCGCTTGGCCCGGTGGATACGGGGCACTGGCGTCGCCTCCACGTGTACGGTCGGCGCCGCACGCAACGTGGGCGGACGCGGCTTGACCGCCTCAAACGATCGGTCGTTCGGGTGAGTGGGGGTTGTGGGGGGAGGGTGGGCGGCGGTTGAGGAGGGGTGGCGGTGATGACGGTGATGGCGGCGGTGGTGGTGGTGGTGGTGGCGGCGGCGGCGGTGGTGAGGGTGGTGGTGGCGGCGGTGGTGTGGACGGGGCGAGGGCGGTGGCGGGGGAGGAGTGGGGGGTGGGGGAGGGGAGGAGGGTGGGAAGGAGGGAGGGAAGGGGTCGTGGCCGGGTTTGGGGTCAAGTGTGCAAATGTTTTTTCGACCAATCAGAAGGGGGGATTTTGGGGTGACCTTGGCAAGGTCGTGTGCAAAATTTTTGTGCTCTTCTGTGATTGGTTGAAATCGGAAATACCGGCTTGTGATTGGTTGAAAACAGGGGTCAATGAGTGCGTGTATAGAAGTGCACTGACTATACTACTCATATACATATACATACATACATGTATATGTGGTACAGAGTAGTGTATCAAAGTAATAGACAGAAATGTAGTTACAATCCTGAATTCTACAGCATGTACTAACTAAACATCAACTCACCTGTCCCGCCAGCCATCGGACATGCATGTTGATTACCAGGTGGTGCCTTCTACATGATTGTATTATCATAACAGGCTTCGTTAATATGGAATTAATCACTTAAAAACATTATTATTTTGTTTCTGCTGCACACCTAAGCTGAAGAAATCTGATTAGAAATAAAATAATAAATTATTTACTAATTGGAATTTGAGGCATTTGGGAATTACTACAAATAATTGCATTAGAGCAATTTTAGTAATGCTACTAATTTGCCTTCACATGGACTTTGTATTATTAATTGTACAATAACATAATTATTATATTATAGCAACTAAACTAAAGTTACTTTGTTTTAAAATTTTGTTAAGCACAACTACTGCTATTGATTATGCGTTCAAAATGTTTATATTTGTTGGTGTCTCTGGCAAAAAAATCAGATAAACTATTGACTATCTTACTTCCAAGCATCTGTGTTTTATGTACAACATGCTGTTATGTTATTCTGTAATACCCTGGTAAAGACTCGATTACACATGAGGCCGTTGGTTTATTTCTGGCTGGTGAGACCTTGTTGTAGCGCATAAAGCAAATTGGTGTGCCATTTGTTCGCCTATACAAAGGTATTACGAAGCTCTGCTGTTATCGGCTAATATAAGATACAACCAACCCAATTATAGCATTAATTAAAAATCGACTGTAGTTATTGGCTGGATGTTAATCAAGGCTGGTACTACATCGTATGTCTCACCCTTAGAAACAGTCTGATGACAAGAAAGCTGGTGTGCCAAAACTCATGACCTCTAGTGTAGCTGAGCCTGAATAGTGTAGTAGTCTGAGAACACTAAGGGTGTGTCGGAGGACCGAGAGTAGTCTATCGATCCTATCCTTTATTACATGTGCTGAATGACAATGACTTGCGCTTAATGAGACTCGTGGGTCAAGTGCTCCTTGCTACTTCTCTGTTCATGTGCACGATGCTACCCTAACTGCTCTGGCTGCAGGACTACAACAATAGTTACAACTATGAGTAATCAATTTTCAACATTTATACTTGCCAGTCTTAGGTATATGAAGGAGTAAGAGGGTTGATTAATTATCTGAAATATCAAGTGAAGGAAAGGAAGAACAGCTAAAACCTGCCATGTTTTACTTAGTATACTAAGTATTTGCTTGTTGCATGCCCAGGTCACTGTTAGACAATACAATGCGTTAGATATAAAATGGGTTACTAGTAGTCAGGAGTTGTCTCCTTTATTTTGCAATATTAGAGAAAACAGTTCGCGTATATTAATGATCTCTCTTTGTCCAGTCAATTCATAGAATTCTATGAGTCAATTATTCATAGAGGTAGGATAGAGCCAGTACTCGACCGCTATTACTATTACGGTCGTGAAGCCGGTCTGGACCCACTTCTTTGCTTTAGACGCAGTTCCGGTTTGCTATCAAATCCATTGTAACAATACGAAATCGATAACGTTTGCTCAACAAAATCACATATTTTGTGGCTATCAGTACTCTGCAAGTTAAGAACTATCTATGATACATTAAAAATACAACTTCTGATATAATTGAAATTAATGAGAAGTCAACTACATATGCATTATATCTATTATTGCACTGTATTGTATATTTGTTTTATCATCTGCAGTGCAGAATTGTGGATGGTAAATCATAACCAGACAAATATATATATATGCAAACAAGATTGAAAGCTAGCAAAAAATGTTATAGACATAGCAATAAAAGAATTAAATAACAAAAAAAATGAAAAATTTATGATACACCTATTGTAAAATTATGTTACAGGTATTGAAATGAAGCAAAAGTTCAATGTTTCAAATGTCTATTCATCAGTCGAGAATCGAAATACACTGTGTAAACACCTGCTCACATCCAATCACAATCTGCTTTACTAAATCAGTAGCATAAGTGAGGCCACCTCTGTTTTTGGCCTTCATCATCCTACGACATACAAATGATCGCCAAAGCCACCTGCACACTTCCCCAGAAACTGCCGTGTAGAGTTCTTGCAATATTTCCTGAAATATCCAAGAATATTCAGTGGGTGAGTGTTACAAGTTTGTAGTGATGTTAAACAGAAGGTATTGGAGCTTTTCACTTGCACCACCGTAAAGAAAATAAACCAGAGCTGGAGTCACAGTCAGCTGAATTGGCTACATTTAAAGTGGACACTGACCACTTCATCAACAGCTTTCTTGGATCTGTCCTAAAGCCTGTAGCAGTTGGGTTGTTGTTATGCTCTCCCATTCTATGAATCCTGCTGAACAAAGTCTTAAGAAACTCTGAAAGTAGCAAAATAAGTAGCATCTGATCTGTAGCAATAAAATATCAAAAATTATTCAAAACTTAGGAAACTCCCACGCAACGCACCTTTACGCTGAATGTTATATACATATTATATTTATATATATTATGATAACATACATGTATATAGGTATGTTTATACATTGTACCTTTGTACATATATATTACATGGACACGTGCGTGTGGATGATATAGCCTATTCTATCAAATATTATGGTAACACTGAAATTATTATCTTCCAAGATAAAATGCTATAAGAAGAGACATCAATTCCAATACCAGGGGTGGGAGTCGATAGTTTTAAAAATAGAGAAATATGTGCTATTAGCTATTCACTACAAGAATAGAGAATCTGCCTATGTGATAGTGAAATTTAAATATAGAGAATAGCTTTTATATCCGCTGAATCGCTATTAATTAGAAGGTGTCTTCCCTCAAATCAGATTTGAGAGAGCAATTCAAAGGCGCCCATTTATTTCCGTGAAAATTAAAAAGCACAAACACAGCTATTTTTTGTTTACTTCTCTTCAGCTACATTGTTTTGCAGAGTTCATATTGTGTTTACATGTATATTATTTTCTACAATGCACACTAGGGCTTCGTCATGGATTTGAAACATCATTGATAACGTGATAAGAAGGTATCAGGGTAGCAGCAACATACTCAATGTAATATAGCCAAGTCAAATGCATGTGTATTAGGCATCACATATATAACCTTCAAATTGTCTGTCTGTGGAAATTGTAGAAGCATTAGTGTTGTACAGTTGTACATGTACTATTGGAGCAGTAATACATGTACAAAGTAAAATTAAGACTTATCTCCCCATGATTTTCTGTCAATGTCTAAAATATTATATATTTGTGGTTAAACCGGTAGTATTTTAGACTTCTAATATAAAAGTATTCTCCACACATACTATAATCTATTCTTTGTATGTTTTTTCTTAGTGTAGACTATGTTTTTGAAGTCAAAAAGCTTTAAACACCCATATAATCCTGTTATTAAATTGAGTTGGTTAGCAATTTCACGAAGTGTAATGGCTGCAGCCGCAATGGCAGTCGTTACTAGCTACTAGCTAATTGCAGATTGGGCTGAAAATAAAAGCGTATTGGTTGAAACGCTATTAAAAATTGACAGAAATTGAAAGAAGCGTGTCACAGCAGTTCGCTGCTGCAAGAGAAGAGATTAGCACAATCGAATAGCGTTTCAACCGCGCTAGTCCCACCCCTGTCCAATACCAACCTAGATTACTACCATATGAATAATCTACATTCACGCTGACATCTGCTACTGAATCTTTAGGGTTAAGTGACAATATTATACTGGACATCTGCTGGACTGTCAGTTTGAGGAATGTGCGGCTATTTGAAAATGACAGTTCGAAACAGAACGTTTCGAAAGTGGACAGTTCAGCACTGAACAGTTCGAAATGCCTAAGCCCAAACCACCAGATTTTAACTAATTTTTAATATTTTTTTATTAATTTAATAAGTTAAAATGAACTTTCTGCAAGTTTTGTTCTTCTAAATGTAATATACACAGTTTCAAACTGTCCTGTTTCTAACTGTCCAGCTGTGAAAAGTCCTGTTTCGAACTGTCTTTTTCGAAATGTCCCTTTACCCAGTTTGAGCACCCGTCTGCCTTTTTTCTTGGACTAAAACTACAAAGGATCAAATATTTATAGCGTATTGAAGTTTGTACAAAAATATTAGCGGTTGTAGCCACAAGCTACATACCCTAAAAGCAGAAATATTTCGCGGAAGAAAGTTTCGGCGAGTTTGCTAATCCTGAAGCAATTTGCGATAGAAATATTTAGCGAGTTTGGCCTATCGCGAAATTTGTGTTAAGTCCCAAAATTGATGTTTAAGCATATCCCAGCATTAAAACCAAGCTTTGCTAAGCTCTATGTTTACTCAGATTTAAACCCCATTTACATACAGTACAAAACTACAGCTGACTCCTATATAGTGCAGTAAGTCCACCTGTGAGGTAAAGTAATTACCATAGCTTGTTAAAAAATCCTCTGATTAAGCTCCTACTCTAGGCTACTTACCAATTATGTTATAGCAAATACTTGCTGCTTTGTAAAATATTCAACTATGTATTATATAGCTATATAGCTGCATGTATGGTCTGTTTAAACCAGAAATTATTTAAATCAGTTTGAAAGCAGATATTAATAGCGATGGAAATTATTTGCGAGTTTGTCACTCGCGAAATTCGCAAAAGTTAAAACTCGCAAAATGTATCTGCTTTTAGGGTAACCTACTTTGTCAACAACCCTGTCAACATCATTGCACTTGTATATTGGGGTTCAAACATTCAATATTTGGTTCGGAAAGGGAAACAACCATACAATTAATTAGTGAAAAAACTAGAATCCCAAGCAAAACTAGGATCTAAACCTGGTGCTTTACCTGCAAATGGCTAGGGAAGTCCAAATACAGAAAGCATAACACCTTGCTTGAGACACTTCTAGCTTCCAACGAACGTTATGAAGCTCTCTAGCTCGAAGTGATCGGAGTACAGTCTTGAGTATAAATGGTTGGTGTGAAATCTAGACGTCTCAATGCTCTGACTCATTTATCCAAGAGTTCAGAGTTGCATAAAAAACCTTTGAAATATGAAGAGGAAAGGCGTTAATAACATTATTACACAATTATTTCAACGTAATATCATACATCAGCACACATTATAATACAATAATAAGATAATTACTGTGGCAATGTATATAGGGCCTAAAAATGTATTTACAACAGCGCATAACATAAAAATAACGTTAAACATATTCTTGATAATGAACAATAACAATGAATATCTATAATATTATCAGTATGCAGGGGGGTAACTTTCCTGAAAAAGTTGAGGCGGCCAAAATTGGACTGGCTAACAGTAGCGGTGTGGGGAGGGTGTGTGCGGGATGGGGGAAGGAGGGTGTGTGCGGGATGGGGGAAGGAGGGTGTGTGCGGGATGGGGGAAGGAGGGTGGGGCACCTCCCACAAAAAGTTTTTGAAAATTCACACAAAAACAGCCATTTTGATGCATATTTGAGCTATACGTGATGGTACAAAAGTACAAAATGTTGCATAGTAATCTGCAAATACTAAACTTCAAATTAGTACACTGCGAAAGAGTGCTTCTCTGTTTGGCTTGGCCATGACGTACCATTGTAGTCCTTTACATCATTACATGACTTAGGCCTAAAAATGTACACACATTAATAAGAGGGGAAATAGTGCAAATTTAGTTGATGGATAGAGATGGAGAGTGGTATTCTAGGGTTCGCAAACCCTGAAGAACAGTGTTCGAAGTGGAACAAATGAAGTGGGTAGGTACACTGTGCGTGCAATCTTAGGGCATTTCCTATTGTTGAATACAGAATTACACATGCAGTGATCCTATCTTACAGATGAGATTAGTATATTGTCATTGTATAGCTAACAAATTGAGTGAATTACTAAAATGAAAAAAATTGTTCCTCATTGAGATTCGAACTCGTGTCCCTATGCATGAAGACCAAGCACTCTACCAATTACGCTATCAAATCAGCAGTGGCTTAGCGCGAAAATTAGCCATTAATATAATGATACACATAGTAGCATCATTTTCATTCGAGTATGTTTATATCATGTGGGGCACGGTAACTCTGCCTTCCAATATTAGCTTGATTTTTTCTTCTTTTAACAAAAAGTTCAGGCGGCTAGGGCCGCCTGAGCCGCCTAGATAGTTACGGCCATGGTATGATTTATGATGTTAACGTATTATGTCTTGTTTTTTATAACCAAATAATAATAATAATAAAAAACAAGTGCATGCCTGAAAGTTTCACAAGTCTTTTTGTCAACTACTATTAGGATTTTTTCCCACTATTACTGGTTGTTTTGGTAGTTGGTGGCGATAGTAGTTTAATAATTCCAACCTCTCTATTTAGATCAACACTAGCTAGCAATTACATCTACCACTACTACAAATACTATAGAAAATAACAATAATAATAATGTGAACAACGCTATTGTCATTTCATTTTCCATCTTTTTATAAAATTGGTTAATAATAATTATAACAAATAATAGTTATAACAATAATATAATATATTATAATATATAATATTATAATTATAATATTATATATTATAATATAATAATAATTATTATTATTATAATTATAAATTAATAACAAAAAACCTTTAGGGTCGGCCAGAATACTAAGAAAAGTTTTGAGTCTCCCAGGTTAGTTGTTGTAATCCGAAATCCAAAAAAACTTAAATCAGCTTAACAACATGCTGTGCATACTACCAATAGTACCACAAATTAATTATTATTTATAATTATTATTTATTAGTTGCAATAACAGGAGTGGTGGTAGTACTAGTAGTTCGTAGTAATGTAATTATTATTATTTCAAAAAATATACGTTTGGGGCGTCAGAGGATGGCAAACCATAGCATCAGCTAACAAATTTTAAACTGTGAAGTAATAGCTTACGTGTGAAATGACTTGTCACGAGTCCTGGATGAGTTATTACTGCACAAAACTTTGGCATAACTCATTACATTCACGTGCAAAAGTGCAAACCGGAACTGCGTCTAAAGCAAAAAAGTGGGTCCTTACGGCTTCACTGGCTTTCTATATAGTACTGGCTCTATCCTACCTCTATGCAATTATTCTATTGCTAAGCTACATCCATAGAGGTAGGATAGAGCCAGTACTCGACCGCTATTACTATTACGGTCGTGAAGCCGGTCTGGACCCACTTCTTTGCTTTAGACAAAGTTCCGGTTTGCTATTAAATCCATTGTAACAATACGAAATCGATAACGTTTGCTCAACAAAATCACATATTTTGTGGCTATCAGTACTCTGCAAGTTAAGAACTATCTATGATACATTAAAAATACAACTTCTGATATAATTGAAATCAATGAGAAGTCAACTACATATGCATTATATCTATTACATTGCACTGTATTGTATTTTTGTTTTATCATCTGCAGTGCAGAATGTGGATGGTAAATCTTATGACTATCATAACCAGACAAATATATATATATGCAAACAAGATTGAAAGCTAGCAAAAAATGTTATAGACATAGCAATAAAAGAATTAAATAAAAAAAAAAGAAAAATTTATGATACACTTATTGTAAAACTATGTTACAGGTATTGAAATGAAGCAAAAGTTCAATGTTTCAAATGTCTATTCATCAGTCGAGAATCGAAATACACTGTGTAAACACCTGCTCACATCAAACCACAATCTGCTTTATTAAATCAGTAGCATAAGTGAGGCCACCTCTGTTTTTGGCCTTCATCATCCTACGACATATAAATGATCGCCAAAGCCACCTGCAAACTTCCCCAGAAACTGCCGTGTAGAGTTCTTGCAATTTTTCCTGAAATATCCAAGAATATTCAGTGGGTGAGTGTTACAAGTTTGTAGCGATGTTACCTAAACAGAAGGTATTGGAGCTTTTCACTTGCACCACCGTAAAGAAAATAAACCAGAGCTGGAGTCACAGTCAGCTGAATTGGCTACATTTAAAGTGGACACTGACCACTTCATCAACAGCTTTCTTGGATCTGCCCTAAAGCCTGTAGCAGTTGGGTTGTTGTTATGCTCTCCCATTCTATGAATCTTGCTGAACAAAATCTTGAGAAACTCTGAAAGTAGCAGAATAAGTAGCATCTGATCTGCAGCAATAAAATATCAAAAATTATTCAAAACTTAGGAAACTCCCACGCAACGCACCTTTACACTAAATGTTATATACAAGTAGTATAGTCAGTGCAGATCTGCACAGACACCCGGTCATTTCCGCGTCTTATTAGCCCTAGATCCAAAAACTCCCCGGGCGGACGACCACCCCACCCGTCCTCTCGCCCCCTCCTCTCCCCTAAACCTCACTCTATGTGCAAAGCCCTAGAACCTACCCCCCGATCGCGGGTGGGGTTTCAAAAACCTCATCGGCTGTTCCGTAGAACCCAGTCTAAAGAGCAAACCCCTCGCCCGGTCCCACGGCTCGGGCGAGGGGGCGCGCGCGTACGCGCGCGCGCCCCCCGCCCCGCGAACCCCACCCGTCCTCCCTCCACCCGTCCCCGCCCCTCCCCACCCCTCCCCACCCCAAACCCCTCCGCCTCGCCCTCCGCCTCGCTGCGGTTCTCGTTCGCGAGTCCAGCCGTGGCCCCACGCCGCCGTCCCCCCGCCCGTCCCCCGCCCCTCCCCCGCTCTCCCGCCCCAACGACCCGTCGCTACCCTCGCGGGCGGACCGTCGGCTAGAGTAGGGTGAAGCGAAGGAAAATACGGGTTAGAGTAATGATAGGCTACATCCGTGCGGAGTGCCCGTGCAGAGTTTACGACGCTGACTATACTACTTAAGAAACTTACCGAGTGGTGATGGTGCTTCCGGATGATTTCTTCGCCGGGGACTGTTGAGACTGAACTGGTCGGGGTGACACCGCACTCGCGCGCTCCTCCGTTCGAGCGCCCCCGGACCTTCGATGAAAGACTCGCGTCTTAACCCTCATTTTCCCCGGACCCTCCCCTAGGGAAATCACCCGTCCCCGTGACGAGTGGCGAGGGAAAGTGAAGGCGGTGGCTCTTCCGCGCTTCAAACCGTGGACTTCGCGAGGAGGTTAGCCGACGACATCATCGCTCGGAGGGGTAGAAATAGAAATAGATAAACGGGATAGATGGATGCTTGTCTTCTCATCGCCATCATCATCATCATCATCATCATCATCATCATCATCATCATCATCATCATCATCATCATCATCACCATCACCATCACCATCACCATCATCATCATCATCATCATCATCATCACCATCATCATCATCATCATCATCCTACAAATAGACCCGCCTCTACGATGATGTCGTTGACTCGCCACCAATTTCTTTGACCACCGCGTCCACTTTCCCCCGGGTAGCAAACTCCGATAGGGAGAGAGCGCATCGTGCGCGTGCGATGTCACCCCCCACCTACGAATGAAGACAATAGAAGAAATGTGAACTGATAAGGGGTGAGTATGAGCGGAAGCTGCGCTAGTACCGTCTACCCCTTTGGTTTGGAGAGGTAAATGGTTTTTAATGTATTAGCTAGTGTTTTATTGCTCGGTTTTAAGGCTACAACCGATAAACCCTCCGTTTTGAGGACGGAGACCCCTTACAATAGAGAGTGAATGTGAAAAAAAAATTATACGGATATATATATATATATATATATATATATATACAAGGGTTATGATGCACTGTTCGTTTACTCTCCGATTTATTGAATGAAGTAGTCTCATCTCCGAGAAATCAGTACTAACATTCTATAGGACTCGTACTCACCCCATCTTCCGCAACCTTCCGCTTACCGTAGAAGTAGGTGAGTCCGGTCTTTAGCTGGGTATAGCTATACGTTTGATTTCCTCTTCTGATAAAACCCCGATTGTCTCCTCTCACCGACTCCCCTGTTTTGAGCACGGAGAGGAACTTCTCTTTGGTTAGGGTGTTTCCTCTTTTATTTAGTCCTTTGCTACTATACTTGCTATCACCGTCAGCGGACCAACAAAAGTAAGTTTTTGAGTTGAGCGCGATGACCCCCTCCCCCCGAAACTCCTCCTTAAACAGACCAGGGGTTCGTGTTTCGTATCGCTGCACCTTCTCACAACATTCCCTCATCTCCCACTCTTGCCCGAGCACCTTGGTTGTGATAAAGTCTCCCTTGTGACTATCGCAGAAGGGTCTGGGAAACCATTTACCATACTCTCTGTAGAACTCTTCTTTTTTATCTTTTCGGATGACCTCATCTATATTGCGAGCACTCAGGGCCATGTAAGCGCTATCCGTATCCATTTCTACGTACTCAAAGTCCTCTCTGCTGACGAATCTGTGAAAATAAATCGGGCGAGTTAGAGGTTGCTGACACCGAAGAATAAATAGAAAAGGATTTGATAAAATCTTTGTATAGTCTAGTTCTACTCACCTATCCATAAAGTCGTAGTAGAACTCTAGCATCCTCAACTTGGCTCTCTGGAGTATGACGAATCCTACGACGGATGGAACATCCATTCGAATCTAAAAGAAAGAAAGAGAGAGAGAGAGAAAGTTCACCCTTCCACTCGGAAAAAGTTTTGTCAAATCAAGAGTCAAAGTAAGAAAGATTGTCAACACTTACCTTTTTCTTGTGAAGCTCTATCTCAAAGTAGTTTTCATCGACTTCGTTGAGACTAGAAAAGTGCCTACTCCTCACTTTGACGGCCGCCCCCTCTACTGTCTCTACATACTTGACAGTCTTATGTTTCTCTTTATTTGTTATGGTCTTTCCGTAGGCTGAATTCCCAACGAGCTTGCTGGTGCTGGCCAAGAGGGCCAGATCAGGGTCCAGATCTCCCCCTCTCCTTGCGTCTGAGACCGAAGAACCAAAGTCTTTGAAGACGGCTCGTGGGATAAAGTGAACAAACTGATAGACCCTGGTAATTATCAAACCTTGATCTAGATACCATCTAGCCAGATCGGTGAGTAGTGTGATTCGCTCGCCAAAAAGACTCCCCACGAGCATTCGCTGAGGTCTCTTCAAGAAACCGTTCTGATTGGCAAAAGCGCGCATGTGTTCGCTAAGGTGTTCTCTTCCCACATTTATATTCTTGAAAATAGGTGCCATCTCAGAGAACTTCGCCTTTAGCTCTTCGGGTACGGAAATGTCACACTCCACTAAACCGTAGTACTCGCCACTACGAATACTGTTGATTATTTTATCGAGGTTGACACAACCCCTCTCTGGATAGAGAGAAGAAAAGAAGACGGAGAGAAATGTCCTAACCTCTTCATCCGAACGAACTCGCGCTCCCCACTCACACTCCCGAGTGGTGATGAGCTTATAGCCTAGAGCCTTGATGTAATCTTCTTTCCTCGCAGTATCCACCCGGAGCTCTTCATTCGTCATGTTTCTGACACCTTTTCCATTCCCTCCTAGCTCGCACTCGTGTCCGTGCCAGTAGCAACCGTGGAATTGGTACACAGTCCGACTCTGTTCGCTATAACCATCCACCGGTAGGTTGTGACACCCTATCCTCATTTCTCCTCCATTCTGTTGGTGAAGGATGACCTCTCCTCTCTTCCACGATTGGAACTCTAACCATCCATGCGCCACTTTGCTGAACTTTTTAACGGGTTCCAGAGCAAAGCCTCGACTCTCTAGCCTCCGCCTGGGATAACCCGTAGGCATATTCCCCATCATGCAGTATAGGTAGAGAGCGTTGGCATCGACTCCCAGAATGGACCTACAGGGTTTTGCGGATGCGCCATAAATCTTCTCTCGAATAGAGGTCACTCCAACTTCATGATGTCTGTGAAAGATGATGCTTGGCCCTCCCACGAGGTTATCACGGAGAGTGTGGTACAGACTTTTGCTCTCCTCATCGAACAGACATATGGGTTGTGAGTTGCAAAGTTCGCCTCGGAGAGACATTAACCTATGCAGCGGGAGAGCGGCTTGCGGAGGAGAGTAGCCGTAAGGTCGGGCCTCCACCTCCATAAACAACCATCTGATAGCCAAGCCTGGAAGCGAGATTGCAGATTTCAACATATCAATACCCTTTTGTCGATAGATAGAGCTCTGACGTGCAATGGCCTCGATGAATGGGGCCACATCGAGGTTGTTGTACCAGATGAGGAAATCCCTGAACGTTTCCATGTTCTCTCTTTCCCACACGAGCTGACAGTGGTGATAATCTTGCTGGCTCAATTCTTGCTGAGTCAGCGAGTTGAAAAAACTCTCTCGGGGAGGGAGTCCGTGATGATCCAACCTTCTCAGGGAATCTACCCAGTCGTAAGGAAAGAATCCCTTACTCTCTGACACGCCAAATGCCTTCAAGTATTTGGAGTAGTTGAAGCCTGGTGCGATAAAGTTGCATATGTCAAGGAATCTAAAACGCCTACTCTCCACGCAGGACATACTGTTAACACGCTTAACGATGAAAACAAAATCTTCTCCCTCCTCCTCTTGTAGAGAGCGAAGTAAAGGACCCTTTAGTATATTTAGGTCATACTTTTGCGAGTTGAAGCCGACCACCGGAACACTGGAGATGTGCTGTTCTAATTCTCTTTCTAATCCGGAGAGACCGGACTTCACCCTGTAAGTCGAGTCGTTAGAGAACTTGTCGTCAGCAAAGGCCTCTTCTCTATCCGCCCGATCCGCGAGGAAGGTAGAGAGTCGCTCGCGTACATCCTGGAATCTTTCTCCGAACAAATCTCCTGCCACGTCAGCAATCTTTGCTATGTATTGGACGAATTGACGAATGCACTTCGTCCCATCCTTGCTGTCGACGCTCCTCACAAAACACTTGGCTCGCTCAAACCCCGGGACGTTAGAACACGCGGATATGCTCAGTAGTTCGTGTCTTGCACTAAAAGTCATCGTGGTGGTGTTAGTTGGTAGGTTGTCTTTTGGCATGAAGCATTCGATATCATAGGTGATATAGTAGGGGTAGTATAAGAGGTCGGGGTTCACCACCTCTATTCCCGCCACTCGCTTGAGTTTTGTGAATATGGTTGGCGGGGGTCCAAACGTTCCACCAGGGAAAACGAACACCGATGCTTCTTCTGGCGAGCACTTGTGTCGTCGTAGGCTGGACAAGCGTGTAAACGCGCTATCACACACCTTGCAGGTGAAACATCTGGCAAACGAATCAACATTCTTTATCCAGCTGAAGTGTTTTTCGTACATGTTGACGAAGAGTTTATGGGCTTTGTTTCGTGCCCCGGATGACCAAACTATCGGAGCTACCCCATCATCAGTTAGACAGAAGACTATTATAGATACGTCAAAATGATCTTCCAAGGCCAGTAGATCACTCGAGTCCACCCCGGGAAAGTCTGACAAAGTTGATGAGGGTGGGGAAGAAGATTTAGTTTGTCTCATGTATTGTTTAAACAAGCGATGTGTTGTGGTGCAAGAGGGGCGACGGCAACGACATCCCTTCTTTTGGTCGCAGTTACAGTCATACATCATGGCCAAGCATCTAAAGAAACACAAGTTGTCTGAGTAGGGACGCGCACCTCCTCTAGCCCAAAAGTCTACGTCTAGTGCTATCACGTGTCGGTTGTTAAGTATGTAGTCTGGGAGTTTGCTCACTACACCGCCCACCTTGCCAATCTCTAGGAGTTTATAGATGTAGAATGTCAGATTCGCAATGTGACGTAAAGCCCAAGCGGTATTCGGTCTCCTTTGTGCTGACCTCTCTCTCAAGTCAAGCTCCTGCACAGATTCGCAAAACTCTCTCATCTCATTCTCTGTTCTGATCAGTCTTGGTTTGGGGAAGAATGCGGCATTGTTGCTCGATGAGTGAAAGTAGCGCAACTCTCCACTGGTCTTATGCTCGAGGATGACTCCAGCGCTACAGTTAATCTTCACAGTACAAGGCACTCTCTTCCACATTGCTCTCAACTTAGTCCACACCTCTTCATCTCCTTCGTCTTCACCTTCCCCTCTCCACACTCGAACATTGAGAATATCTTCCACGGGGCGAGAGTGTATTGCGGACCTGATGGAGCTCCAATAGCGGGCTAGTAGCACCCCCATCTCATCCCCCTCTTCAGCTGTTGGCGGTTTAGACCAGAAAACATCATCAAACTTCTCTGCACCTCCCTCATCTTTTTCCACCTTACCCTCGCTATGAAATCGCCTCATGTGATGACCTAGCTTTCTCCTCCCATCAAAACATCCGCCACAAACGGGGCACTTGTGCGGGTGAGCCTGTGCATGCATTCTCTTCGTGTGCCTGTCTAGAGAAAACGCTGTTCTGAGAACCAGACCGCATAGTTGACAGGTGTGCTCGACCTGACGAGAGGTCTCTCCCCCTATAAAAAAAAAATGGTAGGGTGTAAGTTATTATTCTTTTACTTCACACTACATAAACAATAGACAATCCACAATTGCTACCAAATACCTCATTTAGCACTAACCTTCTTTTCCACTTGTTGACATCTCTGCTGATCATGTGCTGGCTAGAAGGTAGGTGTCTCTGTTTAGTCTCCTTATAAAAATATATAGCAGTAGGGTGTGAGTCATTTTTTAACTTGATAGCATTTTATACAATAAACACTTCACAATTGCTGCCAATTACTCCATTTAACACTAACCTTATGTTCTACTTGTTGACATCTCTGTTCACGCATTGACTAGTAGGTAGCTGTCTCTGTTTACTCTCACTCTGTTGACTAGAGGCTGATTGTTCATACTGCTAAAGTGAGAAACTCATACCTTAAATAGTAGTATTCAGTGGGCGGAGTCTAACCATTTCCCCACCCTTGGCAATACCACCCCGATGTGAATCCGAAGCCCCCCGATGTGAATCCGAAGCTTCCCGATGTGAATCCGAAGCTTCCCGATGCATCCCGATGTGATTCCGAAGCTTCCCGATGCATCCCGATGTGAATCCGAAGCTCCCCGATGCATCCCGATGTGATTCCGATGCTTCCCGATGCATCCCGATGTGAATCCGAAGCTTCCCGATGCATCCCGATGTGATTCCGAAGCTTCCCGATGCATCCCGATGTGAATCCGAAGCCTCCCGATGCATCCCGATGTGAATCCGAAGCTTCCCGATGCATCCCGATGCTTCCCGATGCATCCCGATGTGATTCCGAAGCTTCCCGATGCATCCCGATGTGTCAATTCACATCGGGGTGCATCGGGAGGTTTCGGAATCACATCGGGATGCATCGGGAAGCATCGGAATCACATCGGGATGCATCGGGAAGCTTCGGATTCACATCGGGATGCATCGGGAAGCATCGGAATCACATCGGGATGCATCGGGGAGCTTCGGATTCACATCGGGATGCATCGGGAAGCTTCGGAATCACATCGGGATGCATCGGGAAGCTTCGGATTCACATCGGGATGCATCGGGAAGCATCGGAATCACATCGGGATGCATCGGGGAGCTTCGGATTCACATCGGGATGCATCGGGAAGCTTCGGAATCACATCGGGATGCATCGGGAAGCTTCGGATTCACATCGGGATGCATCGGGAGGCTTCGGATTCACATCGGGATGCATCGGGTCACATTGGGATTGGATAAAAAAAAGGGAGGAGTCAAGAAATGAGCAGTTGTATAAAGGGAGAGTGGGATCACAGTCTCAGCATTCAAAGTTCAGCACATCACTACTGTACAGCTACACTACTACAATAGTACATTATCAATGGATACTGACAACATAGTCCAAAACCAAGAAGAGCTATTTGCGGGCTTAACGGACTCACAAATGGATGGAATTATTGAAGAAGAAGAGTGCAGTCAGAAGAGGAAAGAAGAGGTGGATGCGTTAAAAGAGGCACGGAAGAAGGGGAAAATAATAGGAGTGGGGAGTCTTGCCCGAAAGGATCTTTCTAACATGGCGGACTCTCCGTCCTCCCCGGAGCGGGCCTCGGATAGGGGCGAGACCACAACAGCCAAGAAGAGGAAGAACCCAAAAGGAGATGAAATCTGTGCTAAGAAAAAGAAGAAATCCCAGGTGATTGTAATATCAGATGATGATGATGATGATGGCCACGGAGCTGATACGGCTACGGAAGAAATGGATGGTGGTGAGACGACGACGAAGGGAAAAAAAGCTACCAAGTCCCCTTGCAAGGGAAAGAAAAAGAGCGGGGGACTAAGCCTGGAGAAAGCTCGTGCAGTGGCGGCAACCCTAATGTAAGTAACCCTGTTCGTATATCTATAAATTACCGTACTATCTTTCTCCCGTTTAACCACTTTGTCGGATCTATATACACCACTTTCGTTATTGTAGGAGCATGGGAGCGGAGAAGAGGAGCTCTCTGCAGACGACGGTGAAGTTGTCAGAGCTAGAGCCAGGAACTGTGCTAGAAGTGAGTGGAGGTTCGGTGGTTGAAACGGCATTCGGAAAAGCATTCTTAGCCAGGGCAAGCTATGTGGATGACAAGGGGATGAGACATTGCATCAGCTTTCACACCAACATTCGTCACGCCATGCCCAAGCTAGCGGATGTCAAAGAAGAGGAGCTAAAGGACCTTACTCTTCCACCTAGGATCATGGTGTACTTGGGACAGCAGGAGACCGCTAAAGGACAAAACACATTCAACCGTATCGAGAGCGTGTGCTCCCTGCCAGGAGTAGCCATGAAAAAGCTGGCCGGTGACTTGAGAAAGAAGACCTTGGCCCAGTTGGAAGAATTTTTTCGAGTGCAAACGCTATCTTCATTCCCCGTTGGTTCTGTGCTGGTGGTGACCGCGCTCCGACCCGCATACGTCCCAAGGTGCGGTGATGGTGATAACGCGAGCAACTCCATTGCCGCCTACGAGTGTCGGATTGGAAACGAAGAAAGAAAGGGAGAGGTCTTCCTTCCGGGACGTCTGGCAGTTTCGATGAAAGACCTCCTCCCCTCCGTGATGGTGTACAAGGGACAGAAGACTTCCAAGAGCGGGAGAACATTCTACGATTGTGCCATTCTAGACTCCATCCTCGGCGAGCGTCTCCTCCCCGCCACTGCACAGTTTTGAGGCAAAAACTTTTGTCATTCACACTCATTCGTGTCTACTTATCAATTGATTTCATATTATTACTCTCAAACTCGTATATCGTTAGCCTTACTCATATTCTTCATAGTCGTATATCGGTTTTTATCGATTGATTTTATATTATTACTCTCAAACTCGCGTATCATTACCCTTACTCATATTTTTCATAGTTGTGTATCAAGTTTTTTATCACTTAGTTTTATATTATTACTCTCAAACGTATTGAAAATCAAAACAAACTCGTGTATCATTACCCTTACTCATATTTTTCATAGTCGTGTATCAGGTTTTTTATCACTTAGTTTTATATTATTACTCTCAAACGTATTGAAAATTAAAACAAACTCGCGTATCATTACCCTGACTCATATTTTTCATGGTCGTATATCATCTAGAATACATCACACACCATTACTCTAACCCGTATTTTCCTTCGCTTCACCCTACTCTAGCCGACGGTCCGCCCGCGAGGGTAGCGACGGGTCGTTGGGGCGGGAGAGCGGGGGAGGGGCGGGGGACGGGCGGGGGGACGGCGGCGTGGGGCCACGGCTGGACTCGCGAACGAGAACCGCAGCGAGGCGGAGGGCGAGGCGGAGGGGTTTGGGGTGGGGAGGGGTGGGGAGGGGCGGGGACGGGTGGAGGGAGGACGGGTGGGGTTCGCGGGGCGGGGGGCGCGCGTACGCGCGCGCCCCCTCGCCCGAGCCGTGGGACCGGGCGAGGGGTTTGCTCTTTAGACTGGGTTCTACGGAACAGCCGATGAGGTTTTTGAAACCCCACCCGCGATCGGGGGGTAGGTTCTAGGGCTTTGCACATAGAGTGAGGTTTAGGGGAGAGGAGGGGGCGAGAGGACGGGTGGGGTGGTCGTCCGCCCGGGGAGTTTTTGGATCTAGGGCTAATAAGACGCGGAAATGACCGGGTGTCTGTGCAGATCTGCACTGACTATACTACTTATACATATTATATTTATATATATTATGACAACATACATGTATATAGGTATGTTTATACATTGTACCTTTGTACATATATATTACATGGACACGTGCGTGTGGATGATATAGCCTATTCCATCAAATATTATGGTAACACTGAAATTATTATCTTCCAAGATAAAATGCTATAAAAAGAGACCTCAATTCCAATACCGACCTAGATTACTACCATATGAATAATCTACATTCACGCTGACATCTGCTACTGAATCTTTAGGGTTAAGTGACAATACTATACTGGACATCTGCTGGACTGTCAGTTTGAGGACTGTGCGGCTATTTGAAAATGACGTTTTGAAAGTGGACAGTTCAGCACTGGACAGTTCGAAATGCCTAAGCCCAAACCACCAGACTTTAACTAATTTTTAATATTTTTTTTATTAATTTAATAAGTTAAAATGAATTTTCTGCAAATTTTGTTCTCCTGAATGTAATCTACACAGTTTTGAACTGTCCTGTTTCTAACTGTCCAGCTGTGAAAAGTCCTGTTTCGAACTGTCTTTTTCTGAATGTCCCTTTACCCAGTTTGAGCACCCGTCTGCCTTTTTTCTTGGACTAAAACTACAAAGGATCAAATATTTATAGCGTATTGAAGTTTGTACAAAAATATTGGCGATTGTAGCCACAAGCTACATAGCCTACTTTGTCAACAACCCTGTCAACATCATTGCACTTGAATATTGGGGTTCAAACATTCAATATTTGGTTCAGAAAGGGAAACAAACATACAATTAATTAGTGAAAAACTAGAATCCCAAACAAAACTAGGATCTAAACCTGGTGCTTTACCTGCAAATGGCTAGGGAAGTCCAAATAAAGAAAGCATAACACCTTGCTTGAGACACTTCTAGCTTCCAACGAACGTTATGAAGCTCTCTAGCTCGAAGTGATCGGAGCACAGTCTTGAGTATAAATGGTTGGTGTGAAATCTAGACGTCTCAATGCTCTGACTCATTTATCCAAGAGTTTAGAGTTGCATAAAAAACCTTTGAAATATGAACAGGAAAGGCGTTAATAACATTATTACACAATTATTTCAACGTAATATCATACATCAGCACACATTTTAATACAATAATAAGATAATTACTGTGGCAATGCATGTAGGTCCTATAAATTTATTTACAACAGCGCATAACATGAGAATGACGCTAAACATATTCTTGATAATGAACAATAAGAATGAATATCTATAATATTATCAGTATGATTTATGATGTTAACGTATTATGTCTTGTTTTTTATAACCAAATAAAAACAAGTGCATGCCTGAAAGTTTCACAAGTCCTTTTGTCAACTACTATTAAAATTTTTTCCCACTATTACTGGTTGTTTTGGTAGTTGGTGGTGATAGTAGTTTAATAATTCTAACCTCTCTATTTAGATCATCACTAGCTAGCAATTACATCTACCACTACTACAAATACTATAAAAAATAACAACAATAATAATAATGTGAACAACGCTACTGTCATTTCATTTTCCATTTTTTCTTTTTATAAAATTGATTAATAATAATTATAACAAATAATAGTTATAACAATAATATAATATATTATAATATATAATATTATTATTATGATTATAATATTATATGTCATAATATATAATATAATAATAATTATTATTATTATAATTATCAATTTAAAATTAATAACAGAAAACCTTTAGGGCCGGCCAGAATACTAAGAAAAGTTTTGAGTCTCCCCAGGCTAGTTGTTCTAATCCGAGGCCAAAAAAACTTAAACCAGCTTAACAACATGCTGTGCATACTACCAATAGTACCACAAATTAATTATTATAATCATTATCTATTAGTTGCAATAACAGGAGTGGTGGTAGTAGTTCGTAGTAATGTAATTATTATCATTTAAAAAAAATCAAAAAATATACGTTTGGGACGTCAGGGGATGGCAAACCATAGCATCAGCTAACAAATTTTAAACTGTAAAGTAATAGCTTACGTGTGAAATGACTTGTCACGAGTCCTGGATGAGTTATTACTGCACAAAACTTTGGCATAGCTAATTACATTCACGTGCAAAAGTGCAAACCGGAACTTTGTCTAAAGCAAAAAAGTGGGTCCTTACGGCTTCACTGGCTTTCTATATATTACTGGCTCTATCCTACCTCTATGGCTACATCATTGGATGATTCAATTTGTCAAGGTCACATAAGCATGGCGGAAAAAAGAAAATTCTTGTCTAATTTATTAATTTTTAGTTCGATTGCTTTCTCCACTTGTATTTCTCTGTGCAGTTCAGCCAAATTAAATGAACCTAAGATACTTTTGCCATACTACAGTAATGCCCCTAGTAGCTACCAAATTGAGATTAATGACGCGAGGGGGTGCTTTAAATGGTAAGAACCAAAAGAAAATTAAAAATAAAACAAAAACTAAACTTAAAACTAAGCTTTAATATAAACAAAACTAACTTTACTAATTACTTACACACACTAAACTTGACTTCAAATTTGAAACAAAAACTAATTTGTAAATCCAATTTTTATTATTAATTATGTAAATGAGTTATTAAATTTAAAAATCTATTGGGTTTCTTGTCTTGTCTTGTCTTGTCTTGTCTTGTCTTGTCTTGTCTTGTCTTGTCTTGTCTTGTCTTGTCTTGTCTTGTCTTGTCTTGTCTTGTCTTGTCTTGTCTTGGTTGCTTCACCATTTCGGTGAATATCAATATCAATATGAATATCATATGAGGATTTTATTTTTATATTCTTATTGCATTAATTAGTAATTACTTAATTGTTAAATTATTACTATATTTATATTGTTCATAAGTTTAATAATTATTATTATAATGTAATTTTTTACGATATTTTATAATAATAATATAAATATTTAATAATTATAGTTAAATAGACTCCTTGCAACAAAAAGTATCACAAATAATCAATATAATATTCTATTGTAATTGTTAGTATAGGCCTATATATGTTCTAAATTATTAATTATATTTATACTAATAGTGTTATTAGTTATTTCAGTAAGGTAGGCTATCACTAGTTCAGTTGGAGTTGTAGTATTAATTATTATTATAGTAAAATAGGAGTAAGTAGAGTGCAGTTAGGTGCAATTTTGCACTGTACTTTCTGAAGTAATTAGCGACTTATATCTACAAACTATTGACTATTACTATGCCTATGCAGAGATAATATACCGCAAGAGAAGATTAATGCACTTGATAGTTTACTGTCTTAATCACAATGAATGCATTATTGATACATTTGGTAGGTCATCTTCACGTCCTGAAGTAGTATCAGTAACCACGAATGAAGACCCGGCATGTTCACACTCTGTAACTGTTACTGCTGAACACCGAGATCCTAGTAGAGTGACTACTTTCCTATTGGCTGAGAATGAGGAGACTGGTGAAGTGTTGCGTTGTGATGTCATTGTTGACTCCATCAGTTCTATTGGCATTGAAACAACAACCAGAGAGCTATATCTGGAAGACTCCCCGGAGAAGTTCCAAATGTGGGCTAGGGACAGTGAAGGTAGCATTTCATTTCATGTGAAACTGTTGAACTAGGTCTGTGCTATCATGCTGCTATCATTTTTTCAGTACTTTGATATCTGCACACACAATGTACTTCATGGTAGTTTGCATCGGCACTTTCAGGTAACACATTTAGCACGCTAGACGCTACCCCCTTCCAATGGGAGCTGGTGTCTGACAGTGAATCTGATACGGAGATGCTAGTAAGGGCTGACGATATCCTTCGGTGAGTGATTAATATCCTAGTAGGTATTAGGAATAGCTCATTAGGAAGTAAGAACTGCTTGTGTGTCATAACGTTGAACTGGTAGACTGCAGGCTTGGATTTTGTATCATCCTCCATATTATCTTATTATCATGAGGAATATAGATCAGTTCAAATCTTGATCTTGTCATATTGTGTTTACTAAGATTACAAAAATAATGGGATTTGAAAACGATGATGTAAACTAGATACTTATTGAGCTGTAACTTATTATTAGTTCCAAGTGACTCCAGTGGAGGATTAGGAAGTGTTCATCGTGTAGGCTATCATATTATTATATTATGAATAAAGGTGGATTGGTTAGTTATAGGTGGTGAGTGCCTGCTCTCATGTATATACTCGTGATATTGTACCCGTATAGATCAGGTTTACCAATGTTTGCAGAGCTTGCAGTCACTATGTAAATACCAAGTTGTTGTTTTATAGGATCATTCCATTTGCTGACTCCAGTTATGACACGCCCCCTCACATAGAGGTGATGGAAACCAAGGGACTCCGGGGTGACACCATTCTGGTTGAAGGTGTAAAAACTGGTGCTGCTAATGTGGAAGTTAGACTCCAGGACCCAGCATACAGCGTTAGTATTGTAATATGATAATATGCCTAGTAACACTGTAACAAAGTAGAAAATAGCAAATTGTACAATATGGTACTGACTCGATCATTGCATTTTCATTTATGTTCGTTTGTAGTTGGTACTTGAACTTGAACTATAAAATAATAGCCCAAATTCTGCAGCTGGTCTCTGACATACTCCTTCCTTCATTTAGGATTTAGGGCTACATGTGTTTATATGATGTATGGTTTTTCTTTCCCACAGTCCGTAGCTGGTGACACTGTTAGACTGATAGTGATAGCTAACATAATGTTATCTCCACCTGACTCCTATATTCTACTCTTCACTAGCCTAAGCTACAGAGCTCATGTCCTCAGGCAAGGTGTTAAACATGGTTAGTGTTGTCTCCTTTCTATTATATATTTCTACGTAGTGTGACCATGTACACTGTGTGGACGTTATGATTGTTTAGGATTTGGAAACGTGCTCTTTTTCTATGTAAGCATTCATGTGTCTGTGCTAGCAGTTGCACATGTTGTTAAATGGTTTTGTTAGTTTATGGTTTATTATGACTATAATATTTCATATTTTTCATCCTTTGCAGACATATCTCTGCCCTCCACTCAGTACCTTCTTGAGGTCAAGAACACTGATGTCTGTACATTGGATACTGAGAAATCTCAAGTATATGGGGAGATACTTGGAAGCACTCAAGTAATACTCAGGGATAAGAGTAAGTCAGTCATAATATCTCATTATATAGGCCTACTACATTATGTATAAAAGCATATTGGTTCTCTTCTGTTGAAGGTGTGTATTTAATTGCAACTATTTTTTTATTTTGAAAGTTGATAATTAAATTTGTCATATGTAATTGTGGGAGATGACTATCACAATGGGACACCTTGACTTAGTACCGTCTGTTTTAATTTGTAGATATGCCTGCAAATCTGTTAGAAGCTTTCCACCAGCCAACAGCATCTGTACATGTGGTCTTACCTGGTTTCATAGGTAAGAGGCATGCACACAGAATATAAAGTGTGCTAACCTACAGTTTTGTTATCATTATTCTACCTGCAAGAGGTTTAATGAATGTTCTTTTTGAGAAAATGTGGTTTGTGTACTGCTTTATTAAACTCCATATACATATACATCCATGGGATACCTACATGTATCTATCGGTAGTATTATGAGTTGATTTCACAATAAGATAGGGAGTATGTTGCAAGTAGTGAAACATTCACCTAGTACTGGTGCTGCATGTATATTGGTTTATGTGTTTATACTTGTACGTTGTGTGTGTGATAGGGTTTACTGTACGCCCTGGCGGCAAGTGGGTGCTGGAAGTTGGCAGAATCTATGAGATTACTGTAAATGTACTGGACAAGGAGAAACATAGAATGCACCTTTCTGAGGTAGATAATTGCTTTGCTGTTTTATTTTTCATTCACTTTTTTACCATCTCTAACTGAAAAAGCATTTAGCTTTCTGTCTTTGTAAGAAGTACTTTTGTAGATGCATTTGACTGAAAAATCCCTCCACTCCACTACGCTGCAATTATTATCTTGAAACGGTTGTTGATTCACTACCACTACAACTGGTAGAGTCATAATATCATCTATACATTGATATATTAATAAACTTGAGCCAGTGAATACTAAATCAACTGTAGGTGAAATACTTAATATGTTTGTTATACATGCAGTTGGCAAGTTTTTCATGTTTTATCTTTGTAGTCTGTGAGATTGGCTACAGAGTTTGTGAACAGATACTTTGATGTACTAAAGTCGAGTGTGAATGGGTCATACCACGTGGTGAGGGCGAAGGAAGCTGGCCACACAGACATCAAATCAGCCTTGACCTCTGTCATTAGAAGGGTAATTACCTCCCCCTGATTATATAGTTCATTAGCTCTAGCATTTAACTCTTGAATTTGGTTATGTTAGGTGTCAACTTTGAGTTGATTGTGCATGATTGATATGTAGGCTAGTTCCTAGTGAAAGGAACTCCGTTTAATGTGTATTATGTAATGGCCCTAGTGAAAGGAACTCTGTATCATGTGTATTATGTAATGGTGTATGTATATGATTTTAGGATGGTACAGACTACAAAATATCACCCCAGATAGATGGAGTTCAGCGATTGGATATCTTTGAGCCAATCAGAGTGACTCCTTCAGTGCTAGCCTTCCCTTGGGTATCAGATATTGAAACAGTTTATAGTACACACCTTCAGGTTAGTTGCAGCTAATCTACACTATGTATATAGACATACATATGTATAGTGTGGCAGCTCAGGGTGTTTTTATATCACTTGAGAGCATTTACTGATAGATATATAGTATTACTAAAAAACACAATAGCCTATATGAATAACATTGACCAACCTTGAAACAGTCTCCAAATAGCCATTCATTCAGCGTTGAAGATCTCCTTGTTTTTTTGTAGAGTGATTCTTACATGTTGTGTTCTAACTAAACTCTGAATGATTTCAAATAAAAAAAAGTGGCCTGAGGGGTTGCAATGAAACTAATTTTTACTTATAAGTTATTCAAATGCATATGAGTTATCTTTACGCTGGAGTTTGGTTGAATGTTAACTATGTTTATAAAGTGGTAAAGGGAATCAAAGCTAATGTTCTTTACAATGTCACGGTTATATGGAGTTGTTTACTCCTGCTGTATAGGCAAGTGGAGGCAGTGGAGTGTATGATTGGTCTACTAATGACTCCTCAATAGCAGAACTCGGGATGGAAAATGGATCTCACATACAAATGAGCACTAGGAATAGAGTCGGAGTTAGTCATGTGGTGGCCAAAGACGCCAAGAACCCTGCACACACCGGTGACTCTATGGTAAGTTCACACACCGGTGACTCCATGGTAAGTTCACAGACAGGTGACTCCATGGTAAGTTTACACACAGGCAAACAGGCAGCTAGACTAGATTGTTGGTAGGTTTTCAGTTTCTCTTGGAAGACTGGTGTTGAGGTTTTTGACAAGGTGTAGATGTATGTGTGCACCTATGTGAGCGCAGATTGATTTGATCAATATACTCTTATATATTTTTATTCGTGGAATACTAAATAATGCCGGGAGTTCATACAAAGTCTATCAATAACAAACAACAAACAACAGCAAGAAATGGTATAATATTCATTTCTATTACAATCTGTTCTTGCACAGGTGTATGTTGTGCCTCCAGAAGAGATGATGTTCAACCCAGAACATGTGGAGGTGGAGGTGGGTACAGAGCTGATTCTACCTCTGTCCATCTTCAGCTCTTTCAACTCTGGTGAGTCACGTAGTTGTATAACCAAGTAGTCTGTATAACCAAGTAGTCTGTATAACCTCGTAGTCTGCATAACCTAGTAGTAACACTGGGCATGAAAAAATAGCTAAATTCATGTTTATGTGAATTTTCTAGAAAGGATTACATTCATAGACTGCACTCAACTTCCCCTGGAGATAGCCTCAGAGACCGATGTGTTTGGGTACATTAAGGGCTCTATAGCTACGTCCTCAGTAAAGGACTCTTGTGCAACTCTCAGGTTACTAGCCAATCGAGCAGGACATACTGTAGTTACAGCCAGTTACTTTGATGGGAGCATCAGCCTAAAAGCATCTGTTACTATAGCTGCCTTTGATCCCTTACTGGTGAGTTACAGTTCATACCTTTGCACAATCGTTCATAATTTGTTTAATTCCCAATAAGTATTATTAAATTTATTAATGGACATTATAATCTGATTCCCCTGGAGAGAAAGAACATGTTAATTCTACCTGGTTTGTGTAACCCTAGTTTTTGCTTAACTGTGAATTCGAACTCTGATGTTCTTGCCTAAAAATACAGTCTTGTCTTCTTTTAGTGCTAAAAACCAGTGTTTTTATAACCAAACCTTGTAGAGAGTTGATGATTGATAGCAACTACTCAATTTTCTATAATGTGCTACTTTCTCCTAGCTTTTGTGTAACAGATTGAAATTTTTAGCCATTTGGTACACCTTCACAGAACTATGTGTAGTGGTTTGTACCAGAAAGTCATTGTGAAATTATTCCAACGATTATTTAGGCAACAGATCCAGAAATGAGCTCGGTATTAGCCCTAGGATCATCGCGGATATTGACATTCACTGGTGGACCACAACCATGGGTGCTCGATACTTCAGAATACTTTGAGATTGGTATGTGTGGTTATGCTGTTAGTCTGTTACTTTTATCCTGTATTATTTAATGATCGTGGAGACGTGCTCAACCTCTCTTGATGTCATCTAATGAACTGCATGTCATATTATCAATTCATATTATGTAGTTTATAGTCTATCATCTGTAGGGGAGGTGGATGATGAGTATAGAGTAGTATCACTCACTAAACTCAGAGGTACCTCGGTTATACACAAACTCTCTGCTGCTTGCTCTGAACTCGGTGAACAGGACATCACTCTTACCGTTGGCAACAGGCCAACCAAAACAAACAGATACCCAGCTACTAGGAGTGCTTCTATCAGGTGTGTGTTTATTTTAAATTCAGATACACTCAAGTTTATGGCCCTTTAGCATTATTTTTCGGATTTATTGGTACAATATGTATCTCTTTCTATTTACCGCACTTGTATATATTATAGGGTGTATGTTGGTTGTTATATGGATATATTGTTATAATGTATGAGTATATCTGTTTTTATTTACCGTATTTGTATGCACAAAGAACTGCCTGATTACATCTGAGTGAAGTGCTCATCAAACCAGTAGAGACACATATTCATTAGTCAGGTGATATACATGTACATGTGGATGCGGTGGGGCTACCAGCTTCCCCACTTATCATACCTGCTCACAAGGAGAAAATGAAATCTTAGACATGTTGTATTCTCATTTCAGGGTATTCTGTAAGGAGCCCGCAGGTGTACAGTTGAAGCCTCAGGTCCCACAACCGCTAGGTCTACCTCCCTGTCCTGTGGCTCTTGATTCAGACTTGGCAATACCAGCCCACAACTACCGTGAGCTGGACATCAATGTTGTTGTTACTGACGATCAAGGTAGAATGTTTGATAACATTAGCTCCCTCCACTTTGTCTGGTCTGTATCAGATGACTCTCTTGGTTCTCTGCAGTCTACTGACTCGGTGCTGAGTTCTGCTGGAACTAAGGTCTCCTCTCCTGTTGGCTTCACTTGTGAGTAACGTACATGTACATGTACATGTACATGTACATGTACATGTACATGTACATGTACATGTACATGCACATGTATATGTATATGTATATGTACATGTACATGTACATGTATATGTATATGAAGTATAACCCTTTCAATTATGACTTGACTGTAATGTTGGATATTCTCAATGTTTAGCATTCATATCATTAGATTATCATGATAGCGACTTCCAATGTCATATTGGTTGGTAATATTCTTTCTCCCACTTTTATCACACAATGTCATTTGGTTATCAGAGTGCCTTTCTGCTCTGACTTCAGGTTGGGCAGCATTATTTTTATGGTTATATTTGTCCCTGTTTTTTTTTTGTTCTTATTTTTCATGCGTCACCAATTTTTAATAATGAGGAGGTCGTTGCATATAGCCTACTAGTCCTTACCATTGTTTCAGGGTACCAAACACTTGTCCCTAAGAAGGTAACTGGGATACTAACAGTTACTCTGGATCTCAATTGGAAACTGAACAAACAAGTCACTCTTAGCTTAGTTCCTGATGCTGTCCTGTTGCCGGCGGAGGTGACTGTGTTTAACCACCCACAGAGTTCAGCCACCTTAGATGTCAAAGGAGGTAGGCTTGGTCGGAACTTAAAAAACATTATCTACAGTGTTTTAGAACATCTTCAACTATCACTAGATGTGAATTTATGTACACACTTTTATCCCACTGAGACTGATATAGATGCTAAGGAACACTATGTTATATGGTGTATGTTTGTACAATGCATGTTCGTATGCTAATAATGTACCTGTGTTTGTTATTTTGTTCTGTAGGATCCAGTTACTTCATGGAGGAACATGAGCCTGAGGACTTAGCAACGGTTAAGTTCAGTGAACAGAGTCGTCAGGTTGTCGTAAGTCCTTTAGCTGACGGGAACTTAAAGGTTAAGATCTTAGACTTGTGTCTTACTTCTCAGTTCCATGCTGAGTCAATCATACAGATGTCTGGAGCTCACAGCATACTCCTACAAGTTAGAGATAAGGTGAGTGCTGATTGGTTCACTGGATGTAACCTGTAGTGCTGATTGGTTCACTGGATGTAACCTCTCTTCTTATTAGCTGATTAAACAATTTATATGCTGACAAGTACATGTAGTCGTGTTGTGAGGAGCTTTCAACTGGTTGCAGTGTTTTATGTTACTTATTGGCTGACTTGGTATAAATATATGTGTTATAGGTACAACAAGGTAACTCACTGACGGCAGTAGTGCGTGTGTTGGATCATCAGGGTGACCCACTACCAGCTAAATACTTTCAACTAATGAACCTGGTACCGAGTCTAGACTCTAACTCACAGCGTTACGTCACAGTCAGTGAGATGGTGGGCGATGACGGGTACAGTGCTACCTTCACCGTGAAAGGGGTTGAGCTGGGTACAGCTAACCTAGGGTTCACTGCTCAGGCTCATCGCGGTGCTAACATCACAACCAACGTCCAAGATATACAGGTTAGTGTTATAGCACTTAATACTTTAATTACCGTTGCCGTTATGCAATAGAAGGGTATACTTGTACCTGTACATGTGTATACGTTTATATTAGAAGATGTTGGTGTGAGCTAGTAGTTTGTTGATACATAATATAGCTAGACACATTTTGAGAGTGTTTTTTATTTTATTCCTAATATTTCGAAGCTTATCCACGATTCCTATCAGAGGAGAAATGATGTTTCTTTAACGTTTATATTACTTTTAACTTTTACATGAAAAGTTTCTGGTATCCAATGGGAATACGTGCTTATTGCATTCTGCCTCTTGTTCAATGTGTAAATTCATGTTCGCGTGTTAGGTAAGCTGTGTGCACTGGTTTATATTGAGTGTCTAGAAGAGTGAGGATATTTTCACACACTCAGTGGGCTTTCTAACTAAACCGTCCATTGAGTGTGTACTCCAAACACTTTAACACTAAGATTTGCCGCAAAACTATTTTGATTGTAGAATGTAATGTTTATATTGTGGAAACCATATTCATATAGTCTAATTTATTAGGTGTTCCCTCCTCTCCGATTGAACCCTCGTAACGTCACGATACTGGTAGGTGCTGCTCTAGGGGTGTTGGCTGTTGGTGGACCACAGCCTCAGTCTAGCATCGAGTATCATCTGTTGGAAGGGGCTGAGCAGATAGCCACCATATCTGGCAGTGGGCTTGTGGAGGCTAGGGCTATAGGCTCTGTGAAAGTGAGAGCTCAGGCTGTCGGTGTAGATGACGAAACGGGGGAGAGAATCGTCTACTCTGAGGATACTGGAGAGGTGAGTCATGTTTTACTGTTTATATATAGAGAGGTGAGTCATGTGTTACTGTTTATATATAGAGAGGTGAGTCATGTGTTACTGTTTATATATAGATAGATGGGTCATGTGCTACTGTTTATATATAGATAGGTGGTTCATGTGCTACTGTTTATATATAGATAGGTGGATCATGTGCTACTGTTTATATATAGGTAGGTGAGTCATGTGCTACTGTTTATATATAGATAGGTGGATCATGTGCTACTGTTTATATATAGATAGGTGAGTCATGCGCTACTGTTTATATATTATAGAGAGATAGGTGGGTCATGTGCTACTGTTTATATATAGATAGGTGGGTCATGCGCTACTGTTTATATATTATAGAGAGATAGGTCATATGCTACTGTATATACATGTAACATGATGTGATGTATTGGTCTCTCCAAGCATAAGAGTAAGGCCATGCTGTTGCACATGTGAACAGATTTATTTCTTGTTGTAACATTATGTAGACTATGATAGTGTTATGTGTTTCCTCTCTCTCTTTGCTTCAATTTGCATTTCGTATAAAGTAGTCTTCAATATTTGTTAGGTGCATGTTGTAAAGCTGGTAGGGGTGAGGCTATACGCCCCCTTATCACGACTACAAACCAACACTAAGATGCCAGTCTATGCCATGGGATTGAGTGAACACCAAACTCCTTTTAGCTTTGCTAATGTCTTCCCGCCCCTTTCATTTCATTGGTCAACATCAAATGGGTTCGTAATCTACTTCTATTCTCTTTTATAACTCTCTGCAATAGCATGGATTTGCCCTTTGCTGTTTTTTTATGTAATATATATATATGTAATGTACATAATGTATATGGAAGAGGTGTGTTCTTTATAAAACTGGGTTTACGTTAATTATCAGCAAAAAATGAATTTTACAGATATTATGATTCAAGGTAATACATGGTCCTGGTTTGGGTACGATATAGCACCATCTTTCACGTCTCCCTCTGTGAACTCTTATGTCCTCCTTGCTTTGTGGTTCCCTCAGCTTCTAACTTTGCACTCTTAAGGGAGTTAGTAGTGATGCCCCTACTCTGTTGGTATAGTACATGTTTTAGGATGGGGCCTCTGCTATCTTTCACTGTGTCCAATATTTATGTTTCTGTAACAGAGTCTAACATATTAGCATTGTCAATACATGCATGTCAATCCACGTGAATTCAACATGAACCAAGTTTTGCCAACTTTAGAAAAGGTGAACTACATGACTTGTAATAAATTGTAGTGCAATTGCAGAATGATAAACTATTAGTACATGCACATATTGCTATTTACAGCGAAGTAGCTTCACTACAGTCAGTGTATCATCAAAGTCAAATAGTATTGCCTGTGGAGGGACGATTTTCCCAGCAGCTGCTTGCTAAACGAGAAGGTCACGTAACGGTCAAGTTGAAAGTATCGGTTCAACAGAAACTAGATTTACCCAACCTGCAGCAGATCACTGACAATGAAATCGTTAGTGATGAACAGCACATTCAGGTAATGTTTTAAGATAACTTGTGACTGTGTGTATAGTAGCACTCGTGACTGTGTGTATAGTAGCACTCATGACTGTGTGTATGGGAGCACTCGTGACTGTGTGTATGAGAGCACTTGTGACTGTGTGTGTAGCGCAATGCTATTGTCTTCACCAGCTCAAATTAGCTAGATGCAGCATTCATAATAGCTGCACCGCTGGTGTAATGGTATCATGCGAGATTCCCATTCTCGCGACCCGGGTTCGATTCCCGGGCGGTGCATTTTTTTTTGTTTTTGTGCGGTTGTAGTTGGTGGTTGCACTTTCAAACTTTCCACTTGACACTATCTTGAGAGCGGATCACTGTTGATACATGAGGTGCCATCCATGGCTGCAACGCCAGAATGCCGAATGGCCGATCATGCTGCTTGCTTTCTTTCTTACTGAATAAGTAGCACCATTGCTTGGTTGGAGGTGTTATGTATACTTTTTACTGATGTATAATACAATACTTTAACATTAACTAGAAATTAATGTTTAAGGGAGAATTATTAAAATAAATGTCACTTTTACCCAATTCTAACTATTTTCGGAAACCCAGATTTTTCCTCAAGTGAGATTAGAAAGGACAAAACACGCATTTAATGGTTAAAAGACAAATTTGTTAACTTGAAAGATTAGTTCAGTCAATAACTCATTCAATAACTGAGTGATCCCACATTTTCTTGTAGGTGTTCAATTCACTGAAACTGCTTTCTCCCACAACTGATGCTGGGCAAGTGTTGATGACACCAAATACTGAAGCTAGGTTAATAACCAATAGAGATGGGGCAGCTCATATGACATACCATGTTCAGAGTGGTACTGAACTACTGTCTGTAAAGTCAAATGGTACGTCCTCTTCGTACATCTACATGTATTATTCAGTGCAACATAGTAATATATGAGTTCAGATATTAATTAATGTACTCCTAGTGCTGTTATACAGCCTGTTTTATGGTAATGTCTAGTTTGTTTATGATGGCTACTCTGTTTCAGGTGAAATGGTGAGCGGCAGTCAGTCTGGTTCTGTATCAGTTCTGGTTACATCCGTGGAAGGATTCGGCACCAACCAGACTTTACTCTTGCTTATCAAGGTACCACACCATGTAGATTGGTTTTCTATATTGATATAAGATACACTGGGTTTCCATATTAGTGTGAGATACACGAGTTTCCATATTAATGTGAAATACACTGAGTTTCCATATTGATGTAAGATACACTGGGTTTCCATATTGATGTGAGATGCACTGGGTTTCCATATTAATGTGAGATACGCTGAGTTTCCACATTAATGTGAAATACACCGAGTTTTCATACATGCCGGGATAACAATCATGGTGATTATTGTGATCCAGAATTGTTTCTAGCTTGTGATACGGCCTGAATCGTGTGTTGGAGCTGAACAACAGTAGGATGTGGCAGATTACTTACATCTGTATTTCTAGAACGTTGATGGGAGAGGGTATTCATATCATGCTAACAGGAAAATAGTCTGAAACTTGCAGTCATTTATGGATTAGCTCATAATGATATGCATGTAAATATGTAGAAATGGCTCCTCTTACTGGTGCGTTTATCATTATGTTTTAGCATAGCAATGTTCAAACTCATGTGTATCGGCAATGGTGACGGCTACCAGCTGTACTGCTTATGTTACAGATAAAGCCGGTAAGCTATATCATGTTCAACTGTGAGACGGTGTTTAAGACTGAGAGGCCCCAAGACTTTGTACCAGCTGGTTCCGTACTCAAGTTCAGGGTCAGCAGTCATGATGAAGTTGGACAGAAGTTTGACTTTACCAATACTCAGCTGCGATTCAGACCAAATAGGTACGGTATTCCTAGGGCACATAGTATAACCATGTTACTATAATAGTACATGTATATAACCATGTTACCACTAGGATCACACGGTGTACGCAAACGTAATGAATATGCATGATACTACTAAGTTACTTGCTACACACTGGAGTTAAAAGTGTTTTACGTAATGCATGTACATTCCTGTTGCATCCATAATATAATACAAAGAATAACATAGAGTACTAGTTTAAATATTATTGTTTCAGGTTTGACCTGTTGCAAGTTACAGCTGGAGCTGAGAATGGTACAGTTGTAGTGCATGCTCCACAAGTGTCCCCTTACTCTTGGGGAGGGACGGCTCTGAAGGTACCCACACCCTATGTTCTCATACCTATTTTTACATTAGTTCTGTTCTATTGGCCGTAAAACATTTGAAGTTTTC
Organism: Bugulina stolonifera; assembly: GCA_935421135.1. NCBI lineage: Eukaryota > Metazoa > Bryozoa > Gymnolaemata > Cheilostomatida > Bugulidae > Bugulina > Bugulina stolonifera. The sequence goes on from OW285189.1 coordinate 10,055,272, forward strand.
GCTATCATCATCAGCTCATATGCAACGGACCGTTTTATACATACAACTGTACATGTGTTGTGTCATGATGTGCCTGTAGATAGATTTCTACGCATAGAGATGGGCACATTTGATTAATGAAGTTAGAATCTATGCTAATCAACTCTCTGGTCATCATAATAAATTCTAGTCGACTGCATTAGATGGTGGATCTATACTATAATTTAACTGAGGTTACTGTATGGTAGGTATGGGACGTTAAACAACCTAGGGTTGCCGACTATATCAACATTAATGTACAGAAGGGTATCCACACAGCTCCATCATACACAGTCGGTGACGTTATATGCCTCAAGTCTCCTTTCCTCACATCAGCAGGTAAGTAGCAGGCAATTTCATTTTCTATCCCTTAAATAAACATTCGTACATTGTACATTGCGATGGTACTGTAAGATATAACCAATACTATTCTTGTATGTTGTATACTAATCAATTGAAAAGAATTCATATTACATGTAATTTTTAAAATCATTGAAATTTGCTCCCAAAGTTGAACCTATTTTGTAGAATTACTATTGTATGTCCCAGCTCCATAAAACGCAATATGTATACTTGTATGTGAATGACTGACAGTATTGTATTTGATGAGATTGGGGTCATGTGATCTTTGTTGTGTTTTGACTACATATTGTAATATACATAAAACACAATATATTGCCACAGGTGGTGCTGGTGTGTGGTCTACAGATGACACTAGCAAGCTGGTGGTTGATGGTACAACTGGATATGCCTTGGCTGCTGGCCCAGGCCATGTATCCATTAACTATGAACTGGGCTATCAAGACATATCCTCTCAGGTACATACTTATAAATGTCTAATACTTGTGGAGTTCAGTCTTGTCTATAGCCTACACATTATAAATAGATAACGTAATATGTGCACACGCATGGCTACGGATATGTACAGTGTACATGTATTACAATTATCAACAGGTACACATTAACCCAATCACCCGCCTTCAGCTAGACTCTGGGTCTGTTAATTATGTATCCATGTCAAAGAAGAGGTTTGACCTTCCAGTACAGATAAACAATGGTGATAAAGGTGAGTGAGCTAGTACACTGTTTCCAAGGATGTTATTAAAATATGCAACTAGACATCTTCAAATACAATGACTGTCAAGTGAGTATATTTTAGAAACCACTTTCTTTTAGTTATTACTGGTGGTATTATTATGTAGTATAATAAGTAATAAATTATGCATGACTTCTCACTTTGCCACTATTTCATATTAACCATGCAACTAGTATTTCTAAATCGTATTTAAACTTGGTTCTATCATCTTCCTATAGTGAGAAATGCTGCGTCGGAATTTATGTCAAGTAGTAGGAACTGACTATGTAGGAGCTTTGTTGTATTATTATATAACTGTAGGTTCATGTACTGGCGTTAGCAGACCATCTGCAACCTTTCCCTACAGATGTGAGATGACCGCTGACTTTAAGGGCTCCAACTCTCACATGCTGCCGGATATCTCTAGTATTGTGGATGCAACACCTGCATATGATGAGATAGCAGGTAATATCATGTTTTATCTGCCTCCTTAGTGTGGCCGACTGATTGGGTACAGTGTTAGAACTGATGTCACAATTTACGAAGGCCGTTCCAATGGCACTAGTATTGGAAGCTTGTTTAGCATACATTTTTTATTGTAAATGTATTTATTTAGTAATAGTTTCATCCTACACATATATAACAAATTTAGAGTGGTGCACAGACTTGCGTATACTGAACATGCTTTTGTGTTTGAACTGTTGTTTTGAATGTGTTTGTATTCGAAATATGGGATGAGCAGGATGAAATTGCTAACGTGCCCACCTAACTCAGTGGTTAGTGAATGGTATTCCAGTTTTTAATTATCTACTTACAATGTGCAATGTACTAAGTTTATATTTGTCTTATATGAAGATGATCTAACTCTGTAACTTAATAGGACTACTTGCAATCTAGTACATGTTTATATTACTACAGGGTCCTACTCATGTAGCCTTAGCGCTAAAGCTATCAGCGCCCAACTCAAGTCTATCCTCAGTGGAATGGAGGCTTACATCTCAGTTACAGCTTCTTCTATTAATGATGAGGTCACCTCTTCACCATTTATCCTACCTTTCCTACCTCCTGCTGACATTCGCACCAAAGAGCTTTATCTAACTGCAGCTGAGCCTTCCTCCTATATAGAAGTATCGGCTATCTCATCTACCATCGGTCATATGTCTGTGAAGGTAAGCTTCCACCTACTAAAGTCAGTAATATGTTAAATTGCTGGCTTTGGTTGTAGCAATTTATGCATTTTATAATGGAGTTTTTTCAAAAACAATTATCTGGCTCTGTTTGCACAGAAGAAAACTAGTTTTTAAAAACATCAATATATCACCAAAGGTGAGTTGTTGCCTGTTTAATTACCAAGATGTGGTATGTTATGGTTATTAAATAGTGTGTTATACTGGTGGGATAACTACACTGTATGTATACTGTGGTGGTTTTAGATTGAGGGACGGTTAAGCTCCATGTTACATCACTCGTCAGCGAGTAGATCTGGAGATGTGTACCGTATACCTATACGTCTCTCTACATACAATCCAGAGTCTGTTGATGGAAGTCTCACAGTAATGGATAAACTGACTGATGTCTCACATGAGATACGTGTACATATACTATCTGGTAACGCTACTAGTGGTGAGTATTATTATAGTATTAAACATGAACTATGCAGTACATCTTATGTATGTAGGGGAACTTGTCTGCGAACATTATATATACAAGTACATTATAGTAAGGGATGGAAATCTATTAAGTGTAATGTAAAATGACTGTCATTATACAGTGTACTAACCAAACATGACAAACACTTGTCTTTGAAGTTGCATGCCCTTCCTATTGGCTTGTAATAATGTTGCTGTCTTTGTTGAAGGATTACCTCCACTATTTTGTGGCGACCTATACCACAAGTTCATGTACTTACCTTCCTATATTCCACAATTACATGTACTAACCATCATAATTATATTCTAATGTTGGAGGTGTCATTTTAATAACTCCAGCACACTGTGTAGCCAAAGGGAAAGTTTTTTCATTAGAAAATATATTTTTTTAGTTTCACAGTCCTCGAGGATTGGACGACTACTGTGGGACAATACTGACCTGCTGATATTTGTAGTGGCCTGTGTGATAGTCACCACTGTGTGTCTACTGTTAGGTAAGTGTACTGTGTGATAGTTACCACTGTATGTCTACTGTTAGGTAGGTGTACTGTGTGATATTCACCACTGTGTGTCTACTGTTAGGTAGGTGTACTGTGTGATAGTTACCACTGTATGTCTACTGTTAGGTAGGTGTACTGTGTGATAGCTACCGCTGTATGTTTTCTGCTAGGTAAGTGTATTGGATGAGTGTATGTAATGACTTAAGGTGCCTGTCACACTATTAGTATCAAGTGTTGTACCCATATTACAAATCAATTTGTGAGCGGTAGTTTAAATTTATCTTGTGTTTTAGGGTCATACACTGTGTTTGGTTCCAAGAAGCCCCAGACTGTAGCCTCAGATACTAAAATATTTCAGAACTCTCCAATCAGCTCTATCGGTTCCAGCCCACAGATAGGTTTGCCCAGATTCTCTTTTACGTTTTGACAGGTTTTTAAAGTTGTAATAATAGTATATTTCCGGAGATAGTCCTTTGTAGCTCCATCTTTTGAAGTTTGTACAAAGTTGACAACTTGAGTCAAGAGAGCTCTACATGTGTGTGGATAGCTTTTACATCAACTCAATTCCTGAAATCCACTATGTACTATATTTTAGGTGATTGTGGTGGGTCTCCATGTCTTCGTCAAAGGGCTTCTGGTGGTAAGGTGGCACTGTGGAGCTCAGGCTATGTGCCTCAAGAGGCTAACCAATCGGACATGACATTATTCAAAAAATCTCCTAGTAAATTGATGTCTCCATCTTATTAGCTGACATTAGTGTATTGTTGGAGGGTCCTTATTTTTCTGCTCAGTATATGTCCCCTCTACCGTTGTTTAGATACTTACCTGTAGTTCTATATTAGTTTGTAGATCAACTAGACTCTGCACTCAATTGACATGGCTATCTGGCCAATCTGTGAACAAGCAATTGTAACATAGCTCTCTAACAATGCATTAACCCATAAATATGAACCATGTCATAACCAAGTCCTTCTATGTGATGAATTTGGAGTAAATAAATCTAATAGATTTTGTAAATATTATATTCACTTGTACAGATGCTATAATTATTTTGCACAACATAATAATAAAAAAATGTTAATCTAATAAATTGAACTTGTAAAATGATTTGCAGCTCGAAGTTATTTTCTCACAAATAGTGTCCTTGAGGGAGAGTGTAACTGCCTATTATGAAGAATAGATAGGGACAGTTCGGGTTGGCAAGTACCTGCCGGCACCAACTCATTTATTCGTGTGCAATATTCCAATTAGAATTTAGATGCAAGTGTGACATTTTCTCATCTCCCCAACTAACATGGAGATATTGACTGTAAGCACCTTAGTGCAATACATGCGTTATGTTATTGAAATGATAAAATTCAAACTGGGGATGCCTAGAATTCAGTGTATTGAAATTTTACAAAAAAGTGGGTTTACATGGCTTGCAATCACAACTATTATTTACCAAACATAGAAAATGATGGCCAAAACTGTTATTATAGAACGAACAAAAAAGAACAAGTTATTCAAAGGCAGTGGAACAAATACAACGAAACCTCAGAGTGTGACAAATAAATAACTTGATGTAGATAAAATATCACTATAGAATCTAATAAAAACTGGTTCCTGGATACAGCTATGGGCAAGAAAAAACCATTTGAGTGGCATAGAATTAAAAAAATATTATATAAAATGACTTGTTGAAGGAGCACCGGGTTCTTGGGCAAGAAAAGTGAAGAGTATTTAGTATTTCTGGTTAGTCCTCATCCCAGAACTCTTCAGAAAGTGGCGTAGTATTATAAACAGTGTTGTCTACTTGTTCTCCGTCTCCAGAACTATAATCAGTTGTAGTAGATGGCGATGAATCCTCCATATTTAACACAATATTCACACCATTTTCGGAAATTGTGTAGTCGAGTTTCTTCAATTGTTCACGAAATTCGACAAAGGTGAGACTAGATTTAGTAGTACGACTGCAGGATAACAAGTGAGCAATAGGAATTTCAGTGCGAGACAAATCCGCAATATCGTTCTCTCGTATGTAAATGTGAGACTCGTGTGTGACTGTGTATAGGATCTCATTTTCTAAGATCTGTTGCTGGGTCAGGTAATGCCCTGGATAGACTGTGTAAAACACCTAAAATGAATATCAGAAAATTAAAACAACTGTTTAAACAGCATTGACAGTGTGGGCCACTAGTCACAAAAACTATTGTGTTAAAAGCTACTTTGAAGACTGCCTGCTGGATTCAATGGCTTTGTTCCAGTAACCTCTTGGAGTTGGTTTCAACAAGGATGAATACTGTTATGCTGTGGAAATAATACATGTAGCTACTGCAGCGGGCGACTGCCATCTACATGTACTTATAAACAATATAAAAAAGTTGGCATCAGTAGCTACTGCCTACTAGCGATCAATTTTTATTATGTACATACAACATTTATGAAAACTATTGTAGTCAGGCATCCCATCAACATTGCAGTTTTATTACTACAAGGAGTTTCCTAAATCACCAAATTCCATACTTGTTCATATGAAGAACTTGGTGGCTTGTTCACAAACGTAATACGATCACAGGGGGGTGGCAGTTTGGTGCTTTGTAGATCTCTCCTCAAGAATACAGCCATCTGAGAGCAATAGCCAACTTCAGGATAAGAGGGTGGTGGGGCACCAATTCCATCAAATTGCACAGTATAGCCATACTTCTCACCTAGTTGATAGCTCCTAAGATTGAACAATGCATTGAAATTATAACGGCATAGCTGCTTGGCAACTGCTTTGTAAAGTTAGGGGTAACTCCTAATAGTCGCTAACTAAGACAGGCTGCAATATTAAATCTGGGCAGAGAAGTGCCCAGGAACTCTTACCAAACTTGGAATTCTGTTCTGGTCCACTCAAACTTATGGTCCCAATGTCTCATCCCAGAGAAGTTGGGAAAGACAACATTAAACTCAGAGTTGGGTGTCGTCACAATGACTAGTTTGGGTTTGATGTAGGAGAAGACTGTTGCCTCAAAGCTTCTTAGCACGCTTTCCTCCAAGTGTTCTATACTACAACAAATATACAAATCGTATAAATTCCACTGCGATAGAGTAGCCCAAGACATTAGATTATGAATTGTGACAAACTGTAAAGAAATAGTATAACTCAGTTTCATGCTATCAAATGAAGACAACCTCACACAGGATAAGCTAATCCATTACATTGCTCAACTTTCCTAGGCCTCCAAGCCACCACTACACTGAACTAAACTGCACTTGCTGATTAGTCTAGGCTAGTAACTAGTAGGTCTGCAGCCGTGACTCGGTAAGTATTACTCGATGCCAAATTAATTGACTATTCACTCTCACTAAGAAGAGGAAAATTTCACAAAATTTGATAATGACTTTACAGTGTTCAGTTAATGGACAGTTAGACAAAGCTCCACTATTTCGATATCAACAGTGAATGAGGAATCCAACATATATTAATTGCATGATTACACATAACAACGCAGTTGTTTTACTAGGTATAAACCACAGATATACATGATTGTAGTATAAAGACTTATCTAAGTATTTATATTATATATATGGTATAAACCATTGTGAATAGGAAGATTACAGTTGGGTTGAGAGTAACTCACACTTCAATAGCAGTCACAACATCTGTTCCTAGTGTTTCTGGATCTCTCTCAGCAATGCTGCCTGCAAAGAGTTTGACCTCAAGGTCACGCTGCCGCTTGTTCAGGTAATCCGTTGTGAGAGGCTGTAAGCTCTGCAACACTAAAGGGAAAAAAACGAAACATTATTGAAATGTACAACTCAAGTCTGTACCAACTTCCACTCGTATAATAAGTAAATTCAACCACTACTAAATAACTCTACTAATCTATTTTTGAGATGCAACATAATTTAACATGCATGCACACACACACATGCGACAAATAATTAAATTTAAATAAGTTACAGTGGACAAATAACAGTAAAAAAGGACACTTACCAAAGCCAGAGGTGACTAAACGTCGATCTAAATCAAGTCCAAAAATCTTTTCCAGGAATGGAATCTGAATAGCCCTTTTCACAAACTTGCACTCTGCACAACCAACATCTAGCAACTGAAACAAATAGCCGTAACTTATATCCCCTCAAGTATCAAATTCTGTAGGGAGACCAAACACATAAGCTATGTAAATATACTCTAACAGGTGCTCCCACAAAAAATAAATGTGATATATTTATTAACTCTATTTTCTGGATGGATAACGATATATTGTATCGTGCTCACCTTGTAAAACTCAAATCCCTTCTCATGATACCGCTGGATAACATCAATAACAACATCATATCGTTGAATATATAGAGGAGGAGAAAATTTCACTTCACACTGCGCCTCCACATCATCAGCCATGTCACCCTTTTCGAGATCCTCTACCATCTCTTTGCGCCAATTTTGATCAATGCGGACTTTTATGGATGGTGGTAGTCCACAAGTCTCGCCCAGCGTACCATTACTTCTCATTGCATTGCTACAGATGCAGACAAATATCACCAAGTGAAAATGAATACTCATCATACTTAATGATACAAAGACTTGACGGTCCTTACATACATGTATTTGCAAGAGTATTTCACTATTTAATCCTAGGAAAAGTCTAATAGGAAATCCTATACATCAGAGAGCTACAGGTTTGCTATTAGGTAATAAGTATAATGCTACTTACTATAAAACTCTCATCATGGACATGGTGAAGAGAGAGAAAAATATCATCCCAACAAAACCCCAGTGACCTGCTGTGAGTCTGCAAAATATTAACATCTTCAAAAAACAATAGTAGCAAATGCCATACCATTTGTTAGATTTAGGACACCTATACCAGCAATGAAATCCATTAAAACTGGAATCATTTTTCTAATTTATTCAACGAAACAAAGGAAAATAAGAGATTAACACTATTACTATGGCTATGTGATTTGAAGGTGTAGCCTAAGGCTTAGCTTTAATGACAGTCCGTGATTGTGGTTTACCATCTAGAGTATGGCCTAAAATTTAAATCGTAACTGAATGTTCTATTCAGCCTATTCTAAATTATTGATCACAAGTTAATAACATTGGCCAGAAGCCATAACAATGAGAGTCTGTACTAGCTCCTCAAGAGTGACTAGCTAACAATGTCAATGGTGAATGAGACAGTGCAGCACTAAACAGCAACTGAAATAGCCTTCATTCTTTGTCAAAATTGAAGCAGAAGAAGTTAGTCTGATCAGTTTATTTACTTTTGGGTATTCGCCAACCACAAACATGAATCTAAGTCTATAAAATCTATATGTAGCTATGGTGCTTAGCTGTAGTGACTATGAGTACAGGAAAAACAGCAAGAGTGTGAGTAGAGTGAGAGTGAACACCAACATTAAATTAGTGTTCATGCTCACTCGTTATCCAGTACTCTTGCCCTAAACATATGCAGAGCAGGGTCCAAGTCATCAGACTTCAAGTCAACAAGCCAAGTCATACCTAAGATTTTGGTGGCAAGTCAAGTCAAGGTCAAGTCAGTGCTGCCTCAAGTCAAGCCAGTGTGCAATGCAAGTCAAGTGGGAGACAACTTTTTTTTTTTTTTTTTTTGTTGTTGTATGACATGATAAATAATAAAAAAATATATAAATACTATTCTAAAGCACATATAAAAAATATAAAAAAAAAAAATATTCAACATTATAAATTATATATAAAAGGGAATAAAAGTTATCGAAAAAGAGAGAAAGAGAAAAAAAAACATCCATATTGTGTTCCCACATCTCTTCCGTTTTTCCTGACGGTCTCAGTGGGAAAATAAAAAAAAAAAAAAAAAAAAACTTCAAAACATTTTACATTTTCCAAACATTACATTTTTCTTTTGGTAGGCATTGCAATCTATGTAAAACCATGCTAATGTGTAGCTGGGTATGTATGTTTTGCAATTATGGTAAAGAACTGGTCCATGCATGTGGTAATATTGGCACTGTGGTCAAGGCTGAGTATGTATAGGCTATTAGTAACAGTGCACAGCATTACATCGCATATATAGGCCTACAGCATAAGGTACAGAATGTCCACTAATTCAATAATTCAATATGAATACAATAGGCCTATTATTGTAATTATTTTTGTTTTGTTTAATTGATTATATAATAATAATATTTTGATTTTATTATTAATTTAATTATACTTATAATAAGAAATAAGCGTTAGCAATTAGCATAGCAATAGCGAATACTTAGTATTATTTAAGAATAAGTTTGTTATATTATAAGTATCCCTATTAATATCAAATATAAATTATTAAATATTGTATTAATATTAAATTAATATAAATATTATTATTAATTATATTATATATTATTAATTATATAATATAATATTATTAATTATTATAATATAATTAAAACATTTATTTATTTATATAAAAGTAATAAATTCAGTACAATGGCAGTGCCCTGTCCTCATTACCTACTTATATGACCCTATTTACAGCAGCCCGTAAATAATAAAATTGCATGTATTGCAATTGTCTAGTGATATATTTCTTTTTCTACAAAAATAAATAAATTCAATCCTATTCCTGCACCTGTTCAGCAGATTTGATTCAAATTTTGAGCAGATTGTCTGGCTATCTTGCTTTTTTAGATCAAAGAGCGGTCGTAACCTCAGCTCCACCACATACTAACCATAGAGTTATCTCTTATGATATTAACAGCCATAGAGGTAACAGCAACCAAAGAGATGTAATACTTGGTTTCACAGGCTAATAAGAGAAATCAACACCGGAAGTTTCACTATTATTTTGAGAAGCAATGGCAAATATTAATATAGGGTATTCATTCTTTGGGTATGTAAATGACTAAATGTATTATAGTATTAATTAATATAGACAGCTAAGAAATTTTACACAACGCAGGGCTGAAATTAAACTTTGCAATAAAAAAGTTTTTGAACAGCTAACTCTTATTGAGCATAGGTTCAATAATCTAGAAGCAGAGTTGAGTGAGCTTAAAACTATGGTTCTCAACATCTCTAATAAAGCAGAAAAAATATTTGATGCAAATATCGACACAGCTACCCCTTCTCCTCAAACATTAGTAAATGAGGTTGCAACAGAGTTAAGAGAGAGAGAGAAGCGAGCTTTAAATATCGTTTTCTCTGGGGATGTAACCAGAAGTAAAGTGGATGAGTTTTTAGATGCCACTGGAGGCGAGGCACCATCTAACATAAACGAAATAGAAACTAAAAATAAAAAAAAGTTATTTGTAGTGACACTGAGAACAGAAAAACAGAAATGGAATGTAATAGGCAAGGCGAAAAGGGTTAGCCAGTCAAAACCTGGTCTGAGTAACATCTATGCCAACCCTGACTTGACCAGAACAGAACGTCAAAAGCAATATGAACTTAGACAGGAGGTGAGAAGAAGGCGGGGCCTAGGTGAAAATGTTAAAATCAGCAAAGGAGTAATTGTTGAAAATGAATAGGAAATAGAAAGGTATATGCATTCAGAGGAAACTGACAATGACCAGTCTAAAGTACAATTTGACAAAAATGAAAATAACATTCATATCTTGTACACAAACATAAGATCCCTACGAAACAAAGTTGATGATGTCCAATGGGAATTAATGCTCAATAAAAATCATAAAATTTTTTGTCTCACAGAAACTATGATTGACCAAAATATTAATAATGGTGAATTGCTAATACAAGATTTTTCACTATTCAGAAGAGATAGAAACTGCTTTGGCGGTGGTGTAGCAATATACACACACAACAGTCTGGAAGCACAGCGGATCCCATTAGAAAACGAATTCGAGGCAATCCTACTTGAAATATCATCAGATTGTCATCATTTTTATCTACTGAATGTTTATAGACCACCTAATAATGACAATGCTTTGTCTCTCCCCTCATTATTGAATGAGGTTACCCAAAAGGTTTCTGAAGCTAACACCTTGATCATCTGCGGAGACTTCAACATGCCTTTCATCGATTGGTCTAATTACACTCATAAGGGGAAAAAGAAACTTTACGACCCATTCTTAGAAAGTGTTCTGAACCTAGGTTTGCAACAACACGTTTTTGAGCCCACCCATTTAAAAGGAAATGTGTTGGACTTGGTTTTCAGCACAAAGGCTATTATAAACAACATTACAATTTTTCCACCTGAAATCAGTGATCACTCATTAATTAACTTTTCTCTTTCACAGTCTACATACAATTCAGAAGACAATAATATACCTCCTAAAGTCGTATATCAATATGCCAAGACTGATTTAGCCCATGCAGGTCTTCTTTTTGAGATGTATAACAGATGCATAAGTAATGCAATTTTAGCAGGTGAAGACATTAATTCAGTTTACGACATTTTTACTTCAGGTATTTTTTATCTGCGGGATACATGTGTTCCAAAGAAAACTTATACAAAAAGCTCCGGTCCTGCCTGGCTTCACAAGAATTTGCAGAAACAGCTAGAAAAACAGAGGCGTCTATATATTAATTATAAAAAAACACCCAGTGAATATAACAAAAAAAAGTATGCTCTTATTAGAAAAAAAAACAAGTTACAAATAAAATATGCTAAAAGAACTCATCTTAATAAGACCATATACAAACCTCTGCTCTCCGGCAATTCCAAGTCCTTTTTTAGTTACATCAAACGGTGTAAAAGCAACAACTCTGACATAATACCTGATTTAAAATACAACAATAGGACCTATTCTGATCCTGCAGCCAAAGCAGACTGTCTAAACAACTTTTTTGAATCAGCATTTACCAAAGATGACAATTCACCATGTTCACCGATAAAAGTACCACAGGAATGTGGGGATGATAGAGACAGGTTGGTAGTAGAGCCACAAAATGTTCTGGACTTGCTCACAGCAATTGATCCTAAAAAGACATCAGGGCCCGATAACATTACTGGTAAGATGCTGAAGACTTTTTCTTCTATAATAGCGTACTCACTTACAAACATTTTTAATTTTTCCTTAGCCTCATCAACTATACCCAAGATATGGAAAATGGCACAAATAAAACCAATTTTTAAAAAGGGTGATAAACAATTACCGACAAACTATCGCCCGATTTCCCTGACATGCATCACTTGTAAACTCCTCGAACGTCTTATATCTTCTTTCATGCATGTAACTCTAAAAGAGCATAATTTTTTCAATAAGGGCCAACATGGCTTTCTCTCCGGCAGATCCTGTGAGACTCAACTGGCCTATACTACTGGTCATATTGCATCACTGGTGGATAATGGCTCTGTAGTTGACACTATTATCCTTGATTTTTCTAAGGCATTCGACAAGGTCAACCATCGTAAATTACTCTCCAAGATAAGAAAGATAGGTATCTTTGATAATATAATAGTTTTGTGGCTTGCTAGTTTTTTACAGGATAGGAAGCAGTTTGTTATGATTGATGAGCACAAGTCTCAGACGAACAATGTGGTTTCGGGTGTCCCCCAGGGCTCCGTCCTAGGTCCTCTTCTTTTTCTAATATATGTTAACGATTTGCCAACAACAATTAGATCACATTGTCGCCTTTTTGCTGACGATGTTCTTCTCTATAATACTTCAAACAATACTCATTTGCTTCAAACAGATCTAACCAGTTTAGAAAGATGGTCCCATCAATGGCAAATGGTGTTTAATGTAAATAAGTGTTTTTATTTACAAATAGGAAAGCAAGATAATCAATCAAAATATGTTTTAGAAGGCCAAACATTATCCAAAGTAATTTCACACACTTATCTTGGACTTCAATTACAACACAATCTTAAATGGAACTTGCACATAGAGAACATTGCAGCTAAGGCTACTCAAAGGTTAGCAATGCTAAGACGAGTATTAAGGCATGCTGACACTCCAACACGGCGAATTGCATATTTTTCCTTGGTAAGACCCGTCTTAGAATATGCCTCCTCTGTCTGGGATCCATACCTAAAAAGAGAAATAAAACTCCTAGAAAAAATTCAGAATAGTGCCATTCGTTTTATTTTTAAAATCAGAGGAAGGGTGAGTTTTAGTCACATAAGGGAACAAACACTTTTATCATCCCTCAAGGAACGAAGAAAGAGTGCCAGAATGAATCTTTTTTTCAAGTGCCTCTCGGAAGGCATTGAGCCTCCCTTTGATCATAATTATCAAAGTGGGCATAACACCAGGCAACATCCCAATACTTTTGTGCCATACATTCGCTCAAAATCTTTTTATTATTCATTCTGGCCGAAAACTATCCGTGATGTGAGAGGAGATTAAATTAAAGAGCTGACAACAGTGTTAAGCAGATAGGTGTATAGATTGAAAAAATAAAAAAAATATATATATATATACACATTCATGCATAAATAATAACAAAAAAGCAAAACAAACATTACCTAAGCACAGTATTATCGTGTTCCACACTTTTACCTCATTCGAGGGTCTCAGTGGAAAATTAAGAAAAAAAAAAAAAAAAAAAAAAAATGGTGTTCTATATTTATTTTATATTTATCCATGATATATACGTTCCCCTCAACTCCAACTGTAACACACTGTATTGTTATTTTTCTACGATATAATAATATTTATTATAATTATTATTACATATAAATAATATAAATATAACTAATAATAATAATTAATATTATATTAAGAATGTATAATAATAATATAATTTATTAATTAATTAAAAACTGTACTACATGAGTATTTTTATTAATTTACCTCTGATTTACCTCTGATGAGGTAGGACACTCTTGACCACCGGCGGCGTAAGTAGAGTGCCTCATTAGTGTAACAGTGTGCATTTGGTTTTGGCCAGGTGTCTCAGCATTACCGCTGTTAGATATTATTTTTATTTTTTATTTTTATTTTCTTTGGTCATCAGCCATGATACCTCTCATCTCGCGTATAGTCCTTGGTAAGAAGCTTTGATGGTAACATCTGGAATTTGTTGAGATAGATGTGGGTTCACCACGGGCTGCAGCTCTTGTTGTTACTGTCATGTCAGTGCGATCATTAATAATTTCGTCATAGGCTGATAACAATGCACTGTGGTCACCCTCAGCCTTTATGATACGGGTTAAGAGGTTTAATCTGTGGTTTCTGCGTCTTTCTTGTAGTGTTTGTAAGCCTAGTTCTGCTCGGGCTTCACTGACGCTTTCGCGTCCTTTGAGCCTCGCTATAAATCTGACAGCACGATTCTGTATCATTTCAATGTCGTGTATAGTACTTTTCAGGTGAGGATCCCAGACAGTGTCTGCGTATTCCAATATTGGGCGACAGAGACTGGTATATGCTAAGAGACGCCCACGTTTCGGAGCATCATGGAGCGCATATTTTACTACACCCAGGATTCTACTTGCTTTTTGTGCCCTCTGTCTAATATGCTTTTGAAATTGAAGGTTGGTTTGTACTACGACTCCTAAGTATTTAGTTTCTTCTGTCCATTCAAGAAGTGTGTTTCCTAGTTTATAGGGCGGCAGATCTGTATTTTTGCCAAATGCGATAGCATGGCATTTGGTGTCATTAAATGGCATTTTCCACTGGCAGGACCACTTATGGACAGCATCGATGTTCAGCTGAAAGTTTGCAGCATCAGCGGCCGAGTTGACTTTCTGGTACAATAGGGTGTCATCAGCATATAGACTAATAGAGCAGTTGACGGAGCTTGGCAAGTCGTTAATGTAAATGAGAAATAGTGTTGGTCCGAGAACGGAACCTTGGGGCACTCCTGATGTCACTGGCAGTTCAGTTGAGCACTGGCCTTTGATTACAACCTTTTGTTTCTGTTGGTAATGAAATCTTGAATCCAGCCAATGATCTGCGGGTTCACTTCTGGAATCTGGCGTAGTTTTTGGAGCAGAAGGGAGTGAGGAACTTTGTCAAAGGCTTTCTTGAAGTCAAGTACAATTGCGTGTGTATTTAGTGACTCGTCATGTGCCTTGGCAAGATCATGGTAGGTTGAGCATAGCTGGGTATCGCATGACATTCCTTTGCGGAAGCCATGCTGCCTGTTGTGGAGCACGGTATCAAGCGTTCTGTTGAGATAATGTAGTACTATATGTTCAAGCATCTTACATGGGATGCTTGTGAGCGAAATTGGTCTGTAGTTGTTTGAAAATGCTTTGTTACCTCCCTTGTGTATCGGAGTTACATGGGCGAGCTTCCATTCAGCTGGCAATTTCCCAGTTTTAAGCGAAGCATGGTAGATATGTCGCAGGCATGCGGCAGCTATCTCAACATCAACTAGTAAGTCCGGCTTTCTAATGCCGTCTGGGCCAGGTGACTTTCCATTTGGCAACGCTTTAATGAGTGAAACAAGTCCCTCGGTGGATATTTGGAGGTATTCAGCAGCTTGACTGGTCTTTGGATCTTGCGTGAGTTGATGTTCTTGGCAGAATTGACTATTGAAGTCGCTATTCAGGATCTCAGCACACTTCATCGGGTCATCAGTTAGTTTGTCAGTTTCAGGATCGATAAGGTTCATGACAAAATTTTCCTGACCAGCCTTTTGTCGCAGGTGCCTGAAGAAGGGCTTGGAGTTACCTCTTTCCAGGGGTTTGCATACCTTCTTTACCACATAGTCTCGCTTCTTTTGACGAAGAAGTGCTTTACAGGATCTTCTTTCAGCTTTATATTTGTCTAAAAAGAACTTGTTACCGGTTTTGCGGTATTTGTACAGAGTTTTTCTCTGTTTCACGGTGAGCTTTCTTGCAGTCTTATCGAACCAGACCGGCCATCGATTGTCGACTGGCTCTAGGACTTTTTGAGGTATGTGGTTCTCACAAGCCATCAGGAGGTCATTCTTGAAGAGCGTCCACATGTCATCTGGCTCGCACATGTTTTCGAGCTGATCATGCGTAGACTGCATGCTGTTTCTGAACTCTTCAGCTTTTACTTTTTTGTACAACTTAATGACTTTCGACTCCGACTGCTTTGTAAACTGTCTTTCATAATTTACTTTCACTGTGATGATGTGGTGATCACTGAGTCCAGGTGAGATTACGCCAACATCAGTTATTAGGGTGGTGTCATTGGTACAGATAAGGTCGAGTATATTGCCATGTACGTGCGTGGGTTGTGCGACAAGTTGTTGCATTCGGTTTTCAAGCAAGATGGTTAGGAAATCATTGTGGATATGCTTGTATTTTGCACCTTTTTTCAATTCTTTTGACCTCCACTCTATCTCAGGGAGATTGAAATCTCCAACAAGTGTGATAGAGTGGTCATGGTAGATGCTAGAAATTTGTTCGATGAGACTACTCAGTACAGCCATGTTTTGAAGCGAGATGTTCGGCCTGTAGTAGCAGCACACAATAATTTTGTGTTCCATTTTGACGACTATCATTTCTTCTCCATGAGTGTCAAGTTCAACTTTAGATGGTTTCAAGGCATTTGTGACTGCTATGAGAACACCACCTCCATAAACATTTCTATCCCGCCTAAATACAGTTTTATTGTTTGTTGGGATAATATCACGACTGTTGATAGCGTCATCGATATGTGTTTCAACTAGGCATATTATATCGTAGTCAATTGTGAGTGATTGGATTTCAGTTGTTTTTCCCTTGAGAGATCTTGTGTTGGCTACAAACATATTTAATGGTTATCCTCAATAGCTCATCAGATTAAAAATCTTAAGATTTAAATAAATAATATAATTACAGTAAACTAAAACTTAACTTATATACTATTATAAATTTGAAATTGTTTACAAAATTAATGATATGGTAATGTAATTATTATTTGTTATTTTGTAATCAAATAATAAGATAATTAAACACATTTAGACTTATTATATTTATATTGATGTTGATATTAGTAATAAATTGTAAATTAACTTAATTGAGATTTTATTCTATTAACATAACATCAGATTATAATTATCGTTATGATTATCAATTAAAAATATAATTTTATAATTATGATGATAGTAATTACTGTTGTATTAAAACTCAAAGAATTATCAAGATTTATTATTTAGCCTACGTATAGGCCTACATCTATGTATACACTTGTATAATTAATACTATTACAGATATTAATGCTAAATTTGAATTAATATTAGTATACTTGATAGTAATATAATTAATAATTATTATTAGGCTGTAAATGTTTTATATTAGGCAATAGATTTAATTCATTATGATTATCAATATCATTAAAATTTTTCTTTTTGGGGAATTAATTTGATCTTCACTTTGATAACGAAATGTACACTTTGAAATTTTACTTTGAAATTTTTTTGGCCGAAGACTGAAGGAAGTCAATTTATTTTCTAGCGACTTCTGTTGCATCTTACTGTATCTTTAGTAAGCCTTGAACCAAAGCTGTTGTTTTGAGATTTCAATCAATTACAAGTGATGTACCAAGTCCTACACTGAGAAATACAAAGTTCAAGTAATTTTTCACATTGAAAGCGCAAGTACAAGTAGGCCTACATAACAGAGAGTACAATTTTCACCACAAATTACAAATACCAGCAATCATGTACATTTTAATTGCAAGTAAAAATAAAAGTATGGTGCTACAAAAATATTTTTATATATAATAATATCATATGTGGCTAACTGATTGAAGCGCTCATTTTTACTGTGGAATTATTACAACTTCGATAAATTAAATAAATCTAAATAATATTATGCCCTCTCAGTCTCAATCTTGAATTCTATGTAGCAAGTACAACCACAAGCTAGTAGATCTATTAGCATGTTAGTAATGTGTATTTTTGGAAAAGTAAGTAGGCTCTGCTACTCTCAAAATGTATCGGAATGCATACACAAGTCTACTTGAGCACAGCAGCTCTACCTAATACTAAGCACTAAGATTTCTTGCTTATATCATAGACAGAAGAGGCATGAGCAAAAGAATCTAACGCTCAAGTAAAAATAAAAGACCAAATACTTTATCATCTGATGAGACTATTGGGGAAAGAAGAACTTCACCCTGCACTCATATGATGTACTAATCCAAATTAGATCTCAATCTCAAAGTCAACCAAAGCCAATCTGTGCGAACTTACCCATTACCACCACAGTTTTTGTGTCGAACTGATCAGGACCTAAAAAAAATGATATAGGCACAAAAGAACTCTCAGGGCGATAATTGCTACATTTTACTAATTTTTGGAATAAGAGATTTGAGTGGAAACAAAAGTTTTTTTATTCTACAACTGATTTTGGGATTAAGTGCTATCTGGCTAATATCTTTAAGAAGCGTGTACCTTCTATGAATTGCTTAGTTTGCATAATAACTGCAGCTAAAATGTGAATGATTCATTGTAATACATGAATTATTCTGGTAACTTTTACATATTGCAATAATAGGATGTTGATGTTCGCAGTAACTTGTTTGCTAGGCTTGGTCTTTGTTTGCAAGAAATGGTAACAACTTTCACATTCTAGAGTAGATGCTATCTCATGCAATATGCACTAACCAATATGCATATCTTTTTTATTTAATTTTAGATAAAGGCGGTCTAATCTGGGCAATATGGTTACTGTATGAAGCATTAGTGCGACATGTAAACATTGGACATGGCCATACTGACCGTGGTAGCTGTAGCATGTGTACCAGTATTGGTTGTCCCATTGCTTGTGTTCTTGTGTGCAGATGGGAAGGAAAGGCAAGCGTTTTAACTATTCAATCATTTTCATTAGTCTAAAATTGGGTTTTCATTTATAATTTCACATTAATGTGATACTTTTTTGTTGAATTTTCATATTTAATTGGTTCTGACATGTGGTAGGTCTAATAGCATCTTGTCAATCAATTGTTTTTTTCTTATACACATCTTAATTTTAAGCGCGAAAAAGTTACTCTCTTTAGTGCTCCTAAATTGAAGAAGTATAAGGTTGATCTCTTATGACTTTACGTACCTGTTTGATTGCCTGTACTAACCTACTTCTCTTATGGCTTGGAGAGGTTGGTTCATGGAACATCTGTATAACTGTTCTGTCTTACAGAAAGGTTTTGTAATTACACTGGAGATACATGTACTTACATGTAAATAACTCCCATTTATACTAAAACAGATTCTAACTACTTGTAGCTCTAAACCTAAACTTAAATCTATAAAAAAGAAAGGCTCAAAATCTGCAGGAGATTATGAACAGTCCAAGTCTAATGGATCCTCTTCTCGTAAGGTTAGTGTTACCATGTTACACACTACATTCATGGGTATAACTACTGTCATGGAGTTAGTATTACCGATGCGTCTAATGGCAGTTTGCAACCCTGCGCTAATCCCATATATTGTATGAGTTATGAATGTATTTCTATTTGTAACTCATGTGGGCTCTTACTTTTACCCATATTTACATAGTAAGATTGTAGTGCATTCTATCTAACATACACTGTATATCAGGAGCTGGCGAGCAATCAGACTAAAAAGTTTCTTTGTTTTGTTTGCCTCAAACTATAACAGCTCTAATTGAATGAAATAATTTTATGAAATTTTTTAATATGCATATACATCCGTATAAATAAGACATACATGCACATGGTAATACAATACAGTTCAATACTTACAGTACATACATGGTAATACAATACAGTTCAATACTTACAGTACATACATGATTATTTCTGTTACACAGAACAAGAGTGCAGATCTTGAGAAAGTGACAGTGGTAGCTAATGGTTCTGCTTTAGAAGCTTATGAAGAGGTTGAGGCTGGCACAGACATTGCCCCTTTTGCATCTGCTAACACTTATGAGGAACCCGAGCTATTAGCTTCTAGCCCTAAGCATGTTAACGATGCCTTAACCAATGGTATAGTTGCTGAATATAATACATTGTACTTGGCATGTTGCATTGCATGTATTGATGGATATAGCGATAAGTGTCATACTGTGCTAGCATTATAGGACCATGACTAATACTTGTACCTAACTATACTGACAGGTACCCAGATGTCAGTGGAGAACGAGACGTCTCCGTCCGGTAGTCAGAGGAGCTCCAGAGCTTCCAACGGCCAATCGAGGCTCTCATCTCAGGACAGAGCTTTGCCAGATCTACCCTCCCATGCAGCCAGGTTGGTACATATAGACTGCATGTGTTACATGTACATACACAGACTGAATACATTTTACATGTCTATAGAGTCCATAGGCTAGTATGGCACATTTTATTGACTCTGAGTAAGCAGTCACTACTCCACACAGGGTTGACCTAATATGGTTGTAATCCACACAAATTGCAATGTAGGACTGCATGTGTATTATATTATATTAGGACATGAACAATGTTCTCTATTGTGTACAGTAGTGAATATTAGTGATGTTATGAATAGTGAGTAGACTACTTTGTTGACTCACTACCTCTCCCTGGAGTATGAAATATACAATAGAATTGATTATTAACTACAATAATTATTCCTCTACTTCCTCTTTGCGTTCTACAGTCACTACCACTGCCGGCCCTCTTATATTATAAATGTACTAAATAGTATCAGTGATGTTTACTTGTGATTTGTTGATAATGGAATCAGTATAAGGTTACTTGTAGATTGCATGCAAGCACAGATGTGTTATATAATATCTATACAACATAGAGTGCCTGCTTCTGGTTAAAAAGATAATTTATCCCTTATCACAATGACTGTTTGTATGGCTGTTTACTATTAGGAGTGGTTCAAACATACGGTATACTTATCTAGCAGCAACAGTTCCCTAATGGCTGATAACACAATCAAGGATAATTCTTCCAAATGTCACAAAATTTCTCTCTCATGAGTTGCTGGGAGCTCCACCTGCATTGTATAAATACCTATTATAGCATAAACTAGAATTACATGTCGCATTATTTTCTGTGATTAATCACTTAGTCTGAGTGAGATGATTTCTGTTAATTCACTGGTCAACGCTTACTTTTAATTGAAACTAAAATTCTCATTTCTAGCCAACACTCTAATAGATTATAGAATATGCTGGTGCTACACTCACTAAGTCACTAAATCACTAGCAACATGTACATGTACATGTACATGTATGTACATGTTTTCATATTTGTATTGGAATAATTGCATACTACTGACTGCAGCTAGTGACCAGGAACCAATTAGTATACATGTAGCTCTGGTATTACTGTAACTGGTTGTCATATAGTCACAGTGAACTTCCTTTTACAGAATTCTGAATGAAAGTAAACGGTTGTATGGAAACTGACGCTTTCAATTCATTTAGTTCTTCTCACTGAATTATTTTATTATAATTAGATGAGTGACTTTATGCCATACATTACTAGAAAGTTTTTAAGTTTTCAGGTTGTAAATGAAAATATGTTGAATAAAATTCGGTGAGCCAAATAATGGAATTCCCAAATTTTCTTTACAATTATTCAGAGCTACAGCCTTCTGTTATAATCTTCTATGTATTGTATTGGCAGACATTCATTAACAAGTGAGAGATCTCCATCAACTAAGCGGGCTCTACCTGACCTGCCCCCTACTCAGTCCTCTGATCCAACTGTGGATGATGGGTCTAACGTATATGACCAGTTAGAGCGAGATATAGCTCCACACCAGATCAGGTCCAAGTCTACATCTGTCAAGACAAACGCAAAGCTTGTGATTGAGGTAGCCTACATAGTGAATAGTCTAGTGTTATCTAGTATTGCAAAACTGTCTAAAGTGTATAATATAACTGATGAATAATTCTTTACTGCGGCTGGGAAATTTTCTTGCTGTATTAACTACTGTAAAATAGTCTGTTTTACATTACAGCAGATTTTGATTGCTTGAATGTAATATAGAATACCTGAGGCTTCACATAAGATTTATAAATTAAATTGCATGATAGTGCTAACACTTATGTGATTGTATGACTAGTCAGTCAGTCAGTCAGTTGGCTGATATGATAGGATAGTAGTTTAGGGAAGAGCTCATTGCTGTACCACATTAGTCTCCTTATCTTTGATCAGTTATCAATATTGTGAAATATTCTATGAATAAATATTTACATAATTATTGATAATTTAGTATCGTGGTAATTATTGGTGACTAATATTTTGTGATATTATATTAGTAATAGCAGTAAATAGTTCACTATTACACTCTCTTATCCATAGTGTATTGTCATTTTGTCTATATAATATAATATACTAGAATAGTGTATACTGTACAATCAATTACATACACGTACTTCATCATCTATATTATATTTTAATGTGGATTGGTACATATTGAATTTTCCCTATGCCTATATTTTTTATTATTGCCTGAAATAACGTATAGTTTTATATTCACACCAAGTGTACGCTTATATGTACATATGTAAATACAATGTACAATGTAAGATAAATTCACATGACACCAACATAAGTAGTATAATTATGTACTATTTGTTCAGAATGATATGGACAGTGCATACGAGATTGAACCCGATGAAGTGACCCGAAACTCTATCGTGTTTGGAGCAGGTTTACCATCTGCTGGAACCAATGAAGTGTATTCTCAGGTCAATGAACATACTCCATCCTCTAGTGCTGAACCTTCCTCTCCTGCTGCAACATCTGCAGAGGGTAGTAAACCAAAAGTAAGCATATCTGTGTATGATATACTCGCTGTATTCATTGTATATACCGTACAGTGTATGCAGTGTATGGTGTGAGTGCATGTATATAGAGTATAGTTGATACCTACTTCTATGTTGATTTCTGGTGTTTTGTGTCTGTCATACATTCGTGGTGTCATACATTCGTGGTGTCATACATTCGTGTAAGCTGTGACTCATGTAAATATGTTACGCCAGGAGGTAATGATGAGTCATAGCTGTCAGCGAAACTAGTGTATAATTAAACTTCTGAACTGCTCCACCTGTGTTGTAGTACTAAATTTATATCCAGGTCTGCAAGTTGATGTTTTACATCCTATTTATAATAATATGTGTATATATGTTATGCCTACTCCTTGTATGCATGCAGGATACAAACGCTGTTACCAGCATTATGTATAGTATACTAAAAATAGGAGGAAGTTATTTATTTTCGTAGTATGTTGGTTGAGCACTTTCAGTTCAAGTATTTTTTACATTTGATTATAGCTGTTTTAGAGGGATGTTTATGAATTGTTTGTAGGCCAAAGTTCAATATAGTAAAGTAAAGAAAGATTCTTCATCATCCGAGGGTGGAGTGAAGTCACCAAGTTCTCAGGTATAACATTGTCAATAACTGCAGTGGTATACGTTGTGTTGGTTGTGATGTAAGGTGTTTATTGTTATTATATATCTTGTTATAACAATATTCACCTGAATAACATCACATACAGTACATATTGTATTATTTATAGCTTCTGGATTAC
This sequence comes from Bugulina stolonifera, assembly GCA_935421135.1. Lineage (NCBI taxonomy): Eukaryota > Metazoa > Bryozoa > Gymnolaemata > Cheilostomatida > Bugulidae > Bugulina > Bugulina stolonifera. The sequence continues at coordinate 10,078,783 of OW285189.1, forward strand.
ACATAACAGTGTTTTGACAGCACTGTTCACACAGCAGTGTTGAATTACTCATACATAGATAGCCAATGATCTTTCATCTACATTCAATGATTTGCCATGTAGTGTCCTCGGGCTATCTAGCATTGCTATAATAACTCCGTTGGATATAGGATGGCCTGAGTTGGGTGTCTTTTTATGTGCAGGTACCTGGTGATCCTATATATTCAGCAGCCCCACCCGTACCAGATAAGTTGTTTGAACTTGAGGAGGCTCCTGGGGCTGCAGCAGAAGGCGCTGCTGCTGCTGGTAACAGAGGGGTTGCCATAGTAATTGATGACAACGCTCAGGACAGCGGTAGTGGTTATTACGCAGTTGCTGATGATGGTCCTGCACTAGATATCCACCAGTCTGCACCCGGTACGTCGAATAGTTTAGTGACCTTTTGTATTCACTGATTTTACTCTCATGTTCCTAGCGTGTTGATAGTGATTGAAAGAATGTTCTCATATTAAAAATTAGCCAATAAACATTTCATGGTATAATATCCTACTAGCTTCAAACACCGGCCTATAAGGGACAGCTGCTGCAGTGCCAATCTGAAGTGCTGAATGAGTGGTGCAAGCAAAGTTATGATACTTTCAATATGGTTTGTCACCATTTTATACTTCGACTAGCATTATTTTAAATTATTTTAAATGTAAGAGATGCTTATCATTCTAGTAGTGAATGATTTGCATTATAAAATAAATTTGATATCATTTGTTACCAATTAAATATACATGTGTGGCTGTATTTTTTTAGAAAACAACTTGACCAAGAGTTTTCTGTGTATAAAATTAGGGAGTTGTCCACCCTGTTAGATTGATTCACTGTTAATAAAATATGGTGATTGAGTTACAAGGTTGTTATAAAATTCAATAAGTACAGCATATTAAGGAAATATATTGCGTTTGTGGCTATCGTACTGCTACACTATCTCCTCGGTAAAAGAAATTTGCATCCGATTTATAGATTTTAAATTGCGGTAATTATATTATTGTGTTTTCCAAGCGCATGGTTTATTGCCACCGCTGTGGCTTATACAATTGTGGTATCAAGGTATCTATAATTATTAAAATGATTACTCATGATGTCCAAAAATAATAACAATGTTTGCGGTGGGTGACACCGTCCAATAGTAAATATTTGGTATACAGAGTTACATTAGGCCGGTAGGGTATTAGATGTTTTGTACTTCATTTTATAGTTTTATTCTGATATCTCTGCAGTAGATAGTAGCAATAATTATGGATATAGGTCATAGGGGAAACAATTTCATAATATTACCTCATAGTGGTGGAAACAAAGGAGAGACCAACCAACAAATCTCCATCACCAGTTATACTTATATACATGTACACTTATGCCTATCTAGTATTATCTGTTTTGTAGAGAGTTACGATATTCTTACTGCCAGGGAGTCGATTGCCTCAGTAAGAGCCAGACAGAAGAAACTGGAACAGGAAGACGACTACTATGAGTCTCTGGATGACGTAAGTTATGCAATGAGAGGGGGCAACTCCTGTATGACTAGCTGCTAACTCTTGTACGTCATATATCTTCCAAACAATGATTTAATGTAATGTGTGTTGTGCAGTGTAGATCTATTATACAATGTACAGTAGTAGTTACATGTATGTAGATTAAGATAGTTATCCTTTTTTGTGATATTTTCCAGAAACCTGCAGTTGGTGCTGCAGGCGGATCAAATTTGGCAGCGAGCAGATCATACACTGACAGCACCACTGAGCTATATGCTGAGATAGACAATCATTCTGGTGCAGCCGGGACATCTGGTGCAACAGCGAGAATTCAGACAGGAAGGGAAGAATTGTATGATGAGATAGACCTAGTATCTTCCGCTCAGGCCAGAGGAGCCAGCACCTCCAAACTACCAGTTCCTTCCCATATTAGTGACCCGGGCTATGAGAGAGTGGACTTTGGTGTCATTAAAGGAGAGCAGACTGATTCTGCAGGATATGCCAGCGGATACGCTACCGGCACCTCTGCTGCCGCATATGATGATGAGGATTATGCTGAGTGTGACATGCTACCAGCAGGAGCCAGTGCTAACTCCCTCATCACGCCTAGTAACCCGATCACTAGAACAGGAAGTGATGTGTCAGACTACGCTACTGTTACGTTTAATGGCGCAGAAGGAGCAACTGCTCAGCCTGCTGCACCTCAAGCAGCCGCTGAAAGCAAAGAAAGCTCTGATGGAAATCAGAGCAAACCATTCCAGAAGTACAGGAGAAGGGAGCATTTATATCAGGAAATTGATGAGGTCCGTGAAGAAACCAAGAATAATCCACCAGATAAGAAAAGTTAGAAGTTGTCCGACCACTATTCACGTGAATATTAAATACAAGGGTTGTCCGCTTTTTGCAAACTGACATACGTTTTGAAAATAAATAATGTGAGTAGTTTTATTCCTTGATATTATTTTGGTATTAATGCCCTTATGATAATATTTACTGTTGTAATTAATTTTATTAATATAGATATTTTGATATGTGTAATAATATATTATTATTTTTATATAATTAATATTGTATTCTGTAATAATTTCCAACCACTTATACTGTACTTCTTCCACTAATAATTGAATATCAAACTGTCACAGTACCCCATACTAATTATTACCATTTAGTTATTATGATACATAACACATGTATATCACGGCTCCATTAACTGTGTTCAGCGTTTTACGTTAAGCGGTGATGGCATATCATTGTTCCTTTTCTAGCCTATCTTGTTAATGCTTTTTGTACTGATATGCTTTTCAATATTCTTATTTTTATAATCATTGGACACCAAATAATTCCTATATCATTTGTAATGCATATACAAATCATGAGCATTTCCTCCGACAAGGGTTAGTGTTTATAGTTACCAGTGTTAAATATTGATGCAGTACTCTTAGAAATCTGGCAGTAAATTTGCCTAGTTGGTCTCTCTAATATCACACTTACAAATTTTATTGGCTTATACATGTAGCTTGTATAGTTTGAGTGTATATTGTCACCCTACCTGTCACTATATTTTTTTATTATTGCCATATTTTCTAATTTATTATGATTTTACTGGTACAGTGTTCAGTGGCTCAGTATTTTGTACAGCTAAAATGCTTCCCTTACAATAATTCTCTCTAAAATATATTATGATAAAATAAATTTAATTTAGATAAAATAACCAAATTCTCTGAGCTATTATTCCATCTGGAAGAGTTTATGTTCAATGTTGCTGCCAAAATATATTTTAATTTCTTGATGTTATAGCGATGTGCAAGGAACTAGTGCAGTGTCTTGACCATTTTTGGTGTTTTCAGTTATATTGTGACCTAAACCAGCTTTCAAGTCTGGTTCATGTCTGCATAACATTTGGAATACCATCATGACCCAATATGAATGAGAAGACAACCAACATTTGTTTATAGGTTTTGTATTCTACCTGTATAACATTATGTTCAAATTTTGCTTCCTGTTTAGGTTGGTAGAATATTCTGGTTTTATTCCTTATATATTATGATATACAGATGTAGATGTATTTATAATAACATATGAAATTAGTGCAATGTATGTGCATCAGTAGGAATAGCCTAGTCTAGACTTGGGACCTATCCCAAATAATGATTATTGTTCTATATGAAATCATACTTGATCACTGGTAAAGTCACAGTAAAAGATGACAAGATAAATTTGTGTTCATCTATTACAAACAGCAAATACCAAACTACCAACACTCTAATACTAGAGTATAGTATTTCTGTAAGTCATATTTTGTTAATGTTTGTAAATACAGTGTACACTTAACCAAGGAGTAAGCGACTCATGTGCTCATATTTTTAAACCGAGGAGCACATCGAACACAAAATTCTCATAGACCAGCTTCCTTCTCTCTCTTACTGCTTGATTTAACACACTTCCATAGTTTTATTTTATGCTAATACTTACTAGCAAAGCGTTGATATCCCCAATTTGCATTGCATAACAACATTTTAAGGAGTTTTATACCCCTGATCTAGTCGTAAAGAGAGGACATAATTCCAGGCTTTATTATCAAGATAGAAATGTAAGATCACATAACATAATTATATGCATTCATGAACAACATAGAAAATTTTAATTCAATGTCTCATAGAATTATTTACAAGTACATATAATTCCACTGAAATAGCTTGTGATGAAGCTAAAAGACCCAAAGTGATAAACTGCAAAAACTTGACAATGAAGCTCAGCAGAAACTTTCACTGCGCGCTACCTCTGACTGTGGGTGGGTGGAATTCATTATATTTAATCTATTATGCTGTGTAATACAATTATTTCATCATGAAACCTACTATTCCTAACTACCTTTGATAACTACTAGCAACTATTGTGCTATAATCAACAAGCTCTGCTTTGCTATACCTGTCATCTACTGCATTAGCTACTGCACCATCAGCCTCCTCTTTAAAGTATGGGTGTAAATTTTTACCATAATTTAAAACTATTTTATGCATTGTTTGTTTATACCGCCTATGTTTCTCTGAGATAGAATTTGCATCAATCTTTTCAGCACTCAAAGGTTTTGACATTGGAGAGGCGACCTCATTTTCCTGTCTACTCTCGCTTCCTCCATCGATGATCTTGCTTATTGTTTTGGCAGTGAGAATATGACTTTTTGGCAAACCTTTTTCTGTCGGCGATGCATTTCTGAACGATATGCTATTAAATCTTTTATGATTTGCAGTCTGCATTGTAGAGTTTAAATGATCGTAATGGTTCATATTTGACGTGTTTATAGTTTTCATTCTCATTGGAAACATTTGTGTCTTTTGTCGTTCTATCATCGGCTTGAATTTTGCGTGTTGAACTTCTGTGTTTTTTAGTACTGATAATTTAGGGTGTGAAGTTGGAGGTCTGTGGCCAGTAGATGTTCTATGACCAGCATGTGTTCTAGGGGGCTTTGGTACTGGTACCTTGTAGTTTATAATGGAGGCTGCAGTCATTTCTCCGAGATCTTGGCTCATACTCTCATAGGAAGAGTGGATATATGGGAATAGGTTACTAGAGCCGTCAGCTGTGTGACTGATTCTCCTTCGGCCATATTTACTTAGGAAGAAGGAATTAAGTTGCTTCATCAGTGGAGCAGTAGCAGGAGTTGTCATCCTTTCTTCATCCTAAAACCAATGATAGGATAGGAAGTGATTTACATGTATAGTCGAGACCACAATACATAATATACATGCACATGTGTAACATGTAAGTAGACAACAGTGATGAGCGTTTTATTCTATGTATACCAACTTATATTCTATGCGAATATGCACATATTCCCCCAGGCCACATCTCAACCGCATTATTAAAAAATAACAGTGATCAATATTTTCATTTATATGAACAAAGTTTATATAAAAATTGAAGATTGCAATACATATCAAATTCAATAATATACTCTCTGGTGTCATCCATTGATTTGAACTTGATATTGCATTTTCATGTTATGTTTTGTACACTTAAAGTTTCCCAACAAAAATAATCACATGTGCACAATAAATATTGTAAACGCAAATTATATACATGTACACGTACCTCATATTCATCTTTAACACAATCCTTAGCGTAGTCAATGTGATAACCGTCACCTAGTGTGGGTGCCATCTTTAACGTCTCAAACATTGATTTGCTTTGGCTAGGTGTGTTGTTACTAGTAATTCTACAGGTGGCTTGAGTATTCTCTACAGGGGTTGTCTTCTCTTTTATATCTTGTTCCTCTAGTTTTGTACTACATGAATAACAAACAAATGGTTTAGTGGACGTTCACACTGCCAACTGGGTGTGTACATGCACTAAACATTGTGAAGTGAATGTTGGTTGATATTGAATTTAAATGTATGTAAATTAGAAATGACATTAGCAGCATTTAAAATAGATAATGCATGTAGATAAGAATGAAATCACTCTCAGGTGTAAAGTATAAGATTCTGCCATCCTCCCTAATTCAACTTACACAGGTACTGCTCACCATCTTGGCTTCTTTTTATAAGTAAGCCAAGCTGGTGTAGCGGTTAATATCTATGTTTCTTATAGGTGCCGGAGAGGGGCTCACCTTGGTTCATCCTTGGCACTAGAGGAGGAGATAACTTCATCACATTCTTTACTGTTAGCACTAGCCATTGGCGTTTCCCTAACAATTGGCCTTGCCCTGCTTATAATAATTATAAGTAGCCAGTAGGATGAAAAACATGATAGTTTTACTTCAACATGCAATAACTCCGATCAATATAAACCAATCATCCTCAACATCATTTCTAGGATGCTAATATAAATTTACTAACAAATTATACAAGTAGCTGGAGGCATAAAACTGCTTTGCATTAACTTTGACCAGGATTCAAACAGATGGATACATTTCATTTTATTTGCCGAACCATGCGTTAGATGTATTACTATGCTGAGCAAATGTTCCCAGGATTTCCGCTATGCCTAGCTAAACATTGACTTTATTATATATTTCTATAAGTTATGAAAAATTAATATTGACATTACATCTACATCAATTACTACAATATCAGCAGCATGCATAATGTCGGTAGATTGTAGTATTCTATGTCTATGGTATGAAATAGCTGGCTCTTGCTGAGACTGTGTATATTATTATTATGTTCAAACGGTCAATGTACTTATAGACTATTGATTACATCTTTAGTTAAATATACTTAAAATGTAAGTGTCAATAAATACAATCCAGTTGCCACTTTAATTGGAAAGTAATATTAGTTTACCAGTGACCAGTTTTTAGCTGTTAGCTATCCTGGTATTTAATGTTAATTGATATTTTTAATGTAGCAATAGCAATATTATGTATAATTATTATCATCTCTAGATGAAATATTGGTAGTAGTAGTTAGTGGGCTTCTCCCACAATAATGGTAGAATCTCCTGCATTATCTTATTACTGCTGTATTTTAGCTCTATTTAGTAAAACTATACAAGTAGAAGTCTTAGCAGGTTAGCAGCAGATAACACGATGTGCCTGCGACAAGATACAGGAATACACATCAGTCATCTATCATACATGCAATGATAATATTATCATTGATACATGCCTATATGCAGCAATGTGAGCACGTTATCATTATGTTGTGTAATACAATATGGTTTTTATCCGTAAACATGCTATCATATTACTCATATACTAGAATATGCACATGGATGTTTACGTTTCTATCTATCTCATGGGAGTGTCAGTCATGCCTAATAATTAGTACGAGGGGCTACAACTCCCTGGAGAGTCATCCAATTTACAGACTACCAATAACACCCCACAGCCGACAGCAGAATGACCAGACTATTATATTCTGCAGAAAGTATACTCCAACCACTCAGTATACTCCAACCCACTGAAAACTTTGCTTCTACCAACACGTAACTCCCCCTGACTTATGTCTCTAAGTAGCTGTGTCCGGACACATGAGTATTGTATAATATGCTACCTTTCAAATAATGCATGTATGTGATCACTTGGAAACAGACGATTTGAAACCTCACAACCCTAAACAATAAATCTGTCACTAAACTCACAGTTGTGAACAGACACTACTTATAAATTTTTGTACCTCCGCACTTCATGAAATAAAAAGTCCATGAGGTAGGTGAAAGGTTGTTCTTTTTGAGATTTCTCCCTATATGCATCGTAGACACAAATGTTCAGCCTATAGTAGACCCTGTTAGGTGCAATATTACATATTATCATGTAGCCTTAGGTCTTTATTTGTGGTTGGGGTGACACTACATATATTATATTGAAGAATACAACTATCTGGAACTTTACTGAAGAACCCTAGCTATGTTAAAATCATGTAAATTTGCACCTGCCTCTTAAACCCATGAATTGGATTATTTCTATGACTATGACACTTCAAACTGCAGAACTGTAGATTTCTACAATTAAATGGCTTAAAAAGTTAAAATCAAACTAGGAATGTGGAGTACAATTGAACTTTACCTGCTTAGTTGCATGGGTATGAACCGATAAGGATTCCCCTGTGCTTTAGAATGTTTTCGATGTGTCCTATTGGCTACTGAGAACATCTCTCTGTACTCCTCCATGTACTTATTAGTGTCAGAGTAGTGACTAAACCTGTATTTGTCGTCTAAAGTCTCATATCCGTAACGACTTTTAACCATCGGTTGCTTCTTTCCCTTATTTGCTACGACTTCCTTGCTACACGAATCTTCAGCATCGGCGTCAAAGCTCTCCCAAGCTGAGACAGACGCTAACTTGTTCATAGTTACACATTGACAGTAACATCTCCCTTCACTCGTCATCTCTGTTGAAGATTGCGAAAGATAGTCGTATTCTAATGATTACAAATCATCCACAGCTACTGCCAATATCACCTTTAAAACAATATAAAATATAATTGTTTGATGCGTCTATATGCAGCATGCTCATTATATGAACATCATTGTACTGCATATCAACATCGGCATTATCAACTTTTGCTATTTACGTATTTAGTTCAAACCAGTATTTAGTAAAGGGAATACAAATTATATTCCAGTGAGAAAAGTGGCAGCTGGTATCAAATAAAACAAATACTGCTGTAATCAACACTGCTGTCTACATGTATTATTAGACCATGTGGATCAGGTTCAATTATTAAAGAACAAATTACCTATTTGCTTACAAGGAAATTGCTACTCTTCAAATATTGAATCTAATGTCAACCTCCTAGGAATAGAGTTAATTAACTTATATATATATATATAACATATTACAGAGAGAGAATGCCACAATAAATTCCACTTTCACATCTAGAGAGAAACTTTCTTGGGAACATCGATGAGCTTTCCATGTTCCAAAATAGATGGTCACCAACTGTTGAGTTCGCTTTAATGAAAGTGGAGAAATTTGAGATGGCCCTTGTTGTTCACCAAAACTGAAGCAAGAAAAGTTGTCTTCTCTATATTTTGTTGGTATACCGCCCTTACCTTAAACCCCAACCACAAACAAGGAACTAAGACTATTTAAATTTGTCCACTACTGCAGCTGACAGCAACCACTAGCGTTTGAAACATTGCCATATTGAGACTCCGTAGTAGATAGCAACAATATTTACCAAATGGATTGGTTTCTACATTGAGGCACACTTACCTTGGACATATTTGCTAGATTCCACAAAAATATATTAATTTCCTTTCCTCTGCGTGACAATTCTATTTCAACATCTACTTCTTATAAACCGCTGGGAATTTATGAGACTGAAATGTTTTTCTCAAATTCAACTTATTACCTGATATTGGTAATTGACTACATGTAATCCAAAGGTGTACTACACACAGTATATCACTAGCTTCTTATCACAGCATATACGTAGACTATAATACTAATGCAGTCAGCTCTAAGCCTCAACAGCAGCTATATTAATCATTATTTGTTTTACAATCAAAACTATTTGCTGAATGAAAGTAATCTTTTGTCTTTGATTAAATCAGATAGTAACAGGCTATATTCATAACTGATTCAATGTATAATATTTTACACAGTTATGTTTAGCAATTTTAGAAAAAGAATCATTCAGCTAAGCATGAAATCTCAACCTTGAAAGCAGTGAATGGAAAAATATTTGTTGTTGTAATTAATCAGTCTTACATAATGTCTGACCTTAATTGCTTTAGTAGCAGCTGGTCAGAACTCTGAATTTATAACGAGAAATATTTTTGTAAAGTTGACATTATGGTAGCTAATATCTGTATATTTACTGCTTGTCAGGTTAGTTATTCTAAAAGGCCTGCTGTTTGTAATCATGACAAGCGAGTCCTACCTGTATAATGACCGACCTACCAGTGACTCAACGGGCACCCACACAACCTAAACCTAAAATGTGGAGGGTGGCTACATCCTTAAGGGCGAATGAACTTCCAAGAAAGGCAGTGACCACCATCCCATAGGTTTCAGGAGAAATCTACAAGACTTTTAATTAGAAGGGCAGATAATTCCAGAACAATGAACAGAACAGAACAATGACCACTCCTTGTGGCTCTACTTGACTCCAGTCATCTAGTGAGTCTTACCACTGAATTAGTCAAGTAGCAGCTAAGTTTGTGGTACCTTGAGGGGCAACAGATGTAGATTGTAGCATACTAAACACACATGCACAGCTTCTGTTTGTGTTGTGACCAGTGACCTGGCACAGCGATGGGGACAGTAATGTGTTAACTGGGAGTCCCTAGTTGCAAGCTGGCAAGTTAGATGATGTGGGAACACACAGCTAACTGGAACAAACAGACAGGTGGATTACTGATAAATACATTATTGTTGCGGATAGTGACGTCTTACTTAGAGTTGTCTTTCCAATTACAGAGAGAAAGCAACTCCTTGCCTGTCATAAGAACATAATGCAATATTAGTAATGTAGTGTCACCATTTTGCTCCTGTGTATTGGGATATGTCATTACCACACCACTAACTTGAGTCTTTGGGACACTTTGACCTCTTCAACACTGTTACAAAGTATACCTACTGATGTTATGTTAAAAGAATTACTCTTCTTTCGTAGCAAGATAATAATATACTGAATACTGGTACCCTTAACCCTGGGCCCAGGCTTTCAATGTAAGTCTTACAGCCCATCACAAACATACTGTTTCAATTCTTTTAAATTTTAAAGGGCTTAGAACCTGAACCCACACTCTAATTCTAACCAACTGATGTAAACCAAAGCCTTATTTATTTGTTGGTAGATCTATTTTCTGTCGAGAATACCTATCTACCACCAAGTCCCACAACATATATTAGGTGTATAATTCAGACAATTTGAACTCCACCACCTTCTCTACACTCAAAGAGAAACTTCATGTAGATTCATTGGGCGGTCGGGCCTTGTGGATTTTGGTTGAAGTTGTTCAAAAACAGACAAAGAAGACAACTTCTCCTGCTTCAGTCAGAAGAATCGAATAGAGACACATACGTACATGTAGATTGTAATCAATTAGACAAGCAATATAATATGTTGGCATAAAACAAAACGTAATTATGAAGGTTTTGCCCATTTATGGAATAGAAGTTAGTTGTGCAATGCATTGTGGCGATGCTTTCACTGAGTAACCAAGAAAAAAAAAGAAAAAAAGTCATTGTAGTAGCGGTTTTAAGAAATTTTGAGTGGCCCGGCACCAGACCCCTCCCCCCTCCATCCCATAATGTAGCCCAACTGCTGTAGTGGTGGCTATGGACATGCCTACTGCTGGACTGTAGCTAGAAAATTATCACCATGTGTATGTACACTGTATACAATGCATATGATATTGTAATGGTACGCCAAATTGTATCTTACATCTGACACTCATTATTGTGTGCATATACATGTATATATCTGCTTGTACTTTACTATATGTTATCGTATATAGTTACATGATTATTACTAAGTCTTTTTATGCCTTTTATACCCATGTACAGAGGCCCGACCTCTCAGAATCCATTGATATTCATTTTGTACATGAATTGGACCATTATAAGCAACTTTTGTATAACCCGACCTATTTTGGGTCGGCCGTCGGGCTTCCGGCGGCCATCTTGTTGCGCAACTTCCGGACGACCACACGTCGTCTTTTCCCGACCTTACGTCGGCCGGAAGTCCTTATACTATATAAAGGGCACTGTTTTACTGTTCATTGTCTCAGTCTTCACTTGGCTTTCAATAAAGACACATCTATACTTGATACAGAGACTTTCACTTCCTTTTGTCAGGTCATTCGCTTAGCGAACCGCCTACTAGGTCGGATCACTCTCTTTCAACGTATAGTCTGAAGGTCAGACTTGGGACCAGATGGGTCGTCTTTGGTAGTTATTGGGCTACTGAGACCGCTCGATCTTTCATGTAATGCGAAGTCCTATTACCACTCATAGGCACTTCATTTCTGGGTCGATAGTCGTCCAAGGACGACCGCACCAAATCACAGAAACCATTACAATATGCATGGAAGAGATTACTTTGCCAAGTTGGAAGCGAAAAAATAATATACTTGATGTATGGTTAGCCAATAGGTACTCTTCCAGCCAACACGAGTGTCACTTGTGTACGATTTTATCTTGGGCTAATGGGCTGAACTTGGGGTTATCCCAAAAAATATTTTAATCACTCATTGATTTTCCCCTGGTTGAATGTCTGTGTGAATACTAACTTGTTGTCACCCAACATATACTAAGGCTGCCATGTCCTTGTTATGTACCATTAGTCCATTACATACCATGATAGGTACCTACATACTTGCCAAGTGTCCAGATTTTGCCAGGACACCCCCTGGTTTTTGTGTCTGTCCCTACTAATTTTCCAGCTGTCTTGATTTTTTATGTATGGTGAAAATGTTCCCAAACCTCATAAAACACAAGATACAACCTAAAATAAGTCATTTACATTGAAGAAAATATCTTACAAGCCACTAAATAACACTAAAATTGATAATTTGATGCTTTTCAGTGATAAGTTTCCTTCAAATAATGTACACCCAAACTATGTCCAGGGATTCTGGTGCTGTCCAGGGATTTTGAGTCGAAAAGTCCAGATTTTTTGCTCCTGCTCCTTGGCAAGTATGGGTACCTACACAATACTGTCATATAGACAACCAATGCTGTGTTCAGCTAATGATAATATATGTACAGTAAACAATGCAGTTAGAGGATCATAATATTGGCTCTATGCCAGCTCAGCTTTGAACATTAACACCAGTTTATCTAGATTCTACAATAATTATAAGGAGGCAAATAACTAGTTAGCACTAGTTTGGATCCAGTTGCTCTCCAGTCTGCCATTGAACTCACTGTGAGACTTGATACGTTCATTAATCACAACAGTTGGTATTATCAGGGTTTCAGAAGTTCAGACAAAGGTGGTACATTTTCTAGATTCTAGAGCAATAACAGTAGAGATGATGGATCAGTTAGTTTGCCTTTGGGAAAACCAACTAGTCAAAGACATGCATTGCATGTGCAATAACTGTCTACATGTCTACAACATAGACTAAGGTGTCACTATTCTATTCTCCCCAAGTCGTGGATAGTGGCTCAGTGGGTTAGAGCGCCTGCCATGAGGAGCGAAAGCACTGAAGGTTCAGAGTTCAGATTCCACTGATGTCTACTGACTACTAGGTCTTTGTACCACAAATGTGCTCCGACCTGCCTACAAACTGAAAGCAAAAAACTTGGCGCAGCCGATTGCAGCCTTGTATGTGTACCATCAATTCTTTGGTCAGTGCCTGTCACTGAGTAATACTGTATGGTAATTTTGACTCATTTTAATTAATTAATTAAAAAATATCAACTTCGTTAGTTGCTGCAATATGGCACCCTGGAGCGGCTGCATACATTGTGGTGACGGGATTTTCATCTGTAGCAGCATTTTTGGTACCAAGGAATTAAGGCTATCTAAATTTCTTCGCTACAGCACCTAACAGAACATATATAGGTCTGTACAAGCACAGACAATACCTACAGCTGCTAGTTCTGGTGGCTGACGAGACATGCTCATTTATAGTTATCAAGCAGCATTATCACACTGCATGTTGGTGTTTTAAATTTAAGCTTAGCAAATATTTGGTCATGTAGCTCATAATGAATCACATCTAATATACCAGCTCCATTGAATACAATTACATTTGCTACAGCCACATTTACAATTAGGTGCAGTAGTGGAGAAATTTAGATAGCCTTAGTTCCTTGTTTGTGGTTGGGGTTTGGGGTAAGGGCGGTCAACCAGCAAAATATAGAGAAGACAACTTCTCCTGCTTCAGTTTTGCCGAAGAACAAAGGCTATCTCAAATTTCTCGACTTCTGCACCTAACTCCACATTTAGTCGGTCATCAGGCAATGTGATAATGCTAACAGCTAACCCTGTCGCCTGTCGGCAGCAGCTAAATTAAGTATGTTTTGTACATGCACAATCCTATATACTTTTACAGTGTTCACCTCTAGCCCTACAAAATGAAATAGTACAGTCATTGAGAAAGGCTCTGTTCTTTGTCAAAATTGCTAGCCCTACAGGATTTGAATGATGAACTATGGACAAAGCTGCAAAGAGCATATTTCCACAATTACAATAGAACATTTTTAGACACAGAACAAACAGCCATGAATGAAGCCTGGTTAAAGTTCACTGATCAAAGTGCATCCTAATGTAGCAGAGCTGGCCTAAAGCCAAAATAGCGACAAACAAAACTACTCATGAGTGCAAACAGAAGTGGGTTTAGTGATAATCCTGGTTTCAGCCAGCTAGTTTTGGTTGTCAGCTCAAGGGAAGGCTTGTCATTCAACAACCAATCAACTTCAAGTGAATAATTTTAAAAGGGGTAGTATCTCAGCCATTAATGCTAACTTGCCCAGTAAAATGTACCACTAAATTAATTATTTAACATTATATTGGTGATATTGCATTATCAAGTTTATATAATGTTCTAAAATCGTAAGTCCTGCAATTATAACACTATAGCGCTTAGCAAGCAATCAGCATACACCCCCTCGACTGGTACATTCTTCTGTTTACTGCACCAAAGCTAGGCTATATAAGCTGCCCTTCTAGCCGCAACAACTCATAACTATTTGCTACAGGTAAAGGTATCCTACTTCTGTATACAAATTACCATTCAGCTGTAAGCCAAAGATTCACTATGAACAAAAAGGTAAGTTTAAATAAGTAATCCATACATAATATCATTAGATAATTACTTCAAATTGTGTAAAATAACATATCCAGAATGTCGTTCACCACCATACCAGGAGAAATCTCTTTTTAGCATGGAGTTAGTTTTGTAGTAATTTACATGTACTTTGAATTTTATATTTTCATGTTTTATTTCAGGGCATCATAGAGCGTATGGACGAGGGCGTGGTCATTGGAGATGGTGGCTTTGTGTTTGCTTTAGAGAAGCGAGGCTATGTCAAAGCAGGACCATGGACTCCAGAGGCCAGCGTGGAGCACCCTGATGCTGGTAAACAATAACTAGAACAGTGAGGGTGTATACCCTCGGGCCCCTCAGGGTCTAATGTTATCAGATCTCTGTGATCTGAGGGAGTGAGACATATCAGATGATATATGGGTAATTATATGTTATTATACTTTACAGTGACCAGGCAGCCGATTGATTAACCAGTGGTAAGATATTTTAGGAATTGTCTTCTCTTATAATTGTTACAGGCCAGCAAAGAGCATATCTGTGTATTGTTACCACATTATATACCGTATTTGAGTTTTTTAGTGCAACAGGACAAACTGTGAAATATTATTATTGTACTTTTTCTATGTTGGTTCATAATAAATATTGAATATTGCTTTTATAATCATATTATCAATATGATACTGTCCTCTTCAGTTTCTTTCCCTCATCAAGAAGGGAAAGAACGAGAGAGATGACAACTTTGTCAATTCATGTACATGATTGCATATAAATTACCGCTTGGTGTCTAGACTATAACATTGTGTGACATTGTATTGATGTAATGCTATCATTGTTACTATTAATTATTTTTTCATCGGTCTAATGTTCACTATTTGTGGGTAGAGTTGTTCATCTATTTTATTCTGTTCATAGATGCATAGTTTACATTTTTTTCCTGTAACAATATTATTATTTTGTTATCTTGTCTTGCACAAGCTAAATGATATGTGTTAATTCTATTTCTAGTTAAACAACTGCATCGCGAGTTCCTGCGAGCTGGTGCAGACGTTATGCAAGCATTTACCTTCTATGCAAGTGATGACAAGCTATCAAACAGAGGCAACACTGCTTCCGAGAAACTTACCGTATGTATTGACATTATTTTGATAGTTTTAGCATTCGCACCATTTCAGTTTCAAAACCCATACTAAAACCAATACTGTTTGTTTATATTTATAGTGTGTAGGTATAAATGCTGCATCCTGTAAGATAGCCCGGGAAGTAGCTGAAGAAGGTGATGCTCTGGTTGCGGGAGGCATCAGTCAGACCCCGACCTATCTAAGTAGAGGCAGCAAGCAAGAAGTACAAGCCCAGTTTAAACTGCAACTAGATGAATTTGTGAAAAATAAAGTCGACTTCATTATATGCGAGGTAAGGATTACAATGTATCTATGACTAATTTACGTAGTGGAATAATTAATCTGAAAGTAAAACCAATCTAGCTTTTCAAACTAACTTTTCATAAAAATTATTGGTAAGACAAACTGTTCATGGTTGTTTCCCTGAGTGTGTATGTTGAATTTGACAATATATAACTATTCTTTGGTGCTTTTGTAGTATTTTGAGCACATTGAGGAGATGGAATGGGCCATTGAAGAGTCTTGCAAGACTGGTCTAGTGGTTGGGGCCACAATGTGTATCGGCCCAGAAGGAGATCTACATGGAGTACCAACCAAGGAGTGTGCTGTTCGTATGGCCAAATCTGGTACGCACAATACCAATTCAATATTGGTCATTTGCAAATTGGTCTAATTTTGTTATTACATTTATCATACCACAGTAATATTAAAGAATATTTCAATTTTTCTTTCGTTTAGTGTTCATCCCATTTAATGAAATCTTTTTCAGGAGCAAAAATAGTTGGACTGCACTGCCACTTTGATCCAAAGATAATATTAGATGGTATGGAGCTAGTTAAAGAAGGGTTGAAGAATGCCAATCTCGATGTGCATATGATGTGTCAGCCACTGGGATTCCATACTCCTGATGCAAAAAAACAAGGATTCATCGATCTTCCAGAGTTTCCATTTGGTGAGCTTTAAATATTATATCCTTAAAGAGAGAGAGAGAGCACAACTTCAAATGAATGCTTAGAGGTGATAGCTTCTAAGCATTTGTTTGATATTTTTGCTCCATTTTTTCATTTGATTCTAAGCAATGGATACACATAACATATTGTACATGATTATGAGAGATTATGATACTGGCATCAATTGCATCAGGATTATTTTGATTACTGTGTTGATGTGGTTTTGGTGACCGTGTAGTTATTTTTCAATACTTTAATGGATTGTAGGTCTAGAACCAAGAATACTCACAAGATGGGACATGCATGCATTTGCCCGTAGAGCCTATGATATGGGTATTAGATTCATTGGTGGATGTTGCGGATTTGAACCATACCATGTCCGGGCAGTGGCTGAAGAACTAGCCGAAGAGAGAGGAAAACTCCCAGTTGGTTCTGAAAAGCATGATATGTGGGGAGGTGGTTTGAAGATGCACACTAAACCTTGGGTTAGAGCAAGGTATGGTGTACATTCTCTGTCTGACACATGCAAAGTAGTTTCATATTATTTATTCTATGAACAAAATCTGAACTTTGTAAAAAAATTTTTAGTGTGGATACAATCATGTTCAACTAGAGAGTGTATTGTAGAGCACTGAGCATATTTGTTTGGACATTCTGCTTTGTATTTCTTCTGTTTCACGTATATTACCTCTTACAGAGCTTCACGTCAATATTGGGAGAAGATGAATCCAGCTTCAGGCCGTCCATACTCTGCTGGAATGTCAGCCCCAGATGCATGGGGTGTCACTAAGGTGGGGTTTTCATCCTCAATTTATTGTCTATTCGCACAAAAATATTATGTTGTTTGCTATTGCTAACATGGGCAAGTGGTAATGTACATGTATGCCTTCTTGTAAATGCTGCATATAATGTATATTTCGCAGTAGACATCGTTGGCATAGCAGTGTGCTTTTATTGGATAAGAGCAGTCACTATTTTTTCCCTACATGCCACACAGTTCAAAAATATGTCGTCTCCTTGTTTATCAGATTTTGCATCTACATGACCGTGTGTTATTTATAATCATATTGGTTATGGCTTCAGGGTCATGATATTCTGCTTCAAAAGACGGAGGAAACTGATGATGTAGAAATCAAACGGCTCCAGGGCTACAAGAATGGTTCGCACACAAATGGACATAGTCACTAGACACCAGTCTGCATCGTTCTTCCTTTGTAAATTATTGTTGTATACTTCAACTGGTGCAGTGTAAAAATTGCTTACGCGTGAATTTTTATTTTGTTCGGCAGCTATTCAGTTTATTGTTCATGTATGGAATGTGTTCGGCCATTTTTCTATCTGCTGTGCAGACATTACTACATGTATATGTTATTGCTATTGGTAATATCTTTTTTATTATATTATGTAATTATTATGAATATTATTATGCATTGTAATATTACTTTACAGTCTATGCAATGTGTTTGCTCTTTATAAAAGACGTGCAGTTCCAGCAATGTTAGTGTATATTTTCCTTTGGATACGAGTTGATTCTCTGCATAACACAATTCTGCACCAACTAGTTGATTTTATTTACATTTTATTTACTTCAATGTATACCAAGTATAATAACACATTGTGTAACTATGTAATAAAATTCTAGCTGTATACTTCGTCATTCTACTATTTTTGATGAAATATCAGACTCCCTATAAAATATCACTAAATGAGAGAATTTGGAATCAGAAAACAGAATGTAGTTGCAGCAAGAGAATTCCATCTGCTTTTGTGGTGAATTATCATTTTCATTCTTCGGCACAGCATTATTATAAAATACAACATAATTATACGGTATCGTAATTGGTATTGCTCCCATAACATACTAACACATACTACAATGTATAATATTAAAATAAATGTTCTGGATTTATAAAAAAATGCAAGTTCATTGGCAATGTAGCATAAATGTAGCAGATGCACTAATAATCTAATGCATAGTGCAACTATTTATATGTACATGACTTTGCTGTTGGTTGTGCTGAAGAAGTTGCCTTCTCACTCTGTAAAGAGAGGACAACTACTAATAGAGTAAAAAGGAAAGGACAATAATGTTAGCCCATAGACCAAGCTACTTTCTTATCTTGTATATTACAGAATCATCGGTAACTCTATGTACGGAACGAAGAGAACCTCACCGTTCTTAGATATTCATATTTGAGAACTGATGCACAAAAAGTAGTGAAGAAATGTTATATAGTGTTAGTCTTTTAGGAAGAGCAGGGAAAGCAACATTGAAAAAACTTCCGACAGCCAAAATTGCACACAGAAGCATCAGATTGATCAATACGGGTAAAAAGATGGCAAATACTTCATCCGTAAACATTACTGCCAAGGTTGGTCTGGATTCAAATTATGATAATGATGACATTTTTACTTGTCAAACTGAAACTCTACTTGATACCAACCATACCATACTTACTTAGCATAAAGTGTGTATGGCTAGGGAAGTATTATAAATAATGATTTGTGGAATGATTCTCCACTTAATAAAACCATGAGCAGTATCATAAGAATGATCATCATTATCATAATGATGATTATTCTTATGATACTGCTCATGGTTTTATTAAGTGGAGAATCATTCCACAAATCATTATTTATAAAGTAGTGAAGAAATGTTATATAGTGTTAGTCTTTTAGGAAGAGCAGGGAAAGCAACATTGAAAAAACTTATGATTATGGTTATCAATCTTTGTTATATTGATAAAATGATAATGGTAGTAATAATCATAAAGCAAATAATTATAATATAATTCTAATTATGTTTTATGATAATAATAGTTATTTTATAAATTAATAATAATATAAATATAATAATTATAATATATAATTTTATAAATAGTCATCATTAATAATGGTGAAAATAAATACATGAATAATAAATTACCGCGTCATATATTAAATAAACGAAATTAGGCTACTACGTGGTCAACTAAATGAATTATAAACTAATTTATTACATAATTTAAATAATATTTTATCAATATAATAATAAAAGTAATTAATTTTTAAATTTTTATTATAATAATTTTAATATTAATACCTTTTACAACAATAGCAATAGGTATAGTAATAAAACAAAATGTTTCTATCAATAATAATTCTTGTTTTTTGTAAAATTAAAATCAACAGAATGTTGTTGCTGTTTTATATTGTTGTGTATTTTTCCCAATTAGGTGCAGTAGTGGAGAAATTTAGATAGTCTTAGATCCTTGTTTGTGGTTGGGGTTTGGGGTTAGGGCGGTCAACCAGCAAAATATAGAGAAGACAACTTCTCCTGCTTCAGTTTTGGCGAAGAACAAAGGCTATCTCAAATTTCTCCACTTCTGCACCTAACTCATTTTTCCCTGGGATCAATGTGGTCAGGAACCGCCAAACTCCGGCACTCCACCGAGCATGTGTTTGAAGCTGCTACTATTACGGCCACCTCACTAACTCCAAAGAAGGAAGCCTAGGCGTCTGCATGTATAGCAATAATTAGACCACGCACATGGGTGGACAATTCCAACTCATTCTCTTTACCACAGTGACCTGTGGGTCTACCAGGATCTCACTGCTATCACTAATGTTGTGGATGTTTCCCTGGGAGCAATGTGGTTTTGGACTGTCAACCTCCAGCGTTCCGCCTGACATGTGACTGAAACCGCTATCATGATCATGGTCACCTCGCAAACCCCTAAAAAGTAAGCTTTGACGACTGCATTTTAGCTGCGCACAGACACACAGTTGGATAGTTTCACCACAATATTTATTTATGAATATTGCTAACTAATATTAATTATTTCATGAGATAAATATAATGTTAATTAAATTTATTTTTATTTGTTGAGCTTAATTTGTAAGCCTACTAGATTCATTGCCATAGACTTCTAAAGCTGGATTTGCACTACACTAACTCTGGCGTAGGTTGGACGTTGGTGTGGTGTAAACACAAAATCGGTGTTGGCATTGGAGTTGCCTATTGTAGGGGACGAGTTGAAAAAACCAAGCAGTGCCCATTCCTCTGACAAGCAGTGTCCAATCAGAAATTAATATTGTATTTATTGCTAGCACCTAGTTTGCAAATCTAAGATTAGCTAATGATTGTGGATGATAAACCCAAAGCTTTATTATGGCAAGAACTTAGTGTAACCTTTACTATCAGAAATTATACCTCAAATTACTATTGTATTCATTACTAGCTTCTATTTTACGTATCTAGGGCTGATTATAACTGAGGAAGCTCTAGGGCTTAGGACAAATATTTACTGTAATCGAAATACAGTCCATGTTTTTATTACTGAGATTGTCAATTATATGGGAATATTACATTATAAACAACTAGGGGGTATAGTTTAGACACAAGGTTGGAGGTTGGAGTTGGGCTGAAAGTTGGAGTTGGAGGTTGGAGTTGGTGTCTGAGTTGGTGTAGTGTGAATGCACCTCAAGTAAGCATCGTAGCCTATTTTCGTGTAGCTGGAAGATAATGTTTACACTTTATGTATCATATTTACAACATCATAACTTGGGCATGTGTATGAGTTCTCTTCGGTGTGCATACAATCCATTAATGGATATTCTGTATTAGCTGACAGTATTTCACCGTGTAGTGATTGTAATAATACTAACTCCAATTTTTCAAAATCGTAGCTGTTTTAACTTTACGAATCAACTGGAATTATTCTTTGCTGTTGAAGGTACAGTTACACATTCACTTTGATGGATCACCAAGACTTTCATCTGTGCTTCCTCTGGCCAGGTAACAAGCTACCATGTCATGTTGGGTCTACTATGCTGGTATTAGTTATGCAGTAAATTAATGTACGAGTATATGGCAATTGGTAACGTTCATACAATTATATTATATTATGGTGATTGGGAATGTACATGCACTTTTAACTGATAGCGCAATGTTGTGTGATTGTTGTTTCACAAATCACTCTTCATTTTCTCAGAAAGAGGGGGATAACTCTACCTGTATCTACAGAAGAAGAGTTGAGAAAAGCTGTCATCATGACTAAACCAGAAACTCTTACCACCTTTCTTGAAAGGTTTAAATACTTTGCTCCAGCATATGCGTAAGTAATCAACAATGTGTCGATATTGTAACCACTATCAGTGTTTGATTAATGCTATGTGGCATCTTTCCAAGCACTTGTTAAAGTATATATTATTGGTTCTTTCTTATTTGTCAGTGTTTCGCGTCCACAAGGGTTGAGCTGGTGGTTTGCTGCTCTCATCTACTGCTTTTATTACTTATAGAGGCTCTTTGGATGCTATCAGACAATTGGCTAGAGAATTCGCAGAGGACATGGCAGCAGACAATGTCATCTATTCTGAACCCAGATTCTGTCCACACCTGTTGGTCAGTCTTTATCTATTATGAATATAATGTTATATATTTATACATTGTACTTAGTGTTGTGTTCAGATTTGTATATTTACAATGTATAGCAGCAGTCTATTATGTAACAGATTATTTGCTGTGCATTATGAGTTAGCAGTTAGCAGTCACTGGGAGAGATTATTAATACTAATATTATCAAATAACATTATATCTCTTTCCCACTGTAATAAATATATGCAATTGGAATAATCAGTGTTGGGAACTATAATAATAGAATGCTAGGAGTGTTTATCTTATATAATACCCACATATACAGTGGCTCCATGGTCAACAACAAATCATGACTATGCATTATGTTGTATGTTGATTAGATAGTTAGATATGTGATGAATAGATACCATGTAGATATTTATATAATAATTAGTTAGTTGTACAATGTACTTTATCTGATGTGAATATGGTGTTGCATCATAATCTATCTAATACCTGTGATACTTTAGTACTTATGCACTCAAGTGGTAGGAGTATTACATTTATCAGTTCTGGGAAATTCACTGATTGTAAATATATTATAATGATAGTATACCTGGTAACTTAGAATTTACACTGTATACTATTGTTTATAGCCAGAGTCTTGTTACAAAGCAACATGTGATGCAGTACTAGCTGACTATAATATATATATTATTATGTAATTTATCTTGCTACCCAACTTACATTTTTATCATTGACCTACATTGCTATTAGTATGTAACAGTAAATATACTAGTTACTTGTACCCATTCTTGGCTACTCCTATGCTACTACCTTTATTCTACATTCTAATATATTATTAAACTGTATTTTATATTCTGTCAATTGACTAATGGTACTGAACAATGAACAAGGAATGTAGTTGTGATCATTGTAAAGATGTTTGTATAACATTGAAACTGCACAGCATTCAGTTTCCTGTTGGCTACATGTTTGAGATGTTTGTTTTTCTTTTATCGCTCTAATAAGGAATTCTACTAATGTATGTTTTTGTACACCTGCAGCTACATGTGTTATGTTGTACACATTATAGTAATGATAACATGACATACTATAGCATACTATGTATAACATTTATATGTAGATTGGGGACTCCAAACTTACAGCTGATGAGATTGTCGAGGCAGTGCTTGAAGAGTTTGGTAAATCGGAGAAGAAGCTGAATATCAAACTCCGTACTATACTCTGTTGTATTAGATCCATGCCAGGTATGGGATATACCTCCCTTCCTTGCACTATCTAAACAAGAGACAGCAGAAACATAATTATAAATTTATTTTAGACATTACACAAAATATGTCTCTAATATTATAGAACTTGCTAATATTTTTATGGGTGATGCAAAATGTTAATTTGTGAAATTTACGTGCTAAAATCCATGAACGCACTCCAGCACCATGTCATCACTGTACATGTAGGTAAAACAGTCAAGTTTAGTGGTAAAGGTAGCACAATGTTGGTTTGATGCAAAGTGTACATACATGTATGTCCAGCGATTATATACTGATACATAATTATTATATTTCACAATTATGAATGTCTGTGTTTTTATAGAGTTTTCATTGGACATAGAAAGGTTGTGTGAAAAGTTTAAAGGTAAAGGGGTGGTTGCCATTGACATTGCTGGTGATGAAAATGATCCTAAAGTGGACGACAGACACTTTGAAGCGTTCACCGTGAGTATCTCAATTTACTAATTCACTGGAACATTTTCACGTTATATGGTTATTATACACATGTATGACATAGTATATGGCTGTTATACACGAGTATGTCATATTATATGGTTGTTATACACGAGTGTGTCATATTATGTGGTTGTTATACACATGTATGTCATATTATATGGTTGTTATACACGAGTATGTCATATTATATGGTTGTTATACACAAGTATGTCATATTGTATGGTTGTTATACACGAGTATGTCATATTATAATATGGTTGTTATACACGAGTATGTCATATTATATGGTTGTTATACACATGTATATCATGTTATGTGTTTTAGAAAGCGAAGGCGGCTGGTGTCTGTAGAACTGTCCACGCTGGGGAAGCCACTCTGGATGCTGTCGAAGTGGTTCGTACATTACAAGAAGTCTATTTGCATTGTATTAGCATATCAATTATTCCAGAAGTATTTAACAATAAGCTACTGCTTTTAGTCAGAATAAATGAAAGAAATTTCTCATGCAATACTAATAGCTGGGCAGAGGTGCAATAGTAACTGCATGTCATTCATCACTCTGTAGCTAGAGGTAGAGCAAGCTTAGAGGCAGTATAAAGGAGCACCAGCTAGCTGTCAGTGTTATGTCAGACTTGCATCCTCTCACCTAACACATGTACATGTTGCAGGCTGTTGATAAGATGTATGCTAACAGGATTGGACACGGGTACCATACAGTAGAAGATGAAGCTCTTTATGAAAGGCTCTTAGCCATGAGGATGCACTTTGAGTGTTGTCCTCACTCCAGTATTCTTACAGGGGCTGTCTCTCCTGATTGGACAAAACATCCTATTAAAAAGTATGGAACAGTTAGTTGAGCTCTTCATTAATAAATGAATACTTTCTAATGTAGCCTGTCGCTGGTTCGTATTGGCAGCAGTGTCTTCATTGTTTAATATAATATACGAATAATAATATAGATCTGTGTAGCCTCTGTTCCCACTCCTCTCGAGGATTAGGTTGGCAGTAAGCTTGGATTATAGTGTAGGTTGACTTGTAGGTCTATTATATTGGTGCTCACATTATTGCTTATAGGTTTGCAGATGACAACTTTAGCTTTTCGCTGAGCACTGATGATCCTACCATTACCAACACTACACTGAGCCAGGAGTTCTTGGATACTGAAACTAAGATTGGCGTCAGTAAAGTACGACTCATACAAACGGTGAGTACAAACCCCTCAAAATCACTCAGTCTAATTCTTCTAAGTTCTCAGTCTGTCTTTTTTATACATAATCTATAAGTATTCATAGCAGACTCGAGCTCCATGATTGTATATACCGTGTGTATGTTAATACTGGCATTTGCATGTACAATCATACTGTTCATACAGCAATATTGTTAACCTTATGTCTAGTGGTTACAATTTTCGTTCTATTAATAATAGATGCAATGTAGATCTGCTATATGTTTTTGAATGTGTAAAACAATAGTAGCTGTCTATTAGTGATGCAAGTGCACTGTATGTATTCATCATACAATGTATATGCAGTTATTAGTACAGTACAGTGCATGTACCCATCAAATCTAGTATCAAATAATCAATCCTGAATAGATCAAGCCAAACCAACCAATATTCTCCATCACCATTATTTTTCGTCTGCCAACTGGAGTGAATAACATTTAATGATCAGAATTTTATGGCAAAACCCTTGTTACAATTATGATTATTTTATAGATATTTGATGGTGCTAAGAATGCTTTCCTACCAGATGATGAGAAGGCTGAGCTCCTTGCCAAGTTACACAGTGTTTATGATCCTGTAGTTCCTGAGGCCAAAGACTTTTAACTCTAGTGTTTGAACTGTTTAGTGACAGTTTTGGTATTTTGTGTACTGTTTACCAATGTTGCTACATAGTATAAATTTCTTTCCTGTTTTCTACTTGTCCATTTACAAACTGTCTTACGAGATAGAGATAACAGTATTATTTTTATTATAATAACTACTATGGTCTGTTCGTGACAAAATAGTAGGTGGTAGTTTTGCGTTGCATATCATGCACAGATTAAATATATAATAGCAGGCCTAGTTGCCTTTCAGTTTTGACAATTGAAGCTACAAAACAACAGCCACACTTAAAATATGTTTGGGTGTCACAAGGCTTCTTTCTGTCAGAGTGATGAAAATGTCTTTCAATGGAAAATTATAGGGTAATTATTTACAATTTAGTAGTATTCCATGTTATTACTTTTACTAGTTCTTTCACTGCAATATTGTTTTGGTTAATTTTACTGTAGACTGCACTTAGTCATTTAATCAGGTTAACTTTATTTTACCTTTATCAAGATGTATAACTTTTACCTTTCTATTAATGCGTGAGGATGAAATTCTAGATCTTATATTTTGACTGAATATAATGTACATGATTATTATAGGCAGAATGGCTTGATAAAAAAATAAATTAAAATAGATATTATTTAGATGTTGAAAGAGCACCTATATACACATATATACTGTACATTTAAAGCCGGTTCAGAGGTATGATAAATGATATACTGTCTCCAATATCTCCCCATGATGCCCTGTTCAGTTGGTAGATAGAGATCCATACTATAAGAACTATTAACCAAATAACACTCCCAGCCAATGATTGTAAAACATCTACAAAGATAAAATAAAAATATCAAAATTGTGAGCTGTCACTGGTAGAATTAGATGTTTTGAGTAATAAAAATTCCATTCATTTATTAATGAAAAATTGAATTAAGTGTGTGAGAGCTATGGTCTTTTTATTGCTGAGCCAGATTGCTATGTTGGTGAAAATAGTAGCCATGTGATGGCAGCTACAAATTGTTCTAGAAAGTTTAGTTTCATAAAACTAGTTTTTCATAGTTATTTCTAACAATGCATTTGGACTTACAAGATCTCATCTTTTTCTGCTCTGCGAACTCCTCCGATTTAAAAGCATATTTAAAGAACCAGATGGCATTAACTGCCCACAGGAATGGTAGCAAAGCAAATCCAGCTACAACATCAGAGAGAAAATGGATGATAGTACATTCATTTTAAAATAAAATTCATATTAGGAAACGTTACAATCATAATAGTTGCTGGATGCAACTTTTTGTCAACACGAAGTACAACACAAACAATACCACACAAATAGAAAAGCGATCATCTAATATGCAGAATAGAAGCCTAGTATTCTTAGTCAAAAGATATTTCATACAAAGTTGTCTTCTTTTAATGCTCTTTTAGATAAATAAAGAGGAGAGCATAACTCCAAGGTGCAGGGCACTACAGTTGGATACATTGTCAGTGTAAACCAAAGCTACAGCCTTGTAAATAATAAATAGCTTAAAATTTTGACCTTAGTTTCATTTTTCAGCCGGCTATTATAGAATTCACAGCAAGAAGAAAAAAAAGAATGTGCAGGATTAACTTTTTTCCCGACTTTCCCATATGCAATGTCACTTACAAAATGTAGTTTGATTGTTTGTAGTTTTCATTGCTACAATAGTTGAGGTTCTATTCTATTATAATAATTTATGACATTAATTTCAGATATGGGGCATGAGAAATGACAACATACCTAGATAGTACTTCCTACATATCTTTAGCTTTTCCGCATTGGGTACTTTTGACAAATCCACTACAAGTATACAGAACTTTTACATTATACATTACAACAATACATTTACAATAGCCCAAAAAGAATCACAGTTTTATCCAGGTAGCTGGTCCAAAACAAAACCACTAGAGTCGCACAATCACATATTGGGTGTAGGGACCTTTACTTACTTTTTAAATCTACTTTATGCAAACATCACACTGAACCTCCCTCGAGGGAAGAGAGGGTGTGCCGTATATGGTTAATAAATTAGTCAGTTTGTGAAGAGCAAGCAGTCTTACAGAATTCACAAGTATATGGTCCGTGTTAGTGGAACAGGACTTTTTGGAGGTTGCGTTTGCAAACTCTTCGGTAGCTACTCCTTAGTTAGTGACCTGCTGGTAGAAATGACTATTAAGCATATCCTCGGGATTAAAGGTCTGTTGTCCATTTCTGATAACAAGTCTGGCCTGGTTCTACAAGTGAGTCACATCTTTCAGGTGATTGTAAAAGGGTCTGCTACTACATTTTTGGAGCGATTGATACAATCAAGTCTCAAATACCACCTTTTCATCTGCTTAAAGATTGTCTTAGTAGATCTGTGGTGCGAAGTCCCTGCTTGTTTGTCATAATATGCATCTTTGCTTTTCTTGTACATCTTTAATAATAGCTTCCTCTGCTTGTGGTCAAGTGTCCTTGGTTCTCTGTTAAACCATACGGGCTCATTCTCATTCAGACTGCTCTGTTGTTTTACAGTTGGAACATTGATTGACTGCTGGAAGTTTTAGGGGAAAACGTCCACATTGCTTCAACTTCATCTATGGTTGCTGGTCCATACTTAATCCCTTCCATTACTTTTTGAAAGTGATCTTTATCTACGTGATTTGATCCACTTTAGAAATGGAGTTCTAACCCTCCTGTTGCAAACCCTTTGCTCATAAAATGTGACCTCTCACATGAAAACCAACCTGATTGTGGCATTTACTATTTAGAATAACGAACCAGAGTACCTGTAGTAGGCCCTACATGAACTGGCTTTAAGTAGGTTGTTTTATTTGAACTGCAATTTTACATCAAGTCAATGCTAAAAAATTGATTGGTGATTTCAGTTAGCGTGTACACTTAATCCTTATGCTACAAATGCAGCATTTAGTGTGTTACTCTGCTGTCATTTTTAGGTCTACATGTTTTTCATAACTCTAATTGTTATTTTCTGACAATGGCCTTTTTGGATATTTTGGGTCATGTTTTCTGAACATACCTACATGTATTTTACTAATCGGCCTTGCTCTAACATTTAACATGCATTATTATAGGTAAAGTTTATGCATCTGGTAGTACTACTAATAACTAAAAATGGCGAAATATGTCAATTAGGTTGGTTTTGGCATAAGAGATCACAAACATTAATGTTGAAAAGTAAACTTTAGTAAAAAAGGAGCTTTCCTGTATTTGCTAGCATCATTTGATCGATACCATTGGAATTGGATTTGTCCACTGAAATCCGTAAGGGGTGAAGACATGGGCTCATCAATTAGTAACACCCATTTTACATTGTATATTTCCAATCATATTGATATTAGTGCTCATATAAATGTGTATGTGTTAATTATATTATCTATTTTAAGGCTACAAAACAATAATATAATAATAGACTAATGGTTTATTACAAACAATTAGCCTATTATTATTATTATATTATTGTTTTGTAGTCTATAGCCTCATAGCCTACACATAATTAATTAGTATAAGTATAAGTTCAACAATTATTGTTATAATTATATTATTATATTATTTATATTATTATAATATTATTATGATCATGAATGAATGATTATACTTCTCATTTTAGATTAATCTTTCTAATGATTAGATTTAGATTATTATCAAACCATAATCATATCATAAATAGATATATTTTTAACTCTTTTTTTAAAGTTAAATAACATCAACATGAACATGCTAGCTTAAAGGGCTACAGAAATGATAATGTTTTGTTTAGTATATCTAAACTTTAAGCCCTGAGGCTGCTATATTCACTTCATCAAAACTCTGAAAATAATTTGGGCTGGGATATACCAGCATATAAAATTATCATGAAAAGTGGGTTCTGGAAAAGGAAGTCCCAAGTTACAGGGGTGTTATCCACATCCTGTATGACGTGTGAAGGCCCATAGCTTGGCTCTCTAATTGTAGTCCTGTGTAGGGGAGTTACCAGGTGCCCCATACTTGCACTACAATCTCACAGCTATGAGCTTTCTGTAATTATTTGGCTTATGTAATTCTATGGTTTTCTCAATAATATGACCAGCCACCGAGTAATGCAGTGCAAGCAGGGCAAGCAAAGGAAGCTATGAGTGAGGATATTGAGACAAAAAATCCTGTAGTTGCTGACCGAAGCTTGTTGAGGGCTATGGCTATGTTGTCGTAATATAATACTTCTGCAGATATTGTTAGTATAATACAAGTATACATGGAAAATAATTTTGATATTTAAATTGCAAGTGGCAATATAATATGCATGTAATAATTGTTATATAGACCTACATGTACACCCAGACCTTTTTGAGATTAGAAATATGTTCAACTACATGTATGTTACTTATTAATACAAATCGTGTACATGTAGGTACAGATATACAGTAGTTCTTGCATGAAAATATAGAGTAGATACTATATGGTATAACATTTTGTAGTATATACTAGATAAACTATAATATGTTATATTACATTGAATTATAAACACAGTATACATATAGTATAACTACATGTATTATATAATAACATTATACTGCGTTATGTTCTAATACAGTATCAGTATGTACATGTATTACAAGGTGCATGCATTGTAGTACTGTATATTAAAATGTACTGCACTCTAATACAAATAAATATTTCATTGGAGGGATAGGAAGTAATGCAGCAGTTATTCAAGCCAATTGAGAGTGGTGTAAGTGTGGCATACATCATTTGGGGCCACATGCTGTAGTAAGCAAATGCACATAAAACAAGAAAACATGGCAGAACTGAGGTACCCTGTTGCAACAAGCAAAATTTTACCAAAGACACAGTGATTAACTAGATCTAAATTTCTATTTGAAGCCTAGACTTGGAATAGCCGATTAGATGAGGACATTGGGTACTGCTGGCATTAATTCCCACCCATTACCTATGCTGGAATTTCAGCTAAATTAACCACACTAATTTAATTGGCTAGGCTTTGTTATGTAACGACTTCCATTTTGTTTCCACAGTTACAGAGTAAACAAAGTTTACATCCTTTGTAACTCAACATGGCTGAATGAGAGCTTGCAGTGTTTTCCATTTGCAGAAAACAGACAAACTGATTATGTTATATGAATTTTTGTTGCATATATTGAAAAATAATAACCTATATAACATAATTGCTACATGAAAAGGCATGATTTCAGTAGTACTTTAAGCTTTTCTTACCTCAATTCTTACCTCAATGAATTTAGGACACTCTAACTCTACCAAAATGGTACAAAAATAGAGGGCCTCCTATGTTTAAGATAAGGGGAAAAGACAGTGGTTTTGCAGTTTTCCAGCATTTTGCCGCTTTCAATTTTTAGATTAGGATTGTGGAGGTGCTATCCTTAGATCTCGTATGGTTCTTGGTAGAAAACTGTTATGATAGATATGTGATACAGCATAGATTGAGGTAGGTTCTCCTCTTTTTGCAGCTCTTGTTAGTACAGGGAGTTGACATTTGTTGTTTATGATATCACCGTATGCAGAGGATAGGGCTTCATGTCTGTCTTCTTGTAAAAGAATTCTCATTAAAAGAGAAAGTCTGTGATTCTTTCTCCTGTCTTTCAATGTTTGCAGTCCAAGATCAGTACGTCCCTTTGAGACGCCATGCAGTCCTTTGATATTTTTACAAATCTAATGGCTTTGTTTTGTACATGCTCCACCTCATTGCTTGTACCAGCTTCTGCTGGGTCCCACAGGACATCAGCATACTCAAGAATGGGATGGCAGAGGCTTGTGTATGCTAGTAGTTTTGCGTGTTCGGGAGCATCGCGAAGTGTATGCTTAATACATCCCAATGTCTTATTCGCAGTGTTGACTTTATTGGATATATGCTTGTTGAACTTCAGGTTTGACTGTATTACTACCCCAAGATATTTTGTCTCATCTACACAGACTAGTGGATGACCACCTATTGAGTAGGATGGAGGGGGTCTGTTTTTCGTATTAAACACTATGACTTCACATTTTCATTTTGTAGTGTTAAAAGGCATTTTATTTGTGGTGGACCAGTAATTTAGAGAGTTGATGTTCCTCTGGAAATCTTCTTCATCTCTATCATCATTAACAACGTTATATGGAAGAGTATCATCAGCATATAGGCTAACATTGCACGTAACACAGTCAAGTAGATCGTTTACATGGGTTGTAATGACAATTCATAAGTGATAAATAAATGCAACGGTTTGAGCAATAAACTTGTTTTTTATGTAATTGTGCGGGGTTTAGTGTGTAACTCTGCTTTCATTTTTCGGTCTATATGTTCTTCCTAATTTCAAGATATAACAAAGTTAGGCCTTTTGGTACTTACTGCGTACTTCTTGTTTGTAATTTTGGAAATTATTGTAGTTAAACAGGAAATGTGCTTTCGTCATTGATATGTGCTTGTTAGTGCTATGTCAGATGAGGCACGCAGGTAATTTTTGAAAGAGAAACTGGGCGTAACTACTAGGTGCGGACTACTGGTTGGAACAATAAGCAAACCGCTTTCACTCGAAATCAACATGGCGGAGTACCTTGCCTCGATTTTTGGCACCGAGAAAGACAAGTAAGAATCTTTTGCTGTAGAGCCAAACAGAATGTGGTTTTTGTAACAAATCATGATGTGTACAAACATCTAGACGTATACCTATTATGAAACATTAGTCATTTGATAGTGAAATTCCCCGTAATGACTCTCGTATCTCGAACGCTTCTCCATGATCCTCCAGCTAGCTTGTGTTTTATTTAATAAATATTAAATATTATAATTTTAATATACAAACAAGAACAATAATTAATGATAGAAAAATTAGTGTGAATAGTTCACATTAACTAATTATAATGCATCAATTTTAATGTAGCCTAATGATGAAGAGTTTAGTTTAGAAGTGGCGTATAGGAGTAGTAAGTAAGTAGCTATTATAATTATTAAATTGTTAGTCATAGTCCGATAGTGTATTTAGTTTTAAATTGCATAAAAACATTCATAAAAAAGCACATATAAGGTACAAAAATAGCACATATGATATATAAAGCATACAAAAAATAACGTAGTTCTTTATAACTTTACACACCCAGTGGCAAGTGTGGTCTGTGTGAAAAAATGCAAATTTTAATTTATTGATTTATGCTTATGGTGCTTGACCACTGAGTACTGTAACTGTTGCGAAGTCAAATATCGTGCATCTCATATTCAATCAGCCCATGTATGAATGAAGCTACTGCCTAAGTGACATCCCAGGTTATTTGGAGACCATTTGAATAGGCCCATTCATTTTCTATAATTTTTGGTTGAAGTATTAGTCTATTGATGGCTAGTTTAATTAAAGCATCATTGAGATACAATCAATTCAAAGTTTTTTGTTTAGTGCTGCATTCCTTTGGCCCATCGCTATATTAATTCCATCAAAGTTTTACAACGTGTTGACATGGTATACCTCGGGCTCGAAGTTCCTAATTATGTATTATTGCTGAACTGATAGTATCAGTCTGAGTCTCACATTGATTAGTTAATTTACGAATTGATGATTGATTTAGGAGTGGTCAAATAGCACGATTAACCCTGAAAAAAATGATAAATGACTGAGCACAGATAATGATGATATTCAACAATGGTGGTTGTAGTATTCGTTTTGCGTGATGGTTAATAGCATGACAATCAAAATGTTGATCATGATGGACGCTGATGCCAAGACTCCCTCGTAGTTAACCCATTTTCCAGTTATTTGGTGCCCGTTGTGACTTGTGTTTTCTGAAGTTAATCAGCTTCATCCGACCCAATTGTGGTAATCAAAGACATGAGCCAGGCCTCAAGGGATGATGCTCACAGTGCACTAATCATAGAATTATTGACATAAATTGCTGCTTGAGTGATGCAATATATGGCAATTTATTATAGGTCCGGGTGGTTATTAGACGTTGAAATTTTATTAGCATATTAACATCAGTGTTGCAAGTTATTTTTGCAACTGTTTGTTTTAGAGTTAACTGTTCGTTCTACTTCAAGATCGGAGCTTGTAGACATGGGGATAAATGTTCCAGACTTCACAATAAACCAACGTTCAGTCAGGTATTTTTCATTGGTAACATGGTTAGATGCTGTTATGCATAATTTATTTGGACGCTAATCACCTGGTGGGATGAAGCGCTGTAGTTCAATTGTATGCTATAGTACTATTATCTAAATAAGTAGACCTACATGTACATATTTTCTGGACATTTGGAGGAGTTTTATGCCAATGCGAAAATTCAATCCGATTCATACCTCCTGTTATGATTTTATGTTTGTGTGGCATATGCAGCGATCTCAAAACAATCAAATACATCCACATTCCGCAATTCATTTGCATGCCTTATAAAGGGAATTCAGAAGAAGGTTATATTTTCCTATCTCTTCATAACTGCACTTGGACCCACTTAAATTAATACAACATTATCATGGTACATTGAATTTCTAATGACGAGAGATTTTTTGAACACACAAAAGTTGTTTAAATTCGATCAAATATGGAAAATAATTTTGATTGTTGTAAATAGTGAACTCAAAGCTAAATGGTTTACATCTATTTATTTACAGACCATTGTGATGCCCAATGTCTATTCTAACCCTCAGCACAACCAGACAGAATGTAAGTAGTCCAAAACAATTTAGGTGATGATGATTTAGATTTAGCTGATGACGTAGGCCTATTATAAGTAGCCTCCTACGCTTTGTACATTTAGTTTTAGGTATAATAATAATTATTATGATATGCAGCTCCACATATACAAGTACATGTATATAGTATTATGTAGCCTACATACTTGGAAGTCAGTTTAGTGAAAACTGGTCCTTTGGCCCTTGGTACAAAATCTTGATCTGAATTGTATTAAGTCCCCTCTAATCTACTGTATGGAGAATTTTATTGGCTTCACTGTGAACTAACATGCTGTAACAAAGTTATTAATATCTTTAAATACTAGGCTATTTATACTGTCCTTAGTTACCTAAACTGGTTATTCATATACATGGTGATATCAATATGCCTTTCTTGCATATTGTGTGTTCGTAATAATAGTAGGCCTCGCTTGTATGGTGTGTTTGTTCCATTTTATTTCAGCGGTGATTAGTGACCAGGAGGTCCAACTACACTTTGATGAATTTTTTGAAGAAATCTTTGTAGAGATGGAAGATAAGGTAACATTGGCAGTAAGGCAGACGGGGCAGCACCATTCGCCTATTATCTACAGAATTGTGTAACAAGTTGCTTGTAGACTCTAGGTGTTTCTACTACTGCTCCCTCTCTCATTTGGGTTTGAGAGATATATATCTCACAACTTTTGGTTTGTAGTCAAACCAGACATGCAAGTTATTCACACACATTATAGGCATCATCTACTCGGAATTCATTGTAGATTCTAGGTTGAGATTCAACACCGCCGCTACTATTTTAGGTGGTTTTTTAGGTGAGGCATAACTGGATTTCACGTGCAAAGTGAAGGCAGGTTTTAGCGGAATTAAGTAATCTCACTTGTCGATTAAATATTGTGATATTGATTGCAGTGTTTTAATGGATTTATTAGGAATATGGACAAAACATGTACATAAAATTATCATTGTATTGCATTTAGTGGTGGTATTTCCTGCATATGTATGTAATCATCTCCATGATCTCTTACAGTATGGAGAGATTGAGGAGATGAACGTATGTGATAATCTTGGAGATCATCTTGTTGGAAATGTCTATGTGAAGGTGGGTAAACTCTCAATCAGTCTACTGTATTATATTACATGTATATTGCATTTACACTTACATACTAGGGCCTATATTAATGTTTACAATCATGTACTTTAGTCGTACTGTGTATGACTATATACTCACTGTTTGACCTTGACTCTTACATATAGTTCCGTAAAGAAGAGGATGCTGAGAAAGCTATGAATGCCTTAAACCTTCGGTGGTTTAATGGGCGGCCTTTGACATGTGACTTGTCACCGGTTACTGACTTTAGAGAGGCCTGCTGCAGACAGTACGAGCTTGGGTAAGTTTCTACTATTTGAATCAACTTTACGCTACCATTGCTATCACCCTTGATTTTTCTACGCATGATAAAATATAGGATCTGTTGTTGTGAAACAATCGATGTGTAATGTATTGCAATTTGTTTTATTCAGGGAATGTACTCGCGGTGGCTTCTGCAACTTCATGCATCTTAAACCGATATCTAGAGATCTTCGTAAACGGTTGTATGGACGGTCCAAGAGAAAGTATGTTGGTTTTACTGGCCATTAATAAGTGACCAATATCACATGACCACTCCCTCTCAATGAGCTGTTGGTTAGAAGAGTAGTGCATACAACTTTTGAGGTTTCTAATATTGGTTGTTGGATACTTGACATACATGTGCTTATATTGTTTGTACAAGCACAGTTTATGCTTTATATTTCAGGTCCAGATCCAGGTCAAGGTCACGAGATAGAGGAGATAGAGGCCATAGGAGGAGATCAAGATCAAGAGACCGTGACAGAAGAGGCCGATCTGGACGCTACTGAACAGTCTATATTCAGTCCCTGTCATCACAGAGATATTAGAGGCAGGCAGCTACTTTAGTGAAAAGGAAACCAAACTGTATCATAGACTATTACTCATTTGCATAAAATTTGCACCCATGTATTTGTGTCAATTGAACTTACTGTACATATTATTTGAAATAAAGTCAATGGAAATTGCATAAAATTGTTATTAAAAATATTAGTGAGAATCATAGTGGACAGAATTATCCAGTAACAAAAGTGTTGTAGATGTGAGCAAATAATTTGAGTAAAATATCGACACCAACAGTAATAACATGTACACTTGTTCAAAACAACGAGGAGTCACAGCATTATGGTGCTTTTTCAACTGCAAGGAGGGGTCCCCAATGAACCAACTGTACAAAATTAACATAAATAACAATAAATATGTAGAAATGGTATAGTATTGTTATGATTGTGGCAAAACAGTAGTGAATGTCGTCAAAAAATAATTTATGTAATAAAATATGATGAAAATGATCAAGAAGAGATGTCTGTTTGGTCATGCTGGACTAAGGATCCACAGCTCCATAATCCTTGCGGGGTGTTGGAGGTCTGAGGGTGGAATTTGGAGGGCTCAGAAGTCTAGCTTGTTCTTCCAGTTCCGCTAAAAATATCAACAGGTTTGATATAATAATTATGCACACATCTATAACATTTCGATCACTGTTGACTATGTGGTACTTTGTAAAGGATCCAATGAGAATATTCGCACAAACTTGCCCTATTACTAGAATGTTTTGATACTCATTCACAGCTAATTCATCCAAGTTGACACCCGGTACAAGCACATGATTATACATTTCAGAAGTAAACAAACCAGAGAGTCTAGCTCCGAGTCTTTTCTTTCTTGGAGACATTGGGAAATCTTGCTTTTCCCTTTCAGTATAAAACTGTGTCACACTTCCAGCTACCGCCAGTACAATCCACAGAGCCATAAGCCCACCATCTAAATCACATACATGTACATGAACATACGTAACATAATAGACTAAATTGTAGCTTATATTGCAGGCTAACATCACAACTAATCAGAGAAAAAGATGAGGGCAAAAATCCTGTCAAATCAGCTCCGCCCCAGTGTTATTCTAACCAACCAATCAATAGCATCTTTGCCCAATGTAAAGCCAAAGACAGAGGAAGTAAAGATGGTTCACTCTGGCCAAGAACTGTCCTTTCCAATTAGACTGCTACCTTGTACTATAATGCGCTATTCCTATTGGAGTACCTCGGATTAATCTATCACATACAGTTTAGGGACTGTCAAACAAGACGTATTTGGTGGGACCTGTTATTATTATTGAATATATCGTCTTTCCTTCCTCTATCTTTGATAAAGTTACACTTGTGAGACTATGGTAAGGGCAATATGAAGCCATGTCAGATCTAACATCCAGTATTGTACCTATGTCACAAATGTTGAAGTTGTTTCCCCATAAAACACAAAACTGAAAGCAGATAACTCCTGATTATAATACAAACCTTTAGCTGTGAATGGGGCCGAGAACACTGCGTTGAAGTATTGATATACAGTAGCACGTCTAATGGTTTCAACTACAATGTGGTGAAGGGATGCCTGTATGAACACTGATATGGCAGCCGTAAAGCAGTAAGATCCCAGAAAAGCACAGCTCACAATGTTTACCTGAAAACATATATTTACAGAATGTTCTTATTAGTGACCCACACAAAAAGTGTGCATGATTTATATCACCCAATGAATAACAGGGGGGGGGGGGGGGGGATGAACCATTGTGTAACAACCTGATATTCAACACAAACATTATAGAGCATATACATGTATAAAATGAACATGGAATATTCTAGTGCAAGCTTAAACTAGGCATCAGGTCCACTGGCCGAAACCAATCAGTAAGTCCAGTTTAGTTCAATGTAGTAATGGGGGTAGACCTGGAAAAAGTGGATGTAGTAGGCCATTGCGTCTTCCTCCAGTAGCAAGCTGTATTAGCACTAATTACAATGAATTGACAATGCTCCACCTGAATAGTGCGTCCACCTTTCCCAGGCCTATTCACCACCACACTAGATTAAACAGTACTTGCCGATTGGTATAGACTAGCAGGCCTGATGCCGTAAACAGCATGCTAAGAAATGTGGGTAGTCGTGGGCATCTTACAGCTATCTCAAAATGACTTGTTCAACTAGTTGGTGAATACAATGTTATACATAGGTTGGTTCACAAGAATATTATAATATATACATGCACATGTGTATAACCATTAATACTCTGTTCTTGTTTGGAACAAGAGAGAATAACTCCAAGGTACTCATTACACAGTAATAGAGCATGCATTAAATTAAAT
This sequence comes from Bugulina stolonifera, assembly GCA_935421135.1. NCBI lineage: Eukaryota > Metazoa > Bryozoa > Gymnolaemata > Cheilostomatida > Bugulidae > Bugulina > Bugulina stolonifera. The sequence continues at coordinate 10,117,329 of OW285189.1, forward strand.
AACCTAACAGAAATTGTCAGTCTAACCTTTTTGGGGAAGATAACGAAGACGAGGATCATCAGTACAATAGGTATGGGGTACATTAGCCACATCTCCCAGTTGTTGCTGAATATGGATACATTGGCTACAAGATTACAACAATATTATCACAGGTACAATACACAGGTGCTGAATTTTGGACAAATATGGTAACACATGGATACCGTAGTAGAAGAATTTATTTCAATTTTCAAGAACATAAAAATAGTAATAAAGCAGATCTGACTCTGCGTCTGCAGGAGCTTTGGAAGGATTTTTTTGCTAATGATTGGTTAAGAAATTTCATGGTGTCAAATTTTGGTCAATTGAGATATTTCAACCAGCCGTGGATATAAGCTGTTTGTTGATTCGCTGTCTGCAAAACTTTTCAGTATTCAGCAGTCTCTCAAAAACATTCTAAGATGTTTTCATCTAACAATATAAACACAATGACACTCAATAAGATAATAAGAACCAGAAAATAAACAAATAGATTTGTCCTTGGTATGTAGCTGCTATATACAAACCAAGAGGAGTGTAGAAGATGATAGAAGATATAAGGAATCCCGCATTTGTAGCAGCTAGTACAGCATTTAGCGTTGCTATGCCAGCAGTACACCACAGAGCTAACCATAGTCCACCTCCAACTAGTGCCAATCCACCCGATCCAGCTAATAATGCTGTAATATAACAGTCTAGTAAGGTAATCCTAGCACAACATACTGTATTTCATGTCACAGGGTGGGTTTGGATGATACGGCCCGCTTGAAAGATGTTACAAAATAACTATGAGATAGCTTAGTGTCTATCATCAGTTAAGTTCATACAAACTGCATTTCATTTCAGCAATTAGTATTCTAGTTAGACACAAATGTGTGATAATAGTTCTGTCACTAGTGAAAACATCATATAGTAGCTTGTGAGGTTCTCAGTCTAGAAAGAGTATAACATGCGAATTCTTGAGCTACAGCCACCTGTAAATTTACATACAGTGTACTATATATGTATCCATGGATATATAAATTACCTGCTGAAGAAACCTGGGCTATCATCAGACCAATAAAAGAGCAGAGAAGAGCCACGAGAAATCCATGGATAAAAACTTCACAGTAAAAATATCTGTGGCCAACAAACGTCAGGAATACTCCAATTAGTCCAAGTATACTGGCAAGCAGGTAGAAATACCACTGGACTGCAAAGTAGGTTGTAAAATAGCTATGAGATTCCCACGTCTACTAATTAACTAGGTCTAGCATTCAGACCTTATTTCTACATCTAGGAGTTATGACACCATTCCCCTCTATAACTATCATTGGACTTGCTAGCATCATAATCCAGTAATTGGGCTAGCATGCAGCATCAGATTCAAATAGGTGACTGGCTCCAATAGAGAGCCAACGTAATGCATAGCAAGGTATAAGGAGACTAGCGCTGTTATGACATCACCAGTCTCACACTTACTAACTTGGTATGTATGTAAGAATGAACAAAAATATCATGCACAACTTGGTTAAATAATTAAAAAATTTCAGCAAATAAATGTGGCATTACGACCACTTTTTGATGCAATTTGAAGTTGTCCTTTCTTTTGGCAAAAACCAAAAGTTGAATTTGATGTTGTTTACTACTTATAACTTTGAAGTTACTTCCCCTTTGATCAGAGGGAAGACAGCTCCAAAGCTACTATAACTGAATGCAGTGCCCAGTCTGGTCTTGAAGAATGACAGGTAGCCATTCTGGTAACTACCCTCTCTTGACTGTATATTTATCGACACATACACTTCTGCCTGAACTATGCATTATTTAGTGGTATGTGTACCTTGGCATGGGTGGTCTGATGTGTATCTATTAATATCACAACCATATGATACTGTAGATACATAGCTAGCCTGTCTCCCAGTGCTTGTATCAGTTACTACTATACCAATAAATACTGGCTGGTCAGGGTATGATGTGATAATCATGGCTGGTTTACTGCTAATTGCCCTGGTGTGCTCCAACAACTACAATATACAATGACAGGTATGGTGAGGACCTAACAGTAAGTGTTTAGAGCAGACACGTCTATATGAAAGAAAATTGCTGATCGAAACTTCTGGGCTCCTGGAATTCAAGCTGAACAATGATTCTGGAGGTCAAACAGACTTTATTAAAAGACCAGGTGTCTTTCTGACAAGTTACCAGACCCCCACAGAAACTTGATATAGTTCACGTTCATGTTATCTTGAAGTTCCATCCGTGGATGAACAACTGCATGTTCTCTACTCATTAAGTAAGCTGTTATGATATATCCACTTGTAATTAGCTAGATAAGATTACAAGTATATCTATTATTAGGGGTATAAACGGCTAGTATACACAGACATAGTGATATACACAGACATGAGATAGCTACATAATGTAGTGTTACTACCAACCTTAGGAGCGTGCTCATTGACACCTTTGATAGACTTGGTTAAACTATCAACATAGTTCTTCTCAGAGCCTGAGCCACCACTCTACAAGACACCAGATCGTCAGCACATGTGGGGTGCGGAAGCAATTGGTTATTTGTTGCACAATGCATACATCAGTAAATTAAGCATCTGCATACAAATGTATAATTATTGCATAGCTCTACATTTAATGATAATAATATCCGTGGCGCCAAACACAATTCTTTAATGTGGCTGCCCAATAGCAGAACTAGTCGAGGGGCCACCACGGCTCCTAGAGCTGGATATTATTATAGTTTGATATGGCACAGAGGGAAAACCTTTTACGGGGCGAAAACCTCCAGGTCATTGACGGGACTCGAATCTACATCCTTGCAAATAACTTGTGTCATTGCTGCAAGACCAGAGTGACTAGCGCTAGACCACTCAGCCACCAACACTTCACTATATATACATTATAGTATATACTATACTCTACACGGTATACATGAACTAAAACCAAATTGATAGTATAAAAGATATGCTATTGCGGGAGATAACACTAGATAAAACAGAAAAATCAAGGTTCTGTGAGATACACTTCTATTATGCAATATTTTGTCACATGTATGCTATAAACCTATGCACGATATGAAAGTTACATTGAGTTGCAAATACCAGCATACCAGTATACACAGTAAATAGATTACCCACATTACCACAGTCTAATAACGACTCTACTCACATCAAAGTGTAAAGCGTAGATAGAATACTTCAACTGTGAGAAGCTGGTTGTATTGTCACACAGAGCATCTTTGGTATTAGCGTACTGAAACTGTATCCACAGCTGAAAACCATCATACCAGGTGTGGATGTTGGGGTCATCCTCAAAATTAAACTCCATGTTGCATCCACCAGGGACAGGGTCTAAAGTAGAGGCAGTAATTCAATTGTACATTAACATTATGAACCTAGTCCTAGTGCACACACAATTTTGACCATCATATTACCTTAGCACTAGGACTGGGGTGATATACTGGGATACTGCATTAAGAATTTATATGGTTCAGATGATAGCTCCACAAAACCGGATAATTCTTTGGTCATTTCTGTCACTATGATTGCTGAGAGAAGCAAATTTTTTACAAAACGAACATAATACCGGGTCACTGTACCATGTAAAGCTAGCACTTGCTTATAACTTTCTCTCATAGATAGTTAATGACACCCACTAACCTGACTTTGTATATTTGGTGTAGGTACAATATATATTCATTGTTAAGTCATTCTTATTGGTTACATGAAGTGTGGAGTTAGTACCACCATATAGCACATCTCCGATAGATGGACCGGTCTCTTCCACACCAAAGAGCTGCTTTGGTTGATACATTGTCAAGTTGGTCTGTTTTGAGTGACATTGTGGAATATAGAAGTCAGTAGACTGTTTGGTGAATAGACTGGATACAAGACGGAAAGGCTTATTGGAAGGAAGGGCAATGTTAACCAGCTTAGCTTCTGAAAGTGTAATGACATCTTCAGCTGAAACCGACGATAACACCACCAGCACCAAAACCCATTGCAAACCTAAAACAACGGATAGATACCTGGATAAGTTATCTCCTGATGTAATGGTGGGAAGAACATAAATTTACATTTATGTGATGCACTCACTTAAACTTGAAATACGTAAACACGAAGCCTTTAGAAGTTTTTTTTTCAATTCTAAAGCGTTTTATCTAATCTTTCTACTTTTTGATTTACCTACTTACACATGACCATATTGATAGTGTAGTCTCTCTTAGAGAGTATGCTAGCTAAAGTTATGTTCACTAGCTTTCACGCCGACTTAAATTTCGAACTTTAGTTAGTCTGAGGGTATCTATGCGTCACAAAGTTGAGCAGTGAAACGTAAAATATAAATGAAATATTAAATAATTGTTCAACAAAATGATTTTAATTAGCGAGCGCGAATATAAGGTTCACAAACTAATCACCCTTATTTCTACTGAAGAGTATTTACCTGCACATAACAGTTCAGGACTATTTTATAACAGTAGATTACTGACCACTTACCTTGCTTACCCCGGTGTCAATGTCTTTGTATAATAACATTTGGTTAGAAATAAACGTACACTTTTCGTGGGATCTACAGCTAAACAGGGATGTCTCGAGTGCAACATATATTACTATAGAGACTTAATAGGGATGGTTCGCAGAGCGATCTATGAATTTGGTCAAAATTATAATTATTTTCCACTAGCCGATTGCGATATTTCCATAGAATTTATTTCTGTTCAGCACAGCCATTCCTCTCATGATTATATTTTGCTAATTTTGACCTGTGCTTGAATAACTTCGCTGTGCGCCCCAGTATCCCTCTAGTTTAAATTGTTTTGAGCAGTTCAGATGAAATCTTGAAAACACAACTGTCGAACACTAACAGAAACATAGAATGATAGATGTAAAATAATGATAGTCCTTTTTCTTATCCCTTATCTCTTTCTGTATTATGGGCTTATGGCATAGTCAGATGCCTATAGTTTGGTTGGATAGGGGCTAAAAGAAAAAATGCACATATGCATATGGTTCCATCAAGGAGTAAGAGAGAGAAGGAGGCTCGTCAGACCTGCCAACTCTCACGCATTGAGCGTGAGATTCAAGCAATTGCCCCATGCCTCAAGCTCTCACTCCCTTCTCACTCTTTTGCCCCATCAAAGCAATAAAAAATTATTTTTTGCCCCATTATAAAGTAATAAAAATGTTGTTTTTGCCTCATTTTGCTCTACTTACTTGCTTTCCTCAAGCCACAAAGCTCATACAAACAAAGAGTACACGGTACAGTTTATTGGCATTGCCACAATAGCCTTTATTTCATTTATATGGAGCATCAATTTATATGTTGGGATACAGAGATGCCCCTTATTAATTAGGATCCTATCACAACACTTAGGCACCTACCATAAATGATAATCTGAATTCAACTATAATATTGGATGATAATCATAATATTGATATATACCAAAGTATTATTAGGCCTACATTATTTTATATTATCAGTTGTACGAGTGAGCTAAGCCTAACTAGTAGGCCTACTACCTGCATTACTGTAATTTGTACGGTGACAGTGCGATAGAATGGAATGGTGAGAAACTATTAGTATAAGTATATCAAATTTAATACAAAAACTATTATTCTAATTATCAAATTGCCAGAGTTCCTGGGTAGATTGACTCTGGGGCAGACTATTTTGTAGCTGATAGTACTAAATCGCTAAATGAGATGTAGTTAATCTTATTGTTACACATTGAAGCTTTTTTGTACAGATATGAGAAAATAAATGCATTGGAAAATGCTATCACTATACTTTATTTGACAATTTTAAAAACGAGTCGTGTAGCTCGATAACCAGGTTTTGATTAAAATGGGCAAACTTCAAAAAAGTTTAAGCTAATAAGCTATCTGGCTCTTACATTGGCCCTCACACCCCTTATACATAATTAAACACCATACCAAACTGCCTCCCTAAAGACGACGCTCAGCAATACAATTATCAAATGTGCTAATCTCTCAGATGATTTTCACCCATCAGAAGGATGATAGTCTTAAGAAAACGGTCAAGTCTGGCACTGGATACAGCTTTTTTTTCAAGTGTGGTAGTATTGTGGTGTTTGACTGTGTCTAGCACACTATCCTACATACCACATTTGCTGAAATCACCCAATAAAACCCTTGGGCTGACCAAACACTGCTAGATACCGTAGATACCTGCAGATTAAAACCTTATACAACTGATTAACAGGTCCAACGGGCTCCTATCATGTATATTGTTGTGCATGCATAGGACCGGCCCCTGATTCCATGTCTAAACTTGTATAACTTATTTTGAACTAACACTGGTTACCCTGGGCACTAAATTCCACAGACTGGAAGACTCCTAGGTAGTGCTTTAGGTTTCTATCAAGAATTCAGAGTATGTAAGAAGATATAAAGAACTGTGTTGTAATCTAAGTAGCAACTGAACAAAACAGAGAAAGTGGCACTTTTTATAAAAAAAACTGGCTGTCTAGAGTCTGAAGGGCCATCAATACCCAACTAGTTTCTACAAAAACTTCAGAGCCAATGCACCATCGACAACGATTAGGACATAATGAAAACACCAGGGTCCAGCATAAAATGTCAGCCCTTACAAGTCAGGTGGAGGATTGTGATCTATGTAAACAATTGTTTAATAAATAAGTGTTATCGGCTCTCGGCCTATAATAGATAACAGTCAATCCCAGTCAGCAACGAACTCAACAAAATATGACTCAACAAGAAATACATATAAAAATAAAGTTGTACAACTAAAGTATGGTTGAGAGATGTAGGGCCTACAGTATAGAGGCAAGCACAACTTTATGGTTTTGGTCATAGCCAGGGTTCTTCAGCGAAGTTTCAGATGGAGAAGTTGGCTTCTTCATTAAAAATGGTGTCACCCCAACCACAAACAAAGATCTAAGGCTACATGAACTGTGTACTATTGCACCTAGCACAGCACATGCGATTGAAGTTGGTTAATTATGCGATATAAAGATTGTATTTACAGTTCATCACAATATGTAGGCCTACAACTTGTTTTATCCACTTTCTACCAATGCGCATCAAATCGTTGGCAACAAACTTCTTGGTAATATATGACTAATAAATATATTATGTTTAAAAGATATTTGGATCTTTGTACCACACGATTGTAAGCTCATCATAAGCAGACTAATTAACTGCTAATACATTGGAGGACCTAAGCTTTTACTACAACTAAACAAACTGAAACTGAATTTTATGTAATTACATTAAACTACAACAGCTCTATTAGATGTTATTACAGTAGGGCCTAATCGTAAGGGCTAAGCAAATATTAATATAATAAATCTAGGTTAAATATATACATTATTTTCACTAACTTGCTAAATTACTAGATTTTATTTTACATAAGAACAAACAAGTCACAATCTCTTAATTGGTCTACGAGTACTATTCTATAACCATAGAGGTAGGATAGAGCCAGTACTCGACCGCTATTACTATTACGGTCGTGAAGCCGGTCTGGACCCACTTCTTTGCTTTAGACAAAGTTCCGGTTTGCTATTAAATCCATTGTAACAATACGAAATCGATAACGTTTGCTCAACAAAATCACATATTTTGTGGCTATCAGTACTCTGCAAGTTAAGAACTATCTATGATACATTAAAAATACAACTTCTGATATAATTGAAATCAATGAGAAGTCAACTACATATGCATTATATCTATTACATTGCACTGTATTGTATTTTTGTTTTATCATCTGCAGTGCAGAATGTGGATGGTAAATCTTATGACTATCATAACCAGACAAATATATATATATGCAAACAAGATTGAAAGCTAGCAAAAAATGTTATAGACGTAGCAATAAAAGAATTAAATAAAAAAAAAAGAAAAATTTATGATACACTTATTGTAAAACTATGTTACAGGTATTGAAATGAAGCAAAAGTTCAATGTTTCAAATGTCTATTCATCAGTCGAGAATCGAAATACACTGTGTAAACACCTGCTCACATCAAACCACAATCTGCTTTATTAAATCAGTAGCATAAGTGAGGCCACCTCTGTTTTTGGCCTTCATCATCCTACGACATATAAATGATCGCCAAAGCCACCTGCAAACTTCCCCAGAAACTGCCGTGTAGAGTTCTTGCAATTTTTCCTGAAATATCCAAGAATATTCAGTGGGTGAGTGTTACAAGTTTGTAGCGATGTTACCTAAACAGAAGGTATTGGAGCTTTTCACTTGCACCACCGTAAAGAAAATAAACCAGAGCTGGAGTCACAGTCAGCTGAATTGGCTACATTTAAAGTGGACACTGACCACTTCATCAACAGCTTTCTTGGATCTGCCCTAAAGCCTGTAGCAGTTGGGTTGTTGTTATGCTCTCCCATTCTATGAATCTTGCTGAACAAAATCTTGAGAAACTCTGAAAGTAGCAGAATAAGTAGCATCTGATCTGCAGCAATAAAATATCAAAAATTATTCAAAACTTAGGAAACTCCCACGCAACGCACCTTTACACTAAATGTTATATACATATTATATTTATATATATTATGACAACATACATGTATATAGGTATGTTTATACATTGTACCTTTGTACATATATATTACATGGACACGTGCGTGTGGATGATATAGCCTATTCCATCAAATATTATGGTAACACTGAAATTATTATCTTCCAAGATAAAATGCTATAAAAAGAGACCTCAATTCCAATACCGACCTAGATTACTACCATATGAATAATCTACATTCACGCTGACATCTGCTACTGAATCTTTAGGGTTAAGTGACAATACTATACTGGACATCTGCTGGACTGTCAGTTTGAGGACTGTGCGGCTATTTGAAAATGACGTTTTGAAAGTGGACAGTTAAAATGAATTTTCTGCAAATTTTGTTCTCCTGAATGTAATCTACAGTTTTGAACTGTCCTGTTTCTAACTGTCCAGCTGTGAAAAGTCCTGTTTCGAACTGTCTTTTTCTGAATGTCCCTTTACCCAGTTTGAGCACCCGTCTGCCTTTTTTCTTGGACTAAAACTACAAAGGATCAAATATTTATAGCGTATTGAAGTTTGTACAAAAATATTGGCGATTGTAGCCACAAGCTACATAGCCTACTTTGTCAACAACCCTGTCAACATCATTGCACTTGAATATTGGGGTTCAAACATTCAATATTTGGTTCAGAAAGGGAAACAAACATACAATTAATTAGTGAAAAACTAGAATCCCAAACAAAACTAGGATCTAAACCTGGTGCTTTACCTGCAAATGGCTAGGGAAGTCCAAATAAAGAAAGCATAACATCTTGCTTGAGACACTTCTAGCTTCCAACGAACGTTATGAAGCTCTCTAGCTCGAAGTGATCGGAGCACAGTCTTGAGTATAAATGGTTGGTGTGAAATCTAGACGTCTCAATGCTCTGACTCATTTATCCAAGAGTTTAGAGTTGCATAAAAAACCTTTGAAATATGAACAGGAAAGGCGTTAATAACATTATTACACAATTATTTCAACGTAATATCATACATCAGCACACATTTTAATACAATAATAAGATAATTACTGTGGCAATGCATGTAGGTCCTATAAATTTATTTACAACAGCGCATAACATGAGAATGACGCTAAACATATTCTTGATAATGAACAATAAGAATGAATATCTATAATATTATCAGTATGATTTATGATGTTAACGTATTATGTCTTGTTTTTTATAACCAAATAAAAACAAGTGCATGCCTGAAAGTTTCACAAGTCCTTTTGTCAACTACTATTAAAATTTTTTCCCACTATTACTGGTTGTTTTGGTAGTTGGTGGTGATAGTAGTTTAATAATTCTAACCTCTCTATTTAGATCATCACTAGCTAGCAATTACATCTACCACTACTACAAATACTATAAAAAATAACAACAATAATAATAATGTGAACAACGCTACTGTCATTTCATTTTCCATTTTTTCTTTTTATAAAATTGATTAATAATAATTATAACAAATAATAGTTATAACAATAATATAATATATTATAATATATAATATTATTATTATGATTATAATATTATATGTCATAATATATAATATAATAATAATTATTATTATTATAATTATCAATTTAAAATTAATAACAGAAAACCTTTAGGGCCGGCCAGAATACTAAGAAAAGTTTTGAGTCTCCCCAGGCTAGTTGTTCTAATCCGAGGCCAAAAAAACTTAAACCAGCTTAACAACATGCTGTGCATACTACCAATAGTACCACAAATTAATTATTATAATCATTATTTATTAGTTGCAATAACAGGAGTGGTGGTAGTAGTTCGTAGTAATGTAATTATTATCATTTTAAAAAAATCAAAAAATATACGTTTGGGACGTCAGGGGATGGCAAACCATAGCATCAGCTAACAAATTTTAAACTGTAAAGTAATAGCTTACGTGTGAAATGACTTGTCACGAGTCCTGGATGAGTTATTACTGCACAAAACTTTGGCATAGCTAATTACATTCACGTGCAAAAGTGCAAACCGGAACTTTGTCTAAAGCAAAAAAGTGGGTCCTTACGGCTTCACTGGCTTTCTATATAGTACTGGCTCTATCCTACCTCTATGTCTATAACTACTAAATCTTAATTTTTATTTTCAGCCAAATTTACAAGCATGCTAGCAGCTAGTAATTTAATAATATTAATAAAATGATATTCATATTTTTCATAATCATAATGATTATAATAATCAATTCAGAGGCTTCGTGAGTGCCCCAATCAAAAAAGTTTTTGCCCCTTTTATGCAACTCACTCTATTGCCCCAGCCCTAGGTTGGCAGGTCTGAGGCTCGTCCATGAGAATTTTGTGTTCAATGTGCTCTTCGATTTAAAAATATGAGCACATGAGTCGCTGGCATTAAGCGAGTAGCAGTGTTCGAAGTGTGGTTATACGGGAGTATACGGTGTGTATCCACCTCAATTTTAGTGGTTATACGGCCATCAGGCGTGTACCCTAATGTTAATAGCAGTTTTTGCTCTTACAGTTTATGTGTACCTGGTAGTGTAGGGGTAGCGTGCTTGACTCTTAATCCAATCTCACTAGAGCATAATTTTTTTTCATTTAGTAATTCACTAGTTTCTTAGCTACTATAAGATTATGTGAAAAGCTATACCATAACCTACTTATCTGCAAGATTGCATGCACCGTGTACCCACTTCATTTTTTCCACTTCGAACACTGGCGAGTAGACAACTCCGTTGAATCGTGATGCCCTTCTACATTGCTAAACAAGTATAAAAGCAATGCACATGAGCACGGCTCTGGCGCTTATTACGTCACAGCTATAGCATTCAATCAAAATCATTTTTATGGAGAGATAAACATAATCGTTCATCGAGATAGCCAATAGTTTGAGCACTATTTCCATTTAGTTTGGGCATCTTGTAGGGCCCACTGCGAGCATACGTGTACCCTCTTGTTATTGCCTGTGTTTGGGTAACCGGTAACCCATAGATTTAGTCAAGGTAGTGTTTAGTACCAGCCTTCATGTGGTAATGTGCTAGGTAGACATCAGTTTGCCAGGGTACAGTATTCTGGCAGCAGGACTTGATTTAAACCAAAGTGGAGCCAGTTCATGCTAGAGTACTCCATAATAGTAATGTGAGCCATCATTGAATGGCTGCAAGCATCCTGGTGAGATTATGTTGTGTCGTTGAGTTCCCCATAATTAAATAAGACATTTGGGCATTGGAGCGTTGACACAGGGTGTCCTATCTAGTCTTTATATTAAATCTATGGAGTAATCAATCTCAAATCGGGTGGCTTACTATGTAACATACATGTAGTTCAGTGAATCTTATCATAGTAATGAGAAAATGCGGTGGTGCAATTCTCGTATATGTTGTTTTTGTATTCTCGATTTCTCTGCTAATAGCCTACTGAATGAATATGTTGTGTAAGATTTGTTATCGGTTGCACAAACATTTTATTAATTTCTAATTCGAAATGATTTAATGTTTTCTTTCGGATGAACTTTGCTTTAACTAACAAATTCTGATTTCAACAATAATTTTGAATCTTAGTAAAATTAAAACCTGACATAGTATTTTGTATAAATTGTCAACCAATTGTTCCTATTAATATTGTGGATATATTGAATTTTATTCCTACTCAATTTTCAGCTCCACTTATCAGTAAATTTAAAATGGCCATATCTCACATATTATCAGGGGTGGGACTAGCGCGGGTTGAAACGCTATTCGATTGTGCTAATCTCTTCTTTTGCAGCAGCGAACTGCTGTGACACGCTTTCTTTCAATTTCTGTCAATTTTTAATAGCGTTTCAACCAATACGCTTCAATTTTCAGCCCAACTGATACACTTCGTGAAATTGCTAACCAACTCAATTTAATTTCAGGATTACATGGGTGTTTAAAGCTTTTTGTCTTCAAAAACATAGTCTACACAAAGAAAAAACATACAAAGAATAAATTATAGTATGTGTAGAGAATACCTTTATATTAGAAGTCTAAAATACTACCGGGTAACCACAAATATATAATATTTTAGACATTGACAGAAAATCATGGGGAGATAAGTCTAAATTTTACTTTGTACATATATTACTGCTCCAATAGTACATGTACAACTGTACAACACTGATGCTTCTACAATTTCCACAGACAGACAATTTGAAGGTTATATATGTGATGCCTAACACACATGCATTTGACTTGGCTATATTACATTGAGTATGTTGCTGCTACCCTGATACCTTCTTATCACGTTATCAATGATGTTTCAAATCCATGGCGAAGCCCTAGTGTGCATTGTAGAAAATAATATACATGTAAACACAATATGAACTCTGCAAAACAATGTGGCTGAAGAGAAGTAAACAAGAAATAGCTGTGTTTGTGCTTTTTAATTTTCATGGAAATAAATGGGCACCTTTGAATTGCTCTCTCAAATCTAATTTGAGAGAAGACAACTTCTAATTAATAGCGATTCAGCGGATATAAAAGCTATTCTCTATATTTAAATTTCACTATCGCATAGGCAGATTCTCTATTCTTGTAGTGAATAGCTAATAGCACATATTTCTCTATTTTTAAAACTATCGACTCCCACCCCTGCATATTATCCTAGTGTCAATGCATAGAATATTGGCCAACTAGTAGCATGTCCTTCAAAAGTATACTACATGTATTTGTTGTATCAAGCAGTGCCAGAAATATATTATAGATTTTAAGAATCTCAGATCCATTAAGTGCTTCCGGTGGCCGGGATTCCACCCTTGCCATGTTTTCTGGGGTGCTCTACAACAGTGGTGCCTAAATTACGATAAGTTTGGAAGTTGTTATAAGTTAGCAGAGAGGGTGTAAAATTCCTTGGTTTGCCAATACTTTATTGCAAAGCAAGACTGTTTTCACCTGTCACACTAACTACTTCTCTTGTTGAAGACCAGATCTACTTGTAAGAAATGTTTATTTGAAAATTGTAAATATGGTGCCTACATTCATACCTCATTCAATTACATTTTGTGCCTATTTACATATTGAAACACATCCTGTAAACACACATATCTCTGTACTAATACCTGGCCCCAATCTTGGGGCCCGGTCTCCTGTTTGGCCCCCACCAAAATAATTGGACACCCCTGCTCTGCAGTATCAACAGGAAGTGTATGTTCACATCCTTAGTTTTACTTTTAACCCATAGGCCTATTTTTTATAGCTGTGTGCTCTGCCCGTCATGAAAATTGTCATGTCCACCTGGATAGTGTGGGCCTAGTCACACAACATACATGTACGTCTGGAGCACTAGAGCGAACAAGAAGACCCAGCCAAATCAGCTAGAGTGCTAGATATATGGAGAGAGAACAACTTGCAGACTTTGTGCATAAAAAGGATCACTTGCAAGACAGATAGAGCGTATTGAGGTGGAACTGTAGCCAATCATGGTAGAAACAACCTGGACTGATGACTCTGCACAGGTTGATGGGGGTGGCACTAATTGTTGAGGTGATGGTTGTTCTGTATTTTCTTATCTCACTATAAAAACAAAACTCACCGACTTATACTCCTCGGCGTGACCAGCCCCTAGCAGCTCTCACTGCCAGGTGCCAGTGCTGGCCAACTCCCTGTGAGAAAGGCCCAGATAACTTGGCCTTTTTGGCAGGGGTAGAGGAGTTGCCTTGAAGCCATGCTGGCTTACATGACCCCAAGGACTTTAATATGGGGCGCAGGAGCAATTGTGGCTGGATGCTCTTCCTAACACCACCGTGACCGGGGTGTGAACCTGGAACCTTCAGCATGAAAGCTGAGCATTCTAACCCCTAAGCCACGGCTGCTCCCTTTTCTTATCTCACTATATTGTTATATTAATATTGCAGACGATTTGGCACATGTTCAGTAAGACACCCTCTCAACTCGATACACTAGCCATGGAGATACTTGATGGTGAGTTTAGTATAATATATGGCCTGCATTCTGATTTCACAGATGAAAGGCTGGTTTGATATTTTGGAGATTTTCTGGAATTGGGACCATCTTACCTCCTAATCATTCCCTCTTAGCACACTCTAGCTGACTTAACATCCAGTCTACATCGCATTCTATGGATCTCTTATAGGTTTTAGTCTGTAGGTCATTTTATATACTCTAGAGCAGGGGTTCCCAACCTGGAGCAAATTTTGAAAATCTAGGAGTTACAATACAAGTTATCAACTGACACATTTTTGACATTGATTTTCAATTACAGACTATCAAGCAATTGACACTCGGGCTCTAATGCATAAACTTGTTGCAGTTGAGCTAAATCAGTGAGAAAGTTATAAAAATTACAATCTGTGAAAGTTATACTATGTATATTACTCTCTTATCATTACATAATTTAATAACTAAACATTTTATACCATACTGCATTTACCTGTATTTACATGTATTAATCTAGATGACGCATGCACACCAATGATTTTAGTCAAATTAAACACAGTTTTACTAAGGGGTACATTGTTTGCCACATGACTACCGAAAAAGGTTGGGAACCTCTGCTTTAGAGTCTAAACTCTGTATTAGTTTTAGACTCATATTGTAACGATTTTATTACTTTCCATTATTATGGCTATATGAAACTTGTATTGACTCCGGATTAGTCAGTTTCTAGTTGCTGGTGATTAACGCTATGTAGGCCTATACAGTATGGAGTGTAAAGCATGCACTATACGATGTAGTGCTGGAGTAATGTTTACTACCAATGCTATATTGTTATTCTATTTTATCATTTTATATTCTGTAGTTAAAGAGGAGCTAGCATCTAATTACGGAGTTGATATTCCAGGAGGTAAATACTGATTTACTATATGTATGATAAGTTATAGGTCTTTGTATTACATGTTACTAATTTGGGGTTGTGTTCACATTTGTAAGACACCCGTACAATACTACCTTGCATATCACCCCTAACATCCTATAAAGCGCAAAGTGGCCATAATAAGAGGGGTGCCCCTTGTGCAGTTTGCTCAGAGCATGTCTACTGCTCACTGGGGAAGCTTTTTTTTTAAGGTTGTTAGCTGGTGTAGTGGTAGCATGTTGGGTTCACTGTGCTAGGCGATTAGGTGCCATGGAGGCCCCGAGTTCAAACCCCAGTCAGGGACTGGTATTTTCATGGATTTGGAACCAGTCTCTGACAGCTCAAAAGTAAATTCCTTCCTTAAAATTACATATTATGTAAGATAATGGCCAAACCCCCAAATATTATTCTGTTTTTAAATTTTTCTTTTCTTCACGATGTATATTTAGGCCTAGTTGTTAGTTGTGGATGTGGCAGTAGAGTAGTAGTTGTCAGACAGGTAGTATTGGATGGAATAACTTAACTGAATGCAAATACTTGTAATTATATTAAAAAATGAAACACAAATAAGCTGTTTCTCGACAAATAAGTATTTACATGTATATTCCGATTTTCCGTTGTACAGATATAGAGATAAAGATAGAACCAGATGATACTGAACGATATTCTGTTGATATGGAGGTTGATGGTAACAGAGATATTGGAACACATATTCAAGGTGAATATGTTTATATACATGCGTATATATACATATACTCAATCTGCATACAGTGTACTGTTTCGGTGTTTAACACCTCATCAGTGCAGCTCAGAGATATGCCTGGGAGAACACCTTAGCAATACTGTATATTTACAGCAAAGCGTATTTAAAAGGTGTGAAATCCACTGAACCAAAGTTCTCAAGCTGCCAGAGACAGCGAGAATTGCGTAATGCCACCAGTTCAGTGTATCTCCCAGGTAAAGTGCTCAAGAAATTGGTATTGCTACCAATTTCGAGCGTAATACTCAATCTGCATACAGTGTACTGTTTCGGTGTTTAACACCTCATCAGTGCAGCTCAGAGATATGCCTGGGAGAACACCTTAGCAATACATATATATATATTTGCAATGGACAGGCGAATCAGTCCTTCTAATGACACCTAATCGCACATTGGACAAAAAAACACATTGCCCCTTCATCGGCTCAGCACCCTTTAAAAGGAAACTTCGCTGATGAACAGTTGATGTGTACTGGGCCAACGGAATATCTGCTACGTAGTGTTGAGGGGTTTGGTCATTTTGGTTGTATCATATTTCGAGATGTTCCACCTGTTGGAGTGACCCTTCCAATTCGTTTTACTTCGTTTTTCTTCCTAGAATTTTGGTCACAACTGCCTCTACCCATGTAGGTAGTCTGTCACATCTAGGCCCGCAGTACAGTGCATAGAAATCTGTTTCCACAGTGTACCGTTGTAGTTTCCTGGTGCTGCAGTTGTCTTGCATCTGTTTTCCTTGGGTAAGTTGTGCTGGAGATGATAACAGAGCATCTGTCTTAGTGCTGATTTGTCTACCATTGAGTAGTTCACTAGGAGAAAATTCATAAGATAGAGGTATCCTGTTGTACTGCATCTGGGATTCCTAGCGAGCTTCCTTTATAGGGCGGTTAATTGTTTGAACATCAATTTGATATTATCCATCTCCTTGCTGTATCAAGGAATCTACTGAAACACCGAGCTGTTGAATTCTATTTTTGCCCAGAAGATTTAGATTAGGTGCTTTGATGATAACAAATGGCAGTGTCTTCTGTTTATCTCTCCATTGAGTTTTAAGGTGACAGATTCCCACAGTGTCAATCTGATGGTGGGTAGCCGACTTGTAGTGGACCTTTGGTGATTGAAGAAGGGGTGATCCGAACTTCCTCCAGTCCTGTAGTGATAGAAAGTTGTATCCACTTCCAGTAGTTGTGGTTGTCCTTGAAGTGTCGGCTTCATTTGAAATATGTGAATCAGCGTGTACTGTGTTTAGTGTCCTTATCACATTCAGTGTTTGACTGCTGTATTTCTTCTTACGTGATACCACTTCCAGAGGTCCTGTAATTTTGCAGTAGTTACATGTCATATTCTTGTATCTGCAGTCCCTGGATTGATGATTGCTTATGCCACAGCGATTACAAGGTCGATTAGAAGCTTTGGCTGCGTCATTGTTGTGTGTAGTTGATGAATAGCATTGGGTGGTCCATGAACCGTTTCCCTTGTTACTTTAGCGGCTTATTCTGTTTCTATAGCCGCTTCTATAGCTCTGTTAAAGGTGATGTTCCATCTTTGAGTTTGAGGAGTGCCTTTAGTATAGCCTCATTTCTTAGCGAACAGATAAATCTTGCCCAGAGGGTTTCATCTTGGGGTTGGTTATTAAAGGAAAGATATGTGTTTGCATCATTGTCGAACTCTAGCGGCAAGTTCAGAGGTTGTCTCTGCTGGCTCTCTCCTCATGTCACTCCAGAATTTATATCTCTCCCTAATGATGAAAGTTCTTAGGTTGTATTGTGGCTTCATATAGTTGTGGATTTCATTCGTAGTGAGTTGGTTGATATCCTTCTTTGGTGTTTGCTGCTCTGTTCAATTACTCAACTGGTGTATATGTTTCAAAAGTGAACAGTTCAACACCGGACAGTTCGAGACACCAAACCCCAACCCTCAGATTTCAACTTTGTTTTTATGTTCAATACTATTTTTTACTTCATTAAATTAATTAATTGATTAAAATTAGTTATCTGTAAGTTGTGTTCTTCTCAATGGAATCTACACAGTTTCTTCGAACTGTCCGGTTGTGAAACGTCCTGTTTCGAACTATGTTTTTTCAAATGTCCCATTACCTTGACTTGTATGTATGTGTGTGCGTGCGTACGTACGTATGTATAATGGATAATGGCTATCTAGCCAAAAGTTAGCTATGGCTATAAGTTAGACAAAAAGCTGTAAAAAAGTAGATGATATTCAATGTCTTAGCAGTCACTATAGTTTATTTCCTGTTCTTTATTGCTACACCACCAGCCTAAAGGCTCCACCAAAGATAGTGGAAGGAAAGATAGGACAGTCAATGATAATACCCTGTCCTACCATACATCTGTTGAGTTTTTAGATAGCTGTCCGACTAGCATAACTGACTTGAGTTTTGTGTACCCTGTAAGAAGATAATTGTTTATGTAAATAGACTGTTAATACATACGGTGCCGTTGTAAATAATATTCCCTGATTAGTCGATGAAACACCAATAGTGGTAGTAGAGTCGTAGACAAAGTATCACATTTCCTTGCTTAACCCGGACCACCTTTGGAAGTGGGTATGAGCTGTTTTTGGGCTGAATGTCACTGTTTTTGGATAGCTCAGTTTTGGTGGTCAGAGCCTCATTCTAGTACAAACACAGCCTCGAGTCTTTAGTGTATAGTTATAATAACGTGTATGATTGCTTCATTCTAGAGATAAAACTAGAACCTGGTGTTGCAGATGTAATGGATGATAACAGGGCCATTACTACTACCTCTACTCAAGGTGAGAAGCTATACAAATGCACAAAGTGTGAGTATCAAAGTTCACATCGAAGTAATCTGTCAAAGCACATGAACACACACACTGGGGAGAAGCCATACAGTTGTTCACTGTGTGATTATCAATGTTCACAGAGTAGTAATCTAGTAACACACATGAAGAGACACACTGGGGAGAAGCCATACAAGTGTACACTATGTGACTATCAATGTTCACAGAGTAGTAATCTAGTAACACATATGAAGAAACACACTGGGGAGAAGCCATACAAGTGTACACTATGTGACTATCAGTGTTCACATCGTAGTAACCTATTAAGACACACGAAGACACACACTGGGGAGAAGCCATACAAGTGTTCACTATGCGACTATCAATGTTCACAGAGTAGTCAACTATCAAGACACATGAGAAGACACACTGGGAAGAAGCCATACAGTTGTTCACTGTGTGACTATCAATGTTCATGGAGTAGTTCTCTAGTAACACACATGAGGAGACACACTGGGGATAAGCCATACAGTTGTTCACTGTGTGACTATCAATGTTCACATAGTAGTCATCTAGTAACACACATGAGAAGACACACTGGGGAGAAGCCATACAAGTGTACACTATGTGACTATCAATGCTCAGATAGTAGTCACCTATCAAGACACATGAAGACACACACCATAGAAGTGTACAGTGTGTGACTATCTACATGTATGTTCACATAGTGGTAGTCTGGCAGAACACATGAGAAGATACACTGGGTAGGAGCCATATAATGTGTACCATGTGACTATCAACGTTGATATAGCAGCCGTTACATAGATACTGTGCATGTACTCATCACTATTTAAATGTGCAATTTTTTATTACATGTGTTTCCTAAAAATGGTGCAAGTGTGATTTAGCAAGGTTTTCTGCAATAAATTGTTCTATTTTATAACTCAAAATATTGTTGTTTAGCACTGAATATAAGTTAAATGCTTCCAGAAAACTTAATTATGTTCTTACCTTCTTGCCAAAGAAACTGTGGATGCTGCGTAATAAACATGTAACATGTACAACTACACATACACCTACCCATACACATACAGCTACACCTACGGCTACACATAACACCGACATGTACACCAAAAACTACACGTACAAGTGCACCATACAGTTACACACCTACTCCGACAGCTACACCTACAGATACGTGTACAACTACACATACATCTACACCTACAACTACACATATATGCACACTTACAGCTACAGGTACACATACAGCTACACCTACAACTACGCATGCATCTACATCAACACAAGTGTACAGTGTGTTATTATCAATCTTCAGATAGTAGTAGCCTATCAAGACACATGAAGACGCACACTGGGGAGAAGCCATACAAGTGTACAGTGTGTGACTATCAATGTTCACGGAATAGTTCACTAGCAACACACATGAGGAGACACACTGGGGAGACAACATACTAGTGTACACTATGTGACTATCAATATTCACAGAATAGTTTTCTTAGTAACACACATGAAGACGCACTCTGGGGTAAAGCCATAGAAGTGTACAGTGTGTGACTATCTACATGTATGTTCACATAGTGGTAGTCTGGCAGAACACATGAGAAGATACACTGGGTAGGAGCCATATAATGTGTACCATGTGACTATCAACGTTGATATAGCAGCCGTTACATAGATACTGTGCATGTACTCATCACTATTTAAATGAGCAATTTTTTATTACATGTGTTTCCTAAAAATGGTGCAAGTGTGATTTAGCAAGGTTTTCTGCAATAAATTGTTCTATTTTATAACTCAAAATATTGTTGTTTAGCACTGAATATAAGTTAAATGCTTCCAGAAAACTTAATTATGTTCTTACCTTCTTGCCAAAGAAACTGTGGATGCTGCGTAATAAACATGTCAAATTTTGTTCATAATGAAATATACACATGTAAATACTACATCTATTTGGGTAAATTTCCTTCACAAACAGTGAGGGGGATATTTATGGCTTAGAATCCTCTATAAACTTTATAAGCTATCTATAATTCTATATAATCTCCAAAATAACCGCAAAATCATGTTCATTGTTGTAAACACCACGACATGGTATTCCGACAGGAGTTGACTGCCCTTGACATATCGACACTTTCGCGGTTTTCGAGAAAATTCTAGTCTACTTTTAAACCACAAGTTATTGTAGATGTAATATAATTGACACTAGGATATGATGAGAGGCGCGAGGCTGAAGCTTACACATCAGATCAGATTCTGTCATATATTATTAATTTCCGAACTAAAGGGGATAACGCATTCCCACACCCTATATTTATCATGATTACGATTGTTGTATTATCATCAGAGCTGGGTCCAAGTCATAGATTTGACTTGACTTGCCAAGTCAAGTCACAAGTCGACTTGACTTGGACTTGCCAACTTGCTGACTTGACTTGACTTTGACTTGCGCATCAATGTGACTTGACTTGGACACATGAATGACTTGTGATTTCGACTTGACTTTGACTTGCACATCAATGTGACTTGACTTGACTTGACTTGGACACATGAATGACTTGTGATTTTGACTTGGGTTCTGCCAAGTCAATCTGGCAAATAAAAATTTTGTATAGTGTTTAGCCAACATGGAAAAAAGGTCTCAATTGTCTACCTATTTATCATTTGTACTGGGTCAGTGCTACTAGCAGCACTCAGAGTATATCAAGGTAGCTATGAGGATACACAATTCAGGCAATATCTAGGCTGTGTGTACGTGAGACTACACAACGACAATGCATAGTCACAAGTACACACAGTGCAAGTAGTGTAAGTGTAGCCTAGGTGTGGTGTAAGTAGTGAATATAATGTACAGTGCAATCATTACTAGAGTTAAATTGCAGGACTGGCCAGTGGACACTCTGTGCTGTACCATGTGCTGTTTACATGTTATGTAACACTGCATCACCATTACAATATACAGTATATAATACTATATGACCAGTCTCGACTGTAGTGCCAATAATACTACTTATATAGACTAGTTCTTTACCATGATTGCATAACATACATGTACATGCCCTGCTACACCTTGGCATAGGTTTTTCATGGATTGGAATGCCTACTAAACGAAAAAAATGATGGTTTGGGAAATGTAAAATTTTTTGAAGTTGTCTTCCACTTGACTTGCATTTCGACTTGACTTGACTTTGACTTGACTTGACTTGTGACTTGCATGACAGCTGACTTGACTTGACTTGACTTGAGGCATCACTGACTTGACTTCGACTTGCCTTGCTTTCGAAATTTTAGAAGTTACTTGACTTGACTTGACTTGAGGCAGCACTGACTTGACTTCGACTTGACTTGCCTCCAAAATTTTAGAAATGACTTGACTTGTTGACTTGCAAGTCGACTTGGACCCAACTCTGATTATCATAGTTAGTTTAGTTGTTGGTTGATAGTCCAAAAGGGACAAAACATTTTCACACTCTACACTGTACACATATGTTTCATTATATTATTATAATGAAATATTTATATGCACTACTGAACTGTACAGAGTACAGTCACCAGTGTAGATTATTATGGATAATCATTATGCATTATCATTATGATTATAATAAATAATCTTTATGATAATGATTATGTTAATATTTATTGTTAATTCTATAATAATTATTGCTTAAATTAAAATTTAATAGCCTGCTCAATTTTTAAACTTAGGGCACTAATTTAAAGCTCACATTTTATATTTTATTTTATTATCTTATAATCTTATGGTTATATTATTAAAAGTTGAAGTTGCTCTATGTTGAGAGGATGGATCAATAATATATATATGATAATATAAATATTATAAAAATATTATATTTAATATCATGATTTGATTATTTAATTTATTGGTAGATTAGATACATTAACATTAGTTGTGGTATGTATTCAATAAATATATAGATGATAACTCAGTATAAATGTACTTATAATAAAGGTGACCTACAATATTATTGCTCTTGCTGGTCATCATAGCAACAGTGGAAGCGGTACAGACCCGCTCACAGTCCCTGGGGCTCCCATGGTCGGTAAGGGCAAACAGCAACCGGTATCTCAATAGTTTTTTACCAAGGACTATAAGAGATATGAGGATTGGAATCAACCCAAGAGTTCTAACTGAGCCGCCTACAACCGCAACCTACACACAGTCAGGCTAGATAGTCTTGTTCAGTCCATACTGACAAACACATACCTCAATAGTATGAATACTGTCCACTAACTGACTAACCCATGAACCATACGCGGCACACCCCTTCCACCCTCTAGGGCGGTCCAGTGTGATGATGACATCGACAGGTAATTCGACAGGTCTGATGATTATATCATTATCATTATAATTAATTATTAGATATTATGGTTATAACAATTTATAATAAATTAACTAAGTATAATATAATTATTGTTGTACTTAGTTAATTTATTATCGTAAGAGTTATAGTAATTATAGTAAATTAAAATTAGTAATAATAGTAATTCTTATTTTATATTTAGAATATAATTATATTATAATTATATTAGTCATGAAAATTATATCCAATTCAATGGGACTATATTATATGAATTGAAATTTTGCCATTAGTGAAATGCCTTCCCCACTCTCAAAATGTGCGAAAAATGGAGATTTAGTTCTAGAATGATCATCTCTTTGTTTACTTACCTGGGAATAATAGCAGTAAGTATTAGTATAAAGTTAGGAATCATGTATTTTTTAGGTAACAGAAGTACATGTACAATAATCATAATGGCAACAAACAAAAGCTCCTGTCTCGTCTTGTCTTGTCTTGTCTTGTCTTGGTAAAGTTCTTAAACCCCAGGTGCGGTTAGGGGAAAGGGGAAACTATCAGAGTTGCAGGTTTTTTGTTGGTTCACTATGATATCACCAGTGTGGAGCTCCCGAACAGATCTGATTAGAAGGCTGGGCAGAAAATTGTTAGTGTTGATGTGGTAGACAACAGAATTGAAAGCATTAGCATGTCTGGTGTTAATATCATGCATTCCTTTTATTAGATCAAGTGTAGGCCTGGTTATAAGATTGGAAACGAGAGATTCATGCTCCAAGATGGTGTAGAAAATAATATCATTCGAGTATGCCTAATCTTGTTCAATGAGTCGAAATTTAGTTGTTTTTTGCTATCAGAGACTGAACAAGCTCTTCCTTTAAGATTTTTGATACATCGTACAGCCCTTCTTTGGACTGCCTCAATTGTATACGTGGGGTCCCACACTTGACAGGCATATTTCAGTAATGGCTTGACTTGCATAGCGTGTTGTAACACTATCAAACCATCGGTACCAATAGAGCAAAGTAAAGCCAGCTCTTATGAGATGCTTTGAACTCTATAGGTAGTTGCAAAGCACCAGAGTTGAGTCCAAGTCGACTTGCAAGTCAACAAGTCAAGTCATTTCCAAAATTTTGGAGTCCAAGTCAAGTCAGTGCTGCCTCAAGTCACGTCAGCCGTCAGTCAAGTCGAAGTCGACTTGTGTACTTGCAAGTTGAAATGCAAGTTAAGTGGGCGACAACTTCAAAAATTTTACAATTTCCAAAGCATCACTCCTTTCTTTTAGTAGACACTCCAATGCATGAAAAACCATACCAAGGTGTAGCTTGGTATGTATGTTGTTATACAATTATGGCAACTAGCCTCTATGTGTAGTAATATTGGCACTCTGGTTGAGACTGTACAAAATTTTTATCCTCCATATTGACTTGGCAGAAATTAAATCAAAGTCACAAATCGTTTATCTGTCCAAGTCAAGTCACACTGATGTGCAAGTCAACATGTTGGCAAGTCCAAGTCAAGGCGACTTGTGACTTGACTTGTCAAGTCAAAGCTATGACTTGGACCTAGCTCTGCAAAGCACTTTATATAACCATTTGTTTAGGTTAAATTAAAAATCTTTTTGTTGATGGTTTGAGTGTTTAGGTATTAGTTGTTTATCATTGATAACATATAAGTCATCTGTGTATCGTCAGCTATATTCACCATTTTTCTTATGTAGAAATAGCCTATTCTATAGTCAATTCTCTATAATACTGTAAGGGTTTTTGGGGGGTTGTGCTGTCGTCCTGAGACAACTCCCTGGTAAAAAGTGAAGAGCCTATGAGTGGTGCTAGGCCCTGTCATTACATGAAAGATCAACAGGTACTAATTGTCCAATGACTACTCAAGACGACCCATGTGGTCTCGAGTCAATGCTTGTTTACTATCTGAGAAAGAGAGTGATCCGACCTAGAAGGCGGTTCGGGAGGCAAGGTCGAGGACCTTGACAACCGGAACGACCTATCTACGAAGAGAAAGTCTCTGTATAAGTAGTATAGAAGTGTCTTTATTGGGATCCAAGCATCAACTGAGACAATGAACATAAAAAACAATGTGCTTTATATAGTATAAGAACCTCCGGAGGAAGTTCTGGTAAAAAGGCCGACGTAGTGTTGTAAAAAGACAATGTAGCGTCGTCCGGAATTTGCGCAACAAGATGGTAACCAGAAGCCCGCTGGCCGACCCAGAATAGGTCGGGTACAACAAAAGATGCTTAAAATCATCCAATTCATGCACAAAATCAATATCAGGCAATTCTGAGAGGTCGGCCCTCTTTACATGGGTATAAAAAGGACATAATTGCTCAGTAGTGCACATTATAAGTAAAAGTATGTAAGTGACAAGTTACTACATAGACAATCAGTACAAGCAAATGTAATGCAATGTAAGTATATAATAAGTGTCATGTAGGCCTAGTCGGGAGGCTGGGCTAGAGTTACATTTTACCATTACAATACATAGCCTGTGGTTCTGACACAGTGGTACTTATCTTCAGCACAATGACATGACAAGTTAAATAGCATATCCTATAATCATATTTTCTAGAAAATTGCAAAATTTTACATACATACATGTATATATATTTAACATAGACCTACAATGTAGCTGAATCCAAAATATTTTCGCAAAAAATTAGATCTACACTCAAAATAGGAAATACAAATAACTGAAGAAAATTTTTAAAATTGTCCCCAATTTTTTAATGCAACTAATGGTCATGTTTGCTTGTAATGCCAACACTGCAAACACTAACAGTTTATCTCGCCAAAACGGCAAGTTGATGATGGTCAGACTTGAATTATTTTCTGATTGTTTTTGCAGTTAAATTATTAATGGCTTCTAAACCGTGCAACCCCTATCGGGAGTCTTTGACTGCTGCTACTGCTGCTATTATTCGAGACAGTGGTTTCGGCAGTGCGGAGCCGGCTGCATTAGAATCACTTGTGGAGATGACGCAGAGTTTCATCACACAAATTGGAAAATCTTCAAAACATTATTCTGAACTGGCGAACAGATCACAGGTAATTGATGTTCAGAATTTAGTAGTTTCTTAATTATAGAATAATTACATTTAATTATTGATTGTGTAAACATAATGACTGTAAGGGTGCAAACACACTGGAGCGTTTTGGAGTGGAGTTGACGCTCACGAATCGCCAGAGTGTCAATGCTCTCAAAACGCTCGAGCTGAGTCAGCTGAAGCAGTAAGGCGATTCACTCGGCGCTGATTGGCTGATGAACAGAGTTAGTAAACATGAACACGTGAATTATTGCGGAGTGAATAAATACCGATATTTCATTGGCTAATTGTTAAATCGCCTCGCTCTTTGTTCGCCCTGTGTGTTTATCAAGGCCACAAAGTTCGACGCTTGACACCAGAATGCTCACTCGAAAGCGCTTCCGTGTGTTTGCACCTTAAATGTAGGCTACTTTATTCTACAGCAGCTGCCATTTTTATCTAAACTCGATTTATTCACTTCCTGTCTTGATTTAGAGATTGTGTAATTGTCAAATTTTCATTAATAGGTTCAACAGTTTGTTTTCAATGCGTCACAGACATCCGTCTTTGTACCTTGGAAGTTGTGTTATCAATGTCTACCTTCCACTGTTGGGTATATACAAAGTATAGTATGCATAGAGTCTTAACTATTGGCTTTTTACCTCTATAATGAAATATGAGGTATTAGTATTATAATTATAGAGTGAATCTACATCTATATCAAGTTCATACATGGGAAGATTTTGTCATTTGTAGCATGTAGGCTGAACACTGAGCCTGCATGCTGTGTCTACTGGACTACCTCTTATTATAATTTTTTCAGGTAATGGTAACCGACCTGAGCTTGTCACTAATAGACTCTGGCATCAGTCTTGAAGAACTGAGGGTATACACTGAAATCAACCTTAGAAAACCCACAACTCTTGCACCCCCTTCACAAGAGCCTGATGTTCAGAAACCCAAACCCCTGAGTGTTAACAGCGGTGCCGCACATCCTACTTATGTACACGATGGGCTGCCTCCCTTTCCTGATAAACACACGTATATTCAAACCCCAGCACATCGGCACGCTGCCACCGACTATCAGTTAGTTAGACAAAAGGAATCCATGCAGAGAAAAAATACGGAAAATGCTTTAACAAAATTCATAGCAAAGACAGGAGAATCTAATTATTATTGTGACGATGAAAAGAATCCTATTAACGAGTCTTTTCAGTTAGTAGCTTGTAAACCGTCTCCGCTGTCGTACCTCTCTGCACTGCTGCCCAAGGATGAGGAGGTCTACGAAGTGTTTGATCTTAAGCAGGAACAGGGCTTTATCGATCCTCCTACAAAGAAGCTTAAAACTGAAGATTCGAACCAAGATGTTCAAATGAAAATAGATAATGAGACCAAGTGATATCATCTGTGTAGGTGAATGTAGTTCCTTGTTATTAATGTTTTACTTTATAATTCATACACATGCACATAATATGTGTACACTACATGACTACAGTATAGTGTTTGTTGTATAATAATAATAATCAATAATTATAATTTAAACATTTTCACCTCAGACTTTGGGTAGATCTAATATTGTGTTCTAATGCTGATTATGATGGTGTAATACATTTATAGTATTATTAATGTTATAATATCGGTTATTTTTGTTTATTTTATCACATTTTTCAGTAAATTATTCTGAAATAATCCAATCCATCCAATTCATCAGCCCAAGTTAGTAGGAATGTAGATAGAATCAATATAATCTGTAAAAAACTTGCAGTGTAGAAAAACTTAAAATAAATATTTCAGCAGAAGATTTTGCTGTTCAAGACGATGTCTCAGTTATAGACAGTTTAGCTTATGTGTACTTCCTACTTTCTAACCAAAGTGTGTTCTTTGACCATATGGTAAGTTCTATAAGGCTATACCATGATCATGTACTGAATAAATTCTCATTTTCCAATATGGTTGGGAGCTGCAGTCAAACTGCCAGCATGGCTAGAAATGAACTCAAACTGTTTAGCAATGTCCCAGTTGACTGTTTATATAGCTATTTATAGTGTTATAAAATTTAAAATTGTAGTATTAAAAGCGACTTGACTGCTATTTTGAAGTTGTCTACCCTTCTTGCTTTAGAGAATAAAGAAAAGACAACTCCATTTTTCTGTAGGGATAGAGAAGAGACAATTGCTGCAAAGTATAATGGCAGGCTAGTGGGAGGAGTTTAATAATAGAATCAATGTAATGGAATGTGGTGCATGTGAAAGAAGCATTCTCATAAATTAACTGCTGGAGTATATGCTGCACTTGAGAGCACTCTTCTATTACTCAGCTATGTAAGTATAATAGTAATATAAATGCATTTATTCTTGTATATTTGCTGCTATCTAATATTGCCAGCGGAAGATATTATGTGCAAATGCAAATTTCACCAAAGTTGTACATATCGTATTACTAATATTAACTCTATATTATTGTAATGGTTTATATAACACCTTAATGGATTAATATTGGCCAACACTGATTTTATTATTACAATTATGTTTGTGTTTTGTTATTTGCAAGCAGATGCTTATCATTAAAGATCAAATTTCCCAGTTATACTTAATTGTGTGTACACTTCTAGCTGTTAGAATCACTCAATAGTTATAAAAAGAAATTTCCTCTGTTATTGTTTAATCAGAGAATAAAGGACTCAAGTTATTAGTGTTTTTCACAACATTTGAGATTTCAACAAAGCTATGCTTATGTGTATAATAGTAGCGGTATAGATAAGTTAGTGACTGCAAGCATTACAATTAACTGACAGTAATATTGCCCAGAAGCAGCATTCGGTACTGTATGTACAGCATTATTTTACTTTCTATGTTTTATATTTATATTGCTATCAAAGGTTTATACTAATCATACGTAATTTTGCAATTACACCCAGCATATGTGCAGTAAAATTATATGGTGTTAACAAAACTGTTTAAACTTTCATTATATTGTAGTTATCCAGCCAACATATAGGATCTGTTGGGAAAGTTCAGAGGCAGATGACAAGGTAGGTCTTCTGGTTCTGCTGACTGTATAATATCTATGTACCCTGTATGTATGAGCAATACAAGGTTATCCTAACTGATGTACAATACAACATAGTGTAATGTAAATTCCATACAGTAAACCCTTTTTACTTTTGATATGCAGTTAGGTATATGGTGTAATAACTAGTGATTTGCCTGTGCAAACAATCAGATTTTTGTAATGGAAAGCAAATCAAACCAAATTCTTTATAATATGTGTTAGTTTAGTTGGCACAAGGCCAAGAAGAAGGCCATTAATACAAATATAGGCCTAGTTTGAGGCTTAATAAATAATTCACACCATTGGTAGCCAGCCAGTAGCATGAGCTGCAATGTGTTTTAGACTATTAATTTTCCATTGTATTGTAAATTATTGAGTCTAATGAAACTAAAATCTGAAACTGCATGCCTGAAGGCTGAAGGTCTATATTAGCCTATTAGGACCTCTCTTCTCCAGCTCGCACTATGATAAATATTTGTAGTTTACTGTAGGAGGGTGAATACTGTATTTCCACTACATGTGTGAACTTTCGTTAGTAAGACAGAAATTTAAAAAACCTACTTATATGTTGGATTACATTTCTTTAGTTTGTATTATTGGTTTTTAGGGGGGTGTCTCAATTCTGAAGCACCCTTGAGTTGAACTCTGTCAATAGTCTAATTGTATTATATGAAAGACTAAAAAGTAACAAATGGTTACTGCACATGTCAAGATCGTTATTATCAAGCTCAGTACTGTGAATCCATTACAAGTGTGTGATATATGTGGGCCTATGTGGAAGTGTATAACATGTGTGGGCGTATGTGCAAGATGGTTTGCTATCAGTCTGGTCAAAAAAAGACTGGTTACAAATTGGTTAAAATTGTAACACTCAGGTTGGGGAGTCTCATGTTCCTTTACAGCATTAAATTGTTATGTGTGGTAGGCTACGATTCTTGCATAGAATAAGAATAGTCACAGTTCCAATTGAATTATCTCAGGGAGCAGGGGAGGAGCTAGTCGTACCAACACCATGTTTTTCTACTTTGAGTATCGGTCACACATCTAACACACTTGTACCAACATTATTCTGTACATGTACAGTGTGTGTGAAACATAACGTTTGCTATAGCGTAATGGCATTTAATACTGTCCATAATGCTGTATAGATACTGTATACATTACACCGTATCACTTTTAACTTCACATGTCCCATATTGTGTCCATATTGTTGTTTTATTGATCATCATGACCCTACAATGAACCTCATTGGGACGACAAGTTTGTTGTTTTATCTCTGTAGTATTTGAGCACCGTGACAAGTTGTAAGATCACATTTATGTATACTTTCCTTCTGAAATGCTATTCTGACATGCTTTCTAATCGGATAAACTACTTTGTACCTTATACATATAAAAATATAGGCAACTAATGGCATGGGAATGGGTTATATTATAATCATGTGGCGGGGACATTAGGTTTTGGTTTATAGAGTGTTTTGTTCTCTGTTTAACCTTGAACATAGCTTGAACTCCAACATACAGCAAACTTAACATCTCAATTTTCATACCAGTGTATAATTATTAATACCAGTGGTGTAGTTGTTGGTAGCTAAAAATAGTAATTTTATAATAATTACTAATATTATCACAAGTGTATAAAGGAGCTCAATCAGAGGCAAGATTTCTATTCAAAACTATTTGCTCTATTATTACAGAATACAAACATTGAACGATGACCATATCCTGTGGGCCCGTATTTAAGCTCATTATCTGTAGTATGAAGAGTTCCACACACTCTTATTTTTATTCACAGTATAAACATGACCTTTCGGTTATAAAATATTGAGCAGACATATTTATTGTCAAATGTGACGTTCAGTTCCCAACAGTCTATCATCCTATAAATTATGCAGACTATCAACTATGCATTTCTATATACAAATATATTCGTGACTTTGCAAGGCCGAAGCCAAAAACAGTATGCTTCTGTCCCTTAGGGACTCGTTTATTTCACCAACGCCACACTCCGTTTTTGCGACAAAAGAATGAATTAACCAGGTACAATGGATACTAAAGTATGAAAAAATTTGCCTATAATTGTTTTTCTTCGCCCCTATGGTTATATTATTTGCTGATCTGTCAGGTATATTTGCACAAATTGTGATTGTTATTTCATTAAAATTATCAGAAAAAATAAAATTTGAAGTAGGTACTAAAGCCCACAATTTCATATTTGAGTTTGACCCAACAAAGAAAACAGATTCCCATGCTCCCTTAATCATTTTACATGCTATATACATGTAGATGCTATATTTTACCTAATGTTCCAGCACTTCCCCTAGGGCCTAGAATATTAGTTAAAATATCATATAAAATGTGTATTGCCACACAATTTCATAGACCTATCTATGTTTTTACAGCTACAATGTAGATTAAGGTACAACAGTAAATGCAGCCCTGCTGTCAGTGTTGGCAGAGCAAGAGATGAGCTGTTTCAGCAGAGGTGAAGGCAGCATGAAAGGAAGTGACTTAACAGAGTGTTTGATTGAGTTATTAGATGGAACAGCATACAGCGCAAAAATAAAGGTAAATTTTTTCATTTTTGTTTATATTATATTATACATGTACATGTATATTCAGTTATCAGATAGGATGCCCATAAAACATATAACATAATTTCGTTATTACTGCCACTTCGTAGGGTCAGAGTAAAGGACAGCATCTAATGGACAATGTATGTAGCTATCTGAACATTGCTGAGAAAGATTACTTTGGACTAAGATTTCTAGATCGTTCTAAAATATCTGTAAGTAAACATGTACTACATCACCTTTCGCAGTCATGCCATAGATGTAATAGATTCAAAGGTGCATTACATTGTATATGTATCTATACATGATATTAATTTGTGTAATAGTAACAATGGTTAAGGTAGCAATAATTAAAATAAATTTCATCCCGAGAATCCAAACTAGTTATTTGATGTCAACAGCTGGTAGGCTACATCTAAATAATATAAATTGTACGCATTGTACATGTACTCGAAGCCATTCAAGAGATTCAGTCATCAGTTAGTTTCCTTTTATATTTATTTAAGCTCACACATATTCAATGATGATATAATCAAATTGATGATATTTATTATGAGTAATTTATAATAATGAGTACTTGGTAGCCCAATGAATCATTGCCTAAGTAATAGCACTAGTGGCAGCATTATCGGCAGCAGCTGTAGTGTAGGAGGGTGTAGCTGTTCCAGGTGTAACGTGCCAAGTATGATACTATAAAATGATCAATATATCTGTCCTTAGTATCTTCTCTCTAGCTAATGTGTTTGTCATTCAATTATTTGTTCAACTTTTCAATCGGAACTTGCTGATTTTTTCTAATTGACTCATAAATCTGCACAATGAATTTAAATATTCATTTAACTGTAACAATAGCAGCATATGTGTATGCTGTAGAATGTCCTTGATTATCCTCATAATGTAGTGTATTATAAGATAGAATAATTAACTGTATTAATTAATTTAAAAGCTTTTTAACCAATTTATTTTAATTATTTTGTAGGATATTACAGAATGGTTGCTATTACATGATAATACCTAAATATATACACCTAGTAATCACTGGGAGGTCCAAGCACCTGCTGACACTTGCTTGTGCGACCTCATTTCATATGAACAATAGGGATTATTTGATTTCTATTCTATGGTATTTTGTAGCATTGGGTAGATTTACAGAAAGGCCTGTTAAAGCAAGTAAAGCGTAAGTTGAAGAAATTATATCAATATCTATATTGTCACCTTCATCTCTTGTTGGGTAGTGATGGTGAATTAAATAGTATAGAAAGAATACTAATTAGTGACAGGCCAAGGCCGAACGTTTGATAGTATGTATTAGTATCTTTATGTTATAATATGTATTTCTATGTTGATTAGGACACAGTCTAAATCTCAACTCAGTAAAGTTTTACCTCAGTGTGAAGTTCTATGCCACAGACCCCTGCAAGCTAAAAGAAGAAATCACAAGGTAATCATCTATTATCTTATTTATTTATAAATAAACTGATTACATATTTATTTACATCTTAAAGTATTTCTATATACAAGTATCTTGATAGCACAATGTTTGCATTTTACCCATAGAGGTATCAGGGAGATAACTCTATGATTTTACCACTATGTGCACATGCATACATATCATAGATGATATGGTCAGGGGAGCACAACTTTCTACTTATGTATATACACGAAGTGTATTCCTAAACTTATGGTCTTACATCTTGCAGGTACCAATTCTTCCTACAGTTAAAGAGAGATGTGCTAACTGGGAGGATACCCATTGCTTTTGATAACCTTGTGGAGTTGTGTGCCCTTGTTGTACAATGTAAGTACAATCTCTGTATTTTGGTAATATTCCCAGGTTATCTGTAGGAATTAATCAAGATAATCATATAAATATATGGAGCACTACCTTGTATCACTTTCATGATTTTAGACTATTTGTATAATATACATTGTATCTATGTTTACAGCTGAACTCGGGGACTACGATCCAACTACACATACCTCAGGCTATGTATCAGAGCTGAGGCTAGCACCACAGCAGACTGAAGAGTTAGAACAAAATATAGCTTCTGCTCATCAAAAATTAGTGTGAGTAACAAATACATTTATGATACTCAGTCTAAATGAGCTTACAAACAATCTAGTAACCTAGCCTTGGTTTTCATCCATCCAAATCATCTAGAATAGTGAATTAGTATGTCAACTGTTGAATTTTGGCTGATTTCTCTATGAAACTTCTTCAGTAATTTTATTTTATTAAATGCTCTGATTTTCAAATAGACAAAGATTTCTTACCCAGCTAGTGATAACGGCTTTCTATGATTTAGCTTCTTACTTGTTACTGTGTATATCTTTTTATTGGAGTTATGTATCATCGTGCATAAGCATACAGAAATGTTCTTCTATGTAGTGCTAGCTGTATCCATGTACATTTTCCCTGTGAGATTTTGTTCTCAGAAGGTTATTTACTAAATATCTACAATGTAATGTACATACTCCCATGTCCTAAACCCTTTAACATATATATTTATGTGTCACATCTGTTACACCCCAAGTGGAAGTGATGTATGAAAGCTGAGTGTATGTTACTTTGTACTTGTAGTGGTTTCCATCCGTCAGCATGTGAATACATGTACCTAGATAAAGTGAAATGGCAAGACATGTATGGAGTTGACATGCACCTGGTCAAGGTAAACATGTGTTTAGAGCATTCCAGTTATGTCAGCTATTGGTCCATATATCCGTGTCTGATTAATTTAAATTAACTAATTAAATAATTAGTTAATTTAAATTAACTAATTAAATAATTAATTTAATTGAGTTTTAAGCTTGTCGTAACTGACAACAAAATAGATTAAGATTTTCACAAGTCTAATATAAAAGTACGAATTCCTACACAATTACTAGTGTTCACCCATTGCCACTATTTCTACATAATGACTAGCATACAGTGATATAAATTTGCTGATGTTTCAGGGAGCTGGTAATACCGAGTACTGTATTGGATTAACACCTTCTGGTGTGGCTATATACAGACATAAAACTAAAGTTGGTATATACTATTGGTGAGTATGTTAACATGTATGTTATACAGACCTGAGTGTAGTGAGGTTGAGGCTATGAGATTATAGACTGTAATCTGCTGTGTTGTGTAAAAGTCACAATTCAAATTGTAAAGCTAAACCTCTACAATATCTCACTTCTGCAACATAAGACAGCATAGCAGTGCGTTAGGCAGTTAGGTGCTGCAGAGCCTCGGGTTGAAACCATCAAGGATGTGAAAATTTCCACATCGTTTGTGAAACCAAATCCTTCGCAGCTAACAAATAAATTTTCTTTTTTGCAATAAAACTGTATTCTAACGTGAACATTTGAATTACTTTATGAATTGTATTTGTGCATTGATCTGTAATACTGTCACACACTGTCACACACTGTCACACACTGTCACACACTGTCACACACTGTCACACACTGTCACACACTGTCACACACTGTCACACACTGTCACACACTGTCACACACTGTCACACACTGTCACACACTTAATGTCATAATTATATTACGTGATAAACTTGCATACATGATACACGGATATGCTGTATTACAGTACTATCAGTAGGTCTGTAATACGTGTACTATAATGTATGCGCTAATTTTACAGGCCTAGAATCACTGGCATTACATTTAAAGGAAAGAAGTTCAGTTTGAAAGTGCAAGATAAAATTGTAAGTTATTTATGGATATAAGACTAGGCTGTGTTCTATGATTCAATGTATGTGTACTGGTGGTATAGAGTATAGCCTGGGTTCTAGAGACTTATAATATTTGTGTAACAATACATTATAAAGTCATGTAAGGTAATCGTTACACATTACTTACATGTACATCAGTACATTGTGTAATTATGATAAAAGAGTATCAGCTTTGGTTTTCTAGTGTCACCTGGACACTGCTCCATCACTGCTCCATAATTCACAAGGATATATTGTACATATGTAGACTCTTCATGTTTCTAGGGCTTAGATACGTCATACTATTTCACCTTTAATACTAAAGAGCTGTGTAAGAACTTGTGGAAATCCTGTGTGGAGCATCACGCCTTCTTCAGACTTTCTCAGGCAGAGGTAGATTCTAATCCAATCAACAACTTCTTCCAGTTAGGTTCCAAGTTTAGATACAGGTAAGGAAGCAGTATGTACTGAATGGTATGTTAGTCTTACATAATAAGTTGCTGTTGAATGAAAATTCGGTAGCAGTGACGGAATTAGTGATACAAAGTTATATTATCAATATATAAAATGACAAACCACATGTTTTTACTCAATGGAGTTATTGATAAAACTAGTTATTGGGATGCTGATTAGCAGTCATATTATTTGCATGCTATTAGGCCCTTCAATCCCTCACACATTCAACTCTGCTGGCACCTCGATTCAACTGAACAGCTTCTAAACCCGAGTGCAAAATGAATTTTGTTTTTCATGTTTGCTCTCTCATATGTTTATGTTTTGTTAGACATGACAATTAGCGTATATTAGCAGCCAGTGTATTCATGCATACCTCGCTATTGTTTATGGTATTAACTTGCTCATTGGCAATTGTATTTCAAACACTGCATTTCTAACGACTTTTATTATTTGTCAAACAGATAATGGGTGCTTCATTCATTGCCCATTATTTTGCACAAGTAGCACAATAAAAATATGATGTTGTAGTACGCTAGCTTGCTCTGCAAATAGTTTCCAATGATTTGATTTCGGCATGCTTTCATCTTGTGGAATGTGATGGGAAAATTTTCTTTGCCTACCAAAATATTAATTTCGACTAATTGTTATGATTTTACAATATGCTCTGTGTCAGACAAACATAGTAACTAAAGCTGACCAAAATTTGACTGGTTGGAGTTCGGAGAAAATGAGTTTGGCTGTATATATTACCACACGGAATACTTAAATGAATATTGCTTTTCTTGACCCTAACAGCGGTAGAACTGAGAAAGAGTTGGCAGCCAGTGAACCTCCTCGTTCTCCTCAACCTGTTAGACGGACTAAAAGTCAGCGACACGAAAGAAGACAACTCAAACCTGACAGCTCTTCCATTAAAAATACAGTAACTAGTCCAAGTAGCAATGTAGCAGGTAATTGGCAGTTTAAACTAGTATTAATGTAATATCAGAGCATTCTACAGAATTTGCAAAAATTGGTGCAAAATATTTTGAGTTTTACGAACAGGAATATTGAAGTTTAGTTTTCAGTGTTTGTAGATGCTTTAAATTGGAGAGAACATGTACTTTCTGTTGTAGGTATAGTTCCACAACCAGTAAATAGTTTAGACAGAGTGAATTGTTCCACTCTCACTAAGACTAACACTGATAGTAGGACCGTCTCTATGCTGCCGGCCCAGTCAAAAGCAGCAGAAAGGAGATCACCTCCGAGCCGTCATAAGCCGAACAATGCGTCTAGCAGACAACCTTCTAGTCAAACAAACAACATCTCAGGTGATATCAACATTGGTGCTGGTACAAGGATGGTCGACACTAGAATTGACTTATCGTGGATTACTCAGGGGTAAGTGTACAACTGTGACTGTTTCAGCTACACATTAGTGCAAGCGTACTTGTGTAATATACTCGTACAATACATATTTACATGTACCATTTATCTGACTTGTCGATAGTATTTAGTGTGTATTAGATGGTAGACATGTTTAACTACATTATTTGTTCTGTTTTGTGGATTTAGTGGTGGATTGTTCACATCTAGTAAAGAATCGCCTAAATCTGTCAGAAGTGATAAGATGAGATTTCCTTCCAAGCACGGCAGAACTGACAGCGGTAGTGAAGCTGACAGCTCCTACACAAGAAGAAGGTAAGTTTACTCTTTCTATGGGTAGACAACTTCAACTTTCAGCTAATTTATTCACTACCAAGTGTATAAACTCTACGTGTGATAAACTCTACGTGTGATAAACTCTACGTGTGATATATGTCAGATGGACAATGAGTATTACATTGTTCATGAAAGATAATGGTGTCTATTGCTGATGTAAAAAGTGTGTTGTCCATGAGTAGACGACACGAAACGTTTTAAATGCGTGCAAAAGCCATGTTATTCTGTTCTACAACTTTAATGAATTTGGCCTTCATGCAATGCATCAGGTATAATCAGTGTACAAGTAGTGCACTTCCATGCCATATCTAGCAATATGATACATTATTTATTAATTTATCTATATGTACATGTATATATATCACCAGCGTCATCAAGGACAAGCATACCAATATACCAGTTCTATATCAGCCCTCCATCTTGAATATTGGGTGCAATTAAAGAAACAATAGCAAACTGTTTGGGTCATATCAATTATACAATAGTTTAAACAATTATTGGAAAATCATCTATACTTAGTAGATGTTTATCCAAGTCATTTGTATTTGTTTACATTCTTATAATTTGCTACCTTTTGTCATAATATACGTTCATCGCTGTCTCTACTGTTGTTAATGAATGAAGCATACAGGGTGTCAGCGGATCATCAAGTGCTGCTCACAGATTATCTATCTTCTAACATGATTATGTAAAAATATCTAATGGGGGAAGATAACAATATTATAGATTATTGATAGAACATTAACATTTGTTTGTGTGATATATACGTAGGCTAGAATAGGTTAGAATGATGTTCCATTTATAGATATACAGTACATGCACATGTAGATGCTTAATTAATTTTAATGCATCAATTATACATAATTATATTTAATAGTTGTAGATAGATGATGACAACTTATATACGACTGCATAATTATTGCATATGCTTTCAATCATGTTCTTTCTGAACGTATTGACTTTTTACTGAAATTCTGCAAAGAGTTATTTTCCATATAAGGCTCATTATTAAGCTGATAAACTGGTTAATAGATGTTAGCCTCGGAGCCAGCCTAATCTTAAAACAGCTGGGCTTTGATGCCAATTCTTTACAAACTGACAATGACAACCAATAGCAAAACACAGGTTCGATCAGATTTTTAATTAATTAAGACAGGTTAGGATAACTCCTGATTAATATTCATTACTATGTTTGATCTATACAGCATATTTAGGAGACTGTGCATGTATATGTACATGTACATGGTACTGTACTACATGTATTACAGTAGTATATGTGTATACATGCTTCTCCATATGCTGCATAGAAGATGTAAAGTCGTAGTCATATGCAATTATCTCCCCTTGCTTTCTTAGCAAAACTGTAGATTCTCCTGAAGATGGTTGTCCACCGTATCATAGCAACCATACTGGGTAACAGCTCT
Organism: Bugulina stolonifera; assembly: GCA_935421135.1. Lineage (NCBI taxonomy): Eukaryota > Metazoa > Bryozoa > Gymnolaemata > Cheilostomatida > Bugulidae > Bugulina > Bugulina stolonifera. The sequence goes on from OW285189.1 coordinate 10,156,493, forward strand.
CTATTCATACCATTGATATATCAGTACCATGTTTGCGTTGTCACTATTTTACATTATATCATCAGTGTATTATTTATTTAGAGTGATTGCAGCGTTGATTGGTTCATGGTGTTTGAATCTACTAATTTGCTCAATATTCTGTACAATTTATTGAAGTGGTAATAATTTAAATAAAATCTGCACATTCATGCACTGTGAAAACCTATTTAGTAGAGCGTGTAAAATATTTACCTGCTGTGTTCCTTATTGCAGAACATTTTATTGTAAATCTGGTGCCTGAAGCTCAACATGTTACATCCATGTTATGTTTCCAAACAGCAAAAGTAAATGCTACTGTGGATGTTTACAATAAAATACTAAATTATATGTAGAAAGCTCAGTAATGCTGGCAGCATGGGCACCTCTGAGATGATAACCATAAAGAAAAGTCCCCCTTCTGACTTTGATTTCTCTCTTATTTATGCATATTCTGTTGCATATACGTGTTACATACATACATTCATGTGTATACTTGTCTATTCTAGATACACTAGACGAGAATCAGACAATGAGAGTGAGTGGTCAGCAATGTCAAGGAGAAGAAGGAGAAGGTAACTCCATGTCTAGTATTATCTCTCCTTACTAACAATATTATATACTCGATTTTACCCAAGGTCAACAGATGGTCACTTCAGGAAAGAGTTGACCACTTATTACACGAATAATTTAGAATTGAGTTTTTACATCAATTTTGCCACTAGGCCACCTTGCCATTCCTGCACCCATGTAGACTATGTAGAATCAAACCTAGATTTAATTTGGAATGAAATCTATCTCAAGGGCTGACAACTCTCTGCTGCTTCTAACACTTTGGTCACATGTTTCAGATACCACAGAGGGAATGACAGCGGGAGTGACGCAGAGTCTATACACAGAAGACGACACAAGAGAAGTCCTCACTGTCAAGAAGATGGGTCCTTTAGATTTAGAGCAGGGTAAGTGCTGGTAACCCTAGCTATAGACAACTATAGTCATAAACAACCAGTAGCAGAACATACTGGGGGTAGAAAGGTCATAACTTTGCATGTGATGAGTTGACCAATAGTCAAGTGTACTACATGTGCATGTGCATGCATATGTAATATGCATTGTAAATCTAATATATAATATATACATATTCTACAGGTCTGTCTGTTCAGCTGTATCTGCTCCAGCAAGTGAAATGAAACACTCGAAATCCTCTGGAAGATATTACAGGTAAGTTATAGTAGTGACAGCACTGTCTTAGAGCAGGTAAGTTATAGTAGTGACAGCACTGTCTTAAAGCAGGTAAGTTATAGTAGTGACAGCACTGTCTTAGAACAGGTAAGTTATAGTAGTAGAGACACTGAGAAAACTGACAACGGTGAGAAAACTTTCTTTTTGAATGTTGCAAGATCTACACCTATTACCTGTTGTTAAACTTTTACATCTAGATTTCAGAATCTATAGACATTTGGAGTTTGGTGTGTACATTTTAAAATGCTATTTGTTGAATTTGTGTCATGTTCTTGGGCCCTGGGGCTGTGGTATTGTTCACAACTGTGGGGTATGCACTGAAATCCATGTCTATGTTGCTTGTGAAACTTAAATGTACTCACTTCTACAATATTGTATCTATGTATGTGCCTGTGCATGCACACAGATTTTTAATTGTAGTTTGCATAATGAAGTTGTTCTCTCTTTCTCATCTCTACTCTTAGTTCCATGATCTCTACAACATGTATAATATATATTATATGAGTGATTGACATGTTTCAACTGTAGAGATTCTGCTAATAAGTATTCCATGTCAGATGAGCTTCTTAAGTACTTCAACTTTAAACTGATGGAGACTAATGGTATGACAGGAGATCAGTTGAAGGATATAGCATACACCTCTGTTCAGTGAGTTACAGTCTTATCTAAGCAATGTAATGGTAATGTGTAGGCCTATATAACATGGGCACTAGTAAGCTAGTGATCATAATTCAAAGTTGTCCTCTCTTTCAATTTCTCTCTTTTCAGAGAGGACAACTTCTAATTATGATCAACAGCATGTTAGTGCTCTTGTTATAGACTGTGCATCATACACTGTAGAATTCATTGGAGTTATCTTGTCATGTACAGGTGGTTGCAACAGTGTTGTGTCTGTTTTTAATAAATACGACATTCCCAAATTTTTATTAGAACCAACCTTTGTGTTGGTCATACGTTGTTAACATTGTTCAACTGCTAAGACAAGCGAACATGATAAATTTAATATTTAAACTTGTATGTTATCAAACTGTCTGTCAATATGATATACTATGTTACTTGGTGTTGTGACATGATAGTGTAGCTACATGTATTTTACAGAGTCCCTGACCATAATGACAAGCAGTATATCTCAGCTAATGATTCTTATGAGGCTAGGTCTGTGGATGTTCCACAGCCCAGGTATATACCATCACATTGTCACCATTAACCAGTATTCGTCTATTGTATCATATACCATGATACTGCTTGTGCCCTCTTGTACCTGTCATACAACATGTTATGTAAAACATGTATAATATAGTCAAATAGACAAATATAATATATAGACAAATTATTAGGTCATTGTAATAAATTATTTTTAAAGGTTTTATGGTTAGTTCTAGTTAATAATTGGGTGTTGCTTCCTCATGTTACTGGAAAGCAGAAAGGAGCACAGACATAGGAAGGACAGTACTTTATATGACACATATCTTGTAGAGCAAGAGGCCCAGTGAACACTCCAGTTAGCCTTAGCAGGACATCTAGCAGCTCGTATGAGAATATACTGTATGATCACACAGGCTCAGCTAGTATTATTCAAGAGGAAAAAGCAACAGATAATCAGCATGTCTCTGACCATTCCTCTGACTACGCTATTATTCTTCCTCCTCCGAAGTTTGATAACTCTACAGATTTTGCTTGTTCAGGTGGAAACTGCCTTTCCAATCCACATAAGTCTTGTGACAAAGAGAACAGCCGATCATATTCATCACCAGTAATTCCATCAAAATACCCAAATGGATTCCCACCAGAGGATAACAGAACACAACCGGTTTTCCAGCCAAATTACTATCCGAATAAATACCAGTCTGTTGCCAATGGTTACCTGAATACACCAACATTGTCTGAAGCTGCAAACCAAACTGATGCTACAGAAAACTATAATCTCCATTTGAAATCGAATGGAAATCCATACAAGAATCACAGCAGAACTGTTACAAATCATTATAATGAAAATAGATCTGGAAATACTCATGTCAATGTTTGTGAGAGATGGAATGCAGCAGACGGTACGAGTAGTACACAGGAGCAGTGGGTTGACACTCTAAATGTATTTAAGCATACGGATCACCAGAATATCCCTAAAGTCACCCACACCGGTTCAAGCATTCAAGATTCACAACAGACTAACACAAGACCTGCTAAGCCAAATGACAGATATCATCAGGATAATAATAATAATCCATTGACTTCAAATAGATATAAGGTCCCCACGTCATTAGCCAATCAGCATCAGTCATCAGCTAAACAACACCCGATGAATGGAGTGCATAACGCCCCATTAAATGGGTCATTCTATGCACAGTACTGTAATAGAAGAGCAGTAAAAACGTCAGCTTCTGAGACAAAGTCGTCTGCATTGAAGGCAAGTCACCTCATTGGGTAGATAACTCCAAACTCCTGATAGTTCATCTACATGTTGTATGATGTTAGACAACTAATAATGTGCACATACTAACATGTAAATACAAATGTAAATACATTGTACATACTCCAGTCATTCAGTTCTTGTTGAACTTAAATGTGGAGCAAAAGAAATTTCAGCCATTATTGAACGATCTCATTTTTAGGTCAATTGTCAAATTTCTCGTTTGCTTTTATAACTAAAAATGTAATGCGTAATTAATATTACATTCACTCTATTTTAATTTTTATTGTAGGTATCAAATATCTAGCCTTGAAAAGCAGGAATGGACTTGTGCAACTTTAGCTTTGGTTATGTGGAATGATAAATATGGTATAAGGTGTGACACAAAGCACGCAAGAGCTTCATAGCTTATAATTTACCCCCACGTGGACATCACTCCCAACTAACATACAGTAAAAGTAATACTGTAATCTAGAACACTAGATTGGTAATTATATTCAAATAAAGTCATACTGAATGTCGATATCTAGTATTCATTACTATCAGTCATGTCATGGCAGATAATAGATGGCATGGACATGTCATTGAGGCCGAGTCATTTAGGTATAAATATCAATAGTAATTTATAATATTTTTCTCCAGTTATTAAAACTGTTCATATTTATTCTCGTTTCTTTCTTATAATGTAAATATTCCTCTTTGGCCTGCTAATATTTGGTAGGTCTCAATTTCTCCTTTTATGTAGAACTGTGCAATGATTCAGCCTACAAGGTGCTATGAAGTATTTTTCCAGTTTCCTGTTTTATGCTGATGTGAAGAATTACATTTGTTTCCATTTGCTAAATATATCTTGATGTAATTTGCTGTATTTTGATTGTCGTTGATTTACTAACCAAGGGCCAAGATACACATCTGAAGCTGACAGAATGCAGTCCACACATATTCACACAGCATCACATTATACAACACAACATACTTTATCAAAAATTACCTATCTTATCTTGCATGGTTTATCCACCATTATTATAACAACTACATCAACCACTTAGTTCATTCATACACAGCATGGATGATGTTTTATTATTTATCATATTTTAGTCAGACTTGTGCATTATTCTCAAGGCTGCCATCTACAACAAGAAGTGTTATTAAACCATATGCAGTTCAGTAATGTTACATGCATGTGGATAAGAATATATAGATTCAGGCACATTCATTGTTGGCTTACAATAAACACAAATGTCCGCTAACCTTCTGGAAGCGAAGCTATCACAAGGAGCTAGAAACTTCTCCTGGTCTGTTTAAACTCTTTAACACCCATTTATGTACATGTAGGCTAGAAAGTGTGTTCAGTTCAGCCACAAGTCAAAGGGAGAATACAACAGCATAATGTTAGTATGTTCTTGTCAGACCTCAATTTTGCAATTTTTCAATAATTCCAAACCATTTGTGACATTGATATAATTATACTATTCTTTTGAGCAATCCTTTTTCTACATGAAAATTTTGTAAGAGACATTAGCACATCACCTACTATTGAGATATGATATGGCTCTCTTCATATCATAATTACATATTTTTGTATTATTATTACTAATTACCATATTTTTAGATATTGTAGTGGAAACTAAAAACCAAAAAAAAATGTGGAGGTGCCGGGTATCGATCCCGGTACCTCTCGCATGCTAAGCGAGCGCTCTACCATTTGAGCTACACCCCCGAACTGTTAAACACGACATTAATTTCGGAATAATACTTACGCTGCCAAATATGTTGCGCTATAGTCTGAGCACATTATACAACATAACAATACCTGGCTTTTACTTATCCCCTATAACTACGTTTGTGTGCGCATACTTACCTGGACAAAAATAAAACATTGGTGTGTGTCGTGGCCAGAAAATGAATAATTTAAATAAATACTCTTTCGTTGTTTTGTTTTGTACCTCCCAGTTCTATTTAATCTAATACTTATTTTATATGCGCACAAGGAAATAAATATTATAATGCAGTAAAATAATGTTATTGCATAATTTTGATGTTATTGCCAGGGATTATTTTATACAAGTCAAGCACAGAAAGTAAGATGATTTTAGTTTGAAATTTCTGTGCTTGACTTGTATAAAATTATCAGAGTTGGGTCCAAGTCGACTTGCAAGTCAACAAGTCAAGTCATTTCTAAAATTTTGGAGGCAAGTCAAGTCCAAGTCAAGTCAGTGCTGCCTCAAGTCAAGTCAAGTAATTTCTAAAATTTTGAAGACAAGTCAAGTCGAAGTCAAGTCAGTGCTGCCTCAAGTCAAGTCAGCTGTCATGCAAGTCACAAGTCAAGTCAAGTCAAAGTCAAGTCAAGTCGAAATGCAAGTCAAGTGGAAGACAACTTCAAAAAATTTTACATTTTTCAAAACATCATTTTTTTCTTTTAGTAGGCATTCCAATCCATGAAAAACCTATGCCAAGGTGTAGCAGGGCATGGACATGTATGTGATGCAATCATGGTAAAGAACTAGTCTATATAAGTAGTATTATTGGCACTACGGTCGAGACTGGTCATATAGTATTACATACTGTATATTGTAATGGTGATGCAGTGTTACATAGCATATAAACAGCACATGGTACAGCAAGGAGTGTCCACTGGTCAGTCCTGCAATTTAACTCTAGTAATTATTGCACTGCACATTGTATTCACTACTTACACCACACCTACATTGTATGCTACACTTACACTACTTGCACTGTGTGTACTTGTGACTATGCATTGTCGTTGTGTAGTCTCACGTACACACAGCTTAGATAGTGCCTGAATTGTGTATCCTCATAGCTAACCTTAATATACTCTGAGTGCTGCTAATAGCACTGATCTAGTAAAAATGATAATTAGGTAGGTAATTGAGACCTTTTTTCCATGTTGGCTAAACACTGTACAAAATTTTTATTTGCCAGATTGACTTGGCAAAACCCAAGTCAAAATCACAAGTCATTCCTGTGTCCAAGTCAAGTCAAGTCACATTGATGTGCAAGTCAAAGTCAAGTCAAAATCACAAGTCATTCATGTGTCCAAGTCAAGTCAAGTCAAGTCACATTGATGTGCAAGTCAAAGTCAAGTCAAGTTGGCAAGTCCAAGTCAAGTCGACTTGTGACTTGACTTGACTTGGCAAGTCAAGTCAAATCTATGACTTGGACCCAGCTCTGAAAATTATCCCTGGCAATCATACTTTCCAAGTGTCCAGATTTTGTCAGGATACCCACTGGTTTTTGTGCTTGTCCCTACTAATATTCCAGTTGTCCTGGTTTTTTATCTGTGGTGAAAATGTTACCAAACCTGATAAAACACAAGATACAACCTAAAATAAGTCATTTACATTGAAGAAAATATCTTACAAGCCACTAAATAACACTGAAACTGATAATTTTATACTTTTCAGTGATAAGTTTCCTTCAAATAATGTACACCCGAACTATGTCCAAGGATTCTGGTGCTTGTCTAGGGATTTTGAGCCCTAAAATCCGGATTTTTTGCTCCTGCTCCTTGGCAAGTATGCTGGCAATAACATCAAAATTGTGCAATAGCATTACTTTACTGCATTATATTTACTTCTTTGTGCGCATACAATATTTTAAAAATTGAAATAAAATAAAAAATAAGGCGAATGAAAACAAATTTTTATTAATATTAAGATTTAATTGATAAGATAGATCAGATGAAAATAAAATTATTATAATTCTATTTTCAAACTTTTCCTATTTGGCAGTAAGTTTGCGTGTTATATCTTTAATAATAGTTTTAAATTTAACTACGTGTATGAATAACAGCAAACTAATTATGTAGTATAATTATTATGTATTGAATTGGCATGCGTCTGTCACGGGTGACAATCTTGGCTTCTTAACTTTCATCGGTGATGCCTTAGGCGTTTCTCTTCCAGTTTTTAGGTTGCAGTTGGTGTCATGGCGACAGACAGCATGTAGTTTAGACCTCCAGTTGGGCCTATCCCTAGAAAGGGTAGTCCAGGATGTCGGTTCAATATCAAAGTCTTCTAGGTCACGTTTGATAACATCTTTAAACCTGAGTCGGGGTTTTCCAGTTTGTCGCGTCCCTTCCGCTAGTACTCCATGTAGAAGTAGTCGAAGGATTCTGTGTTGCGGCATTCTATTCACATGTCCAGCCCAGCATAGACAGTAAAACTTTAGTCTGGCACATGCTGACAATATAGTGAACTAGCCTAGGCTAATTCTGAGTGCTAGAGGAGAGACGACTGGGTATTCATGTGTCAACTAAATGTGTGGCTTGACTATAGTAGACATGATACCAGTTGTGCTGTGGAGAGGTAGGTTCAAGATTAGTGCGGGGCAGAACCTAGGACTAGTACTGGGACCCTTGTCTAGTGTAAAAGCCTTGTATATTACACTATTAGCAGTAACCAGTATAAGTAAGGCCTCTTAGACAGTAAGAGGAATATAGAAAACTGAGGCTTCTTTTATATAAAATATGCTCTCCCTCAATTACTGTACACTGTTTGCATAGAGTGAGGTTCATTACACATTAAAGATAAACTTAGGGCAGTGACATATTATATAGTTCTAGAAATGGGGCTTCAATATTTACTCCGTGCAGCGGAAAAATCTGTTGTTTGGACATCAGCGGAAATGTTATGGGGTTTGACCATTCTTTTTTATACTTTTCATCTTTCTTTCTGCAAGAAATTGTAGAATTTGTCACCGAGCAGTCAGGGACTCAATTTCACATTCATGAAAATAACTCATACCTGACTGGGGTTTGAACCCGAGGCCTCTACAGCAACTAATTGCCTAGCACAGCAGACCAAACACATTACCACTACACCAGCTCAGCAAACTGAAAAAGAAAGCTTCGCTGGTGAGCAGCATTGATCAAAATTTGTTCTTAACTTGTTTATAAATTGTGCTGCCAGTGGTGCTTGCCACACTCTCAATTATCAAACAGTAACAGCGATTTAAACTCGGCCTAGGTATACCAGTTTAGTTAACTTAGGCTGTAATGTGTCTATTAGATGTCATGCTAGTAGCCTGATATATTATCTCATCTAATGTTGTAACCGCTACCGTGTACTTTTGTAGAAGATGTGGCGATATCACCAAGTCGGACACTAATCTGGTTTTCTCTCTGTTAAGAGTGTACAATAAATCAAGTACAATGATGGGGCGGGAGTTGCCCTTCACGCTCAATCTTGCCAACAGTATTATGGGTGTCAGTCTATTGGCTATGCCATTTTGTTTTATGAGAGTAAGTGGGTTACTACGACAACCAAAATATTAGTAGTGTGTACTATACATTATCCTGTAGTAGTAGTAAAAGTATTAGTAGTGCAATAGTATACACTATGTTGTTGTGTTAGTGTACAATATACATGTACATGTATATACCAGGGCTCACAATTTGAGCAGCCAAGAAATCCAAGCAAAGTGTATCGGGAAGAGTTTGAGGGGGTCCAAGGCTCCCCTTTCCACATAAGAAAATCTTAGTTTTTTTTACTAACTGAGGCTACCTTGCAAATGTAGTGTAGTATACACTATGCTGTAGTATATTGTACACTATGTTGTAGTGTGGTATACACTATGTTGTAGTATAGTATCCACTATGTTGTAGTGTGGTATACACTATGTTGTAGTATAGTTTCCACTATGTTGTAGTGTGGTATACACTATGTTGTAGTGTGGTATACACTCTGTTGTAGTATAGTGTACACTATGTTGTAGTGTGGTATACACTCTGTTGTAGTATAGTGTACACTATGTTGTAGTGTGGTATACACTATGTTGTAGTGTGGTATACACTCTGTTGTAGTATAGTGTACACTATGTTGTAGTGTGGTATACACTCTGTTGTAGTATAGTGTACACTATGTTGTAGTGAGGTATACACCATGTTGTAGTGTGGTATACATTATGTTGTAGTGTGGTATGCACTATGTTGTAGTGTGGTATACTACTAGGAACTATTCTACTTCTACTCAGTACATATCTCACTACAGTCACATGTGAGTTGTTAGTCAAGGCTGGAATAGCATCCAAGAGGAGATCTTACGAGTTCTTAGGTGAGACATTGTTATTACATAGTATGCTGGCTTCTATTTAGTCTATAGCTAATACCTCAGCTGTATTCTATACTATATACTGTACTGTATATACTGTACTGTATATACTGTACTGTATATACTGTACTGTATATACTGTACTGTATATACTGTATATACTGTATATACTGTACTGTATCTCATTACTCTACTGCATCTCATCACAAATGTTTCTCTTGTAGCTTATGATCTATTTGGAGCTTGTGGGAAACTATTAGTTGAAATCGGGTGAGTTTACTTTCTTTCATAGGAATGTTTTTAAATACTCTTTTTAGTGTTTTGTAATATTTGATGCATTTATATTTTATATATTTGATTATGTAGTGAATGTATGTTACTATTTTTAGCATAACCGGAGTGCAGCTAGGTGTGTGCATAGCTTTCCATGTTATAATAGGGGACTTGGGGCCCTCCCTTATATCAAAATGGTCTGGGTGCGAGGTGAGTATCTTAGTATATGTTGTCTCTTATTACCTGTTCTACATGCCATAAAGTACGGTTCATACAACTAGTGGTTCATATAACTAGTGGTTTATCCGCTGGTCTCTGGACCAGCTGCTCAACTGAATAAGTTCACTGATTATGCTGGCATGGTGGTTACTGTAAACCTCAATCCTAAAACCAATGATTTACCAAAGTAATGGTAAATCATTCTCAAGTCCAGCTTTGTGATGAATAAAAACAATGTATCAGATAGTAACTGTCTGCATTACCTTGTCACTTCCTGTAGACTACAATACTGTATCTAACTGCTTGTAGAACACACAGACCCTCAGACTTACCATCATGACTCTGTCAGCATTTGTCGTATCGCTGCCTCTCAGTCTAATGAGGAACCTGGAGAGTATAACTAAACTATCCGTACTTTCTATATGCTTCTACATAGTAGTCGTTATCAGTGTAAGTTTGTACTAACACTGACATTGCAGAAGATTCTAGAATTTGAACCGTTGGTATTTGTAATGATAATATAAATTGTTAATTCCGTAATATATTAATACATGACTGCTTTAATATTCTTCCGCATGCCTTCTGTGGACGTTTTGAAACCACCAATTAGCTGAGTGCAGTTTCTAACACCACCAATGACAAGTATGTCAATGTGGCGATCAACTGCATCCTTTGAATGTATGGTTTTAGGTGTATGAGCATGTATATATTCTGTTGTGAGAGCAACTCATAAGTAATGTGTTTACATGACTTGTATCTATTCTGTTGTATATGTAGGTATTCGTTACGTCTTGGAATAATCTAGTCAATGGCTCTTGGACTCATAAAGTAGATTTCTGGAATACTGCCAATATTTTCCAGTGTTTACCAATATTTGCAATGGCTTTCGGTTGTCAGACGTAAGTAGAATTTCTATTGGTTAGTTTTATACAGTATCCATGTTCTAGTGTTAATGACTTAGTAATTTTGACAAAAATGGGCTATTTGTGGTACACTTACACTCTTACAGTAGACAAAGGTGAGGCTGATGTTAACTAGGGGCTGTGCTGTGGTAGGAGTCTCATTTACCGTATGTTTTATTGAGTAAATTCCTGTTACTGTGCTGTTATAATATGCTTGGACAGACTGGATTAAACGCGTATACATGTTACAATACTACACCACGCTGCACTACACACCACACTACATGCCAGACTACACTACGCCACACTATACTGTAATACATGTTCCCTTGTAGTCAGATGTTTATATTATACGAGGCTCTTCCAGAACCCTCCCTCTCAGTTCTGAACAGAATCACGTCTAATGGTGTCAACCTCTGTATGATTGTATATTTAGTGGTAAGTACGATGCATTTCTACGTTCATGAATTGATACACGTTGTGTTACGTATCATAGGTGCGACTCTACATTGCATGCTGCCTGCATTTCACCTCTGAAGGTGAAAAGAAGAACGTTTTTGAAATAGAAGGTATTTCAATGTAAATCAAATAACTGTGCATATTATTGTGATCTCAAGGCTTTAATCTCCATCTAAATTTGCAAATATGCTTATTACGTTTCTATGTGAAGCTTCTACCATTTTCAGTAGCAGTAAGGACAACTCTTAAAGATACAAGGTAACATATAGTTGCTAACACTGATTGGAGAAGCTTGTGGCACCCTCAGCTTGTTGAGTTGATGTAACCTTAACTAACACCTTACCATCTTATATTTGTATATTTAGACAGGTTTCTTTGGATATATAGCTTTTTATGATAAAGATATTGCCGGAGACATTCTTCTCAACTTTCAACCTTCATTTGGTGCTGACCTATTAAAATTTGGATTTGTCATCTCTGTGGCTTTGAGCTTTCCTTTAATGGTGTTTCCCTGTAGGCAGAGTCTAAATACGCTTTTATTTTCCACTGTAAGTATAGTGCTTTATTCACAGCAGTTAATTGTATGTATAAATATTCATGATTTGAATGCTTGAATTAAAATAATATGATATACTGTATGATTGTTATATAAATTTCCTTTTATAATTAAATTGGTGCAATTTTCTGTGTAAACATTGTCTATATTATTGATGAGATGGAATGAATGTAATTCCTACTCTATCCATGCCTTGTGGTTGGTGATGATCTTTATGTTTAGAACCAAACATTATGGGAACTCATAAGGCATTAATTGTAATGTGAAGTTGTCCTCTCTAAGTTGGAGGAGGACAACTTCACATTATACATGTATATAATAGCTCGTGACTGTTCTGCCAAACAGCATGTTTGCTGAGTTTTGTATACAATGTACATTTTAGAGCCAGTCTTTACAGAGACATGCGGGGTTCACTGGCACTGCTCCCATGCCCACCTATAAGTTTAATGGGCTCACCGCTGCCATTATACTTGGTACTCTTATGATAGGAATATACTTTCCTAATGGTAAGTTAGTTTACTATATATTCATGTACTTAGAATAGGGATAAGCAGCATGCACATGAGTATGTGGGTCTCTTCATTCGCTTTGTGGTACAGATGTGTATTATAGGGGCAGTGAGTGACAGGTGCTACTGACCTTCTCTATTCACAAACTGCATTTTTGAGGCCTTTTTGTGCCAACATACTAGTACTACTCTAAAAGTTACGTTGATCAATAACCTTAAGTTAGATTAGCATGAGATATGATATAGTGTTCAATCAAATCTTGAGTTCTTGTATTTTGAAAGGGACCAAAACTCGGACAATATTTGGTATAAGGATCTATAATACTGGTATGACGTTGTACAAAATGTAAGTTTACTGTGTAGTTGGACTATATTTCACATATTGTATGTGTGTTATTTACAGTTGAGTTTGTCATTGGGTTGAATGGTTCGACTATGGGCTGCCTCATCAGCTTTATATTTCCTGCTATCATGTTTCTCAAGGTTAGCTCGTCACAATCTGGTGGAAAGATGAAAGCAAGGGTAAGAGTATCTAATATCGTTACTAATACGTTCTACGAAAAACTTACCTTTAACCTTTAACCTGAACCAGTTTCACAGTTACTGCACTAGTATACTCATACTAAAATAGGGAAAAAATATTATTAATAGCCTATCGTCATACCAGACTACACTTATCCAGTGATATATTACCACCAGGTGGTGCTAGTAGTTGGTATACTCACGTTACTTCTAAGCACATACTCTACCATACACAACGCTCCTGACTCACAACAACCCGGAAACCTCGATGATCTCGTTACACCTGTTCTTATACTCGATGACCATATAGGTAGGTAATTGTACACATCATCTGCAGCTATAATACATGTAAGTGTTTATAAATTTGTACATGTATATGCTGTTGTATTTCTATGTACTGAGCACTTGGTGTAGTCTACACTGGTAGGCTTGTAATATCATGGTGTGTTATACATTCTTTGCCACTCTACCATAATTGTACCAGTATCGAATTCAGTGCACCCATTCTATTTCATGTACACAGTTACAGGTCAAGATGGATACTTGCATTAATTTGAGTTGAATTTTGTAATATGGTAAATTGTTTTCTAACACACTGTATGTACATGTAGGCGCTCACAAAGCCCATAAACCTCTGCAACCTATATCTGAAGTAGATAGTAAGTTGAAGAGGAACAAGGAAGAGAAGGATAAAGTGCCGGTTGTGGCAGAGCAGCAGGAGGATCCATGTGAGTCATCAGTGGTGATATAGTAGTACCTCAGTGTAGTGGTGATATAGTAGTACCTCAGTGTAGTGGTGATATAGTAGTACCTCAGTGTAGTGGTGATATAGTAGTACCTCAGTGTAGTGGTGATATAGTAGTACCTCAGTGTAGTGGTGATATAGTAGTACCTCAGTGTAGTGGTGATATAGTAGTACCTCAGTGTAGTGGTGATATAGTAGTACCTCAGTGTAGTGGTGATATAGTAGTACCTCAGTGTAGTGGTGATATAGTAGTACCTCAGTGTAGTGGTGATATAGTAGTACCTCAGTGTAGTGGTGATATAGTAGTACCACAGTGTAGTGGTGATATAGTAGTACCACAGTTGTAGTGATATATAGTGGTACCACAGCAGTGGTAGTGGTGGCAGCAGGTAGTCGTTGTGCTAACGTTACAAGTAGTGGACATATTGAATTTAGTTGTTGAGCTGACAATGTATTGGAACTCTTGCAGTGGAGGTGGAACAGAAAGAGCCAAAAGTAGGCAAGGTAAAGAGAGGTAAGAAGAAGGAAGGGGATGGTAACCAGAAGGAGGAGGAAGAGGATGTTGGGAAGAATAAGATCAAAGCAAAAGCAGAAGAGAGACAGGAACCACCAAACCCCGTCCCTCCTGAGACCAATGAGGAGAATGCTCCTTCACAGACTAAAGCCATGAAGGTCGGAATAACTTCTAATTTCCATATTCATTCTTGCCATCGGTAGAATTGTACCATGTTAGAGTATATATATTCTTAGAAGGGGGTTTGGGGTTTGGGCTAGTTTGTAGTAGGGGTATTGCCTACTTTTCCTCATAGGCTTTCTGCTTTAAACCCAGTTTGCACAGTACTGATATTTTACAGTATACTACATGTAGTATGTACTGCAATGAAATAGGATTTTGTTGTAGGTGAAAAATGTAAAAGGTGACAACAAACTTGAGGAGAAGACTACGAAACCATTCAAAGCTGGAAAACGAAGAACTAAGGCTATGCAAGAAAAGGATACAAAACTCAAGTCTACTACACCAAAGCTCAAGGGTGAGGAAGGTATAATATTAGTTTTGACTTTGTGGACTGAGCTTAATACCACATGTAAAATACAATGCCAGATATAGTCCAGGGGAAGGGGAGTTAGTCTGAGGAGAAGGTAACCTTTATACAGTAAAATTATAGTTACATGTCTCATAATTTCCTTTCCACCACAATCTCCCCTTATTTAGTCTTTAGGCACTTCATTTAATAACAGATTAATTAAAAATCGGCAGAAAATTATTTTCTAATGCTTATTCAAGTTACATTCACAAACTATAATCATAACTGTAAACATAGTTGTCACTGATGAAAACTCTCCAAGTACCTTTATTCACTTTTATTTCTGAATTTTTCAATATGTTGTGATTGTGAAGACCTGAAATAGTCAGAGTGTTCACTGTATGAAACTTACCGGCTTTTATATGAAATTAATTCTGACCAGAATTTAATGTCTCTCATCTTTAGGATTCCTGAGTGATTCTTTTAAACGGTTACTGTGAACATAACTCCTAATTATATAGAGAATATGACATAACTCCAAAATTGACCAAAACCAATCAAACAGTTGAATAGATTGTTGAATAGCACTTAGTTGGAGCTATTCAAAAAGGTCTGCCAGTGCAACAGCAGATGATGTCATCTGCCACAAATTGATGTCAAACAAAGGCAGTCTATGTCATCTGAGTAACCCAGTTAACCTTGTTATAAAGCACAATGAAAGGCTTTTATTCAATAGCTTTTCTATTAACCAAGAGTTTATAAATTCCTTCTACACTTTTGATAACATGATACTTGGTCACATATATTCACCTGTCTTGTTTATTTCAAACATCAAGGAAGTGCAATTAGCAAGAAAACTTCTCATTTATTTGAGGGTGTGCTACAACGATAAGACAACTTCTTCATATTTTCTAAAAACTCCCATGAGTGAATAGAGGTAGTGGGCGTCCTCCTTTCCTGTATTTTCCCAAAATACACATAACTACATTGTACTTGTGGTAAAACAATGTTAGCGCCAAAGAGAAATGAATAACTAAATTTAGCATAAATGGTTTTCAATTATATTTCTCTGCCCATAAAAGAGGGGACAACTCAGGAAGACTACCCAGTCTTAGGGGCTACTTCCACTTTAAGTTGGAATGCTACCTTACGTGCACAATATAATATTACATAATATATAATATAACATACCTCCCTTTAGATTTTAATGCTACGTGCACAATATAATCTTACAATTAATTTAATTTTGTCCAGGCATTGAATCTCTTTTGAATTCCGCTTGTTCATGAGAAGGAAACTCTGACCTAATGTCATTCAAGAGTTGATAGATCTACACGCATTCACTATATGTGCAGCATCACTTGTGTTATTAAATAGTGATTTCAGTGTTTTATATTATGTTAACCAGATATATACATGCACAGTATCTAGTTAACATAATATATATTATATATTTAAATATGTATATGCTTGATGTCTATATACTGCATATTGAAACAGTTGATGACGAAAAGGATGAAAACAAGGAGCACATACATTCTAAAGACCCTGTCAAGGATAAAGAGGTAAATCATCATAATTAATTTCAAATTTTCACTTTTATTGCAACATGGTGCTGGTTGTTTTGTACACATTTTCTCATTCAGTGAGGACATGTTCATGAGTTAGGGGTATAAGATAATAGTGTCAACTTCTGCTGTCTCGATGTGTTGGCCATGAACACAGCCTATCAGTATGAACACAGTCTATTAGTATGAACACAGTCTATCAGTATGAACACAGTCTATCAGTATGAACACAGTCTATCAGTATGAACACAATTTCTACTATTTTAATGTGTCACCTTGTAGGAAACTCACCAAGAGATCAAACAGTTGATTCATCAACTCAAACAACAACAGGAAATTGGTGAAGACCTCATTCAGATTAACAAAGAACTTATCAAGGAAATCAAGAAAAAGGTGAGTGGTTTATCAGGTACAATAATACAATGGTATATAATATATTGTATGTATATTGCACTGTAGTGTAAGGCAGCCAGTGTGGTTCTTACCATGTGAAATGAATCATGGAAAGTCTGTTCTCACAGATATTCTACATGAACATGCATGTATATTATATTAGTAGGGAAACTCTTTCTTGTCGAGAAAACAAGTTTAATCTTTTACCCAAACTTTGTACGTTCCCTTATTCTTACAGGAACCAGCGGAACATGAAGATGATCATGCTTCAGATGTGAAAGACGAACAAAAGAGAGAGATACCAGAGCAAGTTGTTCTACAACAAAACGTACAACAGCAAAACGTACCACAACAGAATGTACCACAACAAAACGTACCACAACAGAATGTACCACAACAAAGCGTACCACAACAGAATGTACTACAGCAAGTAGTTCCACAACAAGTGGTTCCACAACAAAATTTACAACAACAGAATGTACCGCAACAAGTCGTTCCACAACAAAATGTACAACAACAAGTAGTTCCCCAGCAAGTCGTTCCCCAACAGAATGTACAACAGCAAGTCGTTCCACAACAGAATGTGCCACAACAAAATGTACAACAGCAAGCAGTTCCACAACAGAACGTACAACAGCAAGTAGCTCCACAGCAAGTCGTTCCACAACAGAATGTACCACAACAAGTTGTCCCACAACAGAATGTGCAACAACAAAATGTACCACAACAGAATGTGCAACAACAAGTCGTTCCACAGCAGAATGTACAACAACAAGTAGATCCACAGCAAGTCGTTCCACAACAGAATGTGCCACAGCAAGTCGTCCCACAACAGAATGTACAACAGCAATTTGTTCCACAACAGAATGTACCACAACAAGTCGTCCCACAACAGAATGTCCAACAACAAGTCGTTCCACAACAGAATGTACAACAACAAGTAGATCCACAACAAGTCGTTCCACAACAGAATGTACCGCAACAAGTCGTTCCACAACAGAATGTGCAACAGCAAGTAGTTCCACAACAGAATGTACAACAGCAATTTGTTCAACAGCAGAATGTACCACAACCAAATGTACCACAACCAAATGTACCACAACCAAATGTACCACAACCAAATGTACCACTGCAAGTCATTCAACAGAATGTACCACAGCAAAATGTTCCATTACAAGGTGGAGCACCACAGCAAGTTGTGCCATTGCAAGCTAGTATGCCACAGCTGGGCGGACAACCGCAATTTAACCAGCAAGCACAAATAGAACCACAGAAGCAACAGTATGTGCAAGGTCAGCAGCAACCAGTGCAGATTCAGCAACAAGTTGATGGTGAGGCAGCAGAGAAACGCAAAGAGCATCTTGCAGAACAGTCTCAGAAACAGAAGGAGTTCATCCAGCATCAAGAGAACAAGCTAGCTCAGGCGGAAAGTATCCATAACCAATCTTTAAAAGGTATTGCCTAGACCACTTTCCTCAAGTTAATGGCATTGGCAAAAAATTAATTCTTATGAGCAATGATTTACTTTTTTAAGTCGTTGTTAATTCCAGTGGAGTAGTTGCTGTGAAAAGTTATTATTCAATAATAATTCTATTAACTATTAAAATCTTTCACTCTTGTTTTTTATATATTTGTCATCTTCACTTCCCCTGGTGCCCTATATGTTCTTCCTACACTTATATGGGGAATATACAATACAGATGCTGTTGTGTTTAGCACTTGAGTGGGGTTCTTACAATATCTTATAAAATGTAGATACTGGGCGATTAAAGAGGTCTCTGAAAGACATCATAGAGAAAGGTGCTAGCTTAGACATCAATGGTGAAAAAGAGGCTAATGCTGTAAATACTAAACTAGATGTAGCCATAGGTGAGGCTGATCACAAAGTGAAAGGTGATGTAGATGGAGCAACAAAAGCAGGATTAGGCACTGAGAAACATGAACACATAGATAATAAGAAAACTATTAAAGAAGCAATAGAAACACTTGGTGATGGTATAATTGACAAAGAGGCTCATAAAACAAATACAGGAAATGAACTAAAGCATGACAGAGGTGAAGCTGGAGAAAAAGAATTTGTACATGTTACTGGAGACCCTGCTGTTAATATGGATAACAAGGAAAGGGCGGTAAATGACATCTCTAACATCAAACATGATGACAATCCAGAGGCTAAGCATAATCTTACAACTATAAAGAAGCTGAAACATGATAGAGAAGAAGTGTAATGGCATAACGGTGGTTAGTTGTGCAAATCATTCCCTCCATGACTCACTGTTACTATTCTACAACTAGTATGTGTTGAGTATTCCAAGTACATTGTGATGGGAACATAACTCTAGAGGCATGCTAGCCTCGCTTATACCAACTGGTCGGGCAGCTATTTTTAGTAACAATTTGGTGTGTGGAAACCACACAAAAAGTTGACAGTATAAATCAATGTGGAGAAGGCAGACTCTAGGATTGCCCGCTACCAGTCTGGGAAGCAAAGAGTTGTTGGGGAAATTGTGTAGAATTTTAAGAACTAGCTGATATCTTTTTAGACTCATTGTTAAGCAAATTATTTGTTGGTTTGCCTCTTGTTATCTGCACCATCTATTTACTTATTTTATTTATTTCAGGAAGCTGTTGAGTCTGGTTATCATAATTTTGCATTCTTGTAAAGAAATAGGGTTGTGAACATGGGCACTCATAAGCTAATGAACATGATAAGAAGTTGTCTCCTCTTGGTATAATCAGCAGGTTATGATTGCCCATGGCTTTCAGTCATTCGTTTACTGTGTTGAATATTGTATGCGTTGGGTAGGTCACCTGCAGAATAATACAGTATGTAGCTATAATTATTATTATGTTCACTCGCACAGTCTCGCGATATGAACTCTGGATTCATTGATAAGTTTTCCAATGTCTCATTATGAATTCAAACCCAATGTTTGGAGTTAGAATGTATGTGTTTCTTGCCATCTACTACATACAAACATTATGATTGTATGCACTGTGTATATTGTTAGAGTAGATATAACCCTTCTCTCAACAATGACAGACCCACAAGTTATTACTTCACGTACAGATACACAGAGAATCCAGCAGCTCAGTGCTAACTCTATAAATAGTAATGACGTTGGTATAGTTGGATACAGTATACAATGTAGCATATTTAATATTTCCTGTATACCATGCAAATTCAAGGTTATTTCTAATTTATTCAGAAAAACATCACCTTCAGTAAGGTTGAATGAAGCAGCCTTCACCTTTCACCCCATTCAATGCAAATTGTAAGTAGTTTGAGCTGTCAACTGCATATATTCTATTCATGTTTCAAGCATGTTCTATAATTGTGTAATTATAGAACATGGACTCTGTCATCCAGTCCCCTAAACTATAAAATACATGTATAAGAAGAATAATAGATAATTTACTATCATCATAAATAATTGTATAGTACAATATTATACATGGTAGGTAGGCTACTATTTTTACATAGTCGTTATATCTGATAATCTAAGAATTTCGATCTACAGATTCTACCTTCATGTAGCTAACAGACCTGCAAATGTCAGCAAAAGTGATTCGGAAGTATTCATATAGGTGGTTTCATTTAGTACTTTAGTCTGGTTATTCTAGATGAGCTGCTACGTTTGCACTGGTACTACATGGTGCACAGTTATACCTGCATACTATCATGATTGAGCTCAGGATAGCTACATTTACATTTAGTATGCATACGTACAACATCATGTACATCAAACTATATAATAATAAAATAGTTATAGTCTTATCTTCGTCTTGTACAATAAATGTTTTTTCTGTACCATAGCATTGTTATATATTACTTGGATTCGTCTGTTCACTCATTTTTAGAGAAATAAATTCCTGATGTACAGTTATATTCTCAATGACCTCTCTCTACTGTGTTTATGCTATCATAGTAACTATCAGCCCTATCCTGTACCAAGCTGTGATATGGATTGCAGTTACAACTTCATTTAGTTACTCTACCAAGTGAGTGCTAATTCTCTTGCGTCATGAAATAAGTTTGAATAGAGGTAAAAAGTTTAGTTATGTTGCAATAAGTTGGGAATTGTACACTTTTTACTTAACACAAATACACATCCATCAGCCCTTCAAGTGAGTAGTGCCACTAGCACCTGACAGGCAAAACAGCCAATTTTACACATCCCACAGATTTCTCCCTGGGAAAGTTCTTTTTCATTGACATAGTCGCAGGTTATTTTAAAGATGGGAATATGCCTACAAATTTTTTTAAACTGCAAGTGCAAAATCCCACCTCATCTGAATGGCTATGAAATAGCTACTCAGTATATAACCTAATAACCTTTCTATTCTGCAGCAATATAAAAATTAAAATGAATTATAATAATTGTAGTTACAATATATTACTTATATAATATATTATTATTCTACAGGGTTGACCTCAAAGTACCAAATTATATTTTACTTGCTGTTGAAGAAACTCTTTGGTTTGAAGCCAACCACATCACACCTGAAGTTGTCTGCCCTTCTCAGGTTCATTTGACATCTGGCTCTGATGAGGATGAAACTAAAATATCAGGTATCTCTTTTACATATAATATATCTACAATATGAACTGTACATGCTGGTAAGTAGTATGAAGTCCTAAAGAAGAAGTTGTCTTCTCTCATCTACGCAAAGTTGAATCAATCAATGTACAATTGTATTTTACATAATCTGGTCTTATTTAAAGGATATAAAATGGATGGTCATTTTAGCAACACCTACACATTGCTATTAATTATGCCTTTGGCATGAGCCATGACATTACTAAAATGCCGTAGACATGTACATTTCATTAACATTAAACTCTCTCCCCATCAAATATTATGTCCGCTAAAATATTATTTAGGACAGATCATAATTGTAACTCTGACGTCTTATTGACTTTTCATTCCTACGAGAAGACTGCATGGGTCTCTACACACATGTTCTCCATTATCAAAATGTTACTGCAGTCACTTTGACTTGTACATGTACCTGTATAGGATGGAGGCTTGCATTCTACATTTTCTTGCATAGCGTGACTTGTATTATTTATTTTTCTACAAGGAAACTGTCCCACAAAGCCGTCCACATAACTTTATTTAGAATATTAATGGGAATATAACCTCCAAGCCATCCTGCATCAAATTTCCGAAATTAAATAATGACTATCCTAGTGTCATATATGTCATTTTGTATATTTACTAGAAAAAATAGGAGATTATTATATTGTTGGCATTCTGTATTTCATTTGTGGTTTTATAGAATTCCTATTGGCCGATAAGGAAAATCATGATATTTTTCCAACCACATATGCTGTAGAGCAGACAAATGAAGATTTAGAGCTGGCAACTTTCTTTAAACTAGTTAAATCTGCAGTTCCAAGAAAACGGCGGCGAAGATCTTATAGCTACTCAAGGTATTCTAAGGGAAGGTTCAAGCATCGTTCCACACTTTCTCTTATACAAGAAGAACCTTTGCCACAGATTGATGAATCAAGCACTGAGCCGAAACAACGTAGAAGTAGATTTAAAAAAGCGAGATTGAAACTCATAAAACTTTTCACATGCTGCCGTAGCTTGCCAAAAGACAGCACCAACTAGAAATCTTTCTAAATTCAAAGTAGATGTGGAGTATTCAGTGTTTGTTTTCTACCGTCACGAGTTGACTTGATCTGTTGTTACATTATACAGTACATTAATAAAACTACATTTAAGAAAGCAAAGATATCCTTTATCGTCCTTTCTTCTTCACCGGTGAGCTAACAAAACTATAGTTATCTATCTCTATGGTTCTTGGTATAAAACAAGCACCTTATACACATGCCACTACTAGGCCTGCAACGATGAATCGATAACGATTCTCGATACGATTAATTTGCAGTATTGTAATGGTTTCTGTGATTTGGTGCGGTCGTCCTTGGACGACTATCGACCCAGAAATGAAGTGCCTATGAGTGGTAATAGGACTTCGCATTACATGAAAGATCGAGCGGTCTCAGTAGCCCAAATACTACCAAAGACGACCCATCTGATCTCAAGTCCGACCTTCAGACTATACAGTGAAAGAGAGTAGTTCAACCTAGTAGGCGGTTCGCAAAGCGAATGACCTAGTAAAAGGAAGAGAAAGTCCCTGTATCAAGTATAGATGTGTCTTTATTGAAAGCCAAGTGTAGACTGAGACAATGAACAGTAAAACAGTGCCCTTTATATAGTATAAGGACTTCCGGCCGACGTGACGTCGGGAAAAGACGACGTGTGGTCGTCCGGAAGTTGCGCAACAAGATGGCCGCCGGAAGCCCGACGGCCGACCCAAAATAGGTCGGGTTCTACAAAAGTTGCTTATAATGGTCCAATTCATGTACAAAATGAATATCAATGGATTCTGAGAGGTCGGGCCTCTGTACATGGGTATAAAAGGCATAAAAAGGACTTAGTGACATTCATGTGACTATGTACAACAACATATAGTAAGATACATGAATAAGGAATGAGCATAAACACATGGAGACATGTATATAGACGGTAATTAAGTACTTTGAACATGCAATGCAGTTAAAGGTAAGTATACGAGCACTAATTGTGAGAATGTTAGTGTCAGGTGAGTAGCGCTGTAACAACTACTAGGCACTTAGGGTGCGGTGGAGCTTCGTCCGGGAGTTGGGGTCGTATACAAATGTCCTGTACCATCACAGTATTTTCAATATCGATTCATTGCACTCAATTTTCGATTCTTGTTAAATATATACTTAGTCTTGGTAAACCCAAGTTATCACCATAGCAAGGTGGCAGAGCGCTCGCTTTACAAACGTGTGGTCATGAATTCGAGTCTCAGTGAAGCACAATTTTTTTCTAGTAATTTTGTTGGCAATAAGTGGATAGCTATAAAATACATCATGTGCTAAGATGTATTACTAATATAAGTCTATAATTATATAAATGCCCCAAACATGCAATTTGTATTTGATATTCCACACAATTAGAAGGGTATGCTTCTGGAATCTACTCATTCTACTCTTTTCAGTGATTCTAAAATGGAATTATCAACTCAACTACTACAACTGACAGAGTTCTAAAATACTGTTGCGAAGAACTACTGCAACGTAAATGGTACCGAATCGAATCGAAAAAATCGAAAAAGTCAATTGGCAGAATCGAAAAAATCGAAACAGTATTTTGTGAATCGTTGCAGGCCTAGCCACTACTATATTATTATATAATAGTACTACATTATGATGCAAAACTCACCCCTATATTATTATATACTAGCACTATCTATGTAGACTTAAAATTGGTTGCCAGGTCAGCAACTTTTTTGTCAAAGACAAGTAATCAAATTTGTACAACTGATACACTACAACAATTATTTTACTAATTATAATCTATGTAGTATATTACTCTCTGGCCACTTAGAGGGCCAGAAGTTCACCAACGGTGCAATGTTTGGTACCAATACAGATAAATATCTCAAGTTTAGATACATATCAACTGGATACATGATCCGGTTCCACAGTTGCTATAGCTGATTCATTAGGACCCGTTTAGTTGCCAATTTTAATATGAAAAACAATAAACAAAACGTGGTGCAAAAATTTATCCGTTCTATGTGCCAAACGATAAATCTACTTGCTAGTGTATTTTATAGAAGAGTTGCCAACACCAGAAATAAAGCAATTTCACGGGAACCTGTTCAAAATTATCATTTTTTCTCATTTAAATCTCTACTATTACAGCAGTTTTGATTCTTTAGATGTAAATGTATCATTGTAAAACATGATTATGATTTCAAGGTGCATGAAAATTATAATTTTATAATATTCTCAAAACTGAGGTTTGTTTCAGCAGCACAAAGTTATTAGTGGAAATTATAAAATATGCTGAATTCTGATCCTCATGGAATGTCTAGATTAAAAACCTTTTTTTTACATGTAAGATACATTATTATTATTATAACAATAATTATTATTATTATTATTAACTTGCACATAAAAAACTGAAGCAAAATACTTATTTACTAGAATACATATTATGTAACAGTAGTTCCGGCCTTGTTATATCTTATTTGATGAATAAAACTCATTATAAATTCTAATATGTTCAATATTATGTTGTGTGTATATAAATCACATTGTTTTTAGATCAATGCAGCCTAATAAAACAAACTGATTGATATAACAACTAAATTCAAATTAAATTAATTAATGATCAATACTGCTGTTTGTTCCCTAAGTTTGTTGAAAAGAATTCCAATAGGAAATTATGCAAATTTATTACTGTTGTTGCATAATATAACACACATAAGGTCTCTGACCATGTTAATTAATTCTATCTTGTCATGTAATTAATTATGTAACCTTGCTAATATCCCACCCTCCTATCCTATGATTGATACACTCCTATACTTCATTATACTAACTTGTAGATTTACTGTAGGAAATACACAGCGGTTCTACTAAATATTATAATATTTTCTTTTACACCTTATGGCATATTATTATATTAATAATAATATTCTGCAGTGTAGTTTTGTCATCTTCAATTAGTAATGTAAATCAGAGTGATTTCATTTCACTTTGTAAATACATATATATAATAAATTTTCAAATAACAATAATTTTATGTTCAAGTAAAATAATTTGTTTATAGAAAGTTGCTTTGCATAATACAGTGGTGGTGTGTGATAACATGCAAGTGTCTAAACAAGACAGAATTATACAATTGTGTGCAGGGGCGGATATAGGAAAAATTTCAACACCAGCCTATTTTTAAGAAGTCATGGATTTCACGCGTCTGAGTGAGTTAATACAAGATAAGTGTGGAACATGGGCATGTATGGGTACAGTCTACAAATATAGCATGACTATTACAGCATTATACAATGACTGTACTGCCTGAGCAAGTAAATAGAAAATGAATTGAAGCCTGGACATGCATAGTATTGATAGTTTACAGAGTAAAGCTAATATTGCATGCTTGATTGAACACACGCCTAGGATGGTGGCGTGGGTGCCTATAGCCGCCCCTGATTGTGTGCATTTGTTACCTAACTGTTACCAACTAAGAGAAGTACAAAATAATGTATTTTGCACCAACTTAGAACTTTGGTACTTACTGCAATTCACCCCCATATTTTTCCATACCCTAATTTGAAATTCACGAGGCTATCAATGAACAATAATATAGTTCTTAATAGACTTAGGTCCTATATATTATATTGAACACCTTACTTATGCCAAAATAAAATATCTACAGGTGCTATGCTGGATTTGCTCAATATTTGCAGTAACTTTGCTCTGAAAGATTATATTCTTACATTCAGGTATTTGTTTGGTATATAAGTTATTCATCGGGAGCATTTGCTAGGCATCCATAAAAACTGGTTTTAAGTTATGTAAAGACAACTAAAAGGGGCACCTGAAGATGGTGTCAACTATTCATGTCCATATCTACAGTATAATAGATTCTATGCTATGGCAAATTGAAACTGTTCTGGAGGTAATTGGCTTTCTTATGCAAGAGTATATATTAGTAGTGTCATGCCTAAGTAGACTTCAGTGGGTTTATGTCATAGATGGACTATCCAATTCTGACAATGATGCATAACAATGTCACTCAGGAGTCAATGAAATATCGTTAGTAGTATAGTCAGTGCAGATCTACACAGACACCCGGCCCTTTCCGCGTCGTATTAGCCCTAGATCCAAAAACTCCCCGGGCGGACGACCACCCCACCCGTCCTCTCGCCCCTCCTCTCCCCTAAACCTCACTCTATGTGCAAAGCCCTAGAACCTACTCCCCCCCATCGCGGGTGGGGTTTCAAAAACCTCATCGGCTGTTCCGTAGAACCCAGTCTAAAGAGCAAACCCCTCGCCCGGTCCCACGGCTCGGGCGAGGGGGCGCGCGCGTACGCGCGCGCCCCCCCCGCCCCGCGAACCCCACCCGTCCTCCCTCCACCCGTCCCCGCCCCTCCCCACCCCTCCCCACCCCAAACCCCTCCGCCTCGCCCTCCGCCTCGCGGCGGTTCTCGTTCGCGAGTCCAGCCGTGGCCCCACGCCGCCCTCCCCCCGCCCATCCCCCGCCCCTCCCCCGCTCTCCCGCCCCAACGACCCGTCGCGGCCCTCGCGGGCGGACCGTCGGCTGGAGTAGGGTGAAGCGAAGGAAAATACGGGTTAGAGTAATGATATCCGGCTATGAAAAACGTGAGCGAGGGTAATGGTACACGAATTTGTTTTAAATTTCAATACGTTTGAGAGTAATAGTACGGTGAAGCGAAGAAAAATACGGGTTGGAGTAATGATAGGGTACGCCCGTGCGGAGTGCCCGTGCAGAGTTTACGACGCTGACTATACTACTATAAGAAACTTACCGAGTGGTGGTGGTGGTGCTTCCGGATGATTTCTTCGCCGGGGACTGTTGAGACTGAACTGGTCGGGGTGACACCGCACTCGCGCGCTCCTCCGTTCGAGCGCCCCCGGACCTCCGATGAAAGACTCGCGCCTTAACCCTCGTTTCCCCCGGACCCTCCCCTAGGGAAATCGCCCGTCCCCGTGACGAGCGGCGAGGGAAAGTGAAGGCGGTGGCTCTTTCGCGCTTCAAACCGTAGACCTCGCGAGGTGGTTCGCCGGCGACATCCTCGCTCGGAGGGGTAGAAATAGATAAATGGAATAAATGGATGGCTGTCTTCTCATCATCATCATCATCATCATCATCAACATCATCATCATCCTACAAATAGACCCGCCTCCACGATGATGTCGTTGACTCCCCACCAATTTCTTCGACCACCGCGTCCACTTTCCCCCGGGTAGCAAACTCCGATAGGGAGAGAGCGCATCGTGCGCGTGCGATGTCACCCCCCACCTACGAATGAAGACGATAGAAGAAATGTGAACTGATAAGGGGTGAGTATGAGTGGAAGTTGCACTAGTACCGTCTACCCCTTTGGTTTGGCGAGGTAAATGGTTTTTAATGTATTAGCTAGTGTTTTATTGCTCGGTTTTAAGGTTACAACCGGTAAACCCTCCGTTTTGAGGACGGAGACCCCTTACAATAGAGAGTGAATGTGAAGAAAAATATACGGGTATATGTACAAGGGTTATGTTGCACTGTTCGTTTACTCTCCAATTTATCGAATGAAGTAGTCTCATCTCCGAGAAATCAGTACTAGCATTCTATAGGACTCGTACTCACCCCGTCTTCTGCAACCTTCCGCTTACCATAGAGGTAGGTGAGTCCGGTCTTTAGCTGGGTGTAGCTATACGTTTGGTTTCCTCTTCTGATAAATTTTTATCTTTTCGGATGAGCGCATCTATACTACGAGCACTCAGGGCCATGTAAGCGCTATCCGTGTCCATTTCTACGTACTCAAACTCCTCTCTGCTGACGAATCTGTGAAAATAAAATGGACGGGTTGGAGGGTGCTGACACCGAAGAATAAATAGAGAAGGATTTGATAAAATCTTTGTGTAGTCTAGTTCTACTCATCTATCCATATGTGTACACATGTTAAAATACCTTTATATAATAGTTCAAACACAATTGAATGAATAAAAGACACATATCTAAAGGAGTATGTCATAGCTATTATTAGCAAGAAAAGACTGTGTGCATGTGTTAAGTCAGCATACATAATACATTAAATAAGCTTTTCACAATAGTAGCGATAGAATAAATAAAAGGTTGTATGCATGTGTTAAGTCAGCATTATGTAATTCATTAAATAAACTTTTCACAATAGTAGCAATAGAATATATAAAAGGTTGTATGCATGTGTTAAGTCAGCATTATGTAATACATTAAATAAACTTTTTACAATACTAGCAATAGAATGAATAAATGTGTACACATGGTAAAATACCATTATATAATAATTTAAACACAATTGAATGAATAAAACGCACATATATGTAAAGGAGTATGGCATACCTATTATTAGCAAGAAAAGGCTGTGTGCATGTGTTAAGTCAGCATATATAATACATTAAATAAACTTTTCACAAAGTCAGCATAATATATAATACATTAAATAAACTTTTCACAATAGTAGCAATAGAATAAATAAAAGGTTGTGTGCATGTGTTAAGTCAGCATTATGTAATTCATTAAATAAACTTTTCACAATAGTAGCAATAGAATAAATAAAAGATTGTGTACACATGTTAAAATACCATTATATAATAATTTAAACACAATTGAATGAATAAAAGGCACATATGTAAAGGAGTATGACATACCTATTATTAGCAAGAAAAGGCTGTGTGCATGTGTTAAGTCAGCATATATAATACATTAAATAAACTTTTCACAAAGTCAGCATAAGATATAATACATTAAATAAACTTTTCACAATAGTAGCAATAGAATAAATAAAGGGTTGTGTGCATGTGTTAAGTCAGCATTATGTAATTCATTAAATAAACTTTTCACAATAGTAGCAATAGAATAAATAAAAGATTGTGTACACATGTTAAAATACCTTTATATAATAATTTAAACACAATTGAATGAATAAAAGGCACATATGTAAAGGAGTATGACATACCTATTATTAGCAAGAAAAGGCTGTGTGCATGTGTTAAGTCAGCATATATAATAGATTAAATAAGCTTTTCACAATAGTAGCAATAGAATAAATAAAAGGTTGTGTGCATGTGTTAAGTCAGCATTATGTAATTCATTAAATAAACTTTTCACAATAGTAGCAATAGAATAAATAAAAGATTGTGTACACATGTTAAAATACCTTTATATAATAATTTAAACACAATTGAAAGAATAGGCTGTGTGCATGTGTTAAGTCAGCATATATAATAGATTAAATAAGCTTTTCAATAGTAGGTAGGTGTCACTGTTTTAGTCTCCCTATAATAAATATAAAGTAGCAGGGTGTAAGTAATTTTTTAGCTTGATAGCATTATATACAATAAACACTTCACAATTGCTGCCAATTACCCTATTTAGCACTAACCTTATGTTCTACTTGTTGAAATCTCTGATCAGGTGCTGACTAGTAGGTAGCTGTCTCTGTTTTAGTCTCACTCTGTTGACTAGAGGCTGATTGTACATACTGCTAGAGTGAGAAACTCATACCTTAAATAGTAGTATTCAGTAGGCGGAGTCTAACCATTTCCCCACCCTTTGCAATACCACCCCGATGCGTCCCGATGTGAATCCGAAGCCTCCCGATGCACCCCGATGCGAATCCGAAGCCTCCCGATGCACCCCGATGCGAATCCGAAGCCTCCCGATGCACCCCGATGTGAATCCGAAGCATCCCGATGCACCCCGATGCGAATCCGAAGCCTCCCGATGCACCCCGATGTGAATCCGAAGCCTCCCGATGCACCCCGATGTGAATCCGAAGCCTCCCGATGCGAATCCGAAGCCTCCCGATGCACCCCGATGTGAATCCGAAGCTTCCCGATGCACCCCGATGCGAATCCGAAGCCTCCCGATGCATCCCGATGCACCCCGATGTGCCCCGATGTGTCAAATCACATCGGGGTGCATCGGGTTACATCGGGATGCATCGGGAAGCTTCGGATTCACATCGGGAGGCTTCGGATTCGCATCGGGGTGCATCGGGATGCATCGGGATGCTTCGGATTCACATCGGGGTGCATCGGGAGGCTTCGGATTCGCATCGGGGTGCATCGGGAGGCTTCGGATTCGCATCGGGGTGCATCGGGAGGCTTCGGATTCACATCGGGACGCATCGGGGTGGTATTGCAAAGGGTGGGGAAATGGTTAGACTCCGCCTACTGAATACTACTATTTAAGGTATGAGTTTCTCACTCTAGCAGTATGTACAATCAGCCTCTAGTCAACAGAGTGAGACTAAAACAG
The DNA here is from genome assembly GCA_935421135.1 of Bugulina stolonifera. NCBI lineage: Eukaryota > Metazoa > Bryozoa > Gymnolaemata > Cheilostomatida > Bugulidae > Bugulina > Bugulina stolonifera. Next base: position 10,187,260 of record OW285189.1, read on the forward strand.
AGACAGCTACCTACTAGTCAGCACCTGATCAGAGATTTCAACAAGTAGAACATAAGGTTAGTGCTAAATAGGGTAATTGGCAGCAATTGTGAAGTGTTTATTGTATATAATGCTATCAAGCTAAAAAATTACTTACACCCTGCTACTTTATATTTATTATAGGGAGACTAAAACAGTGACACCTACCTACTATTGAAAAGCTTATTTAATCTATTATATATGCTGACTTAACACATGCACACAGCCTATTCTTTCAATTGTGTTTAAATTATTATATAAAGGTATTTTAACATGTGTACACAATCTTTTATTTATTCTATTGCTACTATTGTGAAAAGTTTATTTAATGAATTACATAATGCTGACTTAACACATGCACACAACCTTTTATTTATTCTATTGCTACTATTGTGAAAAGCTTATTTAATCTATTATATATGCTGACTTAACACATGCACACAGCCTTTTCTTGCTAATAATAGGTATGTCATACTCCTTTACATATGTGCCTTTTATTCATTCAATTGTGTTTAAATTATTATATAAAGGTATTTTAACATGTGTACACAATCTTTTATTTATTCTATTGCTACTATTGTGAAAAGTTTATTTAATCTATTATATATGCTGACTTAACACATGCACACAGCCTTTTCTTGCTAATAATAGGTATGTGAAAAGCTTATTTAATCTATTATATAAAGGTATTTCAACATGTGTACACAATCTTTTATTTATTCTATTGCTACTATTGTGAAAAGTTTATTTAATGAATTACATAATGCTGACTTAACACATGCACACAACCTTTTATTTATTCAATTGCTACTATTGTGAAAAGCTTATTTAATCTATTATATATGCTGACTTAACACATGCACACAGCCTATTCTTTCAACTGTGTTTAAATTATTATATAAAGGTATTTTATGTGAAAAGCTTATTTAATCTATTATATATGCTGACTTAACACATGCACACAGCCTATTCTTTCAATTGTGTTTAAATTATTATATAAAGGTATTTTAACATGTGTACACACTCTTTTATTTATTCTATAGCTACTATTGTGAAAAGTTTATTTAATGAATTACATAATGCTGACTTAACACATGCACACAACCCTTTATTTATTCTATTGCTACTATTGTGAAAAGTTTATTTAATGTATTATATCTTATGCTGACTTTGTGAAAAGTTTATTTAATGTATTATATATGCTGACTTAACACATGCACACAGCCTTTTCTTGCTAATAATAGGTATGTCATACTCCTTTACATATGTGCCTTTTATTCATTCAATTGTGTTTAAATTATTATATAATGGTATTTTAACATGTGTACACAATCTTTTATTTATTCTATTGCTACCATTGTGAAAAGTTTATTTAATGAATTACATAATGCTGACTTAACACATGCACACAACCTTTTATTTATTCTATTGCTACTATTGTGAAAAGTTTATTTAATGTATTATATATTATGCTGACTTTGTGAAAAGTTTATTTAATGTATTATATATGCTGACTTAACACATGCACACAGCCTTTTCTTGCTAATAATAGGTATGCCATACTCCTTTACATATATGTGCGTTTTATTCATTCAATTGTGTTTAAATTATTATATAATGGTATTTTACCATGTGTACACATTTATTCATTCTATTGCTAGTATTGTAAAAAGTTTATTTAATGTATTACATAATGCTGACTTAACACATGCATACAACCTTTTATATATTCTATTGCTACTATTGTGAAAAGTTTATTTAATGAATTACATAATGCTGACTTAACACATGCATACAACCTTTTATTTATTCTATCGCTACTATTGTGAAAAGCTTATTTAATGTATTATGTATGCTGACTTAACACATGCACACAGTCTTTTCTTGCTAATAATAGCTATGACATACTCCTTTAGATATGTGTCTTTTATTCATTCAATTGTGTTTGAACTATTATATAAAGGTATTTTAACATGTGTACACATATGGATAGATGAGTAGAACTAGACTACACAAAGATTTTATCAAATCCTTCTCTATTTATTCTTCGGTGTCAGCACCCTCCAACCCGTCCATTTTATTTTCACAGATTCGTCAGCAGAGAGGAGTTTGAGTACGTAGAAATGGACACGGATAGCGCTTACATGGCCCTGAGTGCTCGTAGTATAGATGCGCTCATCCGAAAAGATAAAAATTTATCAGAAGAGGAAACCAAACGTATAGCTACACCCAGCTAAAGACCGGACTCACCTACCTCTATGGTAAGCGGAAGGTTGCAGAAGACGGGGTGAGTACGAGTCCTATAGAATGCTAGTACTGATTTCTCGGAGATGAGACTACTTCATTCGATAAATTGGAGAGTAAACGAACAGTGCAACATAACCCTTGTACATATACCCGTATATTTTTCTTCACATTCACTCTCTATTGTAAGGGGTCTCCGTCCTCAAAACGGAGGGTTTACCGGTTGTAACCTTAAAACCGAGCAATAAAACACTAGCTAATACATTAAAAACCATTTACCTCGCCAAACCAAAGGGGTAGACGGTACTAGTGCAACTTCCACTCATACTCACCCCTTATCAGTTCACATTTCTTCTATCGTCTTCATTCGTAGGTGGGGGGTGACATCGCACGCGCACGATGCGCTCTCTCCCTATCGGAGTTTGCTACCCGGGGGAAAGTGGACGCGGTGGTCGAAGAAATTGGTGGGGAGTCAACGGCATCATCGTGGAGGCGGGTCTATTTGTAGGATGATGATGATGTTGATGATGATGATGATGATGATGATGAGAAGACAGCCATCCATTTATTCCATTTATCTATTTCTACCCCTCCGAGCGAGGATGTCGCCGGCGAACCACCTCGCGAGGTCTACGGTTTGAAGCGCGAAAGAGCCACCGCCTTCACTTTCCCTCGCCGCTCGTCACGGGGACGGGCGATTTCCCTAGGGGAGGGTCCGGGGGAAACGAGGGTTAAGGCGCGAGTCTTTCATCGGAGGTCCGGGGGCGCTCGAACGGAGGAGCGCGCGAGTGCGGTGTCACCCCGACCAGTTCAGTCTCAACAGTCCCCGGCGAAGAAATCATCCGGAAGCACCACCACCACCACTCGGTAAGTTTCTTATAGTAGTATAGTCAGCGTCGTAAACTCTGCACGGGCACTCCGCACGGGCGTACCCTATCATTACTCCAACCCGTATTTTTCTTCGCTTCACCGTACTATTACTCTCAAACGTATTGAAATTTAAAACAAATTCGTGTACCATTACCCTCGCTCACGTTTTTCATAGCCGGATATCATTACTCTAACCCGTATTTTCCTTCGCTTCACCCTACTCCAGCCGACGGTCCGCCCGCGAGGGCCGCGACGGGTCGTTGGGGCGGGAGAGCGGGGGAGGGGCGGGGGATGGGCGGGGGGAGGGCGGCGTGGGGCCACGGCTGGACTCGCGAACGAGAACCGCCGCGAGGCGGAGGGCGAGGCGGAGGGGTTTGGGGTGGGGAGGGGTGGGGAGGGGCGGGGACGGGTGGAGGGAGGACGGGTGGGGTTCGCGGGGCGGGGGGGGCGCGCGCGTACGCGCGCGCCCCCTCGCCCGAGCCGTGGGACCGGGCGAGGGGTTTGCTCTTTAGACTGGGTTCTACGGAACAGCCGATGAGGTTTTTGAAACCCCACCCGCGATGGGGGGGAGTAGGTTCTAGGGCTTTGCACATAGAGTGAGGTTTAGGGGAGAGGAGGGGCGAGAGGACGGGTGGGGTGGTCGTCCGCCCGGGGAGTTTTTGGATCTAGGGCTAATACGACGCGGAAAGGGCCGGGTGTCTGTGTAGATCTGCACTGACTATACTACTATCGTTGTGCATTGCACACATTTTTGTGCTAATTTAAATTATATTGCTCTACTGTTAAATTTGAATAAATTAAATTTCAACTCTCGGGTAGACTAAATCATAGCACATATTTTCATTAATATTCATTTCGAGTTTATATTTGATGATAAACAACTGCTTTGCATTATAATACCAATATTGCTGGATTGGCACAAATAGTGTAGTTACAATACTTGGTAGCCAACTAACTACCCCATAGAGCTCAACGGTTTCCATGGCTACAGTTGATAGCATGCAGTGTATTTGGCAACAAAAAGCGATTTGTCATGTAGATACTTAGCATAACATGTGGAATAGCTGAATGAGCAAGGCGGTCTATTAAACTGTGGAGACTAATAGAGCAAGCAATTAATTTGAATATAAAGATCCGTTTTTAGAGTATCATTCACACAGTTGAATCTTAAAAGATGAGTACGTTTATAATGGGACAGCCATTTTATGGTGGTACAGCTGACAGCGCTGTAAATTATTCTCATCCTTATTTAGCTAGGGGTGCTGCCGATTACTACAGAAATCCTTACAGCGTATACACACCACAAACTGTTGAGACAGCGGATCGAAGGTAAGTGCCTATAATACAATTCAAAGTATTTAGAATCTTTGAAAATATGAACATGGGACTACTTTTTGCTTAGTCTTCACATTTTATATGTAAAGGTAAAATTATTATGGTTTGATGTACAGACAGGATGGTTGTCACTATATACATGTAAATATGTATACAATTCTGAAAGCAGTTTTAGGTCTAGTGGTAAATTGTGGGTATTTACTGAAACTGTTTTAGTATACAAATCGTACAAGGAAAAACAGCAATGAAACTACTTTATTTATAGCATGCAATAAGTGAGACCTCAGTACGTATGGATGTGCTTGTGTTATAGTTGTTGCTACTACAACTTCCGCCGTCAATAGTCGCAACTTTTAAGATGTCTTCTTCTTCAGCGAATTTATAATCATTTAAATTCAAATAGTGACACAACAAATCACTTCTGTAAGACAAGTGAATTCTGAATTAGCATAAAATTATTGTTCTAGAATATGAATGAGGCTGGTCTCCTTCACCGTATGACAGCTACTGAATTCCTCGTCTGTTCACCATTCATCAATTTTGAATAATTGGTCCCTCATAATTTTTCGTAGACATTGGCTGAATTTGATATATCGGTCAATTTCTCGTAGCTATGCAACGTGATCCCACCTACATTTTTGGGCCATAACAACTCAATTTGAGCCCCTTTTTCAAGTATCTTCAGACATGGCCATAGCAACTTCACCCAATCTATTATCGATGCCGTAAAAGTTCTCTTGGTAGATGATTTATATTTGTCTTGTATAAAAAACTAGCTTTGAGATAAAAAGATGTCTGAATACATGCACCCCTAGCCTATACATTTGTTGGTAACAAACACTGACTGGTATTTCTCTGATGAACAATGTCATTACCCTTTATGATCAAGTGACCATTACCGGTTACCATTTCTTACAATACTTAGAAATAATCAGCACTGGGTAAAAAATGCTAGTTTACCTATTTTCTATAGAACTTGTTTTTATTTCTATGCTTTTAGAAAGAACGCAGTTGACTTTCAAATTTCATAATTGTAAATAAGTTCTGTCAAAAGTCTGTAATATCCGAAGCATATCAGATTAGAGATAAACCACTATGTCAACGTTTAACAAATTCTAATTTTCATATGCATATATCGCGTCTGTTTGGTGTGAAATGGTGTTTAATTCACTAATTATGTTCTTGTACAGGTTTAGAAAAGTTACAAGACTTGATCTTAGTTTATGATTGTGTGTATGCACATGCCTTTAGGAATTTGTTTCATAACATCTTTGGTGTGGGAACCTCATTTTCATTTGGCATACTGTAACTCGGATTGTGAAAAGAGAGAGTCTTAATTCAAGGAAATGCTAAAAAACACAAATTAGCCAGATAATCAATTTCCTGTTGTTAATATCTGCAGTGTATCACAAACACCATGACTGTGAACTTTCTGTGACATTTATGACATATATATTCTATTAATATGTATATGTGGTGACTATAACCTACAGTGGTGTTGTTACAGGTTTGCTGATGATAACAGTTCCACATATGCAGCTAGTACATTACCAACTTCCTCCAGCTACTCCATGGGCTATGCTAACACCACAGCACCTCACTCCACCACAGTATCTCCCTCCAGTAATGGTAAGTTCTGGACCATCTTCATTAAGTACACTAGTTCTTGGTTACATTAACTATAAAATGGTAGCCTTTATAGTGGATAGTGGGCTTTCCCTTAGTTAGCCTGGTGTGAAAACCTTTTCAAGTCTTAAACTTAAAATAGCTCGAGTTGCTTGGGCCAATATTATTGGAATCCTGCAAAGTATTTGTACTACTGTTAGCCTGTCTTCAGCACAACACACGGGAGCCTGGCTATACAATGATACAATAATACAGTGTATGTTATACCTAGTGTATAGTATATTATGGAAATCATTCTACACCCTGGTAATAGAGATGAGTAATAAAGGAATTTACCGTGATATGTTTTACTTCTTTAATTACATCATGACTGTCATAATATTAGATGAATAACAGAAAAATTGTATTACATCTCTTTTTAGTAACACATTACATACAGTATATTAATAAACTGCCATATCTACATACATATGTCTCACTAGCTGATTCATAATATAGTTGTAAATGGAAGGACTGGTTTTTCTGATAACTGGTTACTGGTAACTGGTTACTGGTAACTGGTTACTGGTAATTGGTTACTGATAACTGGTTACCGATAACTGGTTACTGGTAACTGGTTACTGGCTTTTTCGGGGAGCTGTGTGTAATGGAAAATGAAATGAAAGTTGACTAACGTTCACCGGTTCAAGGCCGGACTGTATTTCTAAGGAATCACTGTTAGCACTAACATGGGTGGAATTCCATAATTAATAATATGCAATAGTTTTAGTTTGTGGTATATTTGCATATAACTGATTCTCACCACTTATGATTCCCATCAACTCCCCACAGTCATATTCAGATTATGAAAATGTATTGTCTGTGTAGTTTGGGTGGTATGTCATTAGTACGTCATGTTTTAGCACTTGGTTGATGTTTAAAGTGACCGAGGGCTTATATATATTTTTGTGTGCTACTATTATTTTACAACCTGGTTTCTATTGTTCAAACCATGGAATACTCATGACTATTGCAATAAATAAATTCACTTGGTCACGTCAGAACCTGAAGGTTACAGGTTTAATTTCTCTGCTACCCACTTCTCGATCCCTCAGACCGTTGAGTTCCTCCATTAGGAGTTCACTTTACAATGTACTTCAAAGTATAAATATGATGGCACACACAAACATGTAAATAGCAATCAGTTGTTCATGTGTTATATTTTCATGGGCAGTCTACAAGTAGATTAGGGTGATTACTGATTATGTACATTTCCAATTGTTGCAGCTGACAAATTCAAAGTTACATGTAAGTCTGGCTGGTTTATCTTCTATATACAGTATATCTAAGGTGCATAGTATATCATAGTACAAGGTGAATAGGTTTTTTTTTGTAATGTATCACACCTAAGGCATTGGCTCTATTTACATATACATTGTGGAGGTTCTACTCTACTGAACCTCTGAAACCATTGGTAGGACTCTACGGCTCACTTACTCATTTGCTTCACGAGTAGAATATCAAACAGTAAAAATAGTAGCTAAATGATATCATACCATATCAAGACCAACAGCTAACCACTGGCATCTGTATATACTTCTCAGGGCCGTAACTTTAGGGGCGGCAGAGCGGCATGGCCGCCCCTAAATTTCAAAATAAAGTGGGCCAAAAATGGTGTTTTTGAATTCAGGGGTATCAATTCTACGGCGGCCATAGAGTTATCTTCTCCTATGACCGCGGTAAAGTTTTCCTTACTAGGGATTTCTAAGGATGTAGTATAGAATATAGTTTATGCGACACGCTACTTTTCCACAAACCAATCAAATTATTGGATTACTAGAAATAGCCAATCATTAATTACAATCAGGGTAGTTAGCCCAAGGTTTGTAGCTACTTATAATTGCAGTTGCATAATATGTGGAATATTGAATATAAAGCCAAACCGGCTCCATGAATTACCTTAATCTCAAGCTACATAACTTGGAATTTTCCGTACAGACCAAATAACTTGTTGCTACTTTTTAAGTTCTAACTGCTTCTTTACAACCTCCATCCTCCAATAAAAAAGATGAACATTGTATAGGCTTCCAAGTAGATTGTTAGTATGTATGTGAGCAAAGCTTATTGCTAGATTTGGTAGCTACATGAGTGGGGTTTTGATGTTATTAAAAATAGACATTAATAAAATATAATAATAATTAATAAATTGATATTTATATATTATAATAATAATAATTATTATTATTATTATATAAATATCAATTTATTAATTATAAGAACAGAATCAATTAATTAAATAATACAAAATATATTATTATTATAATTTATTATTATTATTATTATTATAATAAATTATAATAATAATATATTTTGTATTATTTAATTAATTGATTCTGTTCTTATTCTTGTCAGTGTAGGAAAAAATATTTTTTCTGAAGAATGAAAATGCAAAATCTTTTGGTGCTAGTGTTGGCAGACTTATCCGTTTATTATTTTTTTGTTTCTGTAGTTTTATTTTGTGCCATGATAGTATCCTGGTCAGTAGTTTAAGTAGACTAGCCAGTACTAGTAATGTCATATCTAGTGTGCTTAAGGTGGCCTAGTTGAGATAATATAGGTCTAATTTCTAGTGAAGCTTTAGTAGTGAGGAATAATTACTTAGAGAACCCATTTAGCTTATATTTTTTCGGCGCTCAAACTTATTCTATATCTGTTTATGAAAAGCTCAGTTTAATGTATCACACCATGAAAAATTTCAACTGTCTTGTTCTACTTTGATTTACTTGACTATACATATCTAATACCCAATTATTTTGAGCAGTAATTTTACACCTTAAACGTCCCGAAATTGCATATCTAGGTAGTAATTTTCCAATTTTTTTCCGGGGGAGACCCCCGGACCCCCCTTGCGGGAGGGCGCTGCGCCCCTCCCGCACCCACCCCGCCCTCGCGCTCCGCGCTCGGGCAGGCCGCTGGCCTGCATAAACACCCGACCTCTAGCCACCCCAAAAATTTTTCAAAAGTTACGCCCCTGCTTCTTATATTTCATATATAACTGTATAACTGCTAAGTCATTAATAATAATCTCCCCTTGATATGGGATAATCTCACCAAAGTTTTGGCAACCGTGATAATTTATAATTATAGGTTAAATGTTTCAGTAATTAATCATGCGTATTATCGCTATAGCAAACAAATACATGTAATTTATAATAATAATATATCACCCATCAATCCTATCTAATCCAATTCTACTTCATTTATTTTGCCTAATATCATAATATGCCTTATATATTAACCCAGTAGTGTAGTGTAGGCTATAAAATAATAATTTTTCACCCCCAAACAATTACTTTGTTTATTTTAATTATTGATATAAAATACATGTACATACAATGCATTTATATTCACACACATAAAACATTATAATGTGTCATAATGAAAATTCACAGTTATTGACTAGAGTTTCAAATCTAGTCTGAGATTCATTGTGTGATTTCGGTAGTTGTTGGAGGGATGGATTGGGGTGCCCAGACCACTAGGCGTATCCATGTAGAATAATCTAATGAAACTAAAGCTCAATAAAAATGTTTTACTATTTCTTATGCAAGATTTGGGAAATAGTGTAATATTGTGATGGTACGCCCAGTCGTATCTTACATCTGACACTCATTATTGTGTGCATACATGTATATATCTGCTTGTACTTTACTCCTATATTGTTGTATATGATTATATGATTATATCTAAGTCTTTTAATGCCTTTTATACCCATGTACAGAGGCCCGACCTCTCAGAATCCATTGATATTCATTTTGTACATGAATTGGACCATTATAAGCAACTTTTGTAGAACCCGACCTATTTTGGGTCGGCCGTCGGGCTTCCGGCGGCCATCTTGTTGCGCAACTTCCGGACGACCACACGTCGTCTTTTCCCGACGTCACGTCGGCCGGAAGTCCTTATACTATATAAAGGGCACTGTTTTACTGTTCATTGTCTCAGTCTTCACTTGGCTTTCAATAAAGACACATCTATACTTGATACAGAGATCTTCACTTCCTTTTGCCAGGTCATTCGCTTAGCGAACTGCCTACTAGGTCGGATCTTTCTCTTTCATTGTATAGTCTGAAGGTCGGACTTGAGATCAGATGGGTCGTCTTTGGTAGTATTTGGGCTACTGAGACCGCTCGATCTTTCATGTAATGCGAAGTCCTATTACCACTCATAGGCACTTCATTTCTGGGTCGATAGTCGTCCAAGGACGACCGCACCAAATCACAGAAACCATTACAATATTCCAATGTGTTGTTGGCTCAACCAGTTACCTGGATGTGCTGGTTGCCATCGAGGTCTTCTTTCTGGGAGGTAGAAGAACACTGGAGATTGCACTTTGGTGGTTCAGTTCACCAAAATGGCTAACCACCATGAGTTAAATTATACAGATATCCAGGTTCTACCCATAGGTTTTCTTGTAATAGTATTTACACACACTGTAAAACCTAAACAAGTATAAGTAGTTTATATTGTATACGACATAATTTTGTAGCAAGTCGCCAGCTACTGCACAGATTGGGAATATTACAACTTGTATAATTGTTGTATTTATTGAAATATTGTTATCGGTAATATTGTTATTTATATTATTATTACATTACTGTAATTATTTCTTTACTCAGGTATTCCAGTAGATGGAGCCCCAGTTACTCCCACAAATGAAACGTTCAGTCCAAATTCAAACTCAGGGAATCTTCCAGCAGTTATCTACCCTTGGATGAGACGTATGCAGGCACCAGGTAATAATTTTCTCATAAACCACAATATCTATTTCTAAGCCTGCCTGTTAGGATGGGGGTGAAGGTTAATGGAGATTTCATTGTGCTTTCTTTCAGTTATGAAACAATATCCATAATTTCCTCCTAGATTTATACTATTGCATCCTTCCTATAATATTTATGTTGAAGTTGTCTATATCTGAACAAATAACAGGGAAATACAGTTAGACAGTGCTGCTAATCTTCATTAGATACCAAGTATCATAGTCAGACGAGATTTCCATCTTGTGAAGACTTGTACAAAGCCATTTTATTTTAATTAAACCATTTTATAGTAAATAGACTGACGTTTTTAAAATGTTATGAAACAAACAATTCCATTGCAAAGGAAATCCTGAATGGCAAGTAGTTGGGCTAGTTGTATCCTTCGTGATTATGTGGTAGCTAATACCCAAGAGATGCTAAGCACTAGGCAACAATAAAATAATACTTTACTATTAGTGGGATTTTCTTTATAAAGTCCAAGAAATTTATGTCGGCCTACTTTATATTTATTCTATTGAAATGAGGCTATTGAAAATATAGTAACAAAGTGTAATAATAATTAAGAGAAGATGTACTTGTGGCATGTCTATGACCCTGTTATGCAATAAACTATAATATTATAATCTATGGCACTTCACAACTTAGGCCAGCACAAGTTGGCAAATAGTAATAATCAATCATCAAGTACTTATGATTTTGCCAGTGCTTAAAATTACCATTTTTAGTCAAAACAAGTGACTAGCAACTCAACCTTCAAGCGAATTTTGTCAGAGAAATAACTTGAAGACTGCAAATTGGAAGATCTTTCAACAATCTTTATGTTATTGTTTTAGCACAGTGGAAAATGAACCCAATTAGCAGACAAGTATCCATGCACTCATTTTCATAAAACAGTAAACAGGAGCTATGTTCTAAGTTAAAAATTACAACTTTTACACACATAAAAGTCATAAGACATAAATCGGTAAAGAATGGTTAACAAAAATTATTGCTTATTGCACACTGCGGCCTACACAGAGTCCAGCACATATACAGGAGTTGTGAATAACCTAGGCCAGTAAAACTGGTCAACTTTTGAGGTACATGTAGATTTACTCTATCTAGTAGTTCGCAACTTTAATGTAGTGTAGATACACTTTTACTTTATCTAGTAATTGGCAACTTAAACTGGCGGTATTCCAGTAGGAGATTTGGTGGTTTAGAGTTCCACCATTATGTCAAATATACAAAAGGTATAAGAGGTTATTTTAGTTTGGTGTCAGTAGCAGATTGGTACAGTAAAGAGATGTCTGTATGGTATTATAATGTCAACATTATTAATATACATATTATATGGCTGTGTTACAGCACCTACTAAATGGTAGGTCAATATGTTCTAAAGTATGCAGTGGTGATAAAATCGCTCTATATTTATAATTCTACTTAGATGTTACCTAGCACGAACCTTGTGTTTCCAAACAACAGATATACATAAGATAATTAGCCAGTTTACCAACAGTCTATTCTGATTACATCAACGGCCTTCCATCCAATTATTATTTAAATGAGTTCCTTTTACTTACCGAGTTTCCATCTGGAAACAGGATACAACCTCATTTTCAAACGCTTGCGTTATTTTAATCTGTTTCTCCCTTTTTCCAGCATCTGGGTTCGATGGAGACAACAAGAGAACTAGAACAGCTTATACTCGGCAGCAAGTTCTTGAGCTGGAAAAAGAGTTCCATTATAACCGTTATCTAACGAGACGCAGACGTATAGAAATAGCTCACACTCTCACTCTCAGCGAGCGGCAAATTAAAATATGGTTCCAAAATCGTCGAATGAAATGGAAAAAAGACCACAAGCTTTCAAGCTCAAAAGGACGACTTCCGGAAATCAAAAGTCAGAGCTCTACTGGAACTGAAATAGATAATGAAGTATCGGATGAAGATAGTTTGTGATACGATCACTTGACACCCTGACTCACCGGGCCATATTAAATCTCTATAATAAGCATATTTATGTTATAAACAGTAGAGTACAGTCATGAGATACGAAAAATGTGTCTGTCATTGTTTTACCTTCAAACGATCTCAACTTGTATGCAGTATGAAGTTGCTTGTCATTGCAAGAGGACACCTGTTATACTTGCCTGAATGTATATAATGACACCCAATCTCTATCCTCTGGACCATCGATATTCTTCTAGACTCTAGAGTACATGCCCAGCAGCTATATAACATTGACCTCTACCTTATATCACACTGTATTAACGAATTTAATTGTAATATGGGAACTTATTATCTCCAACATTGGCCTATAGGCTAACTTTTATAATCAATTTGTTTTGGTGGAATATTTGAATTGTATTTTAAAATCAGGAAGTTGCTTAATGAGTATAACCCTGTACACTACTGAAATAATTCGCATTGAAAAACACTATTTTAACAATATGTAACTCTAGTGGGAACTTAGGCTGTATGTAGTATTATAATAATTTTAACTCCCCTACTGACTCAATGGTTCACTAGAGCTCATAATACCGCCAAAGATTTTTCTGTTTTATTGCTAATATTATAATTATTATGCTGTATTACTTGCTTTTGCAACTATTTGTAAATATTACTGTACATAGTGCATTCACTTCCAGCAGTGTCATATTAACTCCATACATGATGACCCCTGGTACATTAATATTATTTGTTTTACTATATTATTATAATGGTTTTATAATTATTATTATTTAAATCTGAAAATGTTAAATATATTGCCTCCGAGACCAATTCATCAAGATAGATTGTCTAGCAGAAATTCTCTAAACTCGAGAACAGAATATATAATTTGACTAAAAGTAATTAATTTTCTTAACTCCTGACACTTATTTTACTGGCTGTGAGCAGTACACAAAAATCACAACCAATTTAATATACAACCACAACAAATCCACTTCAATCTATGTTCCATTAATCACACTCACACCTATAATTTAAATCAGACAATTATAACTTGTTTGACGTTTGAAATAATTAAAATTTTTAACACAAAAACTGATCAAAAACTAATGTAAAAACTGTAAACTTCCCATATGCAGAATAAATTGGGTTTAGTTTGTGGTATACTGTTTTTTAGAAGTAAGACATGCAATTAGTTTCTTGTTAACTTACATTGGCAAATGCTCAGGCACTATTTGTTTTAGCCATGGTAACTACATGTATATGACGTATTAATATGTTATGTACTCCCTCAAAAACAATGTCCACTAGTTATGGTAACAAAAGAATAATTATGGAATTATATTGGTTCCTGGAGACACAAGATAAATTACTTTCATTGGATAAATTGTCAAACGGACTTATCTACCATGTTTAATTTAGTGGATATCACGGATGAATATGATAATAGCCTACATATCACATAATGTACAACTAAATGTTCAACCGTTATTTTTGTTGATAGTATTATAGAAACCACAAACTAGTTTCTGGGACTAAATTCTACAAAATAGGGAAACTAACCATACCTTCCAGTATCTTCTGCCAGTCTCAGCCTCTGCACCGAAAATCTCCGTGCTTTCCATATACAATTTGAAATTGGGTTGGAAGTAAAAGCTAAGATAGTTGATCATGCTTAAAAAAATTTCACTTGACTCTCGTGTTTGTTGGACAATCATCATATTCTGGAATATTTATTATTGGGTTTCACTGATATTAATTCTGATCATAATTACGCAACCTGCAGGCCAAACCGATCTGATTTATCAGCCACCAATGAACTTAAAGGCCTAATGTGTGTTATTGTATCAGGGAATCCACTGAGGATAACTAAAAACTTATTTGTTTTATTTTCTGCACTGCATACTGAATTTTAGAACTTAATGATCATAATCTACGGCTACTGAATCACCACTTGCACCAATTATAACTAGTTGACCACAGATTGGTACGATAATGGAGTTCTAGATTGGACATTTCTGTTATGATATGCTTCAGCCTACAGTATATATTATTGTTTGGCACAAGATATACTGGTGCTATCTGGTGTCAGATAGGGACGGAACAAACTATGAATGAATCTTAATATTGCGTAACAATTTTTTAAATAGTTATGAGGAATATAACATATTGTTTGGAATATTGACCACATCAGACCAAGAAAAGTAGAATGGTATGATATAGATTTCGGTATACAACAATGCAGCAGCTAGCAAAAGTGCACACTTGAGACGCTGTTTGCGGTTTTGTACAGTTATTGCTTGAACATGATGGGATACACAGCTATCAGTTGAAAATAAGCCAATCTGCCACTTAAAGAGGGAGTCCACTACTTCACAAGTAGCCCTATATATCCTATTCTAGTAGAACTTAGAATTCTTTTATACACCACACCATTGATTAGATAATAATTATAATAGTCACATATAATTATAAAAGTAGTTGATTCTTGTCTACATAATAGAGAAAGGTCTGTGTTTTGTTTCATGTAATATATATTTGAATAGCATTAGCATCAGTTCTGTTTCATGTAAGGCAAAACACTGGACCATCACACTGTCTTAATAATGTTATGCAACAGTTTGCAGAACTAGAATCTACAGAGTTTAGATAATTACATGTAAATATTCTGACCCTTAGAATAGTAATCAGAATGATTCATTCCTGGAGCTAAAACATTCCAATCAAGATCAAAGAGTAGTTAGTTCCTCGAAATCTTCATACTTGATTTCCCCACATTTCAAATTATTTATCTGTTTTTACTATTTTCTGTATTCAGTCAGATGTTTTCACCACTGTAACGTTATTTTCTATCAGATTATATTTTTCCAACACCAAATAGAAAAACTTGGTGTAATGTTATTTTGGCAGCTAGCCAATATTTGGTAAGGACTTGAAAGTTTAAAATACAGTAGAGCGGTCTAAGCTAGAATGTTCAAATCAAATTTAAAAAATAAACTAATTAATATTTCTATCAGAATGGTGAATACAGTTTCATTTCCTAATCTGCCAGCCTTATTTTCCCCAAGGAACTGAAGAGTGAGGGAATAACACAATCGTATTAAATAATTACTATTCTAATTAAAAATGGATTCACTTTTACCCACTTTTGCTCAAGACTGGACAATCAATTCTGTAGCGATTAGAGTGTCAGAATCAGGTATCTGGGCTATAAGTGCAGACAACTGTAGTCTAATCAGCTCAGGATTACCCTCAGTGCACCCTGCCAAGTCTGGAGCAGTGCGTTACTCAACTTTCTTACAGTAAAAGCATGGATTACCATGAATGGAAAGGTCTGGGAAAGTCAATGTAGACACATGTGTGTATAACATATTATTGTAACATATATAATATATACATTACATAGTGTATATGTGTGATTATGTGTATAATAATATATTCAAGAGTGTATCAGGATTACTAAGGTCTGGTGTTGCTGGTGAGACTCTAAACCACAATCCCCTGTCCCACACTGCGATTACACCGTGCACCTGCGTTATTAAAATAATACTTACTGTATTTTATTATATAAGCGTCTATATATTATTTCTATATTTTGCAGTTTAATATTGCACTAAACTAGTGATAATCCAAAAATAGTTGGTGAAAGGTTTCACATAGAATAAATGTGTTTATAATTTAACGTTATAATAGCAAAGCTATCAACTTGGCATGAGCATTTGTATATTATTCTATAGTACAGTCAAGTTACATAATTGGATTATTTATGCAAAATATAATTTATCAGACACTTCTGACCAACACATGATGAGAGTGAAATTAAATGGTTTATAATTATAATAGATGAAATGTATTCATGTGTGTATTGTAAGAGCTATATTATGATATAGTCAGGCATCTTATTTCGTAAATAATTTATTATTATGATAGCAGACATTTATTGGAGGGCACCACCCTTACCGTGTCACATGACACCAATGCAAGGCATTCATTCACCTGAGGTAAAGTGTCATCTCATGTCATTTTGCTGATGCTGCAAGGTTTCACCCAATGATGTCCATTCTGGTCTTCACTATGCAGGGCTTGTCAATTAGTGGAGTTGTAATTTATACAGGGGGTACCTGTAGTAGGCGTCACTTTCTTGACATTATATCAGAGACTCTTTGAAGCCAGTGTCATAACAAGTCATGTTATCACTACATAACAGCATTATCCTGCTGAGAGGTGTGTTATATGATACCTTTATATTCCATATGCTACCAATAATGTCCAAGGATAGACTAACCTCCTTTCTCCTGCTTGAAAACTACATGTATGCACATAATGCTCATGTACGTGTATGTAAATGTATAATTATGCATTGATATGTATAACTTTCTACCGCCTTGTATGAATGATGAAATATTTACTTACATGTATATAACCAACACCATACAATAGCACACTTTATCATGGTTCCAATTTCGGTCTCAATTCTAAGCAGTGTCAGTGGTTTTTAACATTTCTATGTGTCCAACCAACTTTCTAGGATTAAAACAAATATATACGATTTGGTTTTGAGATACGGTTATGACTGTTGTCCTGTTTGTGTGATAATATTAAATTATTTGGCTTAGTCTAGCAACCCAACCTTCTTGGGTTAACGGCCCAGTACGTTAGTTCGAAATGCCCCTCTCACCTGGAAGTTGGGATCCTCTCCTCTACTAGAAAAGCCTATCAATGATTCTTCTAGAATCTACCGCACATATAGTCCATATAGATGAACATCTAGCCCATGTTACACGTATACATGTACATACAATGCACAACAACACAGAAAATATGTCTGAAATTTGTTCAACTACAACATTATACCTGGCCATGTACACGTATCGCATATCATCAGTACATGATAACAACATTATACCTGGCCATGTACATGTCTGTCTGTATATTGTATATCATCAGTGTTTTGATCAGACTGGAAAATAATTATTCAAAGTATAATTTTTGATTTCAACCCAAAATCATGTCCAAAACAAACATGTCATGGACTCAGTAATCTTCTGTAATCCACTGTATAAGAATTCCATTGACTTCTGAGTAATCTAGTGTATGGTGGGAATCTCATTTGAAACACATTCTAAGAACCAGCCAGGTCAAACCTAAGTCAAGTCAAACTGTGTGTATGCAGGGTTTAGCAGTTAATATTTTCCACCAGCATATATAGCATGATAATCAACAGGTGGATGTTGAATTTCTACTACTGTATGCTGAGAAATTCTCCGATGAGGTCAGAGCAAGTCAGACAGAAAGATCTGCCTGAATTAATGATAACAAACCTTAATTATGTTTCTAAATACATGCAAATATATTCTGAAAAAAAACTAGAATTTTTGTACTTTTAAACAAGGCCTAGGGTAAATATGTAAGTGATGATAATAACATGTTGTATTTACAGCATTTCATGTGTATATTGCATGCATAATAAATGTATGTTATTACAGGGTTATGTCTTGTCTTGAAACAGTGATTCAGTTCAAAAGGTCAAATTAAATGGGCCTGATGGTATTTTTAGAAAGCTGTAATTTCAATGCAAATTGAAATTTAATTTGCTTTTAAAAAGAATCACCATCAAAGAAAATAGTAACTGTCAATGAACCACAAAATAAAAGTTCAACTAGAAAAGAACATGGCGGAGAATACCACAACACTGTCTATTGTGCCAAAATCCTGGGTGGGTCCTGTGCTACACTGTCAAGCGATAAAAGACGGATAACTAGTTGCAAGTAAACTGACCAGGGTGTTTGTGTGTGGTGCTTGATAATACCATGCCTGTAACTCTGTTGAAATCTGCCTGTCATGGTGGCACTTTAGTTGATCAATTCTAAAATTTAATGGACATTTTCAAAATTTGGTCATTGTTTTTTTCTTGTACATGCTCCAATTAGTACATAATGGGCCTGTGAGTTGAGAACATGTGAAATTTGTTATTATTTATGCAGCTATTTATTGCCCTACTAACTTATGATACTAATGACTTGAGAGTGTACACAATACTAGGCTAAACTAGTGGGCTGAGTCATTGTCAATTACACTAAAAATTATAAATTAGTTCAATTATAGATCAATATATTACCACTAAACAAATCTCAGTAGTCAAGTCATTACATATCAATGATGGATATAATTAAGCTAATATATTACACTATTTTTTATTCTCTCTCGAAACAGTCATTTACAAGTTTCATAAATAAATTGAATGATAATGATCAGTCGTGGTTGGACAGAAAACAAATGAGCCAATCACAGGACTCACGGTTAGGCCTATTCTATAGTCTGTAACTGTCTGTATGTAAGCCCAGTAAGATCCTAGCATCCTTCTTAGTCATAGCATTATACATACGGTTACCATGGTTACTGATAATCAATCAATCTTAAACTAAGTAAGCCACTGAGGTGACAGAATGTTCTTCATGAAAACGTCAACCGCAAAGCTAAAAATTTCCTATCAGCTAGCTTTGCTAAATTACAGCAGACCGCAAAGACTGATTAATGATGATTCAATGTTTCACACAGCCGCTTCACATTTTACCAATACCTGGCATATAACAAAGGTGTCTGCGTCTTAGATATGCTAGTGATGGTGGCATCGGTCTCCGCCAACATCACCAGTAAAGGCATGCCAAACATTTTGGCTATACCAACCAATAGAATTAGGTCTTCTAAAAGTTACCACATAGTGTAGATAGCGTTAGCCAAACTTATAATGAACACTAGGTAGACTAATGCATATTCATAAACCTTCATCAGCTGCCAATTTTTTATTCCTTAAAATATTCATATCTAACAACGTTGTAGGTCTGTGCAACTAATGGCTTATTATTTGAATTAACCAGAATTATAGGGGTAATGTGTTTGCATATATACTGTGACACCACCCTTTACAATCGTGACCTAAGAGTTCAGATATAGACAGAGTCACAGATATGCTGTCTTGAAAGCGTATTCTGAGCAAGATTTTTTTAAGTTAATCTCACATTTCTGACTGAATTCATAATATATTGATTAATCAGCTAATTGGTAAATCTATTTATAGACTATCAACATTAAATATGTTTTGCATATAATGAGCGTTATAAACAAAAAAATGAAAGTTGTAGAAGCATAGAACCTGGGCTATACTAAAAAATAATATGTGAATGTGAAGAACTTGTTGCTTCTAATAATGTTTCTCATGTACAATAGCAATTAATTTGAAAGTGGTGTTACAGTTTAGTTTCACATTGTTTTCCCTTTGGCACATTGCCATGCTAAGAAAATCAAGTTTATGACACCGCTGCAGACTCGACCCCTTTATCCCTGTCTAATCTCCATAAAAAAGTATAGATATTTATGGCATGCAATCTCAATCCTGTCAACTCAATAAATCTTGTATTATTACATCATCCTATGGTTTTATTACCTCCAGGTTTAGGTCATGATTCCAATAATAACTTACATTAAGCATCATCCTCAACAGCCCACCCATAATCCTATTAAAATAAGGAATATTAAATTATAATAACTGTCCCAGTTTATTAGAGAGAGAGGACAACTTCAATCTAAAACTCAAGATAGCCTGTTACTTGAAATATATTGTTGAAAATTTAATGTAATTTGTATAAAATGACCAAAAGCATGCTTAAAACCTATGTTGTGTATATATACATATGATAAATGGTAACCAACTCGTTCTTCTTGCTGCAAGTATTTATGAAATGCATCTCATAATTATTCTGCACCATGATGTTGAAGGAGAGAAAGCACATAATCTATGCATAATATTAGGTGTTAGAGGCTTTCACAGTTGATGGAGGTGTCTCTGCCAAACACCACCTCCTTGATTATCCTACGCCAGAGCCAGTACATAAATTAAATTTTATCACATCTGTGGTCTGCAGTATCACTAACACCCCTTGTATAATGAGTGAAAGGAAGGCAGAATATCCATGGGTGTGTTCAACAATTTTAAGGTGTTTCCTTACATATCTCTGTAGGTTTCAGAAAATAGCAATTATATTAAATACCCTAATGTCAGTAAAATATATATTACCAACAGGGTTAAAGGGAATTTCACCAAACCAAACAAAAATATTGCTATAATAAATAACAATACAGATCATTAATAAAGTACGAAAATATAATATAAATCAATTTATGACAGGATTATGTAACAAACTGACTAATATTTAATATAACTATCTTTATCTTCAATGGAAATTTCTATTTGAAGTACTTTTTGTCTAAGACGATTTTAATGCAAAATAATTTGCGGTTATGGAGTCCTTAGCATTTGTATTGAAGTGGTACATTATCTTTGAGTTACGTTTAAAAATTAGTACGAGTACTGTACACTCTGATCTGTCAAGAGAGTGTTAATGTACATGCGGTAAGGAATAGTTTCCAATGCTGTAATCTGGCAAATGCACATCATTCAATTAGTGTGTACTGTGTACAGTATAACAATTCACTGTATTTTAATACTGAAATTAATGGCTTGTATTTTTGGACAGAAAGAGTCGAAAATAACCGTCCACAACAAGGAGATTTGGATGGACTACAAATGGTCTATTTTTTATTGCTTGCATTTTTAAGTCACCTTAAATTAATTTCAATATTATTCAACCTTGTCCCAAGTTCCATAGTAGACTTTTATTGTAACTTCATAATGAATGATATTATGGATAAACATTAAAAGGTTCTGAGTAATGTGAGATGAAATATTATATATGGTTGACCGATGTCACTGACTGCTGAATGTTCCTTCCACTTTGATTCCATCTATGCTGATTTAATTGGCACTGTCCTTTCAAATTATTGTTAATCCACAAATGCCATTAATCACTGCTATCTTCACTATTCATTACAATTTATTATAATTATATTTCTAATACCAGTATTTTAAAATTATTTCTATAAAAACCCACTTGATTATTACTGTATTGGTAATACATGTATAATGCTATAATAGGCTCTTCTGCTGTTAATGTGAAGTTGGTTAGTTATACACTTTACGTAGATGCTATGAGGGTATAATTACATCATCCAATGTCAGTTACAGGACCTGTATCAATGTTTGTACTCATTTATGAAACTATTGCATAAGTTTATACACTCAGCACTAAATTAAATATTTAAATTTGGTTAAACAATTTTCAAGACAGTTATGCAATTTCCCTGACCCCCAGTTTCTACTTCTTACACGCAACTCCAATACCCAAGATATTCTTGGTTAACAATGGTAAAATTATTATTTCAACCACATAAGTTTTCAATTATATTGTTTCGAAATAATATTATTGCATAAATTTATATAATAATAAAATAATTCTTATTCAAGAGATAAGAAGTGAGTTGGAAGATGATATAAATTATAATTATGTGTCTAGAGGCCAGTCCTACCAGTAATAATGTTATCTAATTAATTCTATCTCCTTGAAAGCTGTGGAATTAAAACAAGTTGATTTTAAACCACAAATATTAATTAGCAGGCAAATGCACCTAGTTTACAGGGTTTTCATAACAACTGCTTAAACTGAAAGGAAATGGCCACTGATTGCAAGACAATTATTAAAACTTGGGAATGGCTATAGAACTGGTTTCACTAAGTTACAATATTTTATAATGGGATAATTAAAGTCAAGCTCCTTTTCCAGAGACACTCAGCCTGTGGACCTTGTTATAAAGTTGTATTTTTGCTGATCAAACACTAATGCTTGACTAATGCTCAGTGTACCCAACTGAAATTTTGGTTTTAAGCAGCCAAGAAAATAAAATTAAACTATTTTTCATATGCTGTACAATATACACATGTACAATAGTAATACAATAATTTTTGAAATCTACTGCATGAATATATTTCTGTTGTTTTAGTAATACCTGAACGAATGATGGCACCTAAAATTCAACTTTTTTGTGCTGTCTGTTGTGCCTATAGTTTTGTGCATCTTACAAATGCGTGTTACATGTTACGTGTTATATGTTACGTATTACATGTTATGTGTTACATGTTACGTATTACGCGATACATGTTACATGTTATGTGTTACGGTATGTGCTACGTGTTACGTTACATATAATACATTATGTGTGTCCCAGATTTTAGCCTACATGGTTTTTTGTGAAGAAAATAATATAGCACATAAGAAACACAAACATATAGGACCTATTACACATGTTATTACATAGTCATTGTGCATCTATATTGTAGCATATTATTATTAAATAAATATAATAGACTCCCTCCACATTCTACATAAATTATAATATTATAATACATGCCGTGAATATCTAAAAATTAAGTTATAATTACACAGCTATCATTAATTCATGCATACTTTCCAGGTAATGTATATACGTGTATTATTGTTTGTTTCGTGAATGATCATGAATATAATACATGGGAGATAATCCTGGGTCTGAACACAATGACACGTCCATTTTAATATCTCATAGAAACATGTCTGCCTGCCTAAGGATCAACATAAGATTATACGAACAGGAAATAGTATCAATATATGACTGTATTATTCTATATACAATAGTGTCCGTGTCTTATATACCTTATTATATAATATTCTCACGGTTAAGTAGTGTCAGGTGTTTGCTGTATGTGTGGCCTTCTCAAATTATTCCACTATCTCATGGTTGTTTTACGGAGTGTTTATTCTACTCTTCAAAATTACCATAATGATTGCCTAACAATGCAGAACACTTAATTTCTGTCTCATATTACATTTGGGGCCCACATAATGCATCTATAAATGGCACAGTCGCATTTCCGACACAAATATTCTTTGGTTACTAGCAATGATTGCTACTAAAACTACATGTACACTGAGAGTATGGGTATTGTTACAGACCTTCTGTAGATGTAATTATGAGGCCCTGCAGTGTATACACTAGGTTTATATACAATGTACATTGTGCTATAATATTATATGATGTTTAGCCTACATGTTTATCTAACAGCACAAATCTGCAATTCTAAATGTGTGTAATACTATATGGAATGGAATATTGCAATATATCCTGTACAGCAGGCTACATGCTTGCACCACATTATAACACAATAAAAATAATATGTTGTTGTACATTTACATGATGTAGTACCCTGAACAGTACCCTGAGATAAATTGATTTATGATTTTTAATTATGTTTCCAATGTTCTGATTTTTAATTATGTTTCCAATGTTCTAACGTTGGAGGTATAATAATAGTAACGTGATTATAATACAATACAATCTACAAGCATCGAAAGCCAGTGATTGTGTGATATAATATGAAGTTCAGCCATATTTTTACATGCTGCGCCATAAGAGGCTAAGCTGTAGAAATCGTAAATATGTCTGTCCACTGTGTCAGGTGAATTGGCACTGTAGAGCCTCGAGTTCATACCCTACTCAGGGATGAGCTATTTCACAGGTGCAAAATGGAGTAATGAAATAAATTTCCTTGAAACAAAAATGTTATAAAATAAGCATTGCACTGTACATAAGCCTACCATGTAGTGAAATAATTATATTATGCTATGACACCAAATAGATATTATAATACGTTCATGAAATATGACACAGAAACCCATAGGGTAATGTTATACATGTTTTAAGATTAATAGGTGAACAATAATTTACCATTTATAAATTATATGGTTGTAGAACAGACCTTTCGGTATAATTAATTACAAATAGTATTGTCATTTACATTATTTAATACTCCCGTCATGAATGAAAATCAGTAAGGGTAGAAAATTAATCTTCCATTTTTCATGACTTCAAATGATGAGCAACAATAAAAATTCTGTTGGTTAGTTTCATTGATAAATTTGTTAGATCATTTATCAAATTGATATAATCATCCATACAATAATGTAGGTACATCAAGGAAGGCCTAGTATCTGTCTGTCTGTCTATACGTTCTACATGATGGTATATAGTATATAATCGAAATACGGTAAGCTGCATATACAAGTGAATAGCTTGTATTAATATTACATGTACATCCTGCGACTAGATCTCGACCTGAGCACACTATGTTACACTCTGAACTCTGTGATAAAAACTAATCCTTTTATTCCAAGAAAAACATTTCTGAAATTCATCCCTCATCGTTCTTGCATTTACTGTAAAGAATACTGCATTAGAGATCCTACTATTGATGCAGCATTTACACTGATAATAAACTAGTATTCGTAGGTGTGCACTGTGTAGTCTTATGAAGCCCATAAATAATTTACCAAGTTAACTTATTTACTGCTGATGTATCAGTGAGCCAGTTTATCAGTGAACCAGTTTATCAGTAAACCAGTTTATCAGTGAACCGGTTTATTAGTGAACTGGTAATCACCATATGTAGTCGATTACAGCCCGTGTTGATTTTCACCCACTGGACATTGCTCAGGCTGAAATGCACCTTTGTAGGGTCTTGGCCTATTTTATTACATGTATTATATCTATTACAAGTATACCTATTACAGCTGCAATTTACATGTACAATGTACACAGGTACATCGTACATATATCAGATTCTTCAAATTTTGTTTGTTTGTTTACATGTTGGTTTGTTTGTTTTTTTGTTTGTTTGTTTGTTTGTTTTCCTGTACTGTACAGTGATTAGTATTCACTAATTATTCATTCTTCGAATAACTGAATTTGTATCACTCCCATTCATTTAAACAATGATGATAGTTTTTAATTGTCACCTTTTCTGTGCTTTGTATTGCAATAATGCTGCAACATTCAAAATGGAAGAAATTCAATTTAGCAATATATCAGTCAATGATTTCGGACCAAACTAGACTACACTGTGGTATGGACTAGCCTGTACAAAATGACTACTGTTAATATATATTATATTAGGGTAGGTGCCAATCTACCATTCTTCAACCACAGTAGATTTATATTGTTTAAAAGTAAAAGGGAAGTGAAGTCTAAGAAATTGTTTAAGAAACAGGAGATTGACAGGTTTGTGTCTATTCCATCTTTTAAAAAGGAAGTTGTAATTTACAGCATTCCACACAGGCCAATTATTATATTTATATACTTTATAGAAAAACTAATTAGAAAAATACAGTAATTTAGTTTGACCGCTGTAACATTACATTATACTTTCCTTAAAAACAGTAAACTGCGGTGCAATTGACCTATAAATTACTAACTATTCACCCAACCTGTTAAACTATCTAAATTGTTGATAGTATAGCCAGCAAGAAATTGTAATAAATGACTAAGAATAATTCTTGATAACCAAGTGAAAATCATTGAGAACTGATGTTGCATATCTTCATATGGAAGGCCATGAAAACTACATACAGTTATACTATACCAGCCCATTTCTCCTTCTATTTACCATATACATAAATACAACGAAAGTATCTTATTAAGAAATAAATATAATATTACATTCTGTAAATGCTGTTCTATGCCAGTATTAAAGAAATTAACACGTAAACCCTTAGTTCTATGAGATTGAGGGGGTTAAAATATTGCCTAATATCAAAAGTATTTACTACCAAAACTAAGCCAATTGCTAACACATGTGACTTACTAATCACCAATTAATGCAACAAAATATCTCTTGTGCTAAAACTAAAAGCTGTAAACATGCCATGCACAGACATTTGGGATACCATGGCATAAAAAATATACAGGCGCGCATTGTAATATCCCTTCTAGTTTCATATTGAAGCTTATACATGTAGATGGTAACATTGTTAATAAGCACAATACAGTATTCACAAGGATGTCAACTGTGTGATAAAACATAAAACTACTATTTTCAGAATGCACTACATTTGCGTTACTACCTTTTTTCTACCAAGACACCGATACAATGTTATTTGAATATTGTGTTCAAGTCGAAGTTGTCTTATCTCGATTATTAAAGAGAAGAAAGAGAATAACTTCAAAAATATGTTAAAGGTGAGAGCTGCTAAATTATACAATCATGTTATGCAGGCTAAAGATGTCTGCTAATATTACTGACAGACTTGAAGTGATCAGCTGACTTGCATGTTTGCTATTTTGGTTTACAGAAGCACGTATGCATGCTACATACATACTATACGTTGTATATATGTACACACAAGTCTGTAATGTAATTAGCGCATCTCAATGTATATTATACATGTACAATATAATATACATTACATTGTACATGAATTATACATGTAGAAAGTTGAGAAACCATGATGATTATTATTTACTTATTTATAATAATGCTAAATATGTACTATCTTGTTACCATTTGACCTGCATGTAGATTGATACGTTGCAATTTCATTTGCACATCAATTTAGGAGTTGCCCTCTCTGTACCTTCAATCAAGAGGAGCACATATATGTTCAAATACTTTTATGTAGGAAATGTACTGTACTGTCTTGTTGTTATCAAATAAGCAAACTCACATGATGAGACTTGGAGAGGTTTTTACAAATTAATGCTTTTGCTGTCAGAGTGTCAGGTCAACTGAAAATCCCAAACTAGGAACACTAATCAACCGAGTTTCCACTATGACAATGTTTCATAGAGTTATCTTCTCCTGTGAGATAACATTCTAGTGATCCTCCTCAATGCCAATTACTAGCTTGTAAGGCTGACCAGTGGGACAAAATCAGTCTACACTAATGATCGACTTCAATCTGTTCATTTGAATTGCTAATCTGTCCAAGCTTTACCCAAGGCCCAAAGGAGCCTATATAGGCCTATACTTGATGTACACCATTATATATTCACTCAGAAGGTCCATGTGTGACTCTTATAAAACATACTTATTAGTCCCCACATTATATGGCCATAATATTGTGATGGTACGCCCAGTCGTATCTTACATCTGACACTCATTATTGCGTGCATACATGTATATATCTGCTTGTACTTTACTCTTATATTGTTATATATGATTATATGATTGTATCTAAGTCTTTTAATGCCTTTTATACCCATGTACAGAGGCCCGACCTCTCAGAATCCATTGATATTCATTTTGTACATGAATTGGACCATTATAAGCAACTTTTGTAGAACCCGACCTATTTTGGGTCGGCCGTCGGGCTTCCGGCGGCCATCTTGTTGCGCAACTTCCGGACGACCACACGTCGTCTTTTCCCGACGTCACGTCGGCCGGAAGTCCTTATACTATATAAAGGGCACTGTTTTACTGTTCATTGTCTCAGTCTACACTTGGCTTTCAATAAAGACACATCTATACTTGATACAGGGACTTTCTCTTCCTTTTACTAGGTCATTCGCTTAGCGAACCGCCTACTAGGTTGAACTACTCTCTTTCATTGTATAGTATAGTCTGAAGGTCGGACTTGAGATCAGATGGGTCGTCTTTGGTAGTATTTGGGCTACTGAGACCGCTCGATCTTTCATGTAATGCGAAGTCCTATTACCACTCATAGGCACTTCATTTCTGGGTCGATAGTCGTCCAAGGACGACCGCACCAAATCACAGAAACCATTACAATATACCAATATTCTTCATGGTATGTAGCTAAATCCATGTTGCTCATGGACCAACAACTCCCAAACAAATGATGAGTGTAGGTTCCTATCTTGTGTTGGCATGTTTTGTGGTTAATTTGATTGATGTGCATTATAATACATATTAATATTCTATTATGTGTATGTGTACAACTGTACATGTAGTTGCGTCTACTGTTACTGCAACTACTAGTTTTATTTCATGTGTTCAATGCAACGCTAGTCATGGAATTAACTGGTAAATTTATGATTTTTGTATAATTATTATGATTATTATCTACAGTGCAAATTATATGGATTATTATAATTGGTACATACATGTACTACAGTGTACATAGTGTAATAAACTTCTTGTAATGCAAAGGGTGGTGTTGCGCATATGTTGGCATAGGAGCAGACTTGAGACAAGTATAAAGGGTGAGCTCTCTACAGTGTGCTGACCAACAGGTCAATCTGATTAGTCAACCATCTGGTTAACTGTCAGTGTGCAGTTTACAGATTACTATGTAAATACTCAGATAATAGTCATTGACTGTTAGTTATAATTATAACTATGCAATTCCTCTTTCATACTGGGCATGTGTCCCTTCTACTAGTATGGCATGTGATGAAGATGAATCTAATTGTGTGATAATGTTACTTTGTAAATGGCTGTTTCACAACCCCAAGGTCAAACCCAAATACCCCAATCATAAACCAGCTCAGATCCTTGTAACTATCAATAATTGCGAAATAATCCTCTGGTATGTATCAGTACAACAACGGTTTTACCTAGTGTGTACAGGGCCTACCCACTGAACTATAACATGCATTGTACAGGGTAGTACTAACTAATAATCATGTGATGGATATAGATGTAATCTGGCATTCACAATCTCTTTAAAAGGAAAATATAATGTAAACAAAAAGTGTAGCTGTTATGCTATAGTGTGAACACTCAGTTTACAAAATGTATACCAAGTTAGTGGTAAGAGGCTTTATTATTAGTGTAGAGCACATTCTATTCTAAACACATAGTACAGTGTATGTCATACACTGTACTATGTACAATAAATACCATGTAGTTCCTTGTGTGGAACACTTGCTAGCTTTTACTCTCAAGTACTCCAGCCCACACAATACAGAGACCTACCCCTACACAACAATTTTTTGAAAATGTCAGTTAGGAAACAAATGTTTAAAATGCAACTAAAGAGCGAAAAGTTAACCTAAAAGATCCCACAACAGTTGAAACCCAATTCAGAACATCCAGTTCACAATATTGTTGTTTGCAAAATGTCTGTATACCTTGTTTTAAGGCTCAGCTCACCTTTACCTGTTTGTGTGTTGATAGAGGTCATATCATTGATAGGTTAGAATTTGCCAACGACGTATAGCGTAAATAATAGATGTGCTCTCTTCTAGAGTAAGGAAGAGAATAACTGCGCACAATATTGGTCATTGGCGAGTACACGATTGAGATGGGGCTGTTTACAAATGGGCATTACTAACTGGGTGTTTGGCCACTAAATAAACCTTCTGGCTTGATGCTTCAAGACAGTTGTAGTCTGCATAAACATCTCCATTTCCTCATAATAACTGATTCAAGAGTTTTATAGAAAGTATCCAAGAATCTGTAACAACCCACAGACTGCTCTTATATTACATTATGTGTATATGTGTTTACATTGGATATGTATGCATTCTAGTAAATTAACCAGGAAAATCCTCAATCAATAATAATCTGTCTATTGCTCAATTTGATGATTCAGTTTCGTTATATCATGCGACTATGATTGTATGTCACTGATTATCTATACTCTTGTAGATTGTAGAGGGTGGGTGTAGAATAATAACTTTATGTGTAGCTACTTGTATGTGTAGCTGTATGAATAGGCCTAAATATATTATATTATTACTCCTCTTGTTGTATATAGGTTATTTGACTACAAGGGGATAAATGATTTTGATAAGTGAATTATTTATCCTCAATTTAGCCAAGATGGTATTATTCTAGTTACTGAGTGGCGATACAAAGTGTACCTGATTAAAACTTAAACGCTCAACTGATACTGAAAACAAGTACCAATATCAGATGGCACTTGAAAGTTAGATAATACTATTTCCAAATATTACATTTGCTGATAACTTATCTGGTTTTGCAATAAAACTGTATAACTACATTATGTATGTATATAGGCTGAACAGCAGCAATAGGCAGTAGGATACACACTGCACAGTACATAAACATGTCGTATAACTGTACATAAACATGTCGTATAACTGTAATTTGACTCCTAGTTAATTTAGATAACTTGACAAAAACTTGAGCTCTTGGTAGCATTATTAAGGTGCAAACACACGAGAGCGTTTTAGAGCAAGCGTTTTCTAAGCAAGCGTCAAACGCCATGGCCTTGATAAACACATGGGGCGAACGGAGAGCGCGGCGATTTGCCAACTAGCCAATGACGTGTCAGTAGGTATTCAGCCCGCGATAGCCCACGTGTTTATGTTTACTAACTTTGTTCATCAGCCAATCAGCGGCGAGCGAATCGCCTCAATACTTCAGCTGGCTCAGCTTGAGCGTTTTGAGAGCGTTGGCACTCTGGCGATTCGCTAGCGCCAAATTCGCTCCAAAACGCTCTTGTGTGTTTGCACCTTAAAGATTTGACGTGTAAATTGAAAGATCACAACTTGAGTTCCCAAACAGTCTCTGACGAATAGCCTCCATAGTGAATGCTGTTAGGTGCAGTATTGGAGAAAATTGGATAGTCTTAGTTCCTTGTTTGTGGTTAGAGCAAAGGAGGTCAACCAATACAATACAAAGAAGACATTTCTTCTGCTTTAGTTTTAGCAAAGAACAAAGGCTAGCATCACAGTGTTTGATAATCTCAAAGACCTTAAACACAAAATCATTTACAAAACACACAGTTCTGAACGATCACCAACTCTGGCACATGATGTTGTGTACAAACAGTGCATAATCCTTTGAAACCAGAGCCCAGTTCTTCTATTACTATCCTACGTTGCATAACCAAGACTGGTTTGTTGCATTGGTAGGTTGATTCTATTGCTCATAACCATGGTAGGATATGGCCATAAACTGCATATATTAATAGTACATGTAGCATGTTTAGCAGGTAGTCAACCTGGAGTTGGTAAATCAAGTACAGAGCTCAACCTTGAAAGCAATAGTGTATCATTTTGGCTTCTACACAAACACTCATTTGTATATTACATGTGTGTACATGTATAACTGCTTATACTATTGCATTATTACTAATACATATTATTCTTCTATTATAATACTGCTTTTATGTTGCTTTCAGTCACAGTATGTATTATTTGTATTGTGACAAACATACAATAATTATGGTGACAGACTGAAAGCTTCATTAGATTTTTTATTGATTTTCAACAAGGCGTATTACAATAATACATTGATTGTACATGTATTGCATGGAAGGAGAATATACATGTCCTAGTTATTGATCAAGTGGTTAAAGAAATAGGCCAGTGTTTGCTAGTTTGTGATATTCATAGAACACTGTAAGTGGCTAATGCTGCAGGTACTAACAGTACACTGTGCACTGGAACAATTAAATGTAGCAGCAGGGGAGGGGGGTTGTCAGCAACTCACTATGGAAAGGACAGAACTAGTATTTTACATACAGTGGAATATTGTATATAAACTCATCAGTAATAATTTGTCCGAAGTAACAGCAAGGAGTAGGATTCGACATAATAGATATTTGAAACAATCGTATTTATTTTATTATATAACTGCACATGACAAAACAAAATGCCTGTAAACAGTAAAAATTTGAATACAAGTATTTTGAAAGTTCATAAAATTGTACAAAATATACCATTTCATACTATGTAGATTATCTGTATTATTTTGATAAACGTCATAGACTTGCTGGTAAAATTTTACTAATAAAAGTAGAAAATTATGAAAAATGAAACAATTAGGAAACAAATATAGCAGAACTGCCAATAAAGTTTTGTGAATTATGTTTGGAGGAGCTAAGTGGGCCCAGATACCAGTAGAATTATATTTTGGAATTTTACCTAGGCCTACACTTTAATAGCCTAACTGAAGAATAGTCACTATTTAGTTGTTAGAGGATATTGGCCAGAGTAAACGAAGTGATAGTTGTGTCTATCCACTAGTGTATCCACAGTTGGTACATTGACGTTCTCTCATAGCCAGACAGCACAGTATACCAATGGGAAAGAAGAATATAGCCAGGAAGATAGCACAACACCCATAGTGGTCAGTAAAGTTGCCCATCTACAACATCAGAGAACAAGTTAATATTTAGCCATAGCTAAGGAAGGAGTAGGTGAGGGTCTACAGAAGATTGAGTAGCTGATTATTACTTAGCTGATTATTGGAACCAGGTTTTCAACAAATGAAGTCAGCTAACCTACTAGGTTATACTGAAATCAGTTTCACTGTGTGAATTTAGTAATTTACTAATGCATACTTCAACCATCTAAACACATTCAACCCATCAATCAATGAGGTCATTTCTACTGGCAGTTAGACAACAGTATAATATTTCACTGTTTTCATGAACTTGTCCGCTATGTTAGCCCGTGATTCACGATGAAAACCTAACACAACATGCTGGGAGCTCTTATCTGGGTGATCACAACCCCCATTCTTTTGCATCAATGGTTACCAGTAGAATACCATTTCCTTATTTTAGTTGTAATGAGACTGCCACTGCGAGACGCTAGTCATACCACATAACAGTAACAGGCAAAGTACAATGTACTTATGACTAGATTAACACATTCATAATGTGTGAATATCGATGGACACCAGATAACATGACCATGAATATAGAATGAGGCGTAGCAAATGCCAAACAGCCATGATTCCCACATGATTAGTGATTTAAGTCTGTTGTCTCCCAGCCATATTATTGCACTGCATGGTAAAATTTTGCGAAATAATGGAAACTTGGCTGTTAAACAGGTGAAACAGTGTCACAATAGTGGGTGTAGGCACACACAATATCCATGTATTATAGGGACTACAAGTAGGCTATGTGCTATTACCTACTAGTATGTACATGTATTACCTACTAGGGAGTATTACCTACTAGTAACTACATAAATCTTGATACTTACCCTACAATTGGGACATCCACCTGTTTGTACAACTGTAACAGCAGGAGATGCAGCTGCTACAGTAACATGTGATGTGGTTACAGGCGGTGCATAGGCTCCAGCAGGGTAACCACCCTGTGGGGGCGGATACTGTCCCTGTGGTGGATACTGTCCCTGTGGGGGATACTGTCCTTGAGGAGGTGGGTATTGGCCTTGGGGAGGATAAGGCTGCTGAGGTGGGTAAGCACCTAAAGTACAAAGCACATAATAAAGTAACTGTTGGCAAATGCTACAAATTGTAACGTGGCAATTATATTTGAAAATAGAACAAAGATCCTTAACAACGGAGAATTCCCTAAAACACTCAGTGAAACGGTTTGGGCCATAAATACACACAAAACCTTGCAAATATTTTGAAGTAATATTGGCTTGCGAGCTTGTGATGGCCTTGATTGATACGCAAATGCTCTATCAACATGGAATCCATATGTGTAGATATTTACAGTCTAGGCGCTTGTTTGATGAGGGTACAAATTTTGTTTGTTGAAGGGCAAAGAGGTTTAGTTACAAGTACATTCATTATGATACCAGAATAATTCTATGGCATGGATGTTGTTCTGGATGTAAGTACAGGTACATGTAGGTAGGTAGGCAGGTAGGTAGGTAAGTAAGCATAATATCCAGCATCTGCCCTACTTTGGTCTCAGCTATGGCTTGGCTTACTGCCAAAAAAGTTACTGATCACACTATATATAATATTATTGGATGGATCTACCCGCAAAAAACATGTAGTCACATGCCACTATTTGCACTTTCACTACTTTCCTCCGCCTCTGGTAAACTTAAGGTGCGTTTACACTACACCAACTTCGACACCAACTCCAACCTCCAACTCCAACTTTCAGCCCAGCTTCAACCTCCAACTCCAACCTTCAGCCCAACTCCAACTCCAAAGTGACAAACATTCAAAATCATTAGCTTCGGATTCTCAGATTAGGCCTACATTACATCCCCTTTCAACTTAAAAATTGTGATTTATAGTAATAATTCAGTGACCCACATTTTGACGTACGTTATTACAATTACATATAATATGTTTACATTGTGCACTTGGATGACATAGGTAGACATAGCTCTACAATAACACTAGCAGCTACATAATGATAGTGAATAATAGTTACTACTCAAGCTTAGGCCTATGACATAACCTAATAAGCTGAATTTGGTAAGCAAGTCCCAACAAAATGAAAATGAATGAGAATCCTTTAATGACATTTATTATGATCATTATGATCATCATAATCGGTTCTTAATTCACTAACAATTCAAACGATCATAATGATAATCGGATCATAGTAATACTCTACTGAGAACCATTCTGATTCTCCATTGACTATGACTACACTATAAACTATAATGCATAAATAATTAATTTAGTTTGTTAAGTTAGTAATAGTTGAGTAATTATTATCTATTTATCATGTATAATTATTAATTATAATAGTACTAAAATTTAAATTAATACAATTATAATATTATAATTATATATTAATATTTCAAAATATAATAATTATAATAACAATATTAATATACATGTAGGCCTATATACATATTATTTTTAACATAATTTTATATTACAGTTATATTTATTATTAATTATACTTAATATAAATATTTATTTATTATAATTATCTAGATCTCGGCTACATATAAATATATGTCATCCAATTATTTTTATATTTTAATTTTTATAGCTAATAAATATAATTATAATTAATAAATAAAAATTAAAAAACAGTTTAAAGCTAACATACATTATATTCTTACAGTGTAGTTTCAGTTTATACTTGAATTTCAATTAAAAAATAATTTTTTTCCATTTTCACCATCCTATGACTATCACTATGACTATGAGTCACTGACTATCTATTCTATCTACTAACTATGGCTACGACTATTTTTTCCACCAAACCAACTAAGCCCAGTTATGGTTGTAATTTATTTTAGTAGATAAACTAAAATTAACAAACCTTTAGCTTCATAGGGTGGTGGAGGTGCAGACATTGCTTGTTCTGTGATGAGTTAAATCAAAGAGGAACTATTAAACACCACCTCGGGAAAGGTCTACAGCAAGAATGACGCCCTTCTGCAACAGGAACTTCCTTCTTGAGATATCCATTTTCTAATCGAAACGTAACTCTAGTAGTATACTATAGGAGTTGTAAGCGAGGTAATGGTCCGCACCAGCACCAATACATTTTGGCACGCGCATTTTGGAAGGGACTTCCCCGTTCACTAATTTCATATATAGAGTTATCTTTCCATGAAAGATAAGAACAGACAACTCTTCTCAAACCCTTATAACCAGTTACAGTGTACATTATTCTACTACAATATTATTTTTGTACACAGTACATGGTACATCCATGAGCTACCTGCAGTAGCTTGAAATGTCACTATGTGACCTAATAACTAACACTGCACATCCTCTATTTGCACTGCAGTGCATGCATTATTCATACCTTACCGCACACACACACACACCTGGGATTAGTAACAGGAAGCAAAACTGGTAAATTTTTTAAGTGGAGCAAACTACGTGGTGCCCATAATTGAACTAAATGACACTTGACAGTGTCTTGTAGCAAGTTTGCTGGCAGGTACTTAATCAGGGTTATGGATGGTTTTCTATAATTATAAAAGTTGTACACCAAGGTTTGTGGTTGCAAGAAAATATCCTTTCCTAGAACCACTGCTACTAAACAGGTGTCTGTATTTTGGTTGATGATTGCATCAAGATCCAAGAAAGTAAAGAACCAACAAACTACAACAAGAAAAGCAACTTGTTCAGAATAAGAAAAACTGAAACACTGTTTGGTTATTCTCTTTCAATGAATAATATTATTGAGAGTAAGTAGTTTATTGCATAATATTAATCTGCATATTCTCCACTAGTGAAATTATGGTGAAGGATGGAGAACAACATTTAGCACCCTGTCATATTGACCATATGACTATGATTTAGCAGCAATACTGGATTAATAATAAACAATACCAAATTATATAAATCTAGATAATCTGTAAATCAATAATAACTATAAAACATGACTCATCAAAATGTTAGACTAGCTGATTGCCAAGATTGAAGTGAATGAAAGAACAGTTTATAAGCTAATGGGTTAGATTCAAGTAGCATTGTAGTAGCATAACCCTATATATGGTTAGATACATACGTTTGAAAGAATAGATTAATGTTGCACATGGCCACTAAAATTGATTTACAAAAATCATATTAAAATCAAGGTCAAAGCTAAGCAGGTAGACTCAGTTATGTTCTATAACTGACTAGGACATTGGTGAATATAATCACAGTCTATATAGCCTCAGTTACTTGTAATCTGTGTATTGCAGAGGTTGAAGATGGTGAGCCAACTCCTTGTGCACTTCCGGCCAGATTTCATTAGAGTACCGACCAGGGAAGTTGACCAGTATTCTCCGCTTTCTGTAATATTCTAGAACAGGCTCGGTTTTAGCTTCATAGTTATTCAGCCTTTCTCTCACGGTTTCCTCTTTGTCATCGTGTCGCTACGTAACATAATTATATATATTTATAAAATATAGGCTACTATCTATAATATCATATGAATTATCATGAATATTGAAATACTTTGTAGATTGTCTCCTCTTACATTAGCATTAAAGAAGATAACTCCAGAAAAACCAATAACTTGGTATAAACTTGCCAGTAATTACTTGTGAATGCATTGTACTTGTACATTGCTAACTCATTACCAAATATTTAGCCCGTGTTTACTTTGAAAATAATTATGATTATTTCGAAGGTGAAGCATGAGATGGATGGCCCATCTTAACAGCAACCATCATTAATCCATGTGTTTGGAATGTTTGTTTGGGAGAAACACAATGAAGTAAATTTAAAAAAGAACATAGGGGTGTTTTGGACAGTACGCCAACATACACAGTGCATTTCATTTTGGTAGCTTTTTCCACCATAAATCATTTTGGACTGAAAAACAATCGGTAAAAAGTTGTTAGAAAACTGCACTACGCAGCTTCGCTTTTCCTCTATTTCCCTAGGCAATGTGAAAACTGTTCCAATAAGCTAGCACTCTGCTTCTGTCTCCCCGTAACCTTTAGAACATTGTTGTGAATAATAAACAGTGTTGTTATGCTGCTAGATCATGGTATACAAATTGAAGAGTAATTTACATTAGAAGTGATGTAATTCTCCCAGGACCTTTCAGATGGATAGAGCAAGTAGAGATATAATAGACCTACCCTCTACTAGCACTGTACAAAGTAGAGAAATATGTACACTGAACCCTACTGCATTATACAAACATGTACTATGTACCATGTACCTATCAAACCTCTATGACTTGCTATACTTACCCAGCAGACTACCTCAAATGAGTGTTCCTGACAAAGAGACAAAGATGTATGCTAATTACCTGAATCAGTGGTTGCCCAGTAACATCATCCACTCCTGGACTCTTAGGTGGGTTGAAGACAAGGTTATAGATCCTACCACTGGACTCATGAATATATCGATCTATGAAATAAAAACGGAGTAACAGAAATTTAAATTAGATTTTACGTAACTAATATGAAGGTATGTACAGTTTTAAATTAGACTTTCAAATACTACAAGCAGACAGCAAACACCGTAGGTGTTCATGCACATGGTCAGTGTTGTTGAATGAAATTGCTGGATGATACTCAGGACTTAGCTAAGGTTTCCTCATGTACTGTACCTTTGACACGATTGATTATTTCCTCAAATGGGACATCAAGGTTTATCACCAAGTTGACTTTAACAACCTCCGACAAAGCTGAACATTGCGGTATTGTACGGGGAAATCCATCAAGCAGCCAGTTCTCACCCTGCATAGATGAACCTACAATTGTAATAACTGGCAATATGAAATTCAATCCATAGATTGTTGTACTAGTTTTCAGGCTAGATAGCACTACTGATATTTAGAATACATTGAAGAATTTAATCAGAACAAAGGAAATCAAAAAGAAATCAAATCGAACTGGCGCTAATCACGATACCCGTGTATGTACTCCATACACAGTTATTGTGAATGGGAAAGCTAACTAACCTGAAACTGAACTTCTCAATAAAAAATTCGGACCAGTAGATAATGTTGTAGCATTTGAATGAATAAGTTTTTTGTTCTAAGATTCAGTTAGCATAACTTCTACACTAAACCCCTATATCCAATACCCCACTGACCTCATTTATTCAAGTGCGTAAATAATTCGCTATTGGCAGTTCAGCTGTCACCTGAACATTGCTTTCGTTATTAGACCTGCATGAACAACCTTCGAATCATAAATAACTTAATACTTGTAGCTCAATGGGTAGGCCTCCTAGACGAACCTGATTGACACATTCACAATATTTTGTTGTCATTTTTGTCAAAATCACTGTGAATCACTGTCAATATGGTAAGATCACCAATGTGAAGACAGTGAATATAAAAGGTCACTAAGGTAAATATTGTTGTAACCACACTAGTAGGCCTACTACACTTCTATTTGACAATCATGAGCTTACTTGGTAAAGCTTCAAACAAGCTGTTGACTTTCTTGATATCTTAATTGAGTCACCTAGCCAAATGATGTAAAGCAAAATTTGCAGTACCCATCCAAAAGTTATGCTCATATCATATGAAGTAGCACCCCTACCAGACACACGATAAATATTTTTTCCTGATATTTTGATACTAACCATGATATCATCAAAACAAAATTCAGGCTGGTTATGCTTGGCCAAACTACTGTTAGAGAAAATGAGATATAGGCCAATGGCAGGCTTACCAAGTCTCCCTGATTCCGCAGGACACTCCCTGATTTTTAACTGAAATTTTGGTACCCCATCCCACCCAAAATGGACACCCCCCATCCAAATGCTGAATCTCCCTGATTTTCATCAGTGAAACTTGGCAAGCCTGGCCAATGGAGATGGAGTGTGTACAGCATACAAATTTTACTCGACTCTCATACTTGATCTCACCCAACTGTGCCTTTGATTCTGAACTGCTTTTTGGCCCTCCACTTGGGCTACTTATCATGGGTTACCAATAACACCTTTGTTGTATTACATTACATCTACTCAGTCATGGCAGCCTACTGACACGTGGCACCCACATTGGTTATACCTGCAGCTCAACTGGCTATGCTATCTGTGCTCATTGGCCTCATCATTATCTAATTATTGGATTTTTATTTTCTTTAACAAGCACTTCGTGCATGGTCTGCGACGCAAGTTTCACTGCATTAGTTGTTCGCTTCGCTCGCTTATAATGATGGCCTGTGTTCATGTGCTGTGGTCATGCATGTGGATGACCTCTGGTGGCACAGGCGTGTTACAGTGATTCCATGAGGAGTTGCGTTCCCTTGCATTAAGACAACTCCAAGTCCATAGCCTGAGTTCCAACACCAATGAGTCGGGTGGGGTGGGTCGGGTACCTGCACCACCCTGAGTCAGGGTTGAGGGCCAGGGATGTCGGTGGACCCGGTCCCAACGTCCTAGCACCACCCGGAGCCGAGATCCTGACCGGCAGGATTGTAACATATATGAATCACGGGTCCAGGAGAATAATCAATGCCAGGATAGCCAGAGTTCCAACACTTATTTGGCGGGTGGGGTGGGTCGTGTACTCACCCCGCCCTTGGTTGGGTCTGGGGGCCTAAGGCTAGGGACCTGCTCCGGCAGCGATGCAGGGGGACCCGGTCCCGAGGTCCTAGCACCACCCGGAGCCAAGATCCTGACCGGCAGCATTGCAACATATATGAGTCGTCCCGATTTTCGACCCCGTATCTGATTGGAGGATGGCAGACCACAGACCGTTTCGTCTTTTGTTATATGATGTAATCTTATCTTATGTTGAAATAAACAAAACAAACAAGCAAACAAACTGATACTTTTCCATCTACTTCTTTAGCAAGTCGCAAGTCACCGAAGTTAACCACATGAAATAATTATGTTACAGAATGAGTCAGTAGTGTTGTAGGGATCTTTAGGGACACTGGCTAGGAACTAAGATATAAGAACAAGCTACAGGAACAAATGTAGAGCCTGTTTTCTAGTATAGTAAACATTATACGAACATAGAGAGAAGAGTGGAGCTCACTCTTAGGATCTCGACCAATAGTTTTCTCAGTAATTTTACATTCTCAGCTACTCGACATGGTGCAGATGACACAATATGGCCTGTAGAGATCAAGCGGATTTGAAGTTCTGTCTTATCATGAGAGTGACAAGATAAAATGACATGAGAGCAATTTGCATTGTTCTAATGGATACTTGTTCACAAGGGGGGTAGGGAGGGGAATGTAGTATGAGTAGCCCATGTTCGGTTAGTAGGTATGATATAGACACATCAAGAGAAACTTTTAATGTAGCACAATATATTGCATGAGTCAGTAGGTATGAAGGTCATTAACGGAATCTAGGAGCAAGCTAGAGAAACAAAGACAGAGCCTCGTTGCAGCTAGCAAACAGCATCTAAAGCTAGAGAGAAGAGTGGCACCCACTTTTATTATCTCGGTGGCCGTTGAGTGGTGCTATCTGTATTTTTACATTCTTGGCTACTCAAAAGACTGAGTTATCATTCATCGAAAGCAGAAGAGTGCGTAACTGTAGTGACATAGCCCAATATTGTAGTGGTAAACGTAACTCTATAGACTTAGCCACTCGTATTGCATTACATTGTCATGAAAAATTCATACCTAAATTATATATCTTTTATACATTTATTGTATGCATTACTGAGCAATTATACCCTTTTTACACCCATGTAGAGAGGGCCGACCTCCAAGAAATAGCTGTAATTAATTT
Organism: Bugulina stolonifera; assembly: GCA_935421135.1. Taxonomy (NCBI): domain Eukaryota; kingdom Metazoa; phylum Bryozoa; class Gymnolaemata; order Cheilostomatida; family Bugulidae; genus Bugulina; species Bugulina stolonifera. Next base: position 10,228,566 of record OW285189.1, read on the forward strand.
TGCACTTGAATCTCATGATTTTCAGCAACTTTCGTTGTACCCGACCAATTTTGGGTCGGCCTCGGGCTTTCGGCTGCCATCTTGTTGTGCAATTTCTGGACGACACTACGTCGGCCTTTTTACCGGAACTTTTTCCGGAAGCTAGAATACTATATAAAGCGCATGGTTTTTACTATCATTGTCTCAGTTGTTGCTTGGATCTCAATAAAGACACTTTTATACTACTTATACAGAGTCTTTTCTCGTAGAACAGGTCGTTCCAGCTGATAAGGTCCCCGGCCTTGATGCCCGAAAAACCTACTAGGACTGAACGTACTCTTTCTGAGTATAACAAGATAGTATTAACTCAGAACCACATGGGTCGTCTTGGTTAGTCTTTGGAAAACTATTACCTGTCGATATTTCATGTAATGACGAAGGCCTAGCACCACTCATAGGCTCTTCACTTTTGCAAGTGGGTCGTCCCAGATGACATACAATGTATAGGCCTACACACCAAAACCATTACGATATTCCTATTATTTATTATAGCAACCCAATATTGTAATGGTAAATGATCCTCTATACTCAGCCTCCTGCACTACATTGTATTAATTATGAACAATCTGTACTTATATTGTGTATTCTGACATACCTTTATAATTACTATACACTTATATACTTATAATGTGCATTACTGAGCAATTATGTCTTTTTTATATCCATGTAAAGAGGGCCGACCTCTCAGAATTACTTGATATTCATTTTGTACATGATTTGGATGATTTTAAGCATCTTTTGTTGTACCCGACATGTTTTGGGTCGGCTTCGGGCTTCCGGCCGCCATCTTGTTGTGCAATTTCCGGACGACACTACGTCGGTCTTTTACGACACTACGTCGGCCTTTTACGACACTACGTCGGCCTTTTTACCGGAACTTCCTCTGGAAGTTCTAATAGTATATAAAGCACATTGTTTTTTGTTCATTGTCTCAGTTGATACCTGGATCTCATTAAAGATACTTCAATACCCTAAAAGCAGCTATACATTTTGCGAGTTTTAACTTTTGCGAATTTCGCGAGTGACAAACTCGCAAATAATTTCCATCGCTATTAATATCTGCTTTCAAACTGATTTAAATAATTTCTGGTTTAAACAGACCATACATGCAGCTATATAGCTATATGATACATAGTTGAATATTTTACAAAGCAGCAAGTACTTGCTGTAACATAATTGGTAAGTAGCCTAGAGTAGGAGCTTAATCAGAGGATTTTTTAACAAGCTATGGTAATTACTTTACCTGACAGGTGGGCTTACTGCACTATATGGGAGTCAGTTGTAGTTTTGTACTGTGTGTAAGTGGGGTTTAAATCTGAGTAAACATAGAGCTTAGCAAAGCTTGGTTTTAATGCTGAAATATGCTTAAACATCAATTTTTGGACTTAAACAAATTTCGCGATAGGCCAAACTCGCTAAATATTTCTATCGCAAATTGCTCCAGGATTAGCAAACTCACGAAACTTTCTTCCGCGAAATATTTCTGCTTTTAGGGTAGTACTTATACAGAGTCTTCACTTCGTAGTATAGGTCGTTCCAGTTGTCAAAGTCCCCAATCTTGCCTCCCAAACTTCCTGCTAGGTCGGAACATACTCTTTCTCAGTATAGCAAGCAAGCATTGACTCGGGACCACATGGGTCATCTTGAGCAGTCATTGGACTACGAGTACCTGTTGACCTTTCATGCAATGAGAAGACCTAGCACCACTCATAAGTTCTTCATTTTGGACAAGGGGTCGTCTTAGGATGACATAGACACAACCCCCCCCCCCCCCCCCTTCAAGCATTACAATATTGCTAAATAATATTTATAAGCTATACATTCATATCCCCTGGTTGCACCACCAAATGGAATCTTGATGCTTGGCTAGCGCCGAGCAAAATTTCTGAGCTTGCTACAAAAATGATAACATTAACACCTTCCACCGCTAATCAAGAAACTGAAGCTATCTCACAATATATATTATGGCTATCGCAGAAAGTTCCAAGTAATATCAATAGGAGATATTACTACAGAACTCATGTATATATCACAGACATGTATAACTAGTGCTGATATGTAACCAAGTAGCATACCTGTCAACTATCCCGATTTGGGCGGGACCCTCCCTATTTCAAACTCTCACTCCCACCAGCTCCCTATATCCCTATATCCTCCCGATTTCAGGGCATTAGATAGGTATTTATCATTTTTGTATTATCCAATATCCAAGATTATCCAATAAATAGCATCAAATTATTACCCTTGTTCAGTCTCATTTTACTCTATCTGGTATTTTGATACAGCTTTGGAGTTATCAGCTACTACATAGCTTATATTGTGCATGTGTACATAAGTCTAATATATTTAAGTCAATTATTTTCACCACCAGTCTCTTTTTCAGTTTTTTTATGATTTAGTTTAGTCGTTGCTAAAAGTACAAGCATGGTAGCTAATTTACATGTATTACTGATTATGTCAAAATATAATGATTAGTGCTGTGATAACAGTGAAGCTTGGCACCCATACTCCCCCCACAGTTCCAACTCTCCAAATGTATTTTCTGCAGTTGGAGGTTAGGGTCTTGCAAATTTCACCTGTGCACTTGGAAGTTGGGACTCCCTATATTTTTTCACTCCAGGTTGACAGGTATGCCAAGTAGTGACCACATTCGCAAGTAATAAAGGAACTACTTCAATCATACTGATACTCAACACTACTGACCTTGAAGTTCACTAAGAACCAACTTTAACATTACGCTGTCGGGAACCAATGAGCCTTCATTTATATACTTTTCAGCAGCAAGACCAATTTCAGATTTACGGGCGACTTGGCTTCTCAGGACGTCTCCACTTGCCAAGTGAGTCAATCCAAAGTCTTTAACTATTCTTTTGGCTATTGTTCCTTTCCCTGAGCCAGGAGGTCCCATGATAATAGCTCGAAAAAATTTACTGGACATGGCCATTATAACGATTTAAATTTGCACAAGTTCAGTGACATAAAAATACAAAGCCAAAAAATGTGAATTATCAAATAGAGCTGATGTTGATGTGATTATAATTTAAAAATTAAGAATTGCAAAAATAGCAACAGATTTCGGCAAAGATTTGATTGCAGTGCCTAAAGGAAATGAAGAATATAGCAATCATAATGTACTCGCTTGGACGCAGCTGGGCAAACAAATCCAAAATACATTTGTATTATTTTGAACAAATCCGCATCAGATGATTTTTGATTGGCTTCGATCCATGGGCACTTCACTTGCATACAGAATACTAAGCTCTATGGGCAATTGTAAGCCAACAAGTTGTCCTCTCTCTCAACTGCTAGTAGACTACTTAGAATGACCAAGAGGCAAGAGCTTATTAGTTATTTATTACTCTATGCTGGGCACTAATAAATTATTAGTGCCCAGCGGCAGCAAGCATAGAGTAACTAATCTATCTTCTTTGACTATGGTGCCCTATCCTACCCATGTTCTGATCCATAGAAAATAACTCTTCAAAAGTCTCCATTTCTCAGAAGGAGCAAGAGCAAGATCAGAATATTATTCTAATCTTGCGCCTTGTTCTGGTCCATGATATAAAAATGTACAACATGGAAGTTGTCCCCTATTTATTCCACCCATTTCTGTGCTTTCGAATGCTTTGCTACGAAGGGAAGTATGAACCGTTTGAATAGTTCAGGAAGACATATTGGTAGTGTTCGTACTATTTCCGAACCTGAAAAGGCAGTGCCACGACTACAGCCCTTATCTGCTTGTGTGTGAGATTTCACAGGCAGAGTACTTCGCAAGGAACTTATATCGTCAGGTTACAATTCAACTCAGACTGTTCCATTCATAAAGGTTTTTTTTGTTGTTAAAAGCTTCAGTATGTCTACAGTGCAATCTATAAATACCCTGGTAAGCCCCATGTATGTATGTATGTATGTATGTATGTATGTATGTATGTATGTAAGAATTTGCAGACTGATACTGCTCACTTATAGTGATAGTGTTGTGTGGTGTTAGTCCATTGTGATTCATTCAATCAATCTCAATGAAATTGTCGGATTGACATCAATTAATTTATTATTAGTTAATTAATCAAAAATAAAAACAAAAAAGGCGATAGAAGCGTTAATTAATCAAACATAAAAACAAAAAAGGCGATAAAAGCGTTAAAGTAAAGAAAATCTAATCATTTGAACCTTGTCTTTTCTCTAGCTGTAGGTCTGATAAAGGCTTTGTAAAAGTGCAAGAGCGGCGGTAGTGTCACGTGTGAGCCAATTTTAATTTAGGATTATTAATAGTAGTACGAGACGCATTTTTATATAGATTTATTACCTAATATTTCGTTACTTGTCCAAGTAAAAAACTCTCGGAAATTGGGGACATAGACGGCTACCTGCTAAGCTGGATCCATGACTTCCTAACAAATCGTACACAGCGAGTAGTACTACAGGGCACCGCCTCTGGCTCACTGGCTGTCACATCAGGTGTCCCACAGGGATCGGTCTTGGGACCGGTTCTCTTCCTCATCTTCATTAATGATCTCCCTGACTGCCTAGACTGTTCTTGCGCCCTGTTTGCAGATGACACACTTGTTTACCAGGAGATAATCTCAGCCGATGACTGCCACAGCTTCCAGAGGAACCTAGACTCACTAGGCGCCTGGTCAGAAAAGTGGGGGGGATGTCATTTAACACGTCCAAAAGTAAAATAATGAGCTTCAACTCTACTACCAGTACCTCTGACTACACGCTGAATGGATCAAAGCTAGAACATGTTGACTCAACTCGATACCTCGGTGTAACGCTACAGTCAGATTGCAGATTCGATAATCACATATCCAAGAAGGTACTAGTTGCCAAAAGGCAGTTAGGAATGATTTTCAACCGCAACCCCTACCCAGTCAGGCTAGACAGTCCTGTTCCGTTATCACTGCCAATTTATTGCATTATAATAAGTTTAATACTGTCCACCCACTGACCAACCCATGTACCATATGCGGCACACCCCTTCTTCCCTCTAGGGCGGTCCAGTGTGATGAAGAAGTTGACAGTAAGTTGACAGTAAGTAACATCATCAGAGGATAAATGAAGTTCTGAAAATTAAGGGCTACTTTATATAATGGAAGTACATCAAAGAAAAAGCTAAGGAAGTGAATTAGGTTAAGAGTAAAGCTACGAAGTTATTTACACAATAGAGTTACAAGATGAAAGGATGAAGTTATACTTCAAAGGCTAAATGTTCAAACTATTGCTAACAGATATACAGTTAATTATAGGTATAATAATTTTACATGAATATTTGGTTAGTGTTGATTAAGTTAGTTGTAAAATAGTTTTCGGGGGTAAGATTGTCCTTGTACGTTTAATTTTGGTTTATGTTGTCTGATGTGTAATGCCTCTAGTATTTTTCTCCTAAGATTGTTCTTGGATCTGTTTTTTCTTAGTATAGGCCTAGATATAATTCTATCCATGCATATTATATTCAAAGTCATTTGTGTTCTCAAGATACAAAATATTATATTTTCTATCAATCAAATCACTAATCAGTCGATCTAGAATTTTAATCAACCTTGCTAAGGCTTAACGGATAAAAGAAACTGAGACATTACCACCTGACGTTGCATCTAGCTATAAAACCCTGTGGCAGTTATCTGTGTGACACAAGAGAAAGTAGGCTGAGGTCATTATATTTTTTGAAGCTCTACAATGTAGCCTACCCTCTTGAGTCTTGTTATGCTTCTTTTAGGGGGAACTAGACGATATCGGTAAAAATTCTGGTGGGAAGGCAATAATCATAGACTTTCATGCCACTTGGTGTGGACCATGTAAAGTCATAGGACCAAAATTTGAGGTAAGAGTTGCTTATGTATTTTACTACTTTATACATTGCTCAGTTATTGCTCAGTTATTGCTCAATCTTGATGTGATTTATCCTTGATCTCGGACAATAAAGTTAAGAATAAACTATGTTGGCTATCAACCTACTTTGTAATTTTGAAGTGTAATGTTAGTCCCATGAGATACTGACCAATATTTAAAGTACAAGATAATGGGATTACTGTATTACAGGCGATGACTAAGGAATTTCCTAGCGTAATTGGTTTAAAAGTAGACGTGGATGAAGCCGAGGTAGGTATAATGTCTTCCTGAGAATCATGGGTGGTGTTATATACCAACTTTGCTACCCAGTCTTTCTTTGCCACTTTGCGCACACTAGTTGAACTCCTAGTAATTTTGCAATGATATAATGTAACTGTAACTCGACTAGGTGTTAGTTCTGATATAATGCAACTCATTTGATTTTCTCTTTGAGGTTGGATGAAATATCACCCATATACATGTATATATATGACTTTGTTTCTATGGTAACACTTGCTAGTGGCGTCGTCTCACAACCATTTGGCCCGAAAAGTCGTTCCATGATTTTACACATTAATGCAAGATGTAGTAGCTCTCACTGATGCTGCTGCCCTGCATTCCACTCGGGTAATGAGAGAATGAGAATTTTTATTTTCTCTTGTAGGAAGTGGCGGAGTCTATGGGAGTGACTGCCATGCCTACCTTTGTAGCACTGAAGTACGAGAACGGTTCAAGAACTGAATTAGGAAAACTAGTCGGTGCCAGTGAAGAAAAATTGAGGGCACTGTTTATAAAACACAGTAAATAAATCAGTGGTCTTTGGTTTAGTTATTTCCCTCTCTCAACTGCATTCCTTTTCTGGTCTCAGTATAGGATAGCTCTTTGTGGCAATTTATATATTACTGGTGATTTTAAAGAAACTTCTATACCTTTTCTACGTACTGAGTGGTTTTCTATTGATGTGCACAGTATGCCAGTATCTGGATGTTTTAAATACTTTACTCGAGCAAGTAAGTCTGAATCACTGAATCTGAGGTCATTGTTATATTGGATAAATAATTCATTTTAGGGAATAAATTCATGTTTAAAATTTGACAAATTTGTTATTAAACCTTATCACCCTGTGAAGACATCTTGTTTCTTCCCACTGGTTTACTAGACTAACAGTTTTATCAATAGTATAATATTTACTCAGCCATAGTGCTAATGTTTGTATTTCCATTATGAAGGATAGAATAATTTCAATGGCTAATGCAAGACCAACTGAACTATAACTAATCCAAGCTCTAGCTCAGCTACCACACAGAATGCAAACACCAACAAATAAATTGATTGATAAGTCATGACTTGACATAAATAACAGCTCTGTTCTACAGTGTTGAATTACTAAGCAATACCTTAACTAAAATAGTGACATACATATCCATTAGTTATGCTTTACCATCCTCACTAATTATGAGGAAGAATGACTTGCATATGGATGTATTACTATTACTATAGACATAATGACATATGTTACATATATTGCAATTATATGGCTATAATATGAGTTGATGGCCATCATAAATGATTAGATTGATAAGAAGTTATCCTTATGGAGAGGTAAACACATTGGGAGAGGACAACTTCCATTAATAAACAGCTCATACAACTGCACTGTATGTGCAGACAGAACATTTCCTTGTGCAGTGTGTATAGTATAACTATTTAGTCATCAGGTACTCATGAACTAACACTAACTACATATTGTATAGCGCAGTCGGTAGTGTAATGATACACAAATAACAGTGACGAGTGCATTATGGTTTGAATGCCAAGATTTTGGCAAGGTGCTGCTTAATCAGCTGACTCTGACCGCAGTTGGCAAGCATCCCATGGAATAATAATATAGTAGCGTACATATAGAGGAGTTAACAAACAAGGTATTATTAGAACAGTTCTCCCTGAGAGATACACTTGATAGATTAACATCACTAGACTAGAAAGTAGAAATAAGAATTTTTGCTGGATATTTAGCTTGAAACACAATTAACACTGCTTCACGTACAGTTACAGATACCTGGTGAGAGTTCAACTGCGTTACTATTTGCGTGTGTGTCGCTAGCTTATATCTCTACTAGTATTTACTCCATGCATTGGTTATGTTTCAGAATATACTCCAAAAGTGTCCTTCAGTTTACTGTTGAATTTTCGTTTACTACTTTGACTTTGAAGAAAATTACAAGTTATTTGCTTTTCATTGGTTATACGCATGTACTGCCTACAGGCAGAAATATGTAGCACACCAATAATAACTTTATAGTTCCAAGCAGACCACTTCGATAATGCTACCATGTTTTGTTGCTAAGAAAGGGCTTGAGCCAATATATATGCTTGAATTATGGTACCTTCAATGTCATCAATTTAATTTTTTAGTGAACATGGGTGCTAAGCTACCTCCAAAGGGAAATGATTCTCGACGACAAAAAGGTGTCCTGAAGCGGCGCCATTCTCCTGAGATGAAATCATCTGTTGATACGTGTGTTACAGTACAGGATGCATTATCATGCTATTACTGTAAGCTCCGTAAAGACTTTGAGCATACAGAAGTGGAGTTGAGTGTTTTGAACGTTGTACTTACTCATGTGGGTGAACGCCTTGCCGAGAGACAATCGATTCTAGAATCAATTCACAAGGAGATGCGTGACACCTCCATCTGCTCTATGGAGAGGAAGCTGGACAAGGAAAGCGAGTAGTCTAATGAGGTCCAATCTACTGGACATTGTAGAAATGATATTTTGCCAGCCCTTTGATGGGGTAGACAATTTCCAGCAGACACAAATTTTTTTATCTTGGAAGCTTGATAACCATATCATATCATAGAACTCATTTTTAAGTTTACATATATACACTATTCCAATCTCAACTTTAGTATTACTTTTTGTTATTATTATCATTATCATTATTAGTGTTCCATCACACTATTTTGTTTCCTATTGTGGATTAGATTATTCCTGGAATTATTATGTTATTAACTAATAATAGTCCATCACATTCATATTTATTTATTATACATGTATATTATGCCCTTCAGAGCTTACTCTGTCATTCTATAATACTATTACTATTTATACCTGATTCAATTTTATTTATACTAAAAGTGATAAAAGAGGCATCTCAGCTGATTCATAGATACGTAGATGAGGCACTTGAAAGTAGGAAGCTCTATTTGGGCAAGTTGCCAAACTTTCATCACTGTTACATCACATCATAAGCAAACGCTTTTCAGAATACTGATGAGTGTGTACAAGATTATTATAATAGCAAAGGTATTTGAATACGTAGGTTATAACTCATAATACGTACTCTTTGGGTTTGGCAAGTTTTCAAGACAGTCACATGGCTTGAGTTCAAGGTAATTACAATATTGTGTAGAGTAATTGCTAACATCCATGTAGCATCCCTCATTTTATGACACACCCATTACAAACTGCTGTATACATACCATGATCTTATACTTATTTACTTATACTCTTATTATGCAACAATAAATATTTACAGCTACCACTTTGTTCTGTTGTTGATTTCTTGATTAATCAACAGAATCACTTGCTACTCCTAACTAACTATCACAGCAATAAATATTATATATTCACATTCAGGTTAGAGCTGACGCTTTGCTATGCATCAGTTTATTCGCCACAACTTCTGAAATCCTGGCCTGCATTACATGAGAGCTATTACTATGCTCTGTTAGGTGCAGCAGTGGAAAAATTTAGATAGTCTTAAGACTTAACTCCTTGTTTGTGTTAAGGACGGTCAATATAGAGAAGACAACTTCTCCTGCTTCAGTTTTGGCAAAGAACAAAGGCTATCTCAAATTTCTCCACTTCGGCGCCAAACTCGCTATCCTATGCTACGCCAAGCTCTGCTTCCACTAACCATAGGTAGATAATGTGGTAGCAGCATCATGTGTCTCTATTACGTAGTAGTGGTAGTGTGTAGGTATAGACACTGCTCAACGGAGACCAGACTTAGGTTTAGAAATGAATGTGTTCTCGAATAGGCCAGACAGTAAAAAGACTTCCAAGAATTAACTGAAGGTGAATCATAGAGTATAACAGCATTTACCAAATATTTTCTATCCATCTAACTACAATATTCACAAACCTACATGGTTGTATACCTATACCAGCATAAGTCAATGATAATAATTATTGTTTTTGTCATAATGATAATATATTATTGATAGTGTTGTTGGTCTATTATATTTTGTATTTTCAGCTGGAGGTACACGAATGATAAATCAATTCTCGGAAACTACTGCGCACTTAGCACCACTCGCAAGTAGTCTAAGTAGCTTTCTATCTATTGATTAGAAAGGCGAAATCAATAAGCATTAGGAAACTGTTTATTTCTTTCATGGGTATTAATACAGCTGATAAATGAACTTACTCCATCTCTTACTAAGACGGCGGACAGACAGCATCGTAAAATAAATGTACATGACAGCAACGCTACAGAGTTATATGTTGATATGTGTATAAGTTGATGGTTAGTCAATAAATAACCTACATGTACCCAAGATCCATGTTGCATATTTATAGGTCTGCAAACCTTAGAAGTGAATTTTCTACACTGTTTACATGGACATACAGCAATCATTACCGTACATAGCACATGTACTTAATGGTTGATACAAAACATCACTAGAATTTGTTTTTTTGTTTTAATGTACATGTACTTTTCCACTAAATACTCGCATAATGCTTCCACCTACATGCATATGACAGTACTTTCAGCCAATATACATGTAGACTACAAGGTAGATGTGCTATAACCCTTATATACACTACATTTTATTGTACATGTATGTTTATCAGCATAACAGGGCAAAAATCATTCTTACTGAATCCTCTTGAATGACAAGTTTTTTTCATTTTAAAGCAGCTACACATAGCTGTGCTTTCACTTACTTATATTATACATGCCCTGCAGTCTATACCAGTAAGAAAGTACAGTGTAGTTTACTGTACTCATTGAAGTCTAAGCTAAGTACATGAGGCTCAAACATAAACACCTACAGTGTATACATGTATATCACAGTCACATACCAATATTATAAATACTGTTTATCTGGCATGCTACATGTATATTTAATCAAATCATGTGATAAAAAATAATTTAGGCAACCTGCATGCACTAAGTTATATTATAAAAATAATAAATATAAATACTCTACACCAATGAAATATAATAAAAGATGGCTACAAAAATTACCATCTCTCAATGACAGCTTAGTTAAAGGCTTCAGAATGGTTATATAAACATGATTTTTCTTGCACAGAACACATTTAATGACTGAAAATCTATTTTATTTCAAAAACTGCATAGATTGGAAGATGGTCTGAAGGGAAGATGACGCTAGGAAGGCCAACATGTTTTGCTATTACATGTTCCTCCGGGACATCCAGGACTGAGCAGGGAAGTAAGGAGCAACCATCAGATGTCACATCGCTTCCCTGGGAGTACCAGATATAGTCTAAGCAGCCTTTATACAGACCCTGTTGATCCTCGTCTTTTATAAACTCATCCCAACTTGTAAACTCGGGTTCCGTCCCCTAAAAGTGGTGTAGAAAGGTCAGCTAAACAGCATTGTAATCTTATTCTCATTATGTTATTACATTTTTTTGCTATCCATGGGTATAGCCAACGTTTCCTTTTATTTAGATGTGGGCTTCGCGGGTCCAAAGGCTAGTGTTGCAATATAACTGCAAATAATCACACAGACATACATCAGGGGACTTTACAAAAACTAGGGTGCTGTTAGGGGTAGTTGAGGAACGCTGGCTACACCCTTGATGCTATATATGTGCAATACAAAGTATACAAGACACCAGCTCCTCTGTGTGTAAACGAATCGTGAAAATATGAGAGAGGACAACTCATATTTATTAGCAATTGGGCCTACTAATTCATCTACACAAACAAATTATGATTAACAACTGGGTGATCTAAAACATTATTTTGCATTGCACAGGCAATATGATACAAAATGTATGTAGCAAACAACAATATATAAATAATAAGGCAAACTACATGTATTATTATAATGATTTTGATCGAATGGTGTAACAAACAGCTAATAATACAAATAAGTGAAGTGTCTCAATAACTACGTATTGTGCTCAAAGCACTCAAGTTCAAATTCAAAGCATTATAATATTATTATATTTACCATCACAGCATGATATACACTTCTGAGTTTGATGTTAAATTTAAAATCCTTCAGCATATCAATTACACTCTACAAAGAGACAAAAATTTAACAGTTAACTTGGAGAATCCCAATCAGAACATTTGACCAGAAATCTATAACATGCATATTTGCACATCACATACAATGTAAACTACGTATTGTACTGTCCCAATATAAAAGTAGAAAAATATTTTAAGTGAAAATTGGTAGGGGTGAATTTGATGGAACGCAATAAGGAGAAACTTTGGACACTCATAAGCTATAGATCGGTGCTAGGAATTGTCTCCTCAAAGAAATGAGGGGACAACTTCTCGCTATGTTTATTAACTTAGGAGCGACACATTACACCTTAGAAAGTATATTTTTATAAGTTGAAGTATAAATGGATGATTTTGAATTGATCTTCTTATCAGCAAACCTGCAGATCGTTACGGCCTATGCTTGATACAATACCGGTGCAGACGAACATACCCGAACGATATGTTACTGGTGTAACAATGTGTTACTAGTGTAACAATATGTTACTGGTGTAACAATATGTTACTGGCGTTGTGTGCTAAACCTAAAAATTAGACATATACCTAAATCACTATGTATAAAATTAGCAGTAACTCATAAATTGTACTTTAGGTGTAAACCCAAGAGAACCCATATTTAATTATGATAAGAAGTTGTCCTCTCCGAAATAGTATGTTGTATGTAGACTACACATGTTTGTATCAATACTTTGTGTATACTTTCTACATTACCGAACCAAGGTACTACTTTTGGTCACCTTTAGGGTCAAACCTTCAATCTTTATGGGAGAAGGGAGTGGAGGAGGGTGGGCTGGGGTGTTACTTGTTAGTGCTCTAAAGTTTGAATATTGTTTGGAATGTAGGATAGCAAGGGTTGACAATATGCATCATGATATTATTTTTATGGATGCAAGTGCCTGTCTACTTGTACGTGTAAAAGTATTTGGTATAAATAGTACAGGTACATATAAAACCTGCCATGACAGAGCGCTATGTAAAAAGAGTTACATAAATAGTTAAAAATTTTTAGATACAACGATTTCCATTACTACCACCATATCAGATACAACATGTACGTGTACCAGTCTGGCCACAAACAAGTAGCACTCAATTGGGGGTGAATATAGTATTCTACTCCAATAGACAGGCTGATTGTCTCAGATCATAGGGAATGGGGACAGATGATGTGGGGCCCACCATTAAAGGTTCTGGAGTCATATGGTTTGCTAGTCTCTACGTACTCTTGTTTGTATAGTCTACTTTTATTGCTGTGGGGAGTGGAGCTCAATAGACAAAAGATCATCTGAGATGTATCAAGTGAGGATTAAATACAAATTGCTTACCCTTCCCCCAAAGGAAGCATCACCATCTACATAGTAACTATCTAAGGAGAGGAGGCTCTCAGTTAGTTCACAAACACCACCGCTAGATATCATCTGGTAAAGAGGCATATCAGGGCAACTATTGAAATCTCCAGCAAATATACAAGGGGCCCCATCAGCAAACTTTGCCAGTTCTTCTATTCCACAGGCAGCCTGCAAATTGGGAAAATTGAAGCTAACGAAGATCACATCAAAGTGGGCATCTTTCAGTACACATGTTTACAATACATGACATGTACAAACTGCCTAGCCTGTATGTGTACTGCACTTAGTCACCCACATAAGCTGCACATTGTTAATCAGTTTTTTAAACACAATGAACATAATTTGCTACTAAACATCTGCTTAAACGATTTAAATTAGTCTGTGCAACTTTTCAGAATAAATTCCACATAACATTTTGCTATTTCTACAGAGAACCTAAACAATTCTAAATAGTGTTGAATTAACAATCACAAGAATTCATCATGGAGTTATCCCAATTTAGTAACTAACCTGGAGCATTTGAAGGACAGGATATTTGAACTCTTTCCAAGTAATATGTATATTTCCCACAGCAATAGGGTTGCCAGATGCTTTGTGGTGCAAATTAGCCATCAGGCAACCAGCCGATTCAATGATGTCTGGATATGTTGACATCATTTTCATATAATTACTAAGTTCCAAGATCACATTCTCTTCAACTCCAATTCTCCGAAGAAAATGCTGTACTCGATCATGTAAAATAAAAGACGTTTCAGAAAGAAGACTGAAATTGTCTCTTTTGTAGAATATGGCCAAGCCGATGTGATCCGTGTACCTGCAAGTTGTAAAATTACGCTAGAGATGTACATGTAGAATGCCACCATATTTGTTGAAGTAAACTACCCAAGATATTGTGTCAAATAGTACGCAATACTTGGATAGTCATCCGAAACAGGAAAGAAATCCACCTTGTGGCGGGTACAACTTTACATGATTTTAACATAGCCAGGGTTCTTCACCATAATTTCAGAGGAAGTTGCCATTTCCATTCAGATCCATTTGTCCAAACCACAAATGAAGATCTAAGGCTACATTAAACTATGTAATAGCTAGAGAGATTCAGGTGGGCTTAGAGGATCTAGCTAGAAGTACATTTACTGTTCACTCTATTGGCTGGATGAGCTGGTACCATTGGACCTAGAGCCAGAGTGGCCCAAGTTCAGTAACTTTACTAACAATAATCGGGATAAATGATGAACATTCTCAACTAAACCATTTGGAAATGAGACTAAGATTCCTCAAATCTATAAGCCATCGGGTGCCCATCTTAGATTTATACGTATGTTTGTTTTAGTGATTACTCAGGATTTTAGTAGAATCAGCCCATTGTAGTGCAACGAATAGGCCAAATATTACCTTAAATGTTGTACACTGTCATATCCTATCTTGTCAAAGTCTGGTTTAAGATGGCGGAGAAAATGTTCAGCTTCGACTTCTTGAAATGCAACAATATCTGCATCAACACCTTTCACCTCAGCCATAATCTTATTGTGTCTACCTACATGTAGATGTACAACAATACTACAGTACTACAGTAGTGAGCCCCCATCGTAAAATAGTAATGGATATTTTGCAATAGGTTCAACCACCAGGTGTTGGATTTTCGAAAATGACAGCATTTCCAAGTGAAATTTGTCACAAATCGCAGATCTGTGTCCCAGTGGGGGAAAACACCGAACACGAAGTACAACCCAGGAGTACAGAGTTCAAATCATACCAGTCTTATTGGTAGGCCTACTAATATGCTGAACTTAGTTTGCCCTCGGGTAGTGCACTATTTATCTACAAGTTATGTACATGTACATAGTACATATATATACCCTAATCTCTACTCTTTAGGCCCTAGAGCATTATAAGCATAAGCATTATAATGAGCAAGATTTTTCAACTAATTCTGATCTAGATTGCCATTATTGTTATGACTCTGTGTAACCAATAGAATAGTAGCAAGCAGACAGCACAATCAATAATATGTACAGTTCAGTTTATAATTAATTACAGAGTACAGTTAGTAGAGTGTACAAGTGCAATAATTGTACTGTGTAAATTGAAAAATAGAGCATGAAATATCTATACATTGCATATAGTATCCTATTGTACTATTGCATAGAAGCTATTTGTAAGTTGAATTGTTCAGGAGTTGAATTCCTCCTCAACTGCCATTTGTTGTATAATAAAAGATCTAAGTGTATAAAGTTCCAGTCAGCCACCCTAAATAATAGTATAGATTGTACTATATGGGTTCAAATCCCTCTAGTCTAACAATTCAGGTGATTGCTGACAGAACTGCTGTCCGACAAAGCAGGTGCAGTTTAATATGACTTTGATACAGCAAGATGGAGAAGAGAAGTACTAGTGCCCTGATTGGGGCAGTCCATAAACCCAATCAGGAGTTGTAGGGTGGTCCAATCAAGTGAACAGGTTTACATACTATGTAACTCATCTACATTTACTGTCCATGTACCAGTGGTCATCTGTACATACTATGCAATGTATCTACACTTACTGTCCATGTACCTGTGGTCACCTATACATACAATTTACTACATGTAATGTATCTACACTATATTACCTGTCCATGAATCAGATGTACCAGTGGTCATCTGTACATACTATGTAATGTACATGTATCTACACTTACTGTCCATGTATCTGTGGTCATTTATACATACAATTTACTATGTAACGTCTCTATACTGATTGTCCATGTACCAGTGGTCATCTGTACATACTATGTAATGTATTTATACTTACTGTCCATGTATCTGTGGTCATCTGGGCAGTACTTATAAGCTCCTGTAATATTGACCCCGGCATCACCTCTAGGTATGGCAGCATCTGCTAGTATGTTGTACTGAAGTACTGAAATAGTAGAATCAATGACTCCAACCTCCTCTAAACTCTTCACAGAGACAATCTTTCTACATTTAAGGCTGGGGACTTCCCTCATTCTAGGTACCAACATGACAAGTGATAGACAACTCCCACGACATAACTTAGCATTGAATTGTATTATATATTAGCCGGCTTGCTACAAATCAATATTCAAATCGTATCTTGACTTATCACAGACAAACAAACCAATAATGATTGTATACAGCAAACTTGTATGAAAGGAGCACTTACCTGTTTGACTCCAAAAACACAGTAGAGGAGCAATAATCTATAGAAACACTGATATTTTATGCTACTAGGAACAAATAGCTGTGATGTGATTGGTCAATACATGACACACCCCATATAAGACCAAAAGCTTACAACTGCAGAGAAAGCCCAGAGAGAACAACTCCTGGCTCAACTAGAATCTTCAGTCTGATTCTCTATAGTACTTTTCATCAGTTTTCAATCATAGTGTTTCTATGTTTATATATTGAATATACAAATATTTGTTTTCAACTCTATGAAAACAATCTGGTGTATTGGGATAGGATCCCATATCAATATGAGGGTAGGGGTATAATTGGAGTACACAACATCTACAAAGATAAAACCTTTCTATACAGTTATCTTTTGTTGATCCACCAAGGCACAAGTGCAGAGTTATAGCTGTATATGTAGTTGTTGCCGGCCACCAGTGTGCATAAGATGGAGGATATTACAGCTGCAGACGTAGTAATAGATCTGAGGAGTGACACAGTAACTAAGCCTACTGCTGCCATGTACCAGGCTATGATCAATGCTCCACTCGGTGATGATGTCATGGAGGAAGACCCAACAATACTTGGTAAGGTGAATAGCTGTAGCTGTAAAACTGGAAGTAGTATTGCATAACTTGGATTACAAAAATCATCAATTTTGAGAAAAAATTTTTCCAGTTTTAAAATTTCCCAGTCAGTGACAGCTTCAAAGCATAAGCATGCTTGATAAGGTGGTACAGCAGCAGCAAGTGAATTCTTTCTCTGTCTCTCTCCACTGACCCCAGAGATATAAAGTAATAGCCCAGGTAGAAGGGAATCATGCTGTTGCACACTATATAAAACGTGGCTATACTTAGTGGAGTGAGAGTAGTATAGTCAGTGCAGATCTACACAGACACCCGGCCATTTCCGCGTCGTATTAGCCCTAGATCCAAAAACTCCCCGGGCGGACGACCACCCCACCCGTCCTCTCGCCCCCTCCTCTCCCCTAAACCTCACTCTATGTGCAAAGCCCTAGAACCTACTCCCCCCATCGCGGGTGGGGTTTCAAAAACCTCATCGGCTGTTCCGCGGAACCCAGTCTAAAGAGCAAACCCCGCGCCCCGCCCTCGCCCCGTCCCACGGCTCGGGCGAGGGGGCGCGCGTACGCGCGCGCCCCCCCGCCTTGCGAACTCCACCCGTCCTCCCTCCACCCGTCCCCGCCCCTCCCCACCCCAAACCCCTCCGCCTCGCCCTCCGCCTCGCGGCGGTTCTCGTTTGCGAGTCCAGCCGTGGCCCCACGCCGCCCTCCCCCCGCCCATCCCCCGCCCCTTCCCCGCCCCAACGACCCGTCGCGGCCCTCGCGGGCGGACCGTCGGCTGGAGTAGGGTGAAGCGAAGGAAAATACGGGTTAGAGTAATGGTGTGTGATGTATTCTAGAATAGATGATATGCGACTATGAAAAATATGAGTCAGGGTAATGATACACGAGTTTGTTTTAATTTTCAACGCGTTTGAGAGTAATAATATAAAATCAATCGATAAAAAACTTGATATGTGACTACGAAAAAAATATGAGTAAGGGTAATGATACGCGAGTTTGTTTTAATTTTCAATACGTTTGAGAGTAATAATATAAAATCAAGCGATAAAAAACTTGATATACGACTATGAAAAATATGAGTAAGGGTAATGATACACGAGTTTGTTTTAATTTTCAATACGTTTGAGAGTAATAATATAAAATCAATCGATAAAAACCGATATACGACTATGAAAAATATGAGTAAGGCTAACGATACACGAGTTTGAGAGTAATAATATAAAATCAATTGATAAGTAGACACGAATGAGTGTGAATGACAAAAGTTTTTGCCTCAAAACTGTGCAGTGGCGGGGAGGAGACGCTCGCCGAGGATGGAATCTAGAATGGCACAATCGTAGAATGTTCTCCCGCTCTTGGAAGTCTTCTGTCCCTTGTACACCATCACGGAGGGGAGGAGCTCTTTCATCGAAACTGCCAGACGTCCCGGAAGGAAGACCTCTCCCTTTTTTTCTTCGTTTCCAATCCGGCACTCGTAGGTGGCAATGGAGTTGCTCGCATTATCACCATCACCGCATCTTGGGACGTATGTGGGTCGGAGCGCGGTCACCACCAGCACAGAACCAACGGGGAATGAAGATAGCGTTTGCACTCGAAAAAATTCTTCCAACTGGGCCAAGGTCTTCTTTCTCAAGTCACCGGCCAGCTTTTTCATGGCTGCTCCTGGCAGGGAGCACACGCTCTCGATACGATTGAATGTGTTTTGTCCTTTAGCGGTCTCCTGCTGTCCCAAGTACACCATGATCCTAGGTGGAAGGGTAAGGTCCTTTAGCTCCTCTTCTTTGACATCCGCTAGCTTGGGCATGGCGTGACGAATGTTGGTGTGAAAGCTGATGCAATGTCTCATCCCCTTGTCATCCACATAGCTTGCCCTGGCTAAGAATGCTTTTCCGAATGCCGTTTCAACCACCGAACCTCCACTCACTTCTAGCACAGTTCCTGGCTCTAGCTCTGACAGCTTTACCGTTGTCTGCAGACAGCTCCTCTTCTCCGCTCCCATGCTCCTACAATAATGAAAGTGGTGTATATAGATCCGACAAAGCGGTTAAACGGGAGAAAGATAGTACGGTAATTTATAGATATACGAATAGGGCTACTTACATTAGGGTTGCCGCCACTGCACGAGCTTTCTCCAGGCTTAGTCCCCCGCTCTTTTTCTTCCCCTTGCAAGGGGACTTGGTAGCTTTTTTTCCCTTCGTCGTCTCACCACCATCCATTTCTTCCGTAGCCGTATCGGCTCCGTGGCCATCATCATCGTCATCATCTGATATTACAATCACCTGGGGTTTCTTCTTTTTCTTAGCACAGATTTCATCTCCTTTTGGGTTCTTCCTCTTCTTGGTTGTTGTGGTCTCGCCCCTATCCGAGGCCCGCTCCGGGGAGGATGGAGAGTCCGCCATGTTAGAAAGATCCTTTCGGGCAAGACTCCCCACTCCTATTATTTTCCCCTTCTTCCGTGCCTCTTTTAACGCATCCACCTCTTCTTTCCTCTTCTGACTGCACTTTTCTTCTTCAATAATTCCATCCATTTGTGAGTCCGTTAAGCCCGCAAATAACTCTTCTTGGTTTTGGACTATGTTGTCAGTATCCATTGATAATGTACTATTGTAGTAGTGTAGCTGTACAGTAGTGATGTGCTGAACTTTGAATGCTGAGACTGTGATCCCACTCTCCCTTTATACAACTGCTCATTTCTTGACTCCTCCCTTTTTTTATCCAATCCCAATGTGACCCGATGCACCCCGATGTGAATCCGAAGCCTCCCGATGCACCCCGATGTGAATCCGAAGCTTCCCGATGCATCCCGATGTGATTCCGAAGCTTCCCGATGCATCCCGATGCATCCCGATGCATCCCGATGTGATTCCGAAGCTTCCCGATGCATCCCGATGTGAATCCGAAGCTTCCCGATGCATCCCGATGTGATTCCGAAGCCTCCCGATGCATCCCGATGCACCCCGATGTGAATTGACACATCGGGACACATCGGGATGCATCGGGAAGCTTCGGAAACACATCGGGATGCATCGGGAAGCTTCGGAATCACATCGGGATGCATCGGGGAGCTTCGGAATCACATCGGGATGCATCGGGAAGCTTCGGATTCACATCGGGATGCATCGGGAAGCTTCGGATTCACATCGGGATGCATCGGGAAGCTTCGGAATCACATCGGGATGCATCGGGAAGCTTCGGATTCACATCGGGATGCATCGGGAAGCTTCGGAATCACATCGGGATGCATCGGGAAGCTTCGGATTCACATCGGGGTGCATCGGGAGGCTTCGGATTCACATCGGGGTGCATCGGGAGGCTTCGGATTCACATCGGGAGGCTTCGGATTCACATCGGGGTGCATCGGGAGGCTTCGGATTCACATCGGGGTGGTATTGCCAAGGGTGGGGAAATGGTTAGACTCCGCCCACTGAATACTACTATTTAAGGTATGAGTTTCTCACTCTAGCAGTATGAACAATCAGCCTCTAGTCAACAGAGTGAGAGTAAACAGAGACAGCTACCTACTAGTCAGCGCCTGATCAGAGATGTCAACAAGTACAACATAAGGTTAGTGCTAAATAGGGTAATCGGCAGCAATTGTGAAGTGTCTATTGTATATAACGCTATTGAGCCAAAAACAAAAAAAATTAACTTACACCCTACTACTATATATTTTTTATAGGGAGACTAAACAGAGACACTCACCTACTAGTCAGCACCTGATCAGAGATGTCAACAAGTAAAAAAGGTTAGTGCTAAATGAGGTAGTTGGTAACAATTGTGGATTGCTAATAGTAGTATGAGGTAAAAGAATAACTTACACCCTACTATTTTGTATTTTTATAGGGGGGGGGGGAGAGCTCTCGTCAGGCCGAGCACACCTGTCAACTATGCGGTCTGGTTCTCAAAACAGCGTTTTCTCTAGACAGGCACACGAAGAGAATGCATGCGCAGGCTCACCCACACAAGTGCCCGGTTTGTGGCGGATGTTTTGATGGGAGGAGAAAGCTAGGTCATCACATGAGACGATTTCATAGCGAGGCCAAGGCGGAAAAAGATGAGGGGGATGCAGAGAAGTTTGATGATGTTTTCTGGTCCAAACCTCCTACAGCTGAAGAGGGGGATGAGATGGGGGTGCTACTAGCCCGCTATTGGAGTTCGATCAGGTCCACAATACACTCTCGTCCTGTAGAAGACATTCTCAACATTCGAGTGTGGAGAGGGGAATGTGAAGATGAAGGAGATGAAGAGGTGTGGACTAAATTGAGAGCGATGTGGAAGAGAGTACCTTGTACTGTGAAGATTAACTGTAGCGCTGGAGTCATCCTCGAGCATAAGACCAGTGGAGAGTTGCGCTACTTTCACTCATCAAGCAACAATGCCGCGTTCTTCCCCAAGCCAAGACTGATCAGAGCAGAGAATGAGATGAGAGAGTTTTGCGAATCTGTGCAGGAGCTCGACTTGAGAGAGAGGTCAGCACAAAGGAGACCGAACACCGCTTGGGTTTTACGTCACATTGCAAATTTGACATTCTACATCTATAAACTCTTAGAGATTGGCAAGGTGGGTGGTGTAGTGAGCAAACTCCCAGACTACATACTTAACAACCGACATGTGATAGCACTAGATGTAGACTTTTGGGCCAGAGGAGGTGCCCGTCCCTACCCAGACAAATTTATTCTTTGGTGTCAACCTCCACCCCCCCCCCTACAACCCGTTCGTTTTATTTTCACAGATTCGTCAGCAGAGAGGACTTTGAGTACGTAGAAATGGACACGGATAGCGCTTACATGGCTCTGAGTGCTCGTAGTATAGATGAGGTCATCCGAAAAGATAAAAAAGAAGAGTTCTACAGAGAATATGGTAGATGGTTTCCCAGACCCTTCTGCGATAGGCACAAGGGAGACTTTATCACGACCAAGGTGCTCGGCCAAGAGTGGGAGATGAGGGAATGTTGTGAGAAGGTGCAACGATACGAAACACGAACCCCCGGCCTGTTTAAGGAGGAGTTTCGGG
Source organism: Bugulina stolonifera (assembly GCA_935421135.1). Taxonomy (NCBI): domain Eukaryota; kingdom Metazoa; phylum Bryozoa; class Gymnolaemata; order Cheilostomatida; family Bugulidae; genus Bugulina; species Bugulina stolonifera. The sequence continues at coordinate 10,250,831 of OW285189.1, forward strand.
GGAGGGGGTCATCGCGCTCAACTCAAAAACATACTTTTGCTGGTCCGCTGATGGTGATAGCAAGTATAGCAGCAAAGGACTAAACAAAAGAGGAAACGCCCTAACCAAAGAGAAGTTCCTCTCCGTGCTCAGGACAGGGGAGTCGGTGAGAGGGGACAATCGGGGTTTTATCAGAAGAGGAAACCAAACGTATAGCTACACCCAGCTAAAGACCGGACTCACCTACTTCTATGGTAAGCGGAAGGTTGCAGAAGACGGGGTGAGTACGAGTCCTATAGAATGCTAGTACTGATTTCTCGGAGATGAGACTACTTCATTCGATAAATTGGAAAGTAAACGAACAGTGCATCATAACCCTTGTACATATACCCGTATAATTTTTTTCACATTCACTCTCTATTGTAAGGGGTCTCCGTCCTCAAAACGGAGGGTTTACCGGTTGTAGCCTTAAAACCGAGCAATAAAACACTAGCTAATACATTAAAAACCATTTACCTCTCCAAACCAAAGGGGTAGACGGTACTAGCGCAGCTTCCGCTCATACTCACCCCTTATCAGTTCACATTTCTTCTATTGTCTTCATTCGTAGGTGGGGGGTGACATCGCACGCGCACGATGCGCTCTCTCCCTATCGGAGTTTGCTACCCGGGGGAAAGTGGACGCGGTGGTCAAAGAAATTGGTGGCGAGTCAACGACATCATCGTAGAGGCGGGTCTATTTGTAGGATGATGATGATGATGATGATGATGATGATGATGATGATGATGATGATGATGATGATGGCGATGAGAAGACAAGCATCCACCTATCCCGTTTATCTATTTCTATTTCTACCCCTCCGAACGATGATGTCGTCGGCTAACCTCCTCGCGAAGGCTACAGTTTGAAGCGCGGAAGAGCCACCGCCTTCACTTTCCCTCGCCGCTCGTCACGGGGACGGGCGATTTCCCTAGGGGAGGGTCCGGGGGAAATGAGGGTTAAGGCGCGAGTCTTTCATCGAAGGTCCGGGGGCGCTCGAACGGAGGAGCGCGCGAGTGCGGTGTCACCCCGACCAGTTCAGTCTCAACAGTCCCCGGCGAAGAAATCATCCGGAAGCACCACCACCACTCGGTAAGTTTCTTATAGTAGTATAGTCAGCGTCGTAAACTCTGCACGGGCACTCCGCACGGGTGTAGCCTATCATTACTCTAACCCGTATTTTCCTTCGCTTCACCCTACTCCAGCCGACGGTCCGCCCGCGAGGGCCGCGACGGGTCGTTGGGGCGGGAGGGCGGGGGAGGGGCGGGGGATGGGCGGGGGGAGGGCGGCGTGGGGCCACGGCTGGACTCGCAAACGAGAACCGCCGCGAGGCGGAGGGCGAGGCGGAGGGGTTTGGGGTGGGGAGGGGTGGGGAGGGGCGGGGACGGGTGGAGGGAGGACGGGTGGAGTTCGCAAGGCGGGGGGGCGCGCGCGTACGCGCGCCCCCTCGCCCGAGCCGTGGGACGGGGCGAGGGCGGGGCGCGGGGTTTGCTCTTTAGACTGGGTTCCGCGGAACAGCCGATGAGGTTTTTGAAACCCCACCCGCGATGGGGGGGAGTAGGTTCTAGGGCTTTGCACATAGAGTGAGGTTTAGGGGAGAGGAGGGGGCGAGAGGACGGGTGGGGTAGTCGTCCGCCCGGGGAGTTTTTGGATCTAGGGCTAATACGACGCGGAAATGGCCGGGTGTCTGTGTAGATCTGCACTGACTATACTACTAGTGAGCAGCCAAATACCTACTTTGGTGCACGGCTTGGATTAACATTGTTTCTAGGACATATCCTGTTTTTGCCGGAATTGGCAAGTCAGAGTTTTTGATGGATGTTTTGCTGGCAGTTTGACAATATATTGGCAGGGTGTAGCTAATACAAAACCGGAAACCACAACAGGCCACCGATGTTATTCAGCACCAGACTTAACCGGACTAGAGGATGATGAAAGCATTCATCACAACAAATAATACAGTAATATGTTCAGAGAATTAAGTCTAGACAATAACAGACTAACTAATAGGCTATAAGCAATCTGCAAGCATTTCATGCTGCCAGCGGATTGGGATTGTGGATTGAATGGGAGAAGAGAGTCATCATAAAACCTAACATTTAGGGTGAATACTACGCTTCCTTCTATTTACGGGGTTTGGCTCTGCTTTCAACACCTTCTAGTTAGCGACAAAATGTAGTTTCGAAGTACAGGTGGGCATAGGAAGCCATAATTATTCATGAAAATTTTGAAGGAAAAAAACTGCATTTGATGCCTCTGGCTAATTTGTCAAGCCGTTAGCTGCACATTCTTAAAATTCCACTTCTATGGCTTCTATAGGTATACAGTTGTACACCATACATGCTCATGAACACTTGCTCATATCAGCTACAAACTATTTACAGCTCTCCAAGCCAGGTGTGCTAAAATGTTTAACAAGGAAGATGCATTGTTTGTTCCAACTGGAGCTATGGGAAACTTAATTTGTGGCAAGTATATCTACATGTATATAGCGTGTACATGTACATGTATATCTATATAGCGTGTACATGTATACCTATATAGCGTGTACATGTATCTCTATATAGCGGGTACATGTATATCTATATAGCGTGTACATGTATCTCTATATAGCGTGTACTCGTATATCTACATGTATATAGCATGAACTTGTATATGATTGTATATAGCATGTACAAATACATGTACAATGTATATCTATATAGCATGAACATTGAACATGCACACATACATACTACATCCTATATGGGTAGGTGTAGAGAGATTTCGCAAATAACTGGATGGTTCAAATCAAATACTATGGTTTCAGCATGCTTGTAAGGCTAATATTCTTCTAGCTAATATTAGTGGCGAATTGTCTTTTTCATACATTTGTAAATTTCATAAAATAAACATGTAGTATAACCATGTATGCCCACACATTGTATATACTGGCACATTAGACCTTAATCTATCTATTTACCTTGACACTGTTTACTTATCAGTGATGACCCACTGCAGTGAGAGATGGACAGAGGCTATCATGGGCAGAAAGAGTCATATATTTTTATATGAATGTGGTGGATTAGCTCAAGTGAGTTCAAGCAGTGTTGTTATGTATCAGTATGTTCTAGTTAACATCTTACCCATTATAATAGGAGTCTCCAAGCATACAAGTAATTGTTAAATTTCAATTGAAATATAAACGTTAATTTATAGCATTACATACAATACATAGTTACATGTTCGTACTTGTGGCACACATACATGTATATATTCTGACCTGCAACCTATCCCATTAGATTATCCCACTGGAATTAATGCTGGAAACTATCAGTTGGTATTATTCTATATATTTTCACAGCTAGCAGGAGTACATACTAATGCTTTAGAAAACTCACCGGATGACGGAACGTTAGACCTAGCAGAAATAAGGGATAATATCAGAGACTCTACCAATGTTCACTTCCCAATTACAAAGGTAGTTCACTGCTAATAATAGTTGGGGGGGGAGGGGGAGAAGTTGGGATAGCATGAAATAGACAAGAGAACGAGTAGAAAAGAGGTTTGAAATTCCTTGTACATTTCACATGATAATAAGGTAAAACCACTGATTTAATAATGATCATGATACACAATGGATAAAGAATTATATGATATGGGTCTACCATACTGCATAGGATGGATAATTTAAATACCTATAAGCCTAAGTTGCGTTCAAAGCAGCATTGAATAGTGTTAGCTGTTCAAGTGTGGGGAAGAGGACACAACTCTACTTATAGTAGCACAAATTCAACAAACCTAAATAAGAGTGGCTGCATTGAGCATAGACATAAACCACACGTCATGAACCCCTTTAACGATAGATATTGTTTATACAACTTGAGAGATTTCCACAAATGTTGTTGTTCTGCTTATCATAGGATTACCAGTTTATCTTTTGCTACTATAATCAGATTAATTATATACAAGCAGATGTTAGTGCAACCTATCACACACTGGGTAGTTGTACTGGGTAGTCGTACTGGGTAGTCGTACTGGGTAGTTGTACTGGGTAGTAAGTACTGGGTAGTCGTACTGGGTAGTCGTACTGGGTAGTTGTACTGGGTAGATATATAACTACTGTAAGTAGGTGTGCTTGGTAGATATACTGGGTCGCAGGTGAACTTTAAAATACAGCACAGTGTGAAAGGTGGACGACCTAATACCATTAAATAAGAATAGTTTGTTGCAAACTTGGCCAGATGAATGAGGAGCAGGAAACATTAGCTGAACCTCACAACTTATGTGGCCATTGGATCTGGTGCCCAGGTTAAGGAGAAACTACTTGGCATAGAGATTAAATGCGATGAAATTTGAACCAAATGTACATTGTATATACATACACGGAATTAGATTTCCATGTCAAAGGAAATTTTGAATAACCTGTGTATAAAGCTTGAAACATATTTTAATTCAAATGCGTTATGGTTGTGTTTTAGGTAATTTGTCTTGAGAACACACAGAATAGATGTGGTGGGTTGGTGCTACCAGTCTCTTACTTTCAAAAAGTTCGAGAGTTGGCAGATGAGCACAAGATAGCAGTGCACTTGGATGGTGCGAGGTTACTACACGCCTGCATTGCAGCAGGAGTGGAGCCTGCGGCTTATACAAACCTTGCAGATAGTGTTAGCATGTGCTTCTCCAAGGTATGACAACTCCATGTCAATTCATAACAATACTATTACCTCGTTACTGGTGGTTTGAACCAGACATTAAATCTGCACACACATATAGGCCTAAATTTTAACGTGTCAGGATTTTGGTTACAGGGTCTAGGAGCACCAGCTGGTGCTATTATAGCTGGAACTGCTGAGTTCTGTAAAAGGTAGGAGCTACAGAATATTGCCTAAATGATACTTTGCAAAACAAACCGACAAACTTGTATTCCAACGTGTTTTAGTGATAGCATAAAGGTCTCTGTGAATTCATCTAAGAAGATTTACACTCGAAAACATTTGATCACAACTTTTAATCACAATCTGTCAAGTTTTTTGCTGGGAATTGTGATTGTCTTGTATTTCCCTATACTACATTGGTCATGGTGTGCCACCATGTTCATTATGGAGGTTACATTTCAGCGATCATCTGATTTGCTTTATGCAAGTTCAACCTCAATTCAATGTAAATTATTTAACATTAAGTTCTCTTGTATCTAAGTCATTCAGAGCTATTCAGTCAACAATTAGTTAAACATTTTCATACATAAACCATTAGTCACTGGCATTAGTGGAAATAAGTTACTTGTTAGGAATTTGAGATCACTGGCAGATCACTAGACCCCATAAGTTGTGTTGTCCCAGTATTTACAGTACAGCACTAATTCTCGCCTGATGTTTCTATGATGCAGAGCAAGACATAGCAGGAAAGCTTTAGGTGGTGGTATGAGGCAGGTGGGAGTACTGGGAGGGGCAGCAATGTATGCTCTGGACAACCATGTGCATAGGTTGAAAGATGACCATGATCATGCTATAAGGATAGCTAATGGTAAGCAGAATTAGGTTTAACTCGACAGTCACAATGTACATGTATGTAATAATATTAAACTTGGCCCATAGAGCAGTGATAGTTAACTATTGATTTGCTCAAAGTTTTCCCAAGCTACTTAAGGTTAAAGGAGATGACAACTCCTCCTACAACACACATAGCTGCTGTGTGTGAATAATATAGGTTATGTTTGTAGTTATAGCTGAACAAGGAGGAGACGTAGCCACAGTTGACATGAAGAAAGTACAAACTAATATTGTATACATAAAACTACATAAGATCAGTGGAGCGAAGTTTAAAGAGAGAATGGCAAAGGTAGGAGATACTGTAGATACAAGTGGCTATACTCATGTATGGAGGTGTCCTTGTATAGCTTCTATTATCCAATACAGTCAGTTGGTCAGACAGTGGAGCAAAATACACTGTAAATATAATGTTAGATAGGCGTGCATAGATTCTAGTAGAATACACTTGTGACACACTTACATGCATTATGAATAGGTCAATGCTTATTTTCTTCTCTCTGTGCCATGCACAACAAACTAAAGCTATATTATATACAATTAACTTGCTCGTACTGCCCCAGAGAATACCTTGAAATAACTAATGGTGTTATAACTACAGGTGACAGAAGAAGAGAAGACAACTCTAGGAAAGCGTGTGGTAGTTAAGATGGATGCATACAGTGAGACTGAGGTTAGGTATATTTGCCACTTAGATGTGAGCAAAGATGATGTTGAGATGGCAGTCAACAAGTTCAAGTATGTACTCAATGAGTTGCAGCACATGTGACAGACAGAAGGAGCAGTTGGCGATGGTATTACAGTCATACAGTGTTATATTGTAGTATACAGTACACCACAAACTACTATACCTACATAGAAACTAGGTGTTTAAGTTGTTCCTGTCAAACAGAACAGAATAGAAAGGAACAGAGCAATCCAAATACAGAAAATATATATTATGGGTAAACTTAAATTAGCATTAGTTAGCAGTAAAGCCAGTTTGAACTCTAGTTCCCAAGCCATTAACCTACTTTGTGTTATATATACATGCAGATAGCCGACAAGTCAATAACCTACTCTGTGTTACATATAGATAGCCGGTAAGTTAATAACCTACTCTGTGTTACATATAGATAGTCAGCAAGTCGATAACCAGCTCTGTATTACATATAGATAGTCAGCGGTTTCTTACACCATAAATATTCATGTTGCTCAAATCAATAAACATGCAATAATAAAATTTATTCATTAAATTGAATTTCATACATTGACCTCATTAATAATTATTTCATTTAAATAAACCAAATATGAACAATTATTCATTTTAAATTTTATCAATTATATAACCTTTCATTTAACCAGTACTTTTATAGAACACAAATGTAACTGCAAAATTTGGGCATATATAGTATATTTTGTACAGCATGTGGGCATATTTCTACATGTATGTACATATACAGCACACCCTCTATATTGTACAGCAGTTCAATACATACTATACAAATCATCTGAGAAATAAGGCAAATTTACCAAAACTTGACTCTGATACTATTTTGGTAGAGTATATATATAGCAGAGTTGAGCATAAATAAATATGAACTAAGTATAGTAAAAGTCAAACCTGGTGAGCACTGCAAGGTGTTTATAGCTAGGTTAACGGCTCCAGTGAGAAGATTAGCTAATAGGAAGTAGAGGAGTCCATTGTAATTGACAGCTTCAAGTATAAAGCTCTTGTAGGTTGACATGTTCACTGTGTAGTAAAAATACAAGCATTCTATTATAATTATAGCTACAATATTTTTTACGCCACTTTCACTGAAATGCTAAATATTCATGTTGGTACATGACTAGATTAAAGGTTTGTGTCATGATACTTAATATTCTGAAATCCTTGACATTTGGCCCACAAAGTCCCCGTCATGGAGCAGTCTGCTAACAAAACATTTGGTTACTGTAGGCGACTGTTTTTGCACCAGTTAAGCATAAAAAGATTTCCTATTATTATTATTATTATTATTATTATTATTACATGAAATTTTGTTGAAAGATATAATATATTTTGGGCAGCTACTAATTCCCGTCCACTACTGCTCATATATGTATTGCTTGCAATAAGCAGATTGTGATTACATTTAGAAACTTACATATTCAGAGATGAGACAACCCTAAATTCTTTACACATGTTGTACAGGTACGGTATACAATATAGATATGGCACGATGTGAGATGATACACTAATACATGGTGCATAATAAAATAGAAGGTAATCAATTTACCTGTAAACAACACGTCAATGAGATGTTGAAGGAGGGAGATGGCCAACATTCCTCCCAATAATAGCAAACTGTGATGTATCTAAAACAGTGGACAGATGGTTTAGAGATAAGTAGAATGTTTTTTTATACTTGGCATCATGGAGGTAATAATAACTTATGTCTATGAGCCTGTCCAAAATAAACTATTAGCAGGTTGACTGGCATTAAATTATCCTGCAATTGAAGAGTACAACCACACCACCACCGTTGGTATTCTATTACAGTGTATAATATGGAGTTATTCTCCCCATTTGCTATTCAACTTCTCTGTTTCTACCAGGGGGTGACACAAGTCAACCTTCAGAAACAAAAGCATTTTGTATAATGTTTAGCCAGATTCTCTAGAACAATATAGACTTCTAGACAGGTTTAATGGCAGAGATATGATCATTTATTTTAAAATTAAACTTAATTCTCATTGGAGGTTTGGTAAAAACTAGGGGGGAACAACTTCACCTTACGATTACAGCTTATGAATGCTCATACACACCGAGCCAAAACAAACGATAAGGTTGAAGTAGCGTTTATACTTACTGTCCACAATACAAAGGTGAGATTCGCCATCCTTCTAGAAACTCTGATGCCATTATTTTCAGCTAGTATCATACCCAGTAGAGAAATGCCACTCAGTACTAGCAACTGTAGACACAACTTTGCGTTGGCTCCAAACGTTAGCCTACAATCACCAGCAACACCACAATCGTTAACTGGCCATTTGATATTTTTTATATCACCAAGTTTTTTCAACTCACCAGTTAGGGGATAGGGGAGGGTTTTTTAGGTCACAACTTCCATTGTGACGTTTGTGGCTAGTTCATAGCGACGTTTGTGACCTCAACAAGAATGCCCCACGATGCTGAAGGACTTTTAAGTAGGAAGCCACCATTGCGCTGTTCACCTCCTTCCCTAATTGGGTAGGTGGAAATTCCCACAGTTCAACAATTTAGAATTCAAATAATTGATTAAAGCCCCTTCAAACAGTTGACTAGTGTTCTATGTAATGTGGGGCTAATGAGCACATACAATATCATATATATTGTATCACACGATATCATTTAACTCAATACAACAACTGGGAAGTTGGGAGTTATCAGCTCATACTGCATCTTGTCACTAAATATGAATAAATGGTTAGAATAGAAAATATATCATACACATGTAAATACTATAGTAATCGTTTTACCTTGTTTTGTGGAATATGATTCTACCAACTGTAACACCAGCAAAGTAGAGAGACATATAGCCGAATAAAGAGAATACACCCTCCCGATTGGCTGAAATCCAGTTGTCAGCACGCCCACCGTCACGTAGAATGTAGTCTTGTAGCTTATGGGAGAGCAGATACTGGTACGTGACAGCAAATGAGATACTGAGGAGAACTGACTTGCTTGGCTTGATCAAGCAAAACATAAGAGTACAGAGCACCTGTATAACGTCCAATACAGGATTATACTTTATGCATATTGTGTACAAATGTCTTTTGTAACTACAATCATCGGCAATGTGAAAAGTCATTGGATACACTATCAAAGGGAGGGGAAAGAGTGCAACTCCTAAACATCATAGCCCAGGAGACTACATAGACACGTACGTTTAATAAAAGGCCAGTATTCTGCAGTATTCTACAGCATATGACAAAAATAAGGATACTATCATAATAATTTGTTTTTCATGAAACATTAGTTATTGTGGTACGCGACTGCAACACCATAGTGACAATACTTGTAGTGCATTTGACCTTACCCTGACAGCTGCTAGTGTCATGAAGAAATTCCAGTGAACTCCATACTCTGTAACATGCTCCTGGTAGTTGGATGATTTGGTGGATACTAGCCTAGCAACTCCAAGTACAGTGAGAGGTAAGGAGGACCATAAGACTCTCCGCAAACTGGTCAATTTCTCACTGAGCCCTCTACAACCACAAGCATAGAAAGAACACCCAGCCCAACTTTGCATAGCTTATAAACTGTGGATTTCCATGGTTAGAACACAGTGGGGATGATTCAATTCACTATTTAGAGACTTTAGTCAATACAGGTCATTGCACTCCATTCATAGGATGCTGACTGACTATATGTGATAGTGTTAGCTATAAATAGACCATGAGACAACGTAGTCCACATTTCAACAAAGGCCTATCCAATCCCATAATAGAGCCCACTGAACCTCAAACATACAATTTCATCATGTGAAAAGAAGAGACACGACAATGGAGAGGCTACAGACTAGACAGAGTCTATGGGTATACCAACATCCATACGTAATATATCTTGGATGTAATGAATGCCAGTTCTGACATCTCCTTACCTGAACTCCATCTTCCTATCTGTCGCTTCTTTGCAAACCAGAGAGTTGCACATTATAAATGCACCAACAAATATGTCCATTAGGCCTGTACCAAATGTTTCCGATTTAGCCAGACGTCTTGGGTACAACTTAAAATCAACAGCCAGGATACAGATAGCTGTTAACACATTTACATATGCCCGATACCTACAAAATAATAGCCTGCAGCAATGACTAGAGACTAACAAAACATCTGCAATCTGTTTGTCAATTTTTCACCCAATAATAAATTAATCAACAGAGTTTAATGCAGACTAATATTATATAGATAAACAGGTGATAGAAAGTTCTGGAGTAAACCGCCGACCTACCAACTGATAAAAGCTTTATCCGAGCTATCAATGGTTGCATTCCAAATCACTGACAAAGAGAGCTGGTTGAAGTTGGTGCATGTGGTAGCAAGTAAAAGAACCATGATGACAATTAATATTTGTACTAGAGCAAGCATATACTCCGAGAAGACTGTTAGAGCGGCCAATAGAGGGAGTACGCACAGAGTGAAGTCTGTGATATAGAGACTGTAAGCAAAGAAGAACATAATTTGGTGTAGTTCACATACAACCGTAACATATTGCTGGTAGCAGCTGAAACAATGCAAGCCATTTTCTCTCAAAACTCTGATTCTTCTTTTACAATTAAATGCACATGTTGCAATTCTGGCATATAAACGCTAACGTAGTAGGCCTACACATTATGCATTATGATCTTGACAGTGTAATTTACTTTACACCGAAAATTCAATACATTTTTAAACAACGTGACAAAAACTTCATTTAGTATGCCTAAATTACATATGCACATGTTCAGCCAGTATATAGTGCACAGTGTACTTACAATGCATTATTGGGTGGGCTGTTTTTTTCCCTAATAGCCTGCATTCTAGCTCCATGGAAGATAAAACAGAGGATTGAGGAAAAGAGGAAAATGCACAACGGCTGAATTAGCTGTATAGAATCTACTTCAACCCATGTAGTTCCATTGAGATTAGTGACAAATAGCTCCTTAGACCTTCGCACTTCTTCATCCATGTTGAGTTCTGAACTAAATAGACAAAAACTATGCCTAAATGCAATAGGAATAGGTCATATGACCTATCTTCAGCAATTACACTATTTCTGTGCCTTACACAATTTTCAGGAATGAATAATAACTTGTAGACGCTGTATTACTGCATGAGATGATGACCAGAAGTATTGATGGCACAACTCCCATGGGTTGTAAGGGCAGTTATTAGGAATCTAAAGGCAGTTGTGCCACATAACTTGATGGTGGGAGTCACCATACTTGCCAAGTGTCCCGGGTTTCTCGGGACACCCCCGGGATTTGAAAATTGTCCCTACACTGTCCCAATGTCCTGATTTATACCCCGGGAATTAAGAAATTGCTTCTCCAAAAAATTTTGTTTATTATTTCCTTTGGATTTTCCAAAACATTGACTGAAAAAAGGGTTGAGCGCCGCAAATCCTGGGGAATTTTGCTAAATATAATATGCTACACACCGTTTATTTTTAAAGTAGTTCTATGTCTACTGACTGTCGTGTCTATGCCAATTGCCACTGGTGATAGCCCAAACTCTGACTAATTCCTGATCTATATTGGCTGTGTACTAAAGCCTCCTCAACAGTGGATAGCTATTTTATACAAACGCTCTAATGTCAATGACAACCACCGCGCAAATGAAAATTGATGTTATAATTATTATTATTTGCTTGTACAAATAATGTTTCCATTATTTGTCTATTAGATGTTAATTTAGCTGTTAAGCCAAACAATTTTCACAGTACAGACAAGCAAAAGACTCGGCAATTTTCAAAATTAAAATTAATGGGTCAAATTTATTTATTTTATTTCTAAAAGTAAATTAGATTTTTAATATCAATATTATAATCATGCCTTCTGCACCCTCTAGTATTACTGATGGTGGTACCAATGACATAGCCAGGCACACGCTGATCCAGAAGCATATCAAAGCTGTTGTCTAAAAGCTGTCACGTCATCTAAAAGCTTAGAAGATTTGTTTATCATCAATGATTCTGAAGTTCAAAAGACAGGCTTACATTATGATTATAATTTTTAATATAATAATAATTATAAACTTAACTTATGAAAATGCTGAATTATTATTATTATTATTATTATTATTATTATTATTATTATTATAGTTCAGTGTTTTCATAAATAAAGCTATTTATATGTTTATAATTTAATAAAATGAAACTAAAATTTGGTTTCTAATAAATTTTTATGTTGTAGCAAGTTTTATAGGTCTTCTTTAGATAATCCAACCTGAAGCACTCTTTGCAATTTCATTCCTATTCTAATTCTTCCCACCATTTTAAAACCATTCCAATATGCATGTAATATGAACATATTTTTGACCACTAGAGCAGCATACAAATACAAGTGAAATTGCCCTAACTACTGTCATTTTAGTGGCTCACAAAAAATATTTTGAATGCGGGAGGGTGCTCCTCTGCCCCTCCCGCACCCTTTCTGGCAGCCCGCGGCCATGTCATTCGTCCTCCCTCTGGTCCGCGCATGTGTCCAGATTTTTTACCCAGGCTACTTGGCAAGTATGGGAGTCACATCCACTGAGTCAACCTCAGAAGCTGATGTTCAGCAATAATGCAATTTCATCTTCAGAAGTGAATCATTCACATTTGACATTCATATTAGATTAGATGAAGATTAGTTAAAATAAAAATAACAAAAAATAAAAAGTAGGCTTATCACAAGTCACAGCCCATTGGGAACTTCAATAGCTACAGTCATTATTTTGGGTGTTTATAAATATGAATAATTTGTGAATGTGAATGATTCTCATCTAAGAAAGTTGAAAGTGTTGAAAGTGTATAATCATTAATTAATAATTATATTAATAATTACTTCGTGCATAAGCAGATGGATTTTTGAATTAGGATCCTATTCAGAAGTGACGTTGTTTTGGCTATTCAAATAAAGTGCTTTTTATTACAGGCTAAATTTGTAGATAGTTGTCAGTTGGCTAAGTTTAAGAATCTAGACCAATAACCCATTAGTATTTCAAATTTATCACGAGAATAATTGGTTTCGTGATAACAACCATAGAGGTACTTTTTGAGAAGTCTGTTAAGACCTCAGGCTATCCAGGACTCTTTGCTTAGGGCATAGAGAAAGTAATGAGCATCTACCTCTATGGCTTGGCTTAGGGTATAATCAAAGTGGTACTGTACTGTACCACTTTGGGTACAATAAAAATTAAAGTATAATATGAATATAATGATGTCAAATTATGCAAGTTGGTCTCTTCGTCGTTATAGCTATTTAGTAGTGTTGTTATTGTTTGTTGAGTTATATGTGAATTATTGGATATTTATATTAATTATATTCATATTCCTATTGTGATTGTCTAAACGCCTGTATAAATATTCAAATAATAAAAATAATATTCATTCATTCATGCCAAGTCTCAGTTTTTGTCTATTTTTAATTGTATTTTGACTTTTTAGTACCTTGTCAAAGTCAAACCCCCATCAAAATGTTGAATCTTTCTGTTCTTTTTCCAAAGAAACTTGATAAAGATTAAATAATAATATGATTATTACGGTTTTTCTCGACTCCATTCAAGTTTACTTCTTGACTCTTGTTATATCTAGCAGCTGAATTTAATGAAATGAATGATCTGTGTGTTATGTTGCTTGAGTCTTTTCTGATTTTGATTTTGTACCTTTACCATTTGTGTTTATTTTTAAGTTGTAAATATTTTATAATAATAGAAATTATTATTTTCTTGTCTACTGATTCTAATATTTTATGTTCAATTATTCAACTCATGCTATAATATGCTAGAGTTATTATGATAAATTGAAATTTAATAGTATTGTATAGTCAGTTTGCACCACACAATGGCATATTATATTTATATTAATGAGATATGATAAACAGAAGAATACTTTCTTGCTCTTTTTCAAGATGCTATTCTGTTTTCTACTACATGTATGTTATTCACAAAACTTGAAAACCGAGTGCTCTGAGTTGTCCTATCAACTGTACACTGCATGCTGGAGTTGTCTTACCTTTTCATTAAATGCTCTCTCGTGGGTGAGCAACTCCAATAACTATACAATACAATCCATGTGTATCGTACAATCACTAGATAATTATTTCACAATTGAATTCCCACCAAAATTCTTGTGCAGGATTTGCATTCTTAGAGTTTTAGTGAATAGAATTATCACAATACTGATACTAAATGAGTTAGAATGCTTTCCAACCTTTTCAAAAAACAGACTGTTATTTGGAGAGTTCAGAATGACTGTGACAGTATTACTAATGGCAGGCTATGGAATATGAATTATAATGTAGCATGGTAGCATTGTAATGTATACATTGATTTTATATAACCATGATTATACTAGGCTGTTTTGCCAGTCAGCCAACATGAGTAACATGCAGTCAATTGTTTTAGAAGATAACTGCTATCACAAATATACAATTAGTCATAAATTCATCTTATAATTCCCAAAATGCACATTATTACAAGAAATTAGTATTTGGAGTTGCCTCCTTTATAACTTTATGCAAGTTCCATAGGTTAGTTCTAGTCAGCTGTGTACCACATCATGTTCATTGATATTAAACTTTTGAAAATTATCATTCAAAAACTGTTCACTTTCATTTGCTACTCTTATCACTGGAAAAGTTCAACTATCCTTATGAAGAATAGATCTTACATGTACAGTGCTATTTTGCTGATGTTGAAAAATTTTAAAAGTAGGTACTAGACAAATGGCAGACAAAAGAATACTATGTGGATTGTTTCTTGCTAACTAATAAGATCTTTCTTTGAATATATATTATGTCAATTTATTTTTCGTGCCGTAAATTTTTAAAATGTAAGATCAGCATCAATAACCAGTTACAAACCTGCCACTTAAATTTTTTAGGTTGCAAGTATTTTATACGAGTATATTGTATTGTATAATGTGTTGGTATAATGTATATTGGTGAATATGACGACTAGTCAACAGAACATTTATGCAACATGTTTACTTGTGAACAGAGTCAGACTGATAGGATTACCTTGCCACATATTTGCGCAATAATATATCTCAAGGTTGGAATTTGTTGCAACTTTCGTAAAAAATCTCCAGCTAAATGTACATGTATATAAGAATATTCCATAATATGTATGGATAATTTTCATAAATGTAAATACTACTATAATTATCATTGTTACATCTCGAATTTAACTAGAAACATTCGGCCTAATCTACATGGTACTATATTATTTAGGTGTAGCCAAACCCCCAAGACTTCTTTAGTTCTCCCATTGAGTTTAATACACTTGTAGTGTTTTGTGGTATGGTTTGTGTTGCCCAAACGCCAAATTGTGGTGATTTTTCACTTTCTGTTGCTTTACCAAAGTATCTCTTGTCTCTCCTTTCGTGTGTAGGCTGCCATCTACAATGTGAACAAATTTCTCTACTATACTATTAGTAAACTAGTCTCATAATTTGCTTGGTACAAAAGGTAATCCGTTGTGTTCAACTCACACAAATCATCATTATGTCCATATTTATCATATTATGCAATCATATCCACACAATGTAATAATAAAATTGTATATAAATCACCTGGTGTCACAACTGATCCTAGCTATGTTGGTTAGGTTTACAGTAGACATATGAACAGTCCTGCAAAATGAGCATAACACCCTGCATAATGGTGGATATACTGTAAAACTAGTACCGATACTATGTATAAAAATGCTGAACATGGTTAGATCAAAAGTGTCCAACCTTCTCAGAATGAGGGTAATTGTATAAAATGACGTTCAACTGGAGCCATATAATGAGACTCAATTTGTAGTAATAGAATAGCTACATATAAAATGACAGATTTGTACTTGCAGATTGCTAAATATTTTATCTGTCCATTGATAAAATTTTGTTTGCCATTATAATCTAACTAGTAGCACGTAATTTTAAAGGAGGACAAGCCTTTCGAGGTCCCAAAAATTCAGGAAAAGGCGGAAAGCACTGTGCCTCCTGTTGAGCACCAGTGGGTTGAATGGAGGATTGGTTAACTCAAAGAGGATTACTCTGTACTACTGTACTAGTATTCTAACCAGGTGGTTGATAGACATGTTCATTGTATGTTGATAGTGTTACCTCAGAGTAAATATCAATGCATCTCCAGCCTCAAAGCTGCTCGTTTTCCAAACACCGCCAAATTGTGAACTGATTTCCCATGGATTTTCAGTAAACCATCCTGTACCCTTTAGGTTTGAGGCCTCCACATCCAGCTCACCATAAGTGTTTTGGAATTTCTTAAAACTAGCAGTAGAACTTAAGCTTTAATATTTGCATAGACATGAACAAACTAACAGGGCTACTATTACTTAGCTGTTATTTGGAAATATCAGAATTCTCATACTGCCACACACCACTGTTAACTGTCCTCAAACTACTATTGCCATATTAAACCCCCATAAGAGTTTGCGGGTAACATATTTTACTAAAATACGCGCAGTCTACTTTAGTTTTTGTTGTTATCATTTTGATAATGGAAATAAACTAACTGTATGGGATACTCTCTATTTATTATAACTCCAATTGTTTTCTGGTCTGTATAACCAGTTGAAGTTGAGTAGAAGACGTACCCTTCTATATGATTAGAGCCTTCACAGATAGCCAAGGTTCCTATTGTTGGAGTTATATCTGAGAAGGGAGTCCACATTGTCAGTACATTTTGGGTCCCTCTTGACATATAGACATTGTCCACATGTGCCCCTGTGAATCCGTCTTTGTGCATAGCTCTAAAATAGTAGCAACTACAGTATCTTGATATAATTATGTGAATAGTAGTACGAGACGCATTTTTTATATAAATTTATTACCTAATACTTCGTTACTTGTCCAAGTAACATCATCAGAGGATGATGATGTTACTTGTTACATGTCAAGTAACGAAATATTAGGTAATAAATTTATATAAAAAATTTGTCTCGTCTCGTACTACTATCCATAATTAAAATATTATCCCACACCAACATTTTTCAATGTAATTATGTATATTAAGTTGTTAATGAGCCTGTGGTCTTGGGTAGTATTTAATGTAAGTAGTATAGTCAGTGCAGATCTGCACAGACACCCGGTCATTTCCGCGTCTTATTAGCCCTAGATCCAAAAACTCCCCGGGCGGACGACCACCCCACCCGTCCTCTCGCCCCCTCCCTTTCCCTAAACCTCACTCTATGTGCAAAGCCCTAGAACCTACCCCCCGATCGCGGGTGGGGTTTCAAAAACCTCATCGGCTGTTCCGTAGAACCCAGTCTAAAGAGCAAACCCCTCGCCCGGTCCCACGGCTCGGGCGAGGGGGCGCGCGCGTACGCGCGCGCCCCCCCCGCCCCGCGAACCCCACCCGTCCTCCCTCCACCCGTCCCCGCCCCTCCCCACCCCTCCCCACCCCAAACCCCTCCGCCTCGCTGCGGTTCTCGTTCGCGAGTCCAGCCGTGGCCCCACGCCGCCGTCCCCCCGCCCATCCCCCGCTCTCCCGCCCCAACGACCCGTCGCTACCCTCGCGGGCGGACCGTCGGCTGGAGTAGGGTGAAGCGAAGGAAAATACGGGTTAGAGTAATGATAGGCTACATCCGTGCGGAGTGCCCGTGCAGAGTTTACGACGCTGACTATACTACTATAAGAAACTTACCGAGTGGTGGTGGTGCTTCCGGATGATTTCTTCGCCGGGGACTGTTGAGACTGAACTGGTCGGGGTGACACCGCACTCGCGCGCTCCTCCGTTCGAGCGCCCCCGGACCTTCGATGAAAGACTCGCGTCTTAACCCTCATTTTCCCCGGACCCTCCCCTAGGGAAATCACCCGTCCCCGTGACGAGTGGCGAGGGAAAGTGAAGGCGGTGGCTCTTCCGCGCTTCAAACCGTGGACTTCGCGAGGAGGTTAGCCGACGACATCATCGCTCGGAGGGGTAGAAATAGAAATAGATAAACGGGATAGATGGATGCTTGTCTTCTCATCGCCATCATCATCACCATCATCATCACCATCATCATCATCATCATCATCATCATCCTACAAATAGACCCGCCTCTACGATGATGTCGTTGACTCGCCACCAATTTCTTTGACCACCGCGTCCACTTTCCCCCGGGTAGCAAACTCCGATAGGGAGAGAGCGCATCGTGCGCGTGCGATGTCACCCCCCACCTACGAATGAAGACAATAGAAGAAATGTGAACTGATAAGGGGTGAGTATGAGCGGAAGCTGCGCTAGTACCGTCTACCCCTTTGGTTTGGAGAGGTAAATGGTTTTTAATGTATTAGCTAGTGTTTTATTGCTCGGTTTTAAGGCTACAACCGGTAAACCCTCCGTTTTGAGGACGGAGACCCCTTACAATAGAGAGTGAATGTGAAAAAAAATTATACGGATATATATATATATATATATATATATATACAAGGGTTATGATGCACTGTTCGTTTACTCTCCGATTTATCGAATGAAGTAGTCTCATCTCTGAGAAATCAGTACTAACATTCTATAGGACTCGTACTCACCCCGTCTTCCGCAACCTTCCGCTTACCGTAGAAGTAGGTGAGTCCGGTCTTTAGCTGGGTATAGCTATACGTTTGATTTCCTCTTCTGATAAAACCCCGATTGTCTCCTCTCACCGACTCCCCTGTTTTGAGCACGGAGAGGAACTTCTCTTTGGTTAGGGTGTTTCCTCTTTTATTTAGTCCTTTGCTACTATACTTGCTATCGCCGTCAGCGGACCAACAAAAGTAAGTTTTTGAGTTGAGCGCGATGACCCCCTCCCCCCGAAACTCCTCCTTAAACAGATCAGGGGTTCGTGTTTCGTATCGCTGCACCTTCTCACAACATTCCCTCATCTCCCACTCTTGCCCGAGCACCTTGGTTGTGATAAAGTCTCCCTTGTGGCTATCGCAGAAGGGTCTGGGAAACCATTTACCATACTCTCTGTAGAACTCTTCTTTTTTATCTTTTCGGATGACCTCATCTATATTGCGAGCACTCAGGGCCATGTAAGCGCTATCCGTATCCATTTCTACGTACTCAAAGTCCTCTCTGCTGACGAATCTGTGAAAATAAATCGGGCGAGTTAGAGGTTGCTGACACCGAAGAATAAATAGAAAAGGATTTGATAAAATCTTTGTATAGTCTAGTTCTACTCACCTATCCATAAAGTCGTAGTAGAACTCTAGCATCCTCAACTTGGCTCTCTGGAGGATGACGAATCCTACGACGGATGGAACATCCATTCGAATCTAAAAGAAAGAGAGAGAGAGAGAGAGAGAAAGTTCACCCTTCCACTCGGAAAAAGTTTTGTCAAACCAAGAGTCAAAGTAAGAAAGATTGTCAACACTTACCTTTTTCTTGTGAAGCTCTATCTCAAAGTAGTTTTCATCGACTTCGTTGAGACTAGAAAAGTGCCTACTCCTCACTTTGACGGCCGCCCCCTCTACTGTCTCTACATACTTGACAGTCTTATGTTTCTCTTTATTTGTTATGGTCTTTCCGTAGGCTGAATTCCCAACGAGCTTGCTGGTGCTGGCCAAGAGGGCCAGATCAGGGTCCAGATCTCCCCCTCTCCTTGCGTCTGAGACCGAAGAACCAAAGTCTTTGAAGACGGCTCGTGGATAAAGTGAACAAACTGATAGACCCTGGTAATTATCAAACCTTGATCTAGATACCATCTAGCCAGATCGGTGAGTAGTGTGATTCGCTCGCCAAAAAGACTCCCCACGAGCATTCGCTGAGGTCTCTTCAAGAATCCGTTCTGTTTGGCAAAAGCGCGCATGTGTTCGCTAAGGTGTTCTCTTCCCACATTTATATTCTTGAAAATAGGTGCCATCTCAGAGAACTTCGCTTTTAGCTCTTCGGGTACGGAAATGTCACACTCCACTAAACCGTAGTACTCTCCACTACGAATACTGTTGATTATTTTATCGAGGTTGACACAACCCCTCTCTGGATAGAGAGAAGAAAAGAAGACGGAGAGAAATGTCCTAACCTCTTCATCCGAACGAACTCGCGCTCCCCACTCACACTCCCGAGTGGTGATGAGCTTATAGCCTAGAGCCTTGATGTAATCTTCTTTCCTCGCAGTGTCCACCCGGAGCTCTTCATTCGTCATGTTTCTGACACCTTTTCCATTCCCTCCTAGCTCGCACTCGTGTCCGTGCCAGTAGCAACCGTGGAATTGGTACACAGTCCGACTCTGTTCGCTATAACCATCCACCGGTAGGTTGTGACAGCCTATCCTCATTTCTCCTCCATTCTGTTGGTGAAGGATGACCTCTCCTCTCTTCCACGATTGGAACTCTAACCATCCATGCGCCACTTTGCTGAACTTTTTAACGGGTTCCAGAGCAAAGCCTCGGCTCTCTAGCCTCCGCCTGGGATAACCCGTAGGCATATTCCCCATCATGCAGTATAGGTAGAGAGCGTTGGCATCGACTCCCAGAATGGACCTACAGGGTTTTGCGGATGTGCCATAAATCTTCTCTCGAATAGAGGTCACTCCAACTTCATGATGTCTGTGAAAGATGATGCTTGGCCCTCCCACGAGGTTATCACGGAGAGTGTGGTACAGACTTTTGCTCTCCTCATCGAACAGACATATGGGTTGTGAGTTGCAAAGTTCGCCTCGGAGAGACATTAACCTATGCAGCGGGAGAGCGGCTTGCGGAGGAGAGTAGCCGTAAGGTCGGGCCTCCACCTCCATAAACAACCATCTGATAGCCAAGCCTGGAAGCGAGATTGCAGATTTCAACATATCAATACCCTTTTGTCGATAGATAGAGCTCTGACGTGCAATGGCCTCGATGAATGGGGCCACATCGAGGTTGTTGTACCAGATGAGGAAATCCCTGAACGTTTCCATGTTCTCTCTTTCCCACACGAGCTGACAGTGGTGATAATCTTGCTGGCTCAATTCTTGCTGAGTCAGCGAGTTGAAAAAACTCTCTCGGGGAGGGAGTCCGTGATGATCCAACCTTCTCAGGGAATCTACCCAGTCGTAAGGAAAGAATCCCTTACTCTCTGACACGCCAAATGCCTTCAAGTATTTTGAGTAGTTGAAGCCTGGTGCGATAAAGTTGCATATGTCAAGGAATCTAAAACGTCTACTCTCCACGCAGGACATACTGTTAACACGCTTAACGATGAAAACAAAATCTTCTCCCTCCTCCTCTTGTAGAGAGCGAAGTAAAGGCCCCTTTAGTATATTTAGGTCATACTTTTGCGAGTTGAAGCCGACCACCGGAACGCTGGAGATGTGCTGTTCTAATTCTCTTTCTAATCCGGAGAGACCGGACTTCACCCTGTAAGTCGAGACGTTAGAGAACTTGTCGTCAGCAAAGGCCTCTTCTCTATCCGCCCGATCCGCGAGGAAGGTAGAGAGTCGCTCGCGTACATCCTGGAATCTTTCTCCGAACAAATCTCCTGCCACGTCAGCAATCTTTGCTATGTATTGGACGAATTGACGAATGCACTTCGTCCCATCCTTGCTGTCGACGCTCCTCACAAAACACTTGGCTCGCTCAAACCCCGGGACGTTAGAACACGCGGATATGCTCAGTAGCTCGTGTCTTGCACTAAAAGTCATCGTGGTGGTGTTAGTTGGTAGGTTGTCTTTTGGCATGAAGCATTCGATATCATAGGTGATATAGTAGGGGTAGTATAAGAGGTCGGGGTTCACCACCTCTATTCCCGCCACTCGCTTGAGTTTTGTGAATATGGTTGGCGGGGGTCCAAACGTTCCACCAGGGAAAACGAACACCGATGCTTCTTCTGGCGAGCACTTGTGTCGTCGTAGGCTGGACAAGCGTGTAAACGCGCTATCGCACAGCTTGCAGGTGAAACATCTGGCAAACGAATCAACATTCTTTATCCAGCTGAAGTGTTTTTCGTACATGTTGACGAAGAGTTTATGGGCTTTGTTTCGTGCCCCGGATGACCAAACTATCGGAGCTACCTCCTCATCAGTTAGACAGAAGACTATTATAGATACGTCAAAATGATCTTCCAAGGCCAGTAGATCACTCGAGTCCACCCCGGGGAAGTCTGACAAAGTTGATGAGGGTGGGGAAGAAGATTTAGTTTGTCTCATGTATTGTTTAAACAAGCGATGTGTTGTGGTGCAAGAGGGGCGACGGCAACGACATCCCTTCTTTTGGTCGCAGTTACAGTCATACATCATGGCCAAGCATCTAAAGAAACACAAGTTGTCTGAGTAGGGACGCGCACCTCCTCTAGCCCAAAAGTCTACGTCTAGTGCTATCACGTGTCGGTTGTTAAGTATGTAGTCTGGGAGTTTGCTCACTACACCGCCCACCTTGCCAATCTCTAGGAGTTTATAGATGTAGAATGTCAGATTCGCAATGTGACGTAAAGCCCAAGCGGTATTCGGTCTTCTTTGTGCTGACCTCTCTCTCAAGTCGAGCTCCTGCACAGATTCGCAAAACTCTCTCATCTCATTCTCTGTTCTGATCAGTCTTGGTTTGGGGAAGAATGCGGCATTGTTGCTCGATGAGTGAAAGTAGCGCAACTCTCCACTGGTCTTATGCTCGAGGATGACTCCAGCGCTACAGTTAATCTTCACAGTACAAGGCACTCTCTTCCACATTGCTCTCAACTTAGTCCACACCTCTTCATCTCCTTCGTCTTCACCTTCCCCTCTCCACACTCGAACATTGAGAATATCTTCCACGGGACGAGAGTGTATTGCGGACCTGATGGAGCTCCAATAGCGGGCTAGTAGCACCCCCATCTCATCCCCCTCTTCAGCTGTTGGCGGTTTAGACCAGAAAACGTCATCAAACTTCTCTGCACCTCCCTCATCTTTTTCCACCTTACCCTCGCTATGAAATCGCCTCATGTGATGACCTAGCTTTCTCCTCCCATCAAAACATCCGCCACAAACGGGGCACTTGTGCGGGTGAGCCTGTGCATGCATTCTCTTCGTGTGCCTGTCTAGAGAAAACGCTGTTCTGAGAACCAGACCGCATAGTTGACAGGTGTGCTCGACCTGACGAGAGGTCTCTCCCCCTATAAAAAAAAATGGTAGGGTGTAAGTTATTATTCTTTTACTTCACACTACATAAACAATAAACAATCCACAATTGCTACCAAATACCTCATTTAGCACTAACCTTCTTTTTCACTTGTTGACATCTCTGCTGATCATGTGCTGGCTAGAAGGTAGGTGTCTCTGTTTAGTCTCCTTATAAAAATATATAGCAGTAGGGTGTGAGTCATTTTTTAGCTTGATAGCATTTTATACAATAAACACTTCACAATTGCTGCCAATTACTCCATTTAACACTAACCTTATGTTCTACTTGTTGACATCTCTGTTCACGCACTGACTAGTAGGTAGCTGTCTCTGTTTACTCTCACTCTGTTGACTAGAGGCTGATTGTTCATACTGCTAAAGTGAGAAACTCATACCTTAAATAGTAGTATTCAGTGGGCGGAGTCTAACCATTTCCCCACCCTTGGCAATACCACCCCGATGTGAATCCGAAGCTTCCCGATGTGAATCCGAAGCCTCCCGATGCATCCCGATGTGATTCCGAAGCTTCCCGATGCATCCCGATGTGATTCCGAAGCTTCCCGATGCATCCCGATGTGATTCCGAAGCTTCCCGATGCATCCCGATGTGATTCCGAAGCTTCCCGATGCATCCCGATGTGAATCCGAAGCTCCCCGATGCATCCCGATGTGATTCCGATGCTTCCCGATGCATCCCGATGTGAATCCGAAGCTTCCCGATGCATCCCGATGTGAATCCGAAGCTTCCCGATGCATCCCGATGTGATTCCGAAGCTTCCCGATGCATCCCGATGTGATTCCGAAGCTTCCCGATGCATCCCGATGTGTCCCGATGTGTCAATTCACATCGGGGTGCATCGGGATGCATCGGGAGGCTTCGGAATCACATCGGGATGCATCGGGAAGCTTCGGAATCACATCGGGATGCATCGGGAAGCTTCGGATTCACATCGGGAAGCTTCGGATTCACATCGGGATGCATCGGGAAGCATCGGAATCACATCGGGATGCATCGGGGTGCTTCGGATTCACATCGGGATGCATCGGGAAGCTTCGGAATCACATCGGGATGCATCGGGAAGCTTCGGATTCACATCGGGATGCATCGGGAGGCTTCGGATTCACATCGGGGTGCATCGGGTCACATTGAGATTGGATAAAAAAAAAGGGAGGAGTCAAGAAATGAGCAGTTGTATAAAGGGAGAGTGGGATCACAGTCTCAGCATTCAAAGTTCAGCACATCACTACTGTACAGCTACACTACTACAATAGTACATTATCAATGGATACTGACAACATAGTCCAAAACCAAGAAGAGCTATTTGCGGGCTTAACGGACTCACAAATGGATGGAATTATTGAAGAAGAAGAGTGCAGTCAGAAGAGGAAAGAAGAGGTGGATGCGTTAAAAGAGGCACGGAAGAAGGGGAAAATAATAGGAGTGGGGAGTCTTGCCCGAAAGGATCTTTCTAACATGGCGGACTCTCCGTCCTCCCCGGAGCGGGCCTCGGATAGGGGCGAGACCACAACAACCAAGAAGAGGAAGAACCCAAAAGGAGATGAAATCTGTGCTAAGAAAAAGAAGAAATCCCAGGTGATTGTAATATCAGATGATGATGATGATGATGGCCACGGAGCCGATACGGCTACGGAAGAAATGGATGGTGGTGAGACGACGACGAAGGGAAAAAAAGCTACCAAGTCCCCTTGCAAGGGGAAGAAAAAGAGCGGGGGACTAAGCCTGGAGAAAGCTCGTGCAGTGGCGGCAACCCTAATGTAAGTAGCCCTGTTCGTATATCTATAAATTACCGTACTATCTTTCTCCCGTTTAACCACTTTGTAGGATCTATATACACCACTTTCGTTATTGTAGGAGCATGGGAGCGGAGAAGAGGAGCTCTCTGCAGACAACGGTGAAGTTGTCAGAGCTAGAGCCAGGAACTGTGCTAGAAGTGAGTGAAGGTTCGGTGGTTGAAACGGCATTCGGAAAAGCATTCTTAGCCAGGGCAAGCTATGTGGATGACAAGGGGATGAGACATTGCATCAGCTTTCACACCAACATTCGTCACGCCATGCCCAAGCTAGCGGATGTCAAAGAAGAGGAGCTAAAGGACCTTACCCTTCCACCTAGGATCATGGTGTACTTGGGACAGCAGGAGACCGCTAAAGGACAAAACACATTCAACCGTATCGAGAGCGTGTGCTCCCTGCCAGGAGCAGCCATGAAAAAGCTGGCCGGTGACTTGAGAAAGAAGACCTTGGCCCAGTTGGAAGAATTTTTTCGAGTGCAAACGCTATCTTCATTCCCCGTTGGTTCTGTGCTGGTGGTGACCGCGCTCCGACCCGCTTACGTCCCAAGATGCGGTGATGGTGATAATGCGAGCAACTCCATTGCCACCTACGAGTGTCGGATTGGAAACGAAGAAAGAAAGGGAGAGGTCTTCCTTCCGGGACGTCTGGCAGTTTCGATGAAAGACCTCCTCCCCTCCGTGATGGTGTACAAGGGACAGAAGACTTCCAAGAGCGGGAGAACATTCTACGATTGTGCCATTCTAGACTCCATCCTCGGCGAGCGTCTCCTCCCCGCCACTGCACAGTTTTGAGGCAAAAACTTTTGTCATTCACACTCATTCGTGTCTACTTATCAATTGATTTCATATTATTACTCTCAAACTCGTGTATCGTTAGCCTTACTCATATTCTTCATAGTCGTATATCGGTTTTTATCGATTGATTTTATATTATTACTCTCAAACGTATTGAAAATTAAAACAAACTCGTGTATCATTACCCTTACTCATATTTTTCATAGTCGTGTATCAAGTTTTTTATCACTTAGTTTTATATTATTACTCTCAAACGTATTGAAAATTAAAACAAACTCGTGTATCATTACCCTTACTCATATTTTTCATAGTTGTGTATCAGGTTTTTTATCACTTAGTTTTATATTATTACTCTCAAACGTATTGAAAATTAAAACAAACTCGCGTATCATTACCCCGACTCATATTTTTCATGGTCGTATATCATCTATTCTAGAATACATCACACACCATTACTCTAACCCGTATTTTCCTTCGCTTCACCCTACTCCAGCCGACGGTCCGCCCGCGAGGGTAGCGACGGGTCGTTGGGGCGGGAGAGCGGGGGAGGGGCGGGGGATGGGCGGGGGGACGGCGGCGTGGGGCCACGGCTGGACTCGCGAACGAGAACCGCAGCGAGGCGGAGGGCGAGGCGGAGGGGTTTGGGGTGGGGAGGGGTGGGGAGGGGCGGGGACGGGACGGGTGGAGGGAGGACGGGTGGGGTTCGCGGGGCGGGGAGGCGCGCGCGTACGCGCGCGCCCCCTCGCCCGAGCCGTGGGACCGGGCGAGGGGTTTGCTCTTTAGACTGGGTTCTACGGAACAGCCGATGAGGTTTTTGAAACCCCACCCGCGATCGGGGGGGGGGGTAGGTTCTAGGGCTTTGCACATAGAGTGAGGTTTAGGGAAAGGGAGGGGGCGAGAGGACGGGTGGGGTGGTCGTCCGCCCGGGGAGTTTTTGGATCTAGGGCTAATAAGACGCGGAAATGACCGGGTGTCTGTGCAGATCTGCACTGACTATACTACTAATGTATTTCCACGCTATGGTTGGCTTCCACTGCAGGCCATACCTGCAGGCAGTCTGGGGTATCTTGGTTTTCACTTCACCTTCAGGTAACCTACACAGCTACAGTGGGATGCCTACAGGGCACCTGCAGGGTACCTGGAGAGAGATTTTTTCACTCAACGCAGTCATGTAGCACAAGCACTTCATTAAATAGCAGTCATATAGCACAAGCACTTCATTAAATAACGCAATAAAAGTGCTGTATTATTCATTTTCCTTATACACCTGTAGCAACCAGTGGATAACCGCAGGTGGTAGTATCCATTCTCCAGGCACAGCCTGTGATCAGTGATTAGCCATCGGCAAGTTGAAAGTAGTCAGTCTCAGGTTTTTTCAGTCTACCAGTGTCTTTGGTTTCCACACTGCAGGCCTTTTTCTACTAGTCAACTCACTGTCAAAAACCGGCTGAATGGAAACCGAACTGTTGGGTGTTCCAATTGTAGCTGTTTGCGGTAATAATGCAAACCATTATGACGCATGCTATACTTGTTATAAAAATGGTCACTAAGAAGTAGAGCCTGTTATAGAAATATGCAAAATATAATGCACACAAAAGAGTGATCAAACATTAACCAAGCAAATGGTGATGATACGGTTTATTATGTCAACTCGACCTTACCTTAACCATTTATAGTCGAAGGTTACGACTTCAGTATCAAATAAATTTCTAAAGAAGTTGAATGCTGAAAATATATATTGAATTATATTATTATACTGCATGTATGCATGCATAGCAGACAGGTAGGACACACTGGTATGGTGTATAGAGTTTGATTATTGACTTTGACTCTCTGTTTATTTTATATCAACTTTTCAAAGTAATGCTAGTGTTAAGTTAAAAAAATGATTCAGTTTTGTTTGGAACTCACGTCGTTGTCCTTCCAGAACCTTTAGCACTGCCTGGGCATGGGTAATCTGTAGTTTGCCCTAGGCATAAAGAATATGAAATATGTAAAAATTGTTTGGCTGTGTATAACTCTAATGTCAGGTTATATTTTTACGGTTTGTTTCAGTTTCTAGCCTAGAATTTTTAGGCCAATTACTTAACAGTTAAAGTTGCCATATTTATGGAATCACTAAAAATCATGAATTGATAGTTACACATATGGCTGAATTAGCTGGCTGACTATTTACCTCCATAAAGGGTATGCAACCTAGTCCACACTGTGCATTGAGCGTGCCGGCAGTTATATCTTCTATTTTATCCTCACCAGTCGAATGAATGTATTGCAAAATATGTTTCCGCGCAGTCAACACTTCATCACGGTTATGGAGATTCTTGATAAACAGATAGCTGTCAAACAGAATTTTTATAAAACGGCTATAGGCGTGGTAGCATGCAGCATTGTAGTTATGCTAATCACTTCAGAGAGACAGTAGACGACATAGTCACCAAGGCTACATGACGGTGACGCCACCTGAATTTGAACCTTGATGATTTTAAAACCTGATCTGATGGTTCTTCAGCTGATGCCAAGGGGCTGTTGAGACACGCCACAATATAATTTTAAATCTATAATAATTATTATTATATTAGTGCACAAAACCATCCAATACAATGCATCTGTATGCAAGTTGACATTACCTTACCCATCATTGTGAAGCTGTGCCCTCAATGCTGGTATGTCATTTATTAGGTGATTACAAGTGGAGAGTTGCTGCAACTCTTGCGAAGGAAAATTTACAAACTTTGTCCCAAGTTTAACCTCCATTTTACTATCCTCTAGTTCAAGTCACTTTAAGGCAACTGGCTGCAAAGATAACTAGCTTGCAGACACCAGCTCAAGTGTCAGGTCAAGTCATAAACTTCTGTTATATAAAAAACTGCGTGGTATGCACAAGGTCAAATTATGATCTTTTTGCATATACTACACAAATGTACATGTGGTCTATACTACATCTACATTTTACTGTGTCATACACAACACTGTATTGGCTAGTAGAGCTAATATTACTTATTCTGATGAGCGCAATCAAATAGACATTGCAGCTACATGTGGTATAGATAAAAGTAACAAAAATGAACAGCAAACCGATTCTTCTTTGTTGCCTTGTACTCCTTTGATTATTATCTTATAGGCCTTTCCAGAAAAGATTTTTTTTATGGCAATTGTATGGGGCCTGTGTCTTCTAAAATCACTCATAGAGTATGAATTGTATTCACCAGCAGCCACCATCCCCTATGTCATCATCACCTGGTGAAGATCTCACACGATCTGAACAGATTTACAGTTCAACTTGACATGCAAATCATGCTGACAAAGACAACATGGATTATAGGCTTATTTCTGTGTGTTATTTCTTGACTTTTGAGATTGTAGTTGGCTGATACCTTTTCTGAAAATCCCTTCCCAAGGTTTATCAATTTTACTGGCTCCACCTTTCCCCTGAATGGCATTTACTGCATAACTCCCAGCAATTTTATAAACCCCAAATAGAGAAAATACCTGTACATGTATTTACTGACAAGCAAGTAGTTTTGTAAACACGTGCCGCCATTTTTAATAAGTGTTGGTATGTAAATCATGCGGAGATCCAGTGATTTCGAAAATCTTTCGTTTTATGACAAGAGGTTCAAACCACCCTTTGCTGCAATGGCTACATTTTTACCTATAGGTAACCACAACACAGGTGCAAGAGGTGGGAGTTTAAATCCCATTCTGTTCAAGTCTTTTCATCTATTGATCACATCAATTTACACTATAATTCTTAGGATTGATGAGAAATACATGTAGAAGCCCACATGTTTTGAATCCCCCCACTTTTTCAGATGTAATTGTAAAAGATTAAAACTTAAAATGTGACCAGCCTTACTATTTATGACTTTTGACAGTATATATAACAGTCAGTATAAATTGTAATTTGTAATATTGTATATTGCTAAAAATATCAGTGGAGACCATAAACAACATGTTCACTATCAAGAGCAGACATTGTATTTACTTTTCACCTGTACATTGTATATAGAACATTTAAATTTCATGGTACTTGTCAATAAACTGTTTAATTCTACTTATAACTTACACACTCAGTTTTAGTAGATGCATGTACATCACACTGTATTTATGTAGATTTTATGTGGGGGGGGGGGGGCGGGGATGGGTAATAAAAGCTTATTATAAATAAAACTTGTACTTTTCAGGTAGAGGAAGGCACAAAGTAGAGTCAGCAATTTATTGCTCACAAAAATGTAGAATGCAGTCATTATAGTGCAACAGCTGCACTGTGTGCCTTTTAAGCATAGGCCACTGGGACTTTTAAGAAAAATTACACTAGCTTATTCTAGAATATTGAGGAAACTGGGAGATTTAAAATGTAACAGTTGTTCAGTCATTGCTGTGAAGTGTTCATCTACCTTCTACATGATGAATCAGGTATACCATGACTTTATTACAGAAAAAGAGAAAATATTTAAATGTCTAAAACACACAAAAATAGTCCTACAGTCTATAATACAGGTAATAGTTGGTAGATATGAGGAAAATAATAATGGAAATGAACAATACAGGAAGCTCACAGACTAAACTATGAATAATAATTATAGAGTATTAACAAATATGCTTATAAAAAATCTCAAAGTAGCTTAATACTGATGAAATAAGACGTACATCTCTGCAAACTACTCATTTTCATACCAGGTGAGTAACAAACCATCTGTAGAGGTTAATGAAACTATCAGATTCAGCTTCCACAGTACAGATAGGATGACTGTTATCTGGATACACAAACATCCTATAAAGAGAAAATAACTTTATAATGTAATTAGGTAGATAATAAGGCCAGCTGCAGTTGGCTTTGATATTTAACCTGGAACACTATTAGACTATTCCTGTAACATTGAAGGAATTTACAAACTGGAACTGGTGAATAACTATGGCCAACTAAATATATACACTTGTTGTACATGTATATAGCATCTTTCAAAATTATTCCAAAGTCAAATTTAGTGGGGAATCCCCTCCAGCCTACAATACTATTTGGAACATTCAAAGTTAACCACATTAATGAATAATAAACATGCTGAACTACATATTCATAAGTTATTCCTTTGAACTAACCACCTGATAAAACTACTCTTAGGACAAAATATGAATATTTTACCCAGTTGTTATGGTTGAAAGCCAGGTGGGCATTTGCCTCCTCCCAGATATTTGTTCAAACAGAAATATTAATGGCATTAACTTTCAAAATTGGACTATGAGTATATTGATCAAAAATTTATGGGCAGTTTTCTAGTCTGAAAGATAGCTAAGCAGCGTGTGATCCGGCATATTTGTTTGAATTTGATAAAGAGCATTTTAAGCTATTTTTAGCATCAGTATAGCCAGCCCCTTATGTTCTGATCTGGGCCTTTTGGCCCCTCAGCCAAAAATAATTATTGCAACCCTGTTGGAAGCTTGTAGAGTGAATCTTTTTAAAAAACACAAGTTAGCAACGACTGAATGATTTGGAACACATTACCTGGACTCCACGCCTTGGGAAAGCAAGGCTTTGTGAAACTCTTCACCTTGTGAAGGAGGCACTCTTCTGTCATCCTTTCCTATCATCAACATGGTAGGTGCTTTAACCTTATGGATGTGTGCAACAGGTGACTTGGAGTACAACAAAGAATATTCTTCTGCATTTGGAACCCTGCCAGGTCGATATTCTGTGATGTTAGACTCTGAATGTGCCCTGTGGTAAACAATAAGACGAATGCAATGAAAGTTCACCCCACATTTGGAGGTAAAACTAATATGGCATTATTATTCTTATTATATGTATAAACAAATATGCACCCGATGTTCTTTATTTCTGTTACCTTACTTATGTAGAATTCCAAGAACTATAATATAAGTCAGCAACACATCTTTATTGTAACAAACATCCAAACAACTAAACCTCAACCATAAAAGCATTGACTACCTAACTGTTTAGTGGTTCTAGCCTTCCCACCCAAAAGGTAAACATCACCCTCTAACTCTAGATGTATATTATTAGTAGCAGGAGACTTTCAGAATTTAAAAGACATTCAACCCCCTTGTAATGCTAGGAGCAGGTGCTTCATCAATTGTTTATAAAATTTATATTACATGGTCAGGAGAGGACAACTATAAGTGCATATTGGTAGTAGTTTGCTCAACGCTGAGACGTTCAGTGTAGCAAGAATTGCTCCAAGACACTCTCATTAGGAGATCTACATGTATGTATAGATACCGTCCTATACTATTGCTCTAGCACTAAATGACACAACAAGCCCAATGGTTTACCAAAGTCATATCTTACCAGTCAGGGATGTCTGTTGGCCCCACCATTGATACAAGGTTGGTAACAGGGTTACGGATGACTGCTGCTTTGTAGAAGTCCTAAAATATAAAAATACAGGAGTCTGACTATGAACAACAAGCAAACGATAATAACTGAAACGTGCTATCTAAAAATACCTACCGGGTATTGACCAATCAGATGCGCAGCTATGAAACCACCGTGGGATCCGCCAAGAGCGGCTACTTTCTCTCCGTCTAACTGATACTCTTCTAGTACCTCCAGAGCACATTGCTGAAAAATACAAGTATACCATAGATCACGGATGTGCATTTAAAACAGCTAACTGGTGTAGGCACAGAGCAAGCAACAACTATTGAATATAACACTGTCAGGCAGCTGAAAATACACTTATACAAAATGTTTACGAATTTTCTGCCATCAGAAAATGCTAGTTAGAAATTGGGTGTTTTGGTAAAACAGTCACTGAACATTGTTTTTTTAAATTTTGACTAGTGAATAAGAATGACCAAAAATCCTAATAACATCTACAAATGATAATTTCAAGCAAACTTATGCAATTATCCTTAGTTGTTGCCATCTTTGTTAATTTGTTTGGATTTAACAATTGCTACATCTTAATATTTGCTAAAAATATTTTCCCAGGTACCAGTAAATAGAAGTTTTTTGACAAAGGAATGTGATATAATTAATGGTTTACTAATATTGTTTATTTCATATATGACTTGAGTGTTGATTTACATGGTAAAATTGTTTGGCTCAGTAGTCATTTGTAGATATACATTACAGGGTTTACATGAAAACATGTGGATTCTTTAATCTTGACAAAGAGCCTATCAAGAGAGTTTAAGCACAGTTGTACACAACACAAAAATATTACTTACATGGACATCTTTGACGTCAGCGTCACCAATATAACCAACCAGTGACTGAATACTGGCCTCGCCAAAACCGGTTGATCCTCTGTAGTTGACTAAAAATGAATTTCTAAGCTAAACAAAAATACGAAAACACATCGCAAGTAGGCTAATTATAGTAGATGTGTTGTATAACCATCATTTATCCACAGATGGGTAAATCACACTATTTAGAAATATAAAAAATAGTCTGAATTATCTAGCAATAAAATTGTTTGATGTTGGGTGGAATACTGCACTTCAGGTCTAGCTAACAGGGGTAGGCTTTCGAATTTGGATTTGCACAGTACATGTAGGTTAAAGTTGTTATTTTTTGAAAAAAAATGCAGTTGAATAACTCAATTTAAAAAAATTGAAGTGGTTAACCAACACACAGATTCTTTAAACTCTTAATTAACTTGCTCCATAAAATGATATTTAATCAGTATAATGATAGAAGAGGCCTACGTGTATGACACCACTCAATGCTATTTCTATGTTATACTATATGTGGCTGAGTTAGATTCTTTTGGTCCATAGAGAAGAAGTAATAATATTTATTTCCACCTACCAGTGGTATTTAGAAATTAAAAGCCCCCATTTGTTGATTAACACCTCAACAATTTGTAATACTCCTATTCTTGCTTCAATTTGGTTACCCAAAATACCGCATAGTGATAATTTAAACTTATGAATGACATTGCACATAATCTGATTATCAATCATGAAAGTTTTGTGATGTAGTCTTGGCCACATTATGTAGTCACAAACTAGACTATGACGTCTGAGCAATCAATCATAGGTAACTATACATGACAGCCGGCAACTGATGCAGACAAAACTTGGCATTATGAACATTCCAGTGCAAATAATTTTCTCTCAGGCCCCAATACTCCATGCCACATACTTGTATTCAGAGAGACAGCTCTTGGGCTAGGATATCTAGGGTCTGGTATGTAGTGATACCAGTTGGCTCCAGGTAAACACCTGACAGGGGTAGCTAGGTTCTGTTTGCCAATATTCAGAAGGTGTCAAAAAATCCAAATTTCGCAAGTCAATTTTATCAACATTCTTAATCAAAATGATTAAATAAAAATAGTGTGATGGTCTATATGAAATAGAAATAGCTAACTCACCTAAAGCAACAGTGAAACCCAGTCTCGCTAATGAAACAAAGTATATCTGGTAGCCTGCAGAGAAGACGGAGTGAGGTCCACCTGCAACATCACTCATTATGCTATAATCTTCACTGATCATGCGGTTATAATAATAATAATACTCTAAATACTTTTTATCCTTTTAAATTGTGGCCTTCAATACATTTCTCAAGCACAAATTGTATTTAACCAGGAAAATAAATATAATAATACTATTTAACATTATTTGTGACATAGAAGTTCAGTTAATTGTAACAAGACTGATGCTACATTTACATGAATTCGTATAGCAATTCAAATTGTAAAAGAGAACTAATGCCTCACAATAGAAATGTACAGATAACTAAATGTAATTATTATTATTATATTAATATCTACCATGGGGAAATACGATCAACCCTTTGCTTTCCCTCTCTGTAGGTTGCAGAACAATGCTTTCAAAAGTTAAGGAATCTGTAAGAACAATATTCAAAATAGGAATGATACAGAAAATAACTAGATCTGTTAGGAAACGTTCACGAGATAATAGTTGTAGCAAATGGAGTAACGATGGTGGACAACGGAATCATCTAGAAGGTAGCAGAAAATACTACCCACACTAGCCACAACATTCACCATTATTTTTAAAATTAGATTAGCTTTCAATTTTGCGTAGTATACTAATCAGGAACCTGTTGTATTATAACAGAAGCTCATTATGAGCAATTAATTAGCGCAACTCTGCTGCTGAAACACATGTACATTCATATGTATCAACTCTCTACTTCTGCATCTACATGTATAACTGTACGAAACAAACACATTTCAACTATTTTTTCATCTGTTGGTAATCCTGAATAGAACAACAACAAATACTAGTGAACATGGAACTAACCATATTTAGGATGAGGTACAGTGGGCTTATGCTGCTTGATTTGCCACTTGATTCCAGGGATTCTCTTCTCTTCATCTAAATATGTCCAAGTTAGCGCTGTACCATTCTCTAAATTCTTCAAGTTGCTCACAGCCTAAAACCCAAAGTAAACACATATTAGTCTACAACTCTACATAATGCATAGCAGAGACACCAGCAGCTATAACCACCCTCATCCTACCTGCTATAACAGCCATGAAACATATAAAACAATGAGATGAGGTCAAATACTATTTATAAATTGACATTAGCTTTATAAGAAGGCAAAATTATGTTTCAATTCGAACAAAAAGTTATTAAACTGATTATGCTTTCAAACTAGCAACAATGAAACCTTCAAGTCTTGGTATGCCATTGGAGTCAACTGGGTCGACAAATTTCCAGTTGCACAAATTTAGTTTCGTACAGGGCATGCAATTTAATGCTCCCCATTTAAAGTGTGGAAAATTTTAAAATAAACTTCTGGGAAATGACAAGATTGTTTAAAAGCATAAAAGCAAATTACACTTACATGTACACGCAAACCAAAATTCAATTGTTTTCCCCGAATACGTCAGGCTGCTATCAACTTACCAAGCGAGGAGCCATGTCGATATATGAAACGGCAGCTAAAATATACTCTCCATAAATATCCTTCACTCCCCAACAGCCTATGGTGTTTGTTAGTTTGGTAACATATCCTGTACTGACATCTATTGAGAACACATGCTACAAAAGGAAATAGACACACTGGCTGTATAAACGCTGCTCAAGTGACACTTCAATTACTATTCCTAACAATAATTTCATAAAGTTACTTTTCAACATTTTATTTCATTTCTGAGTATACCAAAAACTACATACATATACATTTGTACATGTAAAACTTCCCATTGCATGGATGTATTTTTATAAGTCACAGCGTCTAACAAATACATATCGGGATTTCAATTTGGAATGTTTTGGAAAACAAACTGTAACTATAATTACATTGTATATCATAAATACTAGTTCAAATTATATGCAGTTAGTAACTAAATCTAAAATAGTATTATTGGTCATCGGCAATAAAAGGTAATTCAAGAAAATGCTTACAAACAAACCTTTACTGATCTTGCTGAGGTAGATAGAATAACATGGGAGCTGGCATGATTCCAACAGTGTAGCGGCAGACTCTGGCAATAGATACCATGAAAGTCTGCGTCTGCCAATGGACAATCCAGGATATCTACCACCGTACTGACCTCTCCATTAGCCCAATTAATCTAAAACCAATTAATTTCAACTGATTAAGATGCAGATATTAACCAGTGTTTTCGACACGACTCTTCTCCATACAGGCTACAACTATATCCTGAATTCCATTATGACATTTTATCACTCGTCCATCATTTGTGGGTAGTCCATCATTTGTGGGTATGCGAATAATATGTGGATCTCAACAGGTACTTGGTGGAATGCTCATTTATGACAGCATAGATACATCCTTTTAAAATAAGACATACGCATAGAGATAAGAAATAAACGAAAATAGGTTTGTGAATATCATTAGGCGTATTCGGATATTGCACCGTGCAAGCTTATAAATAGCAATCTGCGGCAATAACAATATATTTTATTCAATAATATAGCGCTAGCTATAACGCAAGGCAAGCCGTGCCTGGCAATAATAATATAAAGTATATTCATTCACTTAGCGAGGGGATTTCCCTTCAGAGCAAGCACTAGTCACGCCTGAACGCTCAAGTTGTATTCGGATAGTTAGACCAGTGCTATATGAACCAGTACCAGTTTCCGAATACGCCTATTATATCAAACATGTGAATCATTTACAAACTGAAATAAAATGTTGAATAAAAATATATAGAACTTATGTAAAGTAGTACTCTAACATTCCAAATGAAGATTACCATTTACTTCACCTACTCTTCCGTAGCATTGCAGACCTTTTAGGATTATTTTTAGATTTAGAGGCAGGCTATTACATATCACAATTTCTATTTTGTTATATAATTATATAACATAGGCCCAACGGCTTCAACACAATAATATTGTTAGTTACTCAAACAACTGATGGCAAAAAGTATAAAATTTACATGTATACTTGGCCTACAATCACTGTGAACAATTAGCAGGATAATCTCAGCTAAAATGTTTGAATCCACATTTTAGGTAGTTTTTGACCGCCAGATTAGAACATAGTTCCAATTTTTATACCATCCAACATCTACAACTAATCTGTTAAAACAGTGAAATGACTACCTAGTCTCACCATTTTCAGTTGCTGTGAAACACAGTGTGGGCCTCCTGCCTTGGCTTCTAAGTAAACCATTTTTGAACCGTCTGGGCTAAACCTAGCTGATCTGACAGATGTTTTACTATCAACATTTGTCAGAGCCTCTGTGAAGGGAAACAGAACAACCAACATGTAGGAGTAAAATTAGAAGTAAAATAAAACTGTATTTCTACCAGAATTATATATTTATAACGTATCATAATAGCATGGTGTCGGTAATTCCGAGAGAATATAATTGTCAGCAAAGAGAGCATCCACACTGGGCGTTTTGCTATACCTATTCCTACTATCAGAGCTATGCCACATTTGCACGCTAACTCTCTGGCACTTTAACGAGTTTACCTGGTTTTTTGGGGTTTGGCCATTGGAATTGTGCTCAAGTTTATGCAGTTCCCTTTAGTTGACTTGTAGTCAACTAAAGAAAACCGCATAAACTGATAAAATTTCAATTGCCAATAGGGGTTCTCATTACTATACTCCATTGGAAAAGCTGGGAGATTTAGTTTGAGTAAAATACAGACTTCGAAATTGAAAGGTTGACTTACTCAGTGTTGATGTCTCCATGTCATAATAGTAGAGTATAGACCTGAAATTCATAGTAACAATGAGAACATCAGAGAAATTAAGTGTAAACATCTGTCATACCATTTCTACACATTTATAACTTTCTATGAAATATATCTGCACAAAAATTTAATTTTTTTATAATAATAGATGCATCCTGGTTCCAGCCTTAGTTTAACCGCATATTTCGAACCCAAAGATTTGTAGTTCAAAATATATCCCACACCCTCCACAGTAGAACACTGGTAATAGCGTCAACCTCATTTATCACACCTGCATAGTTTTGTCATGAATTGATATGTACAAGAATCCAATTACAGAGGTACACATATTAGTGTTATCCCTCCACGTATATTATTAATAATTACACCGTCCTGAGCAAATAGTGCTACACATTGGTCAGATACAGGACCCTACAATCTCAAAAAGATAGATTGAAACAAGGGCAATGAAACCATCTCTGTCATACAAAGCATTAACATTTGTGAATAAATAAAATTAGTGTCAAACAGGAAAGTTTTGATGCCAATTCAGTAACAAAAATAACTAAATTATTCTAGCATGAATTCTGGCAACAGTAGAGTAACTGAAGAGTAATGTCTCTGTAAGCCAGAAGAGAAGCAACATAATATGCTGTGTTTTTTTGCAATGAAAAAATTTGCATAAAAAATGATAATAGTAAATAAACACAAATCGGGAATTTCCAATAGTTTCAGTTTTTGCTGCAACAAGGAATGCATGCAAGTGTTAACTGTATACATGAGATATACTGGCATAGGTAAAATCTCACCTTCTAATAGGACAGTGGACTATCCCAAGGCGAAATGGCGTTTGGAAGAAAGCACTGAAGACCACTCCTTTACCGCCAGGACACCAAAGAGCCTACCAATTTCATGACAGCAGTATAAATAATATTTCTTATAAAACCATAGTCTACTCCATACCAATACAACACCATATCAATCATCTCAGTCAATACAAGTTCAACTTTACTGAATAATTTGCGAAAAAATTGCTCAGGTAAATATCCGATCTGCATTTATAGATATTCACTGGATGTGTTGCAACAGACAGATGTTATGTTACCTGTCCACATGACATGTTGAGTTGATCATTTATAACTTTCACTTCTCCAGTAGCAATGTCTAGCACACAGACAGCGGGCTCTTCCTTATCGACAAGCATCTCTCCCCAGTCATTCTTGCTTATAAATTTAATTCCCTAAATAATACCAGAAGTCCATATCAACACATGAAATAATGTGGGTAGTACTACAAAATAAAAGACTTACCTCTAAAAATAATTCGCCAAATTGAGACTGAAGTTTTGCTTAGAAATACAATTAGTGTTGTTGTCCCAGGCATACCCTGGTAAATTGTCTCAAATACAAAGTTTTAAAACACAAGAACCAAGTCCAATATATATCTGTGCATCATCAGTCATCCCACAGTCCGAAATTGGCAACCATTACTGGGATGTATCAAATTCAAAACATTTAGTTGTTGACAAATTAACACAACAGGAATCCTGTTGGCACAAATTGTAAAAAATAGTCTACCATTCAGCCAATAGTTCCCCAGTTTTTGTCTCCAACAGGAAATATGTCCACAGATGAGTCTATTTATGCATATTTACAATGTAACATCAATGGAGCAGGATATCAAATGTATTTTTGCATTACAAAAATAACATGGAAGATTAAAATCATAGCCTGTGCCTGTGTTATATTGCTCAGTCATCTTTGCTTGGGCTTGCGGATCTATACGTATAGGCCTATATGTACATGGATTTGTTACAAAATTATACAGAACGCTTGCAGCTCTGTAATGAGAATGATTATCAACTTCGAGTGATAGCGCAATGGAAGGACTAACTACAAAATGCTTGTGGTTCTGTCCCATGATGTCCCACACAGTATAACCTATAGTCACCCGCCGTATCCACACCTGTTCATTTAATCCGAAATAATGCTCCAGGCACGAAATCAATATGGTTCCTAGCACCACCAACTCTTAATCAAAATAATCCTGTGACTTGACACTTTTTCAACAGTCCAGTTTAACACGAACACACCCAAGTTGAACATGTTGGTGATGATATTATAGATTGTTACATACGTGTAGACTACTACGCCACATGAGCACGCAAATATTGAATATTGATTTTTTAGCACGTACAGCTAGACAGTGATCTCGACCTAAACCATATTTTTTATGCATAACCTCTCGTAAAATTACATGCACTAAAAGTAGATCCAAATATACTAACCGGCACTGGCACTTCATCTGATGACTTTTTGGTCTCGTCAAAGTATGAGCAGGTCTTAGCTTTTTTCTTTTCCGCAATATACACAATTTTCTCTTCTGTACAATTCCAAGCTAATGATCCAAATGCTCCTACGTGTGTATAGGTACAAATATGGTATATACAATAATGCATGCATTAAAGTTAAGTAAAAAATTTAAACTTCCTACTGGGACTTGAGGTACCACAGCTAACCCTCTTACTGCCTACTTATTTAGCCACGACATAAAATATCACTTGCAGCAGGCAGCTCATTATTGGAAACTATAAGATAAGGTGGGTTACAAATCATTGCCAGAAAAGCATTATGGCACACAGTTGATACATGCGCTTTCTACAATTGGTGTCATTTAACTTCACTTACCATCTTCATTATAAACAGCACCATGTTTGTCACAAGCTGAAACATCCACTACCTTCTCACAGAAACCTTTATTTGACCAAATCTGTCAAAAAGAACAATTATTTTATGTTGAGAGCACAACTCCCACTGAGCATACAGACGTTGAAGTATGCCCATAACTACAATTGATGCTCTGTTAATCTTTAGAATTACCACCAAAGAATGTCAGCCCCCACACATTCGCTAATTGTGTCCAACAAACAACATAATGCAGGTACAGGAATATCTATGCAAAACCAGTAATTAAGAAGAGGTCAGCAGCAAATTCAAATATCTCAGAGCTATTGACCTCCTCTCACAATTCATTACCTCAAAATGCCATTTTTCATCAGCAGGTTTGCTTTTGTCAGGGATATGTTTTCTTACAACAACAGACTTTTTACCTGAAGGAGAGGTCACATTCCAAATGCTACAATATATTATAAATAACAACAATTAAACACATGTGCATGAATATGGGCCTATAGTTTGGTGCCACACAAATGAGTAAAACATGATGATATCCTACTCCTAAACATTCTATCCAACTTCAACTGCTGCTATTGTACTAAATTTTTAGCAAGAGACAACAAGGCCTGCTACACAATTTCCTTTGGTTCAGAAACTTCTCTAGGAAAACCAAACGGCAGTAGAAACCCACCAGTCTACACTGAGTTGGGGGTTAGACTTGGTAACTATTTCGAGTGAAGATTTCTTAATTATATAATCAGATCGGAATTTGTGAGACTCTTTCTTCTCTAGACATCTTTGTGTCCAAACAGTCTCCACATCTATATGATCTGCATCCAACTCCACTACTCTGGCAGACCGTATTTCAGGATATTTGCTAAGCTCTCTGTATAAAGAGACACCTTCAGATACCTACAATATGAGCAAAATGGTACAATTTCCTTTGAATGGTTAAAGTGTAAGTGATTTGAAAACGGACAGATGGAGACATCATCAAAGCTGTAGCCTGTAGTCTTGATTTCTTTTTAAAATTTGGTTTAGATTAAAATCTAATAAAAGTAGGGATAATGCAATGTAGCCTAGTCCAGTAGATTTTGGGTTACAACTCTTTACAAATACAACACTCTTGCTTTGTTCAACTTTTCAGTCAAATAGTCAACTTTATTACAATTCAAAATCCTTATTATGTGCCAGAAAAAGAATGAGAGTAAGTAATATCATTTAATATCAGTCAACTGCATGTTGGTTTTTCGACTTACTACAAAGATTGGAGAGGAACGAAATGCAACTCAATGAAAATCCCGAGTTTCTGTCTCCTTAAATAATACTGTCCTTGCATGAAACTCTTTATTTGAAGAAACAGTAACTTGGCAGGTATGTAGGGCCTACTTACAATTACATGTCTTTAGACTTAATTATTGTAGATTCAAGATTGAGTAACAAAAAACTCATTTGGTGCTGATTGATTTATGACAATTAATATCTCACGATGATTATAATTTATAAATCAAGTATTTTGCAAACTTTTTCGTACCAGATTTTGCCTTCAACTTTTGATACCCCACCCAAATTTTTGATCTAGCCCATCTTTTTCATTTGATTTTGATTTCAAGTTCATCTGAGGAACTATTTACTATACCAAATAACCTTGATAAGTAGTGTAGTGGTAACAGGCATGAAATGCTATCTACTCTAGACAAACTCAGCAAAGCTCATATCATACCTCGCCCATGGTTTGTGATAAATTTAAAATTAAACATAAATGCTGAATCACGACATGTGCTGATTACCTGTATTTTAGTGTCAAGACTCAAGTGTGCACTCAAATGAAACCAAGCCTTAATGAACAAACTCACCATGTCAAAGTTAGTCATTGTCAAAGCCTGTGCAGTTCTGCTTCACCACGAGAATGGTAAAAAACAAGGAATTTTGGGTTCCAAGTTGGATGGTGAATGAGGGTGAAATAAAATTCATAAACCGCGTTGTGATCTTTTAAACCAATCAAGGCTTTTTATAACACACCATTCATCCTTGACCGCTCAGGGTTTTGGGCGGAGCT
Source organism: Bugulina stolonifera (assembly GCA_935421135.1). Classification (NCBI taxonomy): domain Eukaryota; kingdom Metazoa; phylum Bryozoa; class Gymnolaemata; order Cheilostomatida; family Bugulidae; genus Bugulina; species Bugulina stolonifera. The sequence continues at coordinate 10,293,530 of OW285189.1, forward strand.
AATACTGATTGGCCTATCGTGTTGGGTACCGGCTGTATAGTTGCCATAGATACTGGAAACAATAACAAAGAGACAGTTTCACATGCCAGGCATTAAACATCGTGTACATTGTAGCTCATTTTGCAAGCTGTACGGTATGCAAAGGGAATGCATGTATTATGCAATGTCAGGGAGATTCAGAATTTAGATGGATTCCAAAATTTGAGTTCAAAATCAGGGGGTCCTTGATCTGAGACTAGCTATGTATGTGTATGCCCTCAAATAACTGTTTGGTGTTTAGAGTGAGGTCCAGTGAGATTGTAAATATGTGTGCTATATCATTATAATTATGAAGAACTAACTGTTGAAATGCTGGTTATCTGCCACACAAAAGAAAACAAGGATGAACCAAAAACCGGAAAGAAAACATAATTACTTTAGGAACTGTGAAGACCGACTATAATGACTTATAAGCTGGATTATCTGGTACAAGATAGGGTTTATTTTTAAATAATATTCTACCTCTATAAGGTTGAAGGGGAAAGAGGATATCAATGATTATTGAGATGACAAAAGTGAATTACATTTAACTAGTTTTGATATAGATTCCAAATCCATGTAAGGAAGAAAATATAGTACATATAAGTGTTTATATGATACATAAAAAGCGGCAAATTTTAACTATTTTAGAGTTGTATTTGATATTAATAATAACAGTATAATTTCTAGTTAATTGTTAAAAAAAGTTTTGTGGTTTGATAAAAATGCTTTCCACCCCCAAGTGCCTACTAGTTAAGTCACAGCAATGACTCTACATAATTCTCTGGGAACAGTCCACATATTGGAGAGCCATCATCTGACTCCATAACCCCTTCCCACCACCCATCCGAGTTCTTCTTTATCACATACAGTATTACATTCTCCCGAAATTGCAATTCATCATCATTCTGTGGAGTGTAGTCAAAGATGGCCACAACTACAAACATGGTTACAAAACGAGTAAGTAACGTTTTACGACTCTATAGGCTATACCTGTATTAAGGCCACACCAGAAAGCAAGGAACATGCTACCAGGGGTAAAGGCAGGACCTTGCCTCCAACTAGGAAACAGTACAAGTCATAAGAATGCTAGAGAGAAGATTAGAGCTCTCTCCTATGACCTCAGTGGCTGGTAAGTGGTGTTACCAGGATTTCTTCAGTCTAGGCTAGATAATAAAACTACAGAAAGCACAAGGGAAAGAAAAATATAACAATGTTGTGATGAATATCACTGGAGTACTGTATTCTACATGATATGGTGCCATACCTAATGGATACACAATGTATTTATAATAATAAATTTATGCGAGTACATGTATTTAAACGGTACCTTTTTCCAAATAGCTTTCTGGTGCCCATGGTGGATCCATCCTGCTGTTTGTTGAATTTATTGGTGGTGGAAATGGTACAGAGTTACGCATACTATCTCCATCTAAAGCATATTAATTTGAAAGACAAAAAGAGCACATGCACTACAAATTGACTAACTGGTACCTGGTATTTATTGTATAATTTTTATATAGTATGTAATGCAAAATAAGCAAGATAAATTTAATTTCCAATTCACAACTAATGTTAAACGTGAAAGATCAATGCAAATATACATGCATTTCCATAACAAAACAGTTTTAAGAACAAAAATAATTTTCTCACAGCTTTCTTTTATAAAACACCTGGGCGGAGATGTGCTACTTTAAAAAATATTCAAATCTAGACTGAGACTAAATACATTGAAAATGAAATGGAAATTCCAATTCATGTTAAATTTTTATAAAATAATCAATAACAGGCAACAAACAAAAATGCTGCATCCGATGACATACAGCAAGCATTTGTACAGCATGTCACCCCATCTATCTATAGAAAGCATAAGCCATGCATGTATCACCTGTCTACTTACCACCATCATACTCATCCATGTGATGAGGATATTCAGGGAAGCTAGAGTTAATTGGACCCATATCATCGGGCCCTGGAGGGGGAGGGGGACTAGGAATATCTTCTGAAGGAGGTGGAGGCATGTCTACAACATTTGGCAGCAACTAAACAGCTGTAAGCAGCAGCCATAACATAAAGGTATACAAGTCATGCACTTAGCTATAGCAGCACAACAATCCAACTTAATGAATGCATGGTTTGAAATTTGAATTCTAGTATTTGTGAATTTATACAGGGCATCATAACTCTAACACATAAAAGGTGTAAAGGTGGTCTTTCAACTAAGAGAAAGGATGGTTAACGTTTAGGACTATTAATAGGGGATGTTTAGGTTTATAAGCTGCAGCAGAGAACTAACAAGTATAAATATTATTAAATTTTGCAAAATGTAAAGCCAAACAATCTCAATGACATACTAGTACAATGTATATGATAACTATAAGTCACGCAGTCAAATCAAAGTGTGTAACCCAGTCAACAGCTGTATGACGTGATCGACAGAGGATAAACAGGTCAGAACCATGACGTGTTGATGGCATAAATATCAGGTGTAGGTGTAATGTAAAACTGGTGACCTAAGAATAGATAGATAGACTAGGACAGGCACATGACAGATATAGATAGCTAACTGAATAACAAGCATTGCATAACATATCATACACATATACATATAATAGAAGCAGAGCTCTGGATGGAGTGGGATGCCTTTCGACAATCTACCTACTTGGTACATAGTATCTGTAGTGTGAAGGCTGACGAGATCGTAGCCTCTCATTGTATGCTACAATGTAACGTTGGGCTTAATAAAGACAAAACATTTTTAACTTAAGAAGTTACCACAATATTAATAATCAATCTAACCCAAATGTACATGACTGGGTGCCATAATTGGAGGGTTTAGCACTCAACACTTGGTAGAATGACAAAAAAATTATGCTTCCAAAAAGAAATATTACTGGAAAATAATAAGCGTTGTTGAACCTGTTATTCTACTGAACTTGGTGTACAGTTAACATCATTATACAGAAGATGAATAGTTCTGAGCCGAGTTCTGAGTTTGGTGTGTGAGTGACTTAGCAGAACTTTAACTAATCTAACAGGTATGCTAGGCAAAATATAGTGTGGTGGAGATGGATTAAACGCAATGTTGCTTTATGATGTTAAATCTTTAACTCCGATTCCTATTTTAGTAGACGACGTGTACTTCTTTCAAAATATACTACAGTAGTGCAATGTACAACAGCTATCAAATATAAAACATTTCATCACCAAATTTAAAAGAATAATAATTTTCACTTTCTATTTATGCGCCATGTTTGTTTAGCCACCGAATTTGAAATGCTGAGTAAATTTTTGTTAAAGCGTCGTCACTGTTGCAACTAAATGGCCAAGTGTGTGATAAGTACTCATTAAATTCTATATAATGGTAAGTTGAGGTGCTACTGCTCTCTAATGAAATAATATTCCATAATGCAGAAGACGACAACATGCAACTGCTTGCCTTGTCTGTTGATGAGATATGAGTAAAGATCCTGGGCTAGAGCATGAGTGAGAAATTAGGCTATAACATGGTGTATAGAAACTACTGCACACACTCCTACCCAGTAGGTTAAAGAAAACAAGAGTTGCACAACAAAACCAAAAGGTAGTCGCCTACGTTAAAAATGGGTCAACAATAAGGGCAATCAACCTCAACCGCACACAATTTAAGTTCATTGTTCAATACATAATCAACATTGAATATTTCAAACTATCGTGACATTTGATGAGAGTATCATGGTTGCCGCTCATTGTATTCCAATTATCGGAAGACCAAACCAGCCAGTGACACTAATCCATGTAATGTATCACTCTCTAGATCCGGAGAGCATTTTATCACATTTCTAAAGTGAACCTAGTCGGAATGTTAAGCCACAGTATCACCGCAGCTACGATGTTGCAATACGCATTAATGTAAGCACTGCCCTTACCTTGATTGCTGTTATATCCATTATCGGCTATAGGCATGGGCGGTAGGGGAGGTGAAATGGGCGACGGCGGTTGCATCATTGCACCCCCATTGTACATGACGTGATGACCAGCTGTTGAATAAGGGCTCTCATTTCTCCCGTTGGCTGCCATCGGATTAGAGTTAGGGATTGGTGGGGGAGCAGGGATTTGACCTGTGAGATTAATAAGATGAGACAATAATTGGAGAAGTTACAAGGTCAGGTACTCACAGTCGTGCAGCGAAGATTTGTGTAAACTCAGCCAATTGGAGGTAACTTGAAAATCCGAAAGGCTATGAGAACAAGAGCAGCTGTGATTATTGTATATATATACATGTATACATTTAGATGCATAGATATTTCTATTGTAGAGCACAATACACATACGTACCATAAGTAGGATTGGCAATGTGTATGTTAGACTGTGCACCAGACTGCTGGGCCTGTTGAAGCTGTTGGGCTGACATGTAGTGTGAGGGTACAGTTGGTGGCTCAACAGGAGGGGCAATGGTTCCTATACCTCCTCTGCCCCTCGTCAGGGTACCTTTAATAATTAAAACCAGTTTATACTGCCTTTGTAAAGTGACCCTGTTCGGGTCCACTTATGTCCAGTTTGTATATTGTACATGTCCATGTATATTGTGGAAAATAGGATATATTTACAAACATTTAGACTTGTTTACAAAAGGAAATGACATTTCAAAATATTTATGTCTGAACATATCAGACAATTAAGAACAATGCTTTACAGAAGACCAGAGGAAGCAAAATCATCCTGCTCCAGTAATACAAAAAATGCATGCGGTATTTTTTGCAACAGCCTGGGAATATAACCATTGTACAGGTATAACAATAGTTCAGAAAGATAAATACCGGAAAAACAACATGGAAGTCACAGGTATAACCAGTTCAACAAACTGTCAATTTAAAAATATCATAATAATCCTCCATAATCCAGTGTATTGTTTGTGTACAAAAACATCCTTTATGTATCATAAATCTGACCATAATTTGCAGACTAGAAAATGACTGCATGAGGGACATAGAGTCACCTGTCGGAGGGCAACCTGTGAGAAAATTCAGTTCTGCCCTGAGAGATACTAGACGCATCAATACTATAATATGTGTGTTATATTAGTATCCGTATCTGCATATTGCTGTTGGTTTTCAAACTTTTGAAAATAGGGTATGCACAACAATGTATATAATAATTTTGTGTAGTTATGGAAGTTTAAAGACAGTTTGCAACATCAACAACTTTTTTTTAGCAAATTCATTGCTAATATATACATGTATGTACATTTTTTGCATTGTGACAACTGGTAGCAATGAGCAACAACAAAATTATGCACAAAATAGATTTTTTAATTTGTATATATGGCATAGTCGTGTGTTCTCAGTGAATATGGATATCTGGTAGATAAAGCTATATGAATGTATAAAAAATTGTTTGTTATCTTTCGCGTGAAATTACGCAGCACGAATTGTCCAAAACTGGCAGCTGATGTTTTCATCAATGGGGCTGCTTACTCCCCTTTGCCGGTGTGGTGTCACATTCCTCAAAACCTGATTATTTTCAAAGAGTGTTTGCTGTTAGTAAACGATTTACTTTTATAAATTAAAACAAAATTATTGATTCAATAAAAGACATGCTTTACACCACAAGACTGGGCGTTGCAGACAACTATCTCCATGCTGTGATTAATGGTTCACATAATATATATAAAAACATTTGGTTATTTTTAAGACCAAAAATAATATGTTGAATAATTGAAGATCTTGTGAAAATGGGTTCACCATGAAAGTAAACCAATCAATGTTAGAATATCAATATAGAGGTAGGTAGACCTTTGGATGCTATTTCTGAATGAATCATAATGAAAATCCGCTAGCAAACTATGCCGAAGAAATTCCTAGATAAAACCGGAGGAAAAACACAAGTTGAAGGGGCGGGACTTTCAACAACACGCCACAATAAAAGAACCATCGCGCCTATATTATGACATCATACATAGACATGTTGCAAAAATGTGATCTGATTTAACCGCGTGTTAACCTGCCGTTACGGCCAATAGGCACAGGTCAAAACACATCCTGGAATTACATATCCTGTTGGGATTGACAAAATATTGTACATAAATCATCCCGCAATCAAGTTCAATAGCATATAAATGATGTCTTTTCAGTAAAGCCCTCTAGCAAATAAAGTAAACAACCGATTATGAACGTTGCACTAGAGTGCACACAGTGTACTTGTACATGCACAAGTGACATAATACATGCGTGTACATGCACAATCAGAATGTCTGGAGGACCTTCTCAATAAAAACATTGGTACAGAAATTAGGCTACAGTCATGACATGATTAATACTAACCTCACATTGCATGTTTAAATATTCATTGTTTAGACTATACGCTGCATATAAAAAGAATGGGTCATATTTGTTATTTTTAACATTAATTATTTAGGGTTTGCTTTTTTAAACTAAATATTTCGGTTTTTAATTCAACCTTCACTTTATAGCAAGAAGTGAGTGATTCTAAAATAGAATTCCAGTATAGTTATTCATTATGAGAATATGCTAATTGAAAATATTTTGTTTATTTTTTCAGGTTCATGTTCACCAGACAGTTTCAGCAAAGAGTCATTTTGTTTAATAGACCCTGTAGTACAACAGAAATTCACTTGACAAAAACAAAATTTAATGCTTTTGTCTCTCAATTTTAAGAGCAAAATACTATTAAAAAATAATGTGATTCAGTTAATGTATTCAGGTCTGATGATATCTGTAACTATCTACAGTATGTTATGAAACATTTGTTGTTCTTGTAGCATTCCACTTGAGTTTATATTAGCTAGAGTAAACAATGTCCAGGTTAACTCAATCTGGCAAATGTCCAGGGTGACCATAGAATTACTGTTAGCGGTTAACTCTAATGACAATGGCTAGCCTCTAATGACAATGGCTAGCTAGCCGGATACATGGAGAGATATACAAGTTGATGGTTTCCAGATTCTTTTTTTGGGAACTAGTTGGGCAGAATAAAAATAAACATAAAATTCATGGAAACTTGACCATAATGGACATTGCATTGTTCTAAGTAAGAATAGCTGCCAATATACTTGTAGCTGTCATATAATGGCTGTCATCAAAGAGAACTGCACTATAGAATTACCTATCAACTGGACAGTTATGCACCTGAAGATAGCCTTAGTTCTAATGTACCTTCTTGATAAGGTTAGTGGGAGCACTGGTTATTGAAAGCTGGGAACTTGAATAACAAGAATGCCTAACTTTTATTGTTCATTCAATAGCCAATATACCATATACCAGCATGACCCAGCTAATCTAGAGCTGAGAAAATTTGCCAATATTACAAGAGATAGAGCAAATGTAAAAGAATGACTGACTGACAAGGCTAGGTGCATGTATTCAGTTGACAGCTAAATTTATAGTCCAATCTAATAGACAACACACTAGCCTATATATAGAGGTCGTAATACACAACACGGAATTACCTGCAGCAGATTGTGGGTTACTGATGTTATGTTTGGGTACGTTGCTATGGCTACTACTGCTAGTGCTGCTAACACTACCTGGTCTTGTATTTCTGTGGTTAGATATCTGCACCTGAGGAGAATATGCAGAGAGATGATGGTAACGTACAAACTACAGTTGATATCATAATAAGGCAACTCCTAATAGAAACCACAGAAACTATGTGGAAGTAACTCCCGTTAATTGGTTTGCTCTGGAGTAACAGATAGTTAAAACATTGTCAACATAAGAAATGTGTCAAGAACAATAACGGAGTCCAATCATATCCACATTACAAATTTGATCGACGAACGCCTCAGATGTAACAGAAATGAAAAGAAAAGATATTGTACCTTTGGTCCTCCATGACCAACAGAATCAAGTATCGTGTAGTCTATAGGCTTGCGGACATATTTCACTGGTTTCTCTGCTTGCTCAGGAAATATAATGCCTGGTGACTTGACTCCCAATGGTCGATAGAAGCTCTTATTAGTTGTGAGAACTCCAATCTCTCTTCTGGCCACCTTCTCTTTGTGGATAGCAACAGTCTACACCATGAATGAGTTACAATATATCATATTTGTGCTACCAACATAAATATCGGCAAACACAAGGGAATTTTACCTGAATGAGCTTGGTTTTGAAAAATTGCTTTCGATCATTGCTAGCCATCTTGACCCTCAGCTTTAAAAGATTAATAAATTAATTTTCAATATAATATGATGTGAGGTTTGAACAAAAAAAGCGGCAAAATACTTTACAATCGAACCAAAATTTAATTACATTGCAGTACCCAATATTTATGTTTACAATATACTGTCGGAGTTATCTGCTCTTTAATATGAACATCAACGTAGCAGTAGTGTACTAAATTCAAAATAACACTTCATATGCTGCAGCAATACACACTTTACCTGAGACAGATGGTTAATGCTCGACTCCATATCAACAAGCTGCCTAGCCTGTAGATCTAACAGACTGAGAAAGCTGGTCGCAAGGGTATTGATTTGGTAAGCCACACTGGCCAAGGCCTGAGTAGTGTAAGATCTCGTTTCATCTAATGCAGGCTTTTTCTTAGAGGCCTCGGCCTGAAAAAACAAATGAGCTATCATACCTATTTGTATGCGCACATTGCTCATTACTTAGAGTTATTTGCCCTTTCTCACAGGAGGAAATAACTCCAAGTGAAGAGATAGTTATGATTACCAAGGCTTATCTAGCGGGAATTAACAGTTACTAAATACGTGATAAGAAACGTCTATATGTTGAGGTTGGGATGTGGGGTAACAGCGGATAACTGACAAAATGAAGACAGCTCTCTGTTGCAAAGTATTCGCTACATTATGACATATACAAAGTTTCTAATCACGTGTTTAGTGAAAGTTAATGCCTCTATATAGTACATCTACTGTACATGACATATTATGTATGTGCATAATATGAACATATACAACTTGGAACCTGTAGCCCTAGATATTCCACAATAAGTTACCAGAGAGCAAACAAAATTGGAGTTGTTTGCAAACTAAATCACCAAGTAACTTCAGTGCAATATTTACCTATTCAACTGTTTATCTACAGTACATCACTATAATTCTGCTCTCTGAGAACAACACAAAGTATGATATTTGACTTGAGATATTGCAGAACTACATATTGTACACTATGTTCCAAGTATTAACATAGTAAATTTGAAAACATGCTGCACACTGGAGAAGAAAACTTACCTGTAAATAGAAACCTTCGCAGTAATCTGCTACCTTTTTCAGGTTATTATGACTATCCTGCAGCTGGCCCATTGCTTCCGGAATCTCCTGCTCTTGTAATTGATAAAGTTCAGCCATTATATAGGGTTAATAGTTGCGCCTTCTTTCAGCAATTGCAATTCTACAAACAGTTATTATGAATACTGGCTTAATATGGCAGCTAAATCTTAGACAGGATGCTAAATTCTCCATTATCTACCTCAGGATTATTGCATAGCAATCAGTCATGTGATCTCTCATTAGCAGTTAACTTATTTCCAAGCATTCCAGTGACTAATGGTTTCACATATAACTTTTGAGAAAATTTCTGAATATTAAGATCGTAGAACTCAGATACAAGTAGACCTCAGGCTTCAAAGGGTACATTGAACTGTCGGTAAAAGTCTGCACAAAGCAAATCAGTTGATTAACGTTAAAATATCAATAAAAAGGTTATCTCCAGAAAATTTTGGCAATACTGGGAACATATTATATTCCCACTCAGATACCACACAAACTTCGCATCCAACTCCTAAACTTCTAATGTCACATCATCGCAATAGGCTAGTTTGAAAGTGCCAAAATTCAAAACGAGTGGGGTTCATATTATATTAGTCTTCACTTAGGCTCAGGTCACCGCGGACATGACATAAATCAACCTGCAGTGTCAAATCAGATCAAAAGTGGTTTGATATTGGCCTGGGTTGCAAATTTATCCACCATTCCATCCTGAATTTCATATTGTTTACAATTAGCCCAAGTGAGACCCAAATCAAGCACACCAGGCCTACTTTCAAAGATAATATGAACATCTGCGTTTGTCTCCATTTTTTCCTTGAATTACTCGTTATTGAAATAATAATGAAAATTATTCTTGGCCTTCCACATGCTAGCAAATTTATGAATTGTAGCATCCATGACTCACAACTATTAGGGTGGTTTAGGAGTTAAGATTTAAGAATCACGAAGTGAGAGAAAATATTTAGCATTACCATACGTTCTTAAAATATATAAGAACAATAAGAAATTCAAATAATTATAATATTTTACAAGCCATGGTGATCATGGATCAATTAATCAAACTTAGAATATAAATTAATCCAATAAAATTAAGTTGATTATTTAGATTTTGATTATAATTTAGGGCATAGGAGAGTTTGACAAAGGCAAAGTATGACAAGTCAAGTACTCATGAATTTTTTAATTTAGAGATCTTAGTAACATGTAATTTTATACCAGACATAGCCTCTTGCATTGACTCATGACAAATGAGTTAAAGCACAAATCCCTCATTAGCTCTGATCAGTTTTATGATGGACTCATCTGTGCATACCCGAAAATACTTGAGCTGCATCTATGGATGGTTCACCTACAAACAACAGGCCTATATGCCATGACTTCAAGCATTTCACAACAGCTTCTTATCAAAAGCTTTTTCATACACAAATATAACAGCATACTTGCCAAGGAACAAGACCAAAAAACCAGTCCAAATCTGACCTCATATGTTCAAAATCCCTGGACAAGTACCAAAATTTTTAGACATAGTTTCGGTGTCTATTGTTTGAACAAAGATTATTTTTAAAAGGTGTGTTAGTGTTAGTTAGTGGTTTTTTAAAATGTTTTCTTCAGCGTTGATCATTTATTTTATGTTGTATCTCGTGTTTTATGAGGTTTGGTAACATCTTCATGACAGAAAAGTCAAGACGGCTGAAAAATTAGTAGGGACATTTAGCAAGTATAGTATGCACAAGATATGCACAACAGAAGTGATGAGAAACATGTAATTTAGCAAGGGATGGCATTATAAATCTAAATGTAATAAATACATATTGATATTAATATAGCTATAGGCTACTGATAAGATTTTAATACTTATATCTCAAAGTGACTTTGAGATATAAACATTAAATTCAATAATATAATTATAATATTAAATATAAACAATATAGTTATATAATTATTTATTGTTATAATATTTTTTTGAAAGTCAATAATATTATTATAATTATTATATTATAATTATAATATTATCGAATGAATTTAACATGAGTAAATGTCCAGTGTAAAATTTTAATCCTTGAATAGCCGTTAAACTCACAAATTTATCAATAGTTAAATAAAATAAACTCCTTTCCGTATTTTTATATGGCGGAAGCGGAAGTTGCTATACCCGCAGTCTTCAGTAGTGCGAGTGCTCCTCTTCGACCCCCGCCTAGGTCAATAATTATCAGCATGAGCTTCTGCAAAGTGAGAGAGGGTAACTCCGTGTGTTTTGCAAAATGCCAGTCATTTTCAAAAACCCAAAACAATAGTTTAGTCGCCGAACAATTACCCAACAAAACAGGTGCAGTTATTGTGTCGTCCTCATTCCATTATTTGATCAGTGAAAGAAATGGCATTAGCTCGCCTAACTGCTGATGGGGCTGCCATCTACATGGGGACTAGTGAATTGATTACCGGTATGGTTAGATTTGTGTTTGTCACAAAATAATGGCTAAAATAAGGTTGTGTTATATGCATGTACATGTATTAGCAAAACTACTGATTGTGTCAGGTAGAACACATTTTGTATTTGCATCACAATACAAATGTTATTTATCATTGCAAAAATTACATTACTTGTATAGAAACCAATCTAAGCCATATACATTTGCATGTAATAGACATGTATAATACAAACTATAGAAACCAATCTAACCCATATGCATGTAACACACATGTATATAAACTAATATCTATCCGTGGATTCATTGTAATATAAGACACTATTTCACATTATAACAAATGTGAATGTAGTACCTTCCAATGTAAAATCATAAATCTATAAATTAGAATCGGTGGATGGAAGGATTTGGCCATTTATAGTCTAAGCAAATAGAAACTAGGGTATGGGAAGTTTTCACTACTTTATGACACGTAATATGATTTGTTTAGAGTATCGGGTAAAGGAGCAGCTGGCCCAGGTTCATCACTCGTTTGAATTTCTTTATTTGCCTCTTCTTGGCTGATGCGGAATGGACTAGTTTCCAGAGACACGCATGCTCTAAAAATAGATTCACAAAAACATAACAGCACAATGCACAATGTGAAAATGAACAGATTTATATGCTATATACATGTACATACAGTCACGAAAATTAAAACCACTATAGTATTATATTTGCTGTCCTTTGCAGTGAAGAGAGGAGACAACTTCAATGTTACACATGAATAGTGAACATTGCTGTTCACATTATTATACACTTAGTATATGTATATATGATTTTGGTGAGTATTGATGTTCTAATGCAATCATACGAAATTATTGTTTTACACAATTTCACTTCAACTAATGTAATCTCACAGTATTTCATTATTTACTTTTCAGTGAAAATTCCATAACCCACTGTGAACTCAATTGACCAGATTTTACAAGACTAGAGAGTTGAGCATAGTTGTACCTTTTACTTACTCTCCGTTAAAAGGAATTCAGCTCTAATATATTAACCTGTCACTTTGTTGTTTGATCTTATCATAGATTATTTGCTAAATTTGTAGAGATCAGAAAACGTAGGTAAATTAGAACTTGACTAACTGTATAAAACACCGAATACATGTGAATTATTTACAATGTTAACAGTAAAACTCACCCGTTCAAACCTCCCGAGTCTGTTTCACTCATCACCAGCTTCCTCCACTGCTCCCCTGTCTGAGAGATGACACTGAGAGCGAATGCTTTGTTCTTGGCTTCACCATTGAAAGCAAATGAATTCTTAGGCTTGCCATCAGGAATTTTATATAACACAAACCATTCATAGGTAGCCTAAACAAAATAGAATGGCAGCAATTACAGACAGTTAGTTTCATATATGAGAGCATACTGTAGTACGGAGGATTGTGAATCAGCAGGGGCCAGAGTTTTGTTTAAAATTATTCCTCATTTGACGTAACGATTACAGCAGGAAAGACTGTTGGCTACCACAGATTCTAGATTTCTCCATACTGTATAGAAGAGGAATGATGAGAGAACAATTGGGATATAAACAGTACACTGTTGTGATGTTGGAGTAGGACCTGTGATAGTGACGATGTACCAACTAATACAATAACTACTTAGGAGTTTTGGCTTCACACAAATGTTAATTTACATGCACATGTATAAATAAATATGATGAACATTTACATATATATTACATACTGATATCAACCAAATCAAAGTTCGCACGAGCAGTATGTATGCTGTGGTAATTGGATCAAGACCAAAATATAAAGCATATCAACCAGCATAATATCCGGCTGCATAGGTTTATACTTGTTCATGTAGGCTTATATATACATATACGTGTATACATTGTACACGTGTATAAATCGTATTATGCATGCACATGTATTGTATGCACACGTATTGTATGCACATATACGCATATCGAGTATAAAACAATAAACCTACCTTCAATAAGCCAGGTTTGAACTTCTCAATATCTTCCACATCTACAAGCATTAGTATATTAAACAACATACATGTATATATGACAGGCAGAGAACATCAAATGATAATTTTAGATGTAGCTTCTAGATAAAGAGCTATACATACTAAAGTACACTGTATGATTGTGACACTAATAACTCACCATTCATTTGGCTAGCTAGCGGATCGTTCACATCTATGACCAGCACTTTCCAATCAGTCTCTCCTGTAAATAGTAATACAAGTGCTTACAGGTGTGTGTGTGTATACAGTATACTGTGTTATATTATACCTACAACTATGATAGTAGCAGAACATCTATACCCAGACTATCGGACACTAGAGATGAACTCAAGTCTACAGACTAGCAAGTCAACCCCTGCTCAACATACCACCCTAAATACTGAACCACACTGTTGCCCTACAGACATCAGATGACTTACATAAACCTCGACTTACCTTCGTCTAACATGGCCATAATACCGAGCACTTTTACTTGTATTACCGAACCAATTGGATGAACAAGATCTCCAATCTCGCAGACGTCTAAAGGGTCATTGTCTCCTTTAGCACTGGTATGCTCATCTGTGTGGGATGGATCTTCCCATGTCTACAGAATACAACAGTTGGCTCATTATTTCGAGGTATCACATATTAGTCAATATGTACGTGACCTATACAGTAGACACCTGAATATACTAACACAGAAATAGACTCTTTTATGCCAACAGTCACCATAACACTATTCCACACAAAGTCTAAGAATACAGTCACAATTATTCAACACATGTGTGTGCTATGTAGCAGTAGTGACAGCAAACTCTAGTTATGTTTTCTAGCAGAAATTAGATGGGGGCTATAATACATTAGGGTAGGCATTACACACCTTCCCTCACTCGGCCCTTATAAGTAGTGTAGATCATAGCTAAAGCATATTATCTGGGAGTCACAAAAGAGAGCAGAAAAATCAACCCAACACATGGTATTCATGGCACAAATTCTACTCACCTGTGGGAAGGCGCCATAGTTCCAAATATACCCGTGGTGTGGGAAAACATTCCCTACGTATCTCAGCTTGCCTTTCTTCTCGTCCTGCTTTATGTAGTTTAGCTTCCCCTTTGTACTCATCTAAATTCAACAACACTAGTATCATGTTAGGGTAGTGGAACTAAGTATATCTTAACATTTCTCAGAAGGAAATTTATCTGTTAGCAGTCAAGAACTGTGAAAGTAGCCCATCCCTGAGTGAAGTTTGAGCCTAAGGCTCTCTGGCTTTATCAGCCCAGTGGACATACGCGTTAACCATCATACCAGCTTGTCTCCCTTAGCACTAATCTTGTGTACTGAACCAAATTGACACGAGGCAGTCTTCTGTAGTCACCTTGTTATATACGGTTTGGCCCTATCAACTAAATTGATGTATCAAGCTAAGAAAAAGAACTTCAAATTAAACACTTGGTGTTAATGTGTCACTTACCTCCATTTTAGCATTACTCCACCGGGGTATCTCCACAACCATGTTAAAGATGTTATTATCTTTATCAGAATATAGTGGAATGTCATGCCATGGTGAACAGGCGCCTGATGGACCCTCTAAAATATTCATACAACATAATAAAATTCAGGCCACAGTCTTTTCACGACGAAATAATTACTGACATATTTTGTACAAATCAGTTTAAAAATGAGCCCTAGATTATCATGCTAAGTCAAATCAATTAATGCAAAACAAAGCATGAGAACTACATAGGGAGGAAATCACTATGATAAACATCATATCTCGCTTATGCTATTAATAAAAACTGGTCGACTATAGTTATAGTCGACCAGTTTTCTCAAACGTGGGAAGATGCTGTGAAATCTCGGCTCTCAACGCCAAAACATTTGTACCTAAACCAGCTAAAATGTTCATGTGCGTAAAGCAAATGTCCGAATGAACATGCATCAAAAATACAAAGTGCAAATGCATGTGTATTCTGACAAAGTGTTTGCACTAACATTACTTTTACATGTAGGCTAAGTGTTGACCCAACGGTGTCCATTAAATGTATTTCAAGTTATCACCTATAACTAGATGATAATAATCATTTTAACAGAATTGTAACTTAACTTGAGTAATTCTTATCTCATAAATACTGCCTTACTTGAAAATAGATTTGGTATTACAGTGTTTGATACCACTTAGCTTGCTAATACAACCAATTGAAACTCCCTCGTTCAGTGAACCCTAGTAATCACTGGTAGCCTTGTAACAGGGCATGCTTAGGAATGTCTGACTGAGCTAAAGTTGTTGGGTTAGCTAAATACAGTGCTGTGGATAATTCAGGAGTCGCCAGCAAATTTTTCGATATTTAAGGTTTGAGCCTCATTATTCTGTATGAGCTTGCTTCAAACTTTTGCATTTCATATATCAAACGAAAGATAAATCTCTCAGCTTTCTTTTAAGACTGATTTTAATAAAATCTGACAGTAACTGACCATATGATCCCATAAAGACTTTCATCGAGTCATAATTCTACAAAATCTCGCAAGCCCCATTTTAAATTGCCCCATTTTGGGATGGCTATCACTGATTATGCCACATCTTGAAACTCACACAGTGAAGTTGCATAGTGTCAGACATTATATTTTTCACAATGTCATAACACAATGTTCACTTTTTGGAGGCTGTTTAGAGCACTTTCATCAGTATTTTAGTGGTGACCATGGGAGGCTAACAAATTAATGCAGAAACTCGGGGAGTGATACTTTTTCTTCATCAAGAAGGCAATTCTGAGGGATCTATAGCTCAGAAAGCAGGTTGCTCATTGAAGGGTGTTCAATGAGTGATAAAGAGGTAGAATGAGACAGGAAAGACCGAATGCAAGAGTCGACCCGGCAGGACACGTAAGAGCGCAGTTAGAGAGGACCGAACACTTGTGAGACTGTCTTTGGCAAACAGGATACTAACCGCTGTAGAACTTGCTAGGGATCTCAAGGAAAGCACTGGTGCTGTGTTATCTTCATCAACCATACGGAGACCACTGTTGCAGAACAACTTGAGAGGGTGCAAAGCAAGAAAAAAACCTTTGCTGACAGAACGCCAGAAAAAGGCTCGTCTGAGGTTGGCACGTCAGCATGTTAAATGGTCTGTTGACAAATGGAAAACCGTAATATTCAGCGATGAATTAACACTTACCATAAACAACCATGGTAGCAACAACTATGTCAGAAGATCACCTTCAAAAGAGTACAAACCATACTGCATCTCTCCAACTATTAAACACCCTACCTCAATTATGGTTTGGGGGTGCATGGCTGCCAATGGAGTTGGACGATTGGAGGTGGTGCAAGGCATGATGAATGGTACAAAATACATTGATGTGCTTGAAAGGAAGCTGATACCAAGTGGAAGGGACTTGTTTGACCCGAACAAATGGATCTTTCAAGACGATAATGCACCTTACCACAGAACAAAGATAGTCCAAGAATGGTACAGAAACAAGGATATTGAACGAATGGAGTGGCCAGCGCAGTCGCCTGATATCAACCCAATAGAGAACCTGTAGCAGAGAATTAGCAACATCATTGCCAAGAACAAGCCAAAGACCAAAAGAGAGCTAACTGAAGCAGTAATAGCAGCATGGTTTCGAGTAATATCAACTGAAGAACTTCAGAAACTTGTGGAGCCCTTCCAAGACGCTGCCAGATGGTGATTGCAAACAAAGGGTGGCGAACCAAGTATTGACCACAAAGATCAAACCCAACGACCCTTTCAGGGCCACCATATGTTACACAAGAGTGTGCTGTTCAAAAATTGGGTTTACAGTACTTTGTAAACAAGACAAGTGTAGTTCGTTGGGCCCTAGCAACTTTTAACACAATTGGGATTTTTCAATGTGGCTGACTCTGCTACCTATGATGGTAAAGAAAGTTGTTATTTTGAAACAAACAGTAAAATGACAGGCATATTCATGTTGCTTACTAAGCAAGGATTTCAAAAATGTATAGGTTTGCATACCACTTTACATAAATTCATAAGAAAAATGCATGTATATGACAACAATTGCAAAATTTTTAATGTGACTCCTGAATTATGCACAGCACTGTAACCTAAGCCGGCAGCATTCTAAATGGTACCACACATCACATTGTCTCTACAGCTATAAATTTGTGCTGTTGTTAGGCCAATATAGCCGTCATTGTTTTAAATTTGGTGAGCTTGTATATGTATTAAAGGGGTTATGACATGTGGTTTATGTCTATGTTCAAAGCAGCATCTCTTACTTAGCTTTATTGCATTTGTGCTAATATAAGCAGAGTTGTGTTCTCTTGCCCATGCTTGACTCACTAGCACTAGTGGATGCTGATTCAAACGCAACTTTGTTATGAAGACGCAACTGCGTGCTTTATGTCATATAGAGAAAATTGTTGAATTCAAGCTGTTTGCATAGAAAGAGTACAGTAGTGAACAAATGATTTTACAGGATTTACTAATATAGCAGTAGGATAACTTGTGCAAGTTTTTGAACTTTTCTGGGTTTTACTTTTGCTGGCAATAATTAGCTGCCTTTATTGGTAGGTCCGGTGTTTCATCTGGCCACACTGTATACAGTGGCTATCGTTGCGTTATTCTACATGCCTATACATTGCGTTGTGGTCTAGTTGTTCTAAATATAGCCCGGAAGCCGCAAACACAGGATAACTAACAGTACTAGAATAGTAAATATTTAGGCACTCAATATATTGTCCCACTAGATAGATGAGTGCGTCTTCATGCTACCTGAAAACACGTGGCATAACCCCTTTAATTTTGCATTAATACATGCACATTTCATGTTTCGGTTATATAGTAATTTACCCCCATTGCATGGCATAGTATTTGCAGAGCTACAAGAACTCCTTGACACTCTGAATGTTGGTAAAGACTAAATTAACACTCAGATGAGACTCGAGTGGTGTCAACAGGCGGCGTGAGACTTGTCTAAAGTAGTGGCATACGGCAGTTCAGTGTCTGGAATAGACCATGCAAATCGAACCACATCTATGGTACACCCACATTACAGCAACTTGGCTATCTACTCTGCATAATTTGGGCATGGATCAGTGTGGTGTGAAGACAATAACCTCACTAACTATCTTTCACTCCCTTGGTCTGATATCAAAAATATTGTGATTTTGTCATTATCTTGTATTGTTTGAAATTGTTTTGGTATGGTGCATAGCTGCTGGAACAAATTGCATATGATGAACAGGCGTCGGCAGTAAATAGTTAGACCTACATTACCTCACATTTGGGCCTATATACATGCTAGCTGATTAAATGCATCAACTAGAATCGCATAAACAGTCTGGATTACATAATAGCCATGTAGAATATAAGCTACATAACAAATAAATACTCTCATCGATGTGATTATAAATCTAAGAATAGCCCTAGGACCTATATGTAATGGATATGTAAAACCATAGTTACACTTACACAACAAACAGATTAGGTAGACAGTTATCTAAAAACTTATGACTGAGTGCTACTTTTCCTGCATATTTTGTACAAATGTACATGCCACCAGCTCCCCATGTATGTGAGCAACAAGCCTACCCTAATATTGGACTGGGCTACCAAATGAATGCCATAAGGCTGATATTGTTTCCTCAGCTACATTATTCCTGTGTGCACATTAGGACTATTAGACCAGCATTATGTTACACTCCCGGTCCCCTTCCTGTTAGCCATGTCTGTAGACTACATGACTTTGTCTGACATTAATCATATAAATCATATGTAATCCACATAGTATAAGAGTTTGAGTGTATCTAAAACAATTAATATTAGTATCAATAGTGATTATTATTGATGGGTTATTAAGGCAAAGAATTTAAATTTCGAGCTGGCTGCAGTGCAAGAAATGGAACAAATGAGATGGGTACTGTTTATAGGCAGAGTGTATCATCATTGCTAATACCAGTTGGCAGCTTAACATAAATATATGATGCTGTTTCAAAATAAAATCAAAACGCTATTGAGTTTTACTTGTAAATTCAATAAATCATTTCATAATTACCTCTTAGTTATTGGGTAGTTCTTTTCTAAATTTAGTGTTTACTAATTCAGCATTTCCACAAATAGACATAGAGTACAACTACAATGCCATCACATTTGGTGAGCAGAACACCCAACCCAAAAAAGAACTTGGAACAGTCTCTGCAGATTGGACCAGTAACACCACGTATTTGAGTCATAACACAGGCGAACTTTAAGTCCAATCAACATAGAGCTAGAAAAAGAGGCCTCCAAGATACTGAATGTACACCTAGATGCTATAAACCACGCCTTGCATCACACTTCAAAACTTGCATGTTTGCTTGCATACATCAGTCTTTGCCTCTTATAACAGAGTATGCAGATACTGTATGGGATCACCATCACTCACTCAATAAAGCCAATGGCTTAATAGAAATGATGAAGAATGGGCAGCCAGACTTATCAGCAAAGTCAAAGGACTAGAGAATATCAGTGAGGCTAATTGTGAACTAGGTCTTCAATACCTCGAAGATCGATGTGGAAGTTACCGACTCATTCTCTGGGAAAGAAGTAGGCCTACCACAACTCTCTACCAGTAATGTATGGTGAGATAATGCAATATCATAGTAACGTATCAATGGTTACCAATTCTGCTATCACAGAAAAACTGAAATCAGTGTATGTACCATTCCAGGTAGGCCTATACCACGGAGAAAACATGTTTACTAAGAAATCAGCTCTAAGAACTTCTGATACCCCTAGCACAACATCATACTGTGTACTATGCTCAAAAGTGTTCAACTCTGTCTTCTAAGGGATTCAAAGGCACAATGTGGGCCTATAGCTT
The DNA here is from genome assembly GCA_935421135.1 of Bugulina stolonifera. NCBI lineage: Eukaryota > Metazoa > Bryozoa > Gymnolaemata > Cheilostomatida > Bugulidae > Bugulina > Bugulina stolonifera. Next base: position 10,314,060 of record OW285189.1, read on the forward strand.
ACTCATATTGATACTTAGTCTATTTGCACATTATGACATTACAACCACATTGATGGCCAACATTCCCCTACACTACTGAATATACCAAATTAGTCTCATTTCTTACACTATTAAACTATGTCTACTGGGTTGTTTAATATTATATATTCTATTTACTATTACCTTACAGTCAATCACTAAATCAGTGTGTGATTACACACACCATTATTTTCTACATTCTTCTAAGTCTACTAGTCTACTAACTACTACAACTATTGCTACAACTATTAGTAAAATAAACTTCTATAAAATAATACCAATTATTTATTAATACTAATTATAAAATAATAAAATTAAAAATAACAAAAGAGGGACAACAATTTCAATGCTAGGTAAATTAAATTCAGTTATAAATATTAATATAATATAATAATTAAGAATGGGTAAATAAGAAATAATGTTATTGCTTTTTTTCTACTAGACTATAATACTCACATGTCAGTTTCAAACATACGGGCTATTATTTATTACAATCATGATTAATGATATCATAAATTCTCTCCTACCAATATAGACGCGGTAGTTCCCGGCGTTTTTATTTCCTCTCTCAACAGCTTTATAAGCCATTGTGGACATACAGCTTTGTGAAATTCGTTGTAATACTGCAGCAGAAAATCGTGGACAAAAATTTGTTGCCAATCCAATTGAACAAGCCGATTTGAGAATTACTATTGGCAGTATATTTCGTATAAGCATGAGAATTAATGAAAAACAAAAAGTAGAAGTAGAAGAAAGTGAAAGAGGAAGTTATTGGCACGCATGCTCTGTGCATAACACACTATCTTTGCCTTAGGATTACCTAAGGTTTTCCCTTTCATTCTTGACTTGGTTCATTCATAAAAAGCGGAGTTGCCCTCACATCAATTGCACTGTTTTTTATGAGTAAACTGTATTTCAACGCTTTTGGAGGAAAGGCAACTTCCTACATATACAATAAAATCTTATATTCACATTGTACAGTACACTACATGTTTAATTATTTTCTAAGCAACAAGAGTAGCAAAATTAGTATAATTTTTGTCTTGGAATACTATTATCTACAATTTCCTACACTTGTTAGCTCAAGACGCAACTAAAATAGTGATAAGTGAAATACAATAATTATACTAACAATATACTATATAATTATGATACAGTAGTATTGAGCTATTGCACTTTGCATATTTGTAAATTACCAAATTCAAATTGAACTTAAGTTTTGGCAAATAGTGCACCAAGTCAACAAGAATCTAAGTTATGTGTCCGTAACCTTTCAGTGACTCAACATGCCCTGATGTTTAGCTGATATGGCTAAACAAGTAGACAACAAAATATAATATACAATGTACAACTCAATACAGAGTGTACATGCACTCAAAGACCTACATGTTCAAGTTAGCCCATTACTTATGAATAGTTCGTGAAATATGTGAAATAACGGCTCATATTATTGTTTTCTGTATAGAATAGAGAAATATTATAATGTCATTGTTACATTGTCCATGACCATCTGCCACAGTGTTTATTATACGACCAAGTACTTCCATCTAAATGGAAAAAAAATGTATAAGATATGTTTTCAAAATGGACACTAATCCATCGCTCATAATTAGAAGTTGTTCACTCAATGAAAAATTGAGAGAGGACAACTTCTAATTATGATGGATAGCTTGGAGTGCAGCACCCAAACTTTTTATCCTGCCCAGCAACGTGTGAAAGTCATAGTAAGGTAACCATCTATTCCATTCATTCATTCCAAAACACTGTTCATACAGGACACATGAGCATGATAAAAGTGGTCTACAGATTACCTGTTAGCTTCATTCAGAGTACCAAAATAAATTTCAATATACATTGTAATTCTCATACTATTTTTGATACAGTATATTATATATTATTCTCTGTTACCTTGTTATAGCGTCCAATGGTGTTGTAGTGAACCAAAAAAGATAATTGACATTGTGCGTAGACATTGTAAATACACTTGTTTATATTTGTGCTAAATTCATGATTGATCATTTTTGAGTAATTAATAGTAACTCGTTTTATTGCCACATGTATTTTATGACACTGAGAGCCGATGTGTCTTATAGTGAAATAAGACTTGATTGCACATGTGGAGTAATTGTTGCGTATGTCACAATCCTTTATCCGACTTGTGAGGGCCGATCTTTTCACGTAGGATCTTCCGATGCTTTTTATCATGTCTAGGCCATCCCCCTCTATCGTGTATCGGGTCGAGGTTTTTGTGGACTTAGTATGCTAGCTGGACATTTATTGCAGGTCTCATTGGCCCCCTTAGGCCTTTGGTAGAAATAGAATAAAAGGGGTCGCATTTTTCTATCTTATCTTGTAGTTCAATAAAGACACATCTATTTACTTACATGTGTATGCTCTGCATTCTCTATAGTGATCTATAGGACGACCTAGGAGTCTCCCTACCTAGTTCCCTGTGGAACTGAGGGTCCAGAGTAACTAAGGTAGTTAGGAAGAACTGGTACAGACTCAAACCTAAACACAGAGATTGCACCTATGCATTTATAGCAACAATATAATATGACAGGTACACTTCGGATCTATTGGTCACCTGGAACTCTCTGAATGTCTGAGTAGCTATTTCAGTGCACATGCACTGTATCATGCCAGACCGAACGCTACCAACGACCGAACGTGACAGTATGTTTGGATGCCTGGATGATCACTATGCATATTTTTAGAAACTTACTCTAGTTTCCTTCGGAGTTTATGTCTGCGTACTCTATTATTAATATGCATGTACATCATATACACATTACAATTATAACATAGTGCACTCAGTGGTTTAGAAGTAAATCAATAATGATTTGAGACTTGATCATAGTAGAATTTTTCACAAGAAGGATTCTTTGCAGTTTTACCACTGCTAAATAATGTAATTCAGTCATTAATTTTAGTTAAATATTCATTAGCTACCCACAGTAACAAAATTCCCATGAACTGGTTGTCCAGTTGTCACAATTGTCACAACATTAGTTGTATGGAGAGTACACTATATTGAATAATACTGGAGATAACCGGTAACTTCCAATTTTATAAACCAACTTTAAAACCAATAGATGCGAAAGGAACTGCTACCATCCTGTCGATCCTGATAATGCTTAGTTTGGCGGAAAACTTTGAATTTTAATCAGGCTCAGGTTCTTCAGCTGTTTATCTGATTTAATAAACTCGGCATAAAAAAAGTGATGGAGAGGTTGTTCAATTTGGAGTTGTCTCTTCTTTGACTGTATCATTTTTACACGTCACAGCACCAAATTGCTTTTGAAATTTGCTGCCTGTTAATATGAGACCATATGGCATGAATTCACTTTTTCTTGTACTGTGTTCGCCATAGCCAGACAATCGTTTCCATTAAATCTGGGAGCTACATATTTCCACGTCTAGCATATGCATGCCTAGCATACGCATGTCTAGCATAAAGAGGTAGAAAGAGAAGTAATCGAAGCTAATAAAATTTCAAACCAAAGAGGAGAAATAAACTCTTACAGCCTTTGTTTTGGATATGGGTGGAGCCAAGCAGATCTAGGATTATCATTGAGGTACCTACTTTCCAGTAATCGATATTTCGTGTGGTACTAAACACTAAAATAACTCTAAAGATTGTTGATGTGGTTTATGCTGTTATCTGAAAAGTTGGAAGTTATCAGCTATTTTATGCAGTTGATTTGCTGGAAAATGGTCAATATGTACATTAGTAATTATTAGGACGTATCAACTAAAACACAACATGGAACTTAGTAAAAATTTAGGTCCGCAATAAAATAATCAGCCAATTAGTTGTACATGTAGACCATGGTCATTGATGTACATGTAGGTTAGCATATAGGGGTAAGGGAAGAGGATGTGTGGAGATATGACCAAGTAAAATTTCAAAAAAAGGCCTTTTTATCTAATCATGATAATATGCAAAGAGAAGGGACTTTACTGTTGCCATATAACTTGTTTGAGACTAGCTAACTTGTCTCATACTTGCACTTGCTAGTACTCAGTCGCTATATAAATACAAATCAATCGGGTCCCCAGATAAAATTTGGTCAATGAGGATGTTGGAAATAAAGTCTTTGGATGGAGTTGGATGTAGTTAAAATTGGGAAGTTGTGTTTCTAATTGATCAAAGTGTGATTCAAGGTTTAATATTGACACACTGGTCTTTGCCTATCCAACGCTAGCAGTGCACTGGTAACTCCAGAACATTGCAGATATGACATCATATCAGCGATAAAAAATTAACATTAACTCAGTTCTTTGCCGTTACGTTATTGATCCAACACAGGAGAGCATGATGTCCTTACTCTGCCCTCTCATACTCGATAGGGTATACTGTAGATTAGCTTTGGTGATCATTGTGTAGCCAAATTCCTTGGCCTATGGCTAATCTACTACTCACATTTTGTTATTACATGTATTTAGAAGCTCAAGCTTGGAGGACAAACAGACACTAGACTGTTATTAACTACTTGTACATCAGAAGGTGTAAATTAAGAAAAATATGAAGAGGCTCTCGAACTATTACAATAATGGACTGAACACACAGGGGATTATCTGTGACACAGTATAAAATATTGATGGTCAGCAAATAAATACAGTCTATCTAAGAACAGTTTATTCTCTTCTCAATTATTCTATAGTTTGGCATCTTAGATATAGGCAACTAATTATTGGGCAATTCAAAAATTGATTTTATAATTAATGCACTGCCTTACGGTAGTGTATAGCAACGTGGTTTTATTTTAATTCCATCATTGAAATATTGGTTTGTGTGAGCTTCTTTCTCTGTAGTAGCAGTCCTTGTTTGCATCGGCAGCAAATAATAGCAATAAAAGCTTCCCTCATGTTCCTCATAGTTAAAGCATATATAACAGGGTTTACTCCTGAGTTCACATGTCCCAACCAAGTAACAATTACAAATACCATATCATTCTTAATGCATCCTTTACATACGGCTGTAACGAAATTGCAAATGAAAAATGGAAGCCAAAATAGCAGAAATACGCCTAAAACTAGACCTAAAGTTCTAGCAACTCGAAATTCATTCCCATGATTGTTTGCCTTTTTATTCTTTAAAACCTGTATTCCGGCAACCAGTTGTTTTAGATGTTTTGGACTGTCAGGAGAACCTGATTGTTCGGTGCTTCTCAAACCCAGCACCCTATCAGCTTTTCTACCTGTCGTACTGTTGTTGTTGGAGTTTATCAACTGGTATTTACACACAGTGTGATTACTACCGGATGTATTGTTGGGAGTTGTCTCCTTTTGTACTGCTACTCCTCCGCCTCCTCGATGAGCTCGTAGATGCATGCCAGAAATTCTTCTCTTGGACAGAGCTATAGCTTTCAAATATTCATTAGATTGAGCTCTGATAACTAGAAAGATTTTGGTGTAAACAATGACCATAACCAGAACTGGAATATAGAAAGATATAAAAGAAGAAAGGATTAGATAGACTGTGTCCTCTGTAAACAGGCATAACCCTGGTATAACCTCATCAACCAAGTCCCACCAGGCTATAGGGGGGAAGGATATAAGTGCACTACACACCCACACTGTAGTAATGCATATTTGCCCTCTAGTTTTAGACATGAGCCTGGGGTATGAGATCGGATTGGTGACAGCCCAGTATCTGTCCAGAGATATGATACACAGGTTCAGTATAGAGGCTGTACTTGCTAACACGTCCAGCGAGTGCCATATATGACATACAACCTGACCATAAGGCCAACGATGACCCAGAATCTGATTGCTAATGCTGAACGGCATCACAGTTAAACCAATGATTAAGTCAGCGATTGCCAAACTTAAAATCATCTGGTTTGTAACAGTTCTGAGTTCTTTGAACAGAGCCACAGCTAAAACGACCAGACAGTTGCCAGCTACAGTGAAGATTGGTATAAGAAATAGTAGTAAATAGATATTGTCAGGTTCGGACAGTACATGTGGTGTTGTGTTGGACGGTTTGTTTGTAGTAGAGTAATTTCTTCCAATGGCACATAGGAGCTTTGAGAAGTTTGATTCCTCAGTTTCATCCATGTTTACAGCTCCATGCCACTTTGACCATTCAACTGTTCTACAACAAAAACATTTCATAGCCATCGATTCAAATTGGTGTTCAGTTGAGAATTGTTTCAAAGCATCAGAGTAGCTAATCTTTACTAGCAATGGCCGACTATTTACATGGAACAGTCATCCGAATTCAGTAAAACTAGCCTGGGTTCCTTGTCTGCCCCTAGTCCACAAAGTAGGATGGAAAAATTTAAGCTTTATTATGCTCATATGCTCTCCTAGTTTGCACAATTGTTGTATTACATGCATGTATAATTAGATTTTTTCTAAATGGTCGCTTCCAAGTGGTAGGCAAAAAGTTTCGACACTTTATTCCGTACATGTACATGGTACAGGTACATGTCAAATACTATAATGGCACAGCTATTAGGTACTGTATATTATATATAGTATGGAATTAAAATAATATGCTAGTAATAACAAAATTTCTTGAATCTTTGGTCTCCATAATATTAATTGTATGTACAGGTCAAATCTCTAAATATACATGATGTTCTAGGATTGTCTGAAGGGTTTAGAACTAAGGCTACATATAACCAAATACGTTGTAAACAACAGACAGCAAGACATTTCTAACAGCGAAGAAAATTCTATTTGGGTTAATTGTCAACGTTGTAATGCCCGACTTGAGACTCTCAGAAGATCAAGTATGGTGTATAACTAACCCTTGGCTCTAGTTAGGGTCGTTCAAGCTAACACATATGGGCAGCATAATAATTGACACTTAAAATTGTATTATGTAAAGTAGGAAGAATTTTTAAAGCCTAATATGTTGTCAAGGGATTGCATGAACCACTCTACCTCCAGGGGTTTAATATGCATTCAAGTGTAAAGGTATGGGTACGTGTGTACACGTATACATGTATAAAGTAAAACTATATGTATATGTTCACTTAGTGCACCAGCATCAAACAATAAATTTTATAACTGAATAAAATTGTTTTTCCAATTAATAATTTGGCTTTTGTAACACGTGTTTGCTAAACACCCTATGGGTCCACTTTCTCTGTCCTGAATATAGTTATTATAATAATATAGACATACGAGTATTTTCATAATAAATAGAAAGAAATTTCTATTTCAAGTGATATAATTATGTATATATATAGTGCATGAATATTGGAGAAGTGAGATTATATGTATATCCATGTAGCAACAGAGAGTTAATATCAATCAGCAATCAGCATAGGTGCAGGTTAGATAACCATAGAAGTCAAATTACATAATAATTGCCCATGCCATCATGTATCTTTACAAATCTATCAAGTCAAATCTGTCAAGTCATTATATTATAGAATTATAATCTTGTATAAACAAGCTCCTGAAATGCTACATCTATCTGCATGTATACACTGCATCAGGCTTTTGTTCCACTGAAACATTCTACTCTAACAAGCTAATCGTGATGGGAAGTTGTCTTCTCTCAATTTGTTTTTCTTACAAATAGTTTATAGTGGTCACAGCAAAGAGTATTCTAATGTTTATTACATAAGTGTACAGTGCTAGGCTCAGTTACACAAGAAGCAGTTGTTTTATTTTTGGCCGAAGTAACTTCCTTCTAGGGCAATACATGTTGGTCTTTTCTGTCCCCTGCGTCATGGAGCTCTTCAGTAATTGGTTAATATCAGATGTAGCGATTTTAACTATAGAAATTATTAAAAACAAGCTGCCTTGATTGGTTGGATAACTGAAGCCACCAATGGCCTGGCACTAGGCCTAGCCCACAGAGCCAGGCCGACGAACAACTGAGCCGTCCTCCTTGTAGCCGAACCAAGCTTTTACTCTCTTGGCAGAACTTATCCATATACGGTGTGACAGGCAATGTTTATATAGTACTATGACAGCATCACTGCATTAAAGTACTTAATTAATGCTTACGTAGAGATTCAGTTATGATAGTATATAAACCATAAGGTGAATGCGTACAATACACATTCTACTGCAAGTGAGTGAAGTGTCAATACTGCAGATGCCTAATCAAATTAATTAATATAGTACTTTACTTACAATCATTTGGATATAAACTTAGAATAGATACTGTGATTATAATTACATTGTAGGTATTCAAAGCCTGTATTACTTTTATAATGCTATACATCATGTAATAGCTAACGCACAGTATAGTAGGTTTTATATAAATGCATGTAATTGTAATTATATGTTTACTATAATTGAAATAATTGAGACACATACATGTACATAAAATATATACAATGTAGAAGGCTAACGGATACTGAATTTTTATAAAAAAGAGTCTCCAGTCAGTTGAGTGCCCAGCTGTCAGGAAAATTGGATTGTACCAAGACAGAGTCAATTTACTATATATACAATGCACTATATAAAATATAATACATGACAGTATAATATTATTATACTGTCATATACATGTATATTGTAATTATTATATTTTATATATGTTATGTATAAATAGATTTGTGCCAGTTTTATCATAATTACCAGAAACCAACTGTTTATCATAATTTCTTACATGTTATAACATGGGTATACAATTATGACATAATAAAATATGATTATATAATACAAAACTGTAGAGAATAGAGCAATAGGAAAAGCAAAGGTAAAATGGATGATAGAATAAAACTTTGTTATTCTTTTGACAAGTGCATGTAGTGCAGGCTTCAAATAACTGAATAGTGACCAGTTGAACTGATGGGTTAGCCGATATATAGACTTGTGTTACACTACGATACTGTATATGCTGCTGAAATGCTTTTAATATTTCCAATACATGTGTAGATTACAGAGAAACCATCTTCCCCAAGGAAACTGCAGGCTATAATATTCCAACGCGGTACTACTTCTCACCATGATAGTAGTCCATATACATGCATGCATGCAGCTAATTTATTCCTGTATCAAATCAAGTTAACCGAGCAATGCTGTTAATATAAGGTGAATATCATATAATAATTGAGCATAGTAATTCAGCTACTAGATTTTAGCCAGTGTATATATATTTGTTCACCTTCAGGTCAGAAGGAAACATCTTGATAAAGAAACTTCCACAGAAAATTTGTTTGTAGTGTGAATACATGTACCTTATACAAGATATAACTGTAGCAGTTGAGAATAATATGGTCAATTAACAATTTTCAGTTAACACTATACGATTTATCAACAAACAACAGGTTACTTTTGCACATTAATAATGGTATTATACAATCAAGTTGCTGAGATCCTAGAGTTATCTCCCCTAATCACTTTTAGATTTTACTATGTATATACATGTAAATAACTGTTCTCCAACTTGTGAGTGACTGCAGGTGCTTACTTTAGCAATAGTGTAGTTTACTTAATAATATTATTCTGTTAATTGTGTTATCATATTATTACGATTTATAATAGAACTAACAGAGATACAATATACTGTATGGTACACCAGACTGTATTTCTGAAAGAGGGATAGTATGCCATGCTATTCTACTAGAAATGTATATATGCCAACTGTAGTTTTCTTACTATTACAATTATGGTAGCAATTATAACCAACTTTGTACTACATGGATTAGCTTTATATTATATAATGCCATTGATTGTGAGATTAACTGTTGTGTAATAATAATTTGTAGGTTAGAGGCTACAGTATATACACAAAACTACATGTATGCAATTACAGGGAAAGTGGCTTAACAATTTACAGAACTACTATACAGTAAACCATTTACATGAACAAATGAAGTCAGTACATTGTAATATTATGTGTTATAATTGAAAAACTAACTAAACGAAATTTATCCTTCCATTACACCATACAGCACACTGTCATAAAATACGTTATCTACCTTGTTAACTAAAACAGTATGAAGGCAATAGAAGTAATGATGTGGTATTTATTATTTATAAGGTAGTTTATTTTATATTTTATTGATCAGGCTCACCCACTGATTGCTGTTTGAGGGTATATTATGAAGACAACATTCACTGATGCCTAATAAAAATATAAAATAGAGTGCATAGTATTAAATTAAACTGGAATAGTTCTAAATCAGAAAATTGAAATCACTAGAATTACATTATCTTGTTAACTGACTATAGGCTACAACAAATTCTTTGAAATTATGTTACTGTTATGAATAACAAAGTTTTCTGACATCTCATACCTTTTATTACACAGCTATCCCAATAGTTTGCTGTTGGTTGTTCATTTTAAACACTAAAAGTATAGTTAATTCTAAATTTTATGTAACAAGAGAAACAAAAACCTTCCATAGATTTTTCAGTAACATGCAGTACTACATGTACATACTGTTTTGATAGACTGAGACTCATGGTAGAGTAGGAGCCATGTAATGCTCTATGACTGTGGGTTACCAGAAAATATGCAAAAAAAGGCAATTTAACAAAGAACAAAGGCTATCTCATTTACTGTTCAGTTCTGCACCCACTTGATATTTAGCATATTTTTATTTTTGTATCACATGTATCGATTATTAAAATAAACATACAACTAGGACAAAAAAACTACGGAAGATACTAGAAGTATTAGATGTAAGGCTATTACTAATAATGTATAATTACTACTATATTATACTCTTACCCCAGTTTGTAGAGAAGTTCCCAATACAGTGCAACTACAACTGTTCTCACAAACTCATTACATAGTGCACAGGGAGTTGAAAGCCAATTCTAACTAACGGAGAGTTAATAGGTTTAATATGCCTTAGCAATAATATACAGTAATTATATTATTTACCAGCCCCCAGGAGCAGACAACTTCTTTAGTGGTAATATTTGCTGTGTACTTTATTTAATGAAAATCAACTAAAGAATAGTGTATCCAATTTCTAGTGCTGTACAATCATAGTAAAACATTTCTACAGGTGTGGGAAGACAACTTCAAATATCATACTATTATTTATGGTTACAACTTGCCTTGTGAGAGTGAGATGTAGGTATACAGTACCATGTTTAGTGTATATGTTCATGGCCTGACTCTGGTAGCACATGTCGGCCTACAATTGTAATAGATATGTGTGTGTACATGGTGTGCTCCTTCTACACTGTAAAGGTAAAAGGTACAGGTACAGGTAAATTAAAAATCAAAACAGAATAATAATGCATAATGCTATAATTACTATTGTTGTATGCTTAGGAGCATAAACCCATGTGTTGCCTAAATGGGCCTATTAATGTGGTAGTAGTTGAGTATGCAGTGACAGCCGTTGAGAATTAGACAGTTTTGAGACAAAAGTGAGAATTTTCAAATACTTAAATATAAAAAATATTGGACTTGAAATTCTTTAATCTCCTGAGTCCCAACATAATTACAATTCTATAGCTGAAAAACAAGTTTGAAAGATTAAATTTAATAACACCCTTAAATTATAACAGCGAAGGAGTGCAGAATGGATGGGAAAAAAATTAAAAGTGTCAAACAATCTATGGTATGTATTATGTAATAGTTGGCCATTGTCTTCTACAATATAATATTACTACGAAAAACGCACATTATATAGTGTAAATAAACCCCATATGCTTAGAATGCACATTTTGTGCTGACTGCTTCATATGGCATCATAAATGGTTTAATTCACAATATATACATAACACAGTTGAAGAAACCCTTATTAGAAGTTTTGTCCTCTTACAATGGCACCCTCGTACATTCTGTTTTATCTTTCTGTTTGCTCTATTATTTTGTATAAAGAATAATGTTATAAAATGGACATTGGAGTTTACCATTTAGCTATTAGGCCTATTACATGGGCACTCATGTAATATAACCTATCAATCAAAATTTAGATTTGTCCTCTCTCAATGGAGAGAGAACAACTTCTAATTATAATCAATAGCTTATGAGTGCCCACGGCCACGCCCAGCTACCAGTAAAGTATGTAATGTGTAAGTCACATCCTACATGTACATTGTACACAGTACATGGCATATTGCCTGTACATATACATAGTAACTTATTGACAGACCTGGGAAACTAAACGGCATGTACATACCTGTACATGTACATGTACGAGTACATACTTCTAACATGCTATGCTTTTCTTGCAAGAAATTTACAAGAAGATGTGAGCAGCCAGAGACTTGGTTCCACGTTTTTAGAAACAGCCCATCTCAACTGAGGTTTAAACCTGAGGCTTTATAGCACCTAATCATTGTTGGTGAGCTGTACCTACTTTGTACAGTCAGGTACTTGTGTACTGAACCAACTATGCTATAGGCCAGTGATGCCCAAATAGCGGCCCGCGGGCCAAATTTGGCCCACCAGTAAATTTAATGTGGCCCACCTTGCATGGTCTATAAAATGGTATTTGTGTGCCCATTTTGACTTGTAAAAGAATTAAGGCTAGTGTAGAAAGCTTTAGGTAAGGTATTTCTCTGTAGAGATGACTTGCATTACAGTAGTTCTTCTATATTATTATAAAATTGACATGTGCATATAACATTTTATACTTCCACATAATTGCAACTCGAAATATCAACTAGAACTTCTGGAATTCCCTAGAGCTGAAGGACCTTCTCCTAATCATACCATAGCACTGGCTAATCACCAGTGAAAGTGCTGTCAGCCTGTACATCACTTGCACTTGAAAATTTGCTGCTAATGAGGATGGCCAGATCCTGGCTGACAATATATGCCTCCACATACCCACATGAGTCAGTATTTTCTAATATGAATCACATCAAAAACAAAACTTAGTCAGCAGCACCTCCACCAACTTATAAGAGTTTGCTGCACACATCTGAACCCAGGCTACAAGGCCATCATAGCTGAGAAATTCATGTTTCATTTGTCACATTGGAACATAGCACATAATTAGACTGAATTTTCCAAAGTACTGCTTTGTATACATACACAATTAATAAATATAATCTGCATGTACATGTATGTTCCAAATTCACTAACCATGTTAATTATTGCTCTGTGTGTAAAGTAAATTTGGCAAGTGAAATATAACAATACTATTTAATGTTGTATTTTGAAGCAAGGAGTTTATTGTATTTTTGAGCAGTCGGAGACTTGTTTCAAATCCATGAAAATACCAGTCCCTGACTGAGGTTTGAACCCGGGACCTCTACGGTACCTAATCGCCTAGCACAGTGAACAGGACATGCTGCCACTACACCAGCTCAACAACCTTATAAAAAGAAGTTTTATCAGTGAGCAGTAGACATGCTCTGAGCGAACTGCACACAAGGCACCCCTCTTGTTATGGCCACCTAACATTCTATACAGCTCAGGATTGCCATAACAAGAGGGGTGCCTTGTGTGCAGTTCGCTCAGAGCATGTCTACTGCTCACTAGTGAAGCTTCCTTTTATAAGGTTGCTGAGCTGGTGTAGTGGTAGCATGTTCTGTTCACCATGCTAGGCGATTATAGTTTTACAATATCTTATCTTCCACATATGCGAATAAATTTGTATAATACAAGTCATGTGCATGTAGGATGTACAGGATACATGAAAATAATCCAAATACTATACAAGCCAACATACAAAGTATAATATGATAATCCAAAGATGTCCCATTACTCATATGCTCACCAATTCTACTGATGGGATTGTGTTGTGATTAGTGACTAACATACAGTATTCAGCTAGTATAAAATCGGTTTATATAAATGAAGTTATGTAATACAGGGTTTGTAAGAAATTGATAAAAGAATGAATTGATTATAAAAAGTGATGATAATAATAATATAGCCATAGGACTCCTAGCATAGTACTTACTTTGTGTAGGATATTATTACCAAAGAGCAACTCATGAAGTGTTCCTTTGCTTTTTTATTTTTATCCAAAGTAGCCAGTTAGATGTTGCAATCTAGTAATTTGACAGGATAGAATAATGCTAATCTCTAAAAAATGTTTAGTAGCAAAAGGAATATTGTGAGGGAGGAAGTAAAGAGTAGCAATTGGAGTACTAGTTATTGGCATTTACAAGAGGAAGGTAAAACAGAATTTATGACTGACTGTTTAGACTTACATGGCTACAGTGTCTTCTCCCTTGCTGTGCACTACATGTCACAGCTGAGAAAGGAGATGTGATCAAACGGTAAACACAGTCAATCCCAATATTTTCCATATATAACATTATAGTGCGTAGCTACAGTAATTAAAGATGCAAGTTTTGTATTGAGTATACTACCAGTTGTAATCTGATCAGATTACAACTGGTATACTCGAATAAAATGGCCTAAAATTAGTTGAACTATTTGCTTTGTGTCGCAACGATCATTGTTGAAAGCAAGAAGGGCAACTTTAAGACTTTGAAAACTCTACACAAACCCTTATTCTGGTCTGCATGCTGCCCTTATAATAAGGCATTAGACCAGGTTCTTTGCAGCAGCCTCTTTTACTGTTAGCTGCTATAACCAGACTCAATACATGTATTTTCAAGTCGTTGTTGTAGTTGTAAATGATGCTATCACTCTTTTAGCAGTGTGCATTCCGATTCCAGAGTTGTCTGCCCAATAATGTTTTTGCATTTTCATGTACATTGCTGATAGCGACGGTAGTAGACAACTTCTAAATTACTTCACTGCTTCGAAATATATTCCAGAAACATTTTTCATAATGAAATGCATAAGCTGTAGGTAAGCGAAACGTCGATAACAGCAAAGTGCAGCCTCATAGGGCGTCCACCTCCTTCCTACTCTATTGTAATTTTTTTATGCCAAATGAAAACTACTATAATAATAATAATAATAATAATAATAATAATAATATTATAATTTATTATTATATTACAGTATCAATTAAAAAACAATCAATTGATTATGTTATAGCGCAGGGTATAAAGTATGCAGCTCTTACATGATTAAGCATAAGGTGCTTAGCTTAGATTTTTAAGTTTTTGCACTGATGACATACTTGCCAAGGAGCAAAAGCAAAAAGTCTAGCTTTGTCTGCTCAAAATGAAATTCCCTGAACAAGTACCAGAATCCCTGGACACTGTTTGGGTGTATATAATATTATTGGAATAAAATTCATTACTGAGAAGTATCAGATTACTCATTATAGTGCTATTTAGTAGCTTTTAAAATATTTTCTTCTTTGGAAATGACTTATCTTAGGTTGTATATTGCCAATTGTGTTTTATAAGCTTTGGTAACATCTTTGCCATAGGTAAAAAATCAGGACAGATGGAAATTAGTTAGTAGAGAGTAGGGACAGGCACAAAATCAAAGGGGTGCCTAAACAAATTCTGGATACTCGGCAAGCATGGCTCACGATATTTGCAATTTATTAATTCAGGCTTAACTGAGTGTGACCTTGGTGTGACTAACTCAGTAATTGAACAAGTATCAAAGTCTTGCTGGATAAAACCAGTGGAATGTAGTGTTTTAGTTAGGCGATTTTAATTTGCATGTATAGTCATCACAATTACTTTTTGTATGTCCATATATTATTATTAATTTTGTGATTATCATTATTATATGCAACAAATATTTCTTGCTATGGTGTTATTATATTCTATTGTTCACCTGTGTACTAATATTTACTTTATAATATAATCCAATGCAAGCAAGCAATGCATCTACTATAATAGTGATAGTGTATGCCTGTAGTACTGAACCAAACTAATAGTTAGTCACAGTCAAATACCATAGTTGGTTTCAAAATTGCTCGCTCCTGTCTAAAAAAATAGAGTAAGAATTAGCTAGGCTATTCATGTTTATGGCTACAGCCAACAAGAATAGCGATCGCTTTATGCGCGAGTGCAAAAGGTCAATAGTATCTCTATGTAGTAGGTCTGCGCTATCCCATTTTACTTTTACTAGTGCTGATTTTACTTCTAAAGATCTCAATTTGCAAAGATGTCGTAGACAGACAGTGCATTGATACACAATTCTTTTTTCATTTTAAAGGTTTTTGCTCTTGCTATACCAATGCACGTTTACACTAAAAAAGCACTGTATGCTATTCCATATACCATGTATATGTAGGTATTGAAAGTGTGAAATGTGGCCATGTATTTACCCTTGGTACATATACTTCAATTTTTTGTTGCCGAAGTGAATCTTTCCAAAATAATAGTTAATGGTACTGTTTACTAAAAACTTTTCTGCTCATGCTAATCCTGTTACTATGCCCTCCAGTGTTATAAATGTATAAAGGCATGCCTTGCTAAAAAGGTACAGGCTACCAATTCTTTACATACTTGGGTGGTTTCTTTTATGGGCTCCACTTTGCTTTTCAGAGAAGAGCAGCAGTGCCCTTTGAACTCCACCAAATGTCATAAACAACACACTCAGTTTCTAATGTTTACATGTACATTTTACTAGTTTTTGGAAGAAAAACTGTTAGGTATATTGTTATTATTGGGATCTAATAGAGCTTGGGAGTTCTTCATGAATTCATCCCCACTTGCTTCAGCTTTTAATTGTTCTATCATGGTTGAGCTTTAAATGAACATTTTCCTAATATGCTGTTGCAAACTGACATTTCCGATATTTTCTTTTCCTCAACTAAATTACTCAATTATCATATAACAATGTTATTTGCATTGGCTATACATTAGTTGACTTAGTTATGTGTAATTATAGAGATTTGGGGTAAAAGGTAATTTGCTCATAGTTACTTGACCATTGATACCTGAATTTTCTACTACAAAGAGTGTAAATGGTCGAGTGAAATTATGAAAATACTACTATTTATTGCACTAGTTGTGACCAAATGTAATAAAAATGCTGGGCTTTCATTGCTTGGTTTTTTCTTAGCTTCTTATCAATTATAGTTGCTGTTCTCAAATCTCAATCAATCCATTTCTCCTGCTTCAAAGAATTTGTAACAACAATATAATGCATACACTCCTACTAAATAATATCATGCCATTGGTTTACGGTATTGTAATGCATACGTTGTACTTTGCTCTATATAATAGGTGTCTATTGATTATAATAAGGGAAATCCCCAGGTTGTGTTAATACTCTTAGGGAACTCCCTATTTCATCATAGTTCCTCCATAGTGTGACTGTGATAGTTGGCATCAGGGTGTAATACCTCCATATCTCTAGTATCCACTTTATTCAGTAGTAAAGACTGATAATATTGTATAGAGATAGTAGTAGGCTGAAACTGGCTACATGTAAGTATATAAGCTCACAACATTGACCTATTTTCCACTTTAGGTGGCTTCGTTGTGTATTAAACTTCCTTCTTGCAGACAGATGTAGTAAAACTGTGAATTAGTCAAAGTCTAAGATGGCTTCCTCAACGGCAGAGGATATACCCTTACAATCAGACCCCGGCAACCAAGGTAAGCAATGTTTGTCTAATACTCTACACTTTCTAAATATTCTTATCTCTTCAAGAGTGCAATACAGGAAGTAGTTAATTCCGGAATAAAAATAGATTTTTAATGTGTTATAAAAGTGTTATTTACAAATCAAAATTTACCTGAGTTGATATGCAGGCATATAATATTAGACAGTATACACTTGGAGACTTCATTAATGGGTAGTTCTTATAACATAACTGGCAGCTTTTGAAGTTGCTGACCTTTGGTAGCTCTCTGCTCTTTGTATATCCTTGCGGTGTCTTTTTGCCGTATCACCTATTTGATTTTTAACTTCTTCCATAATATTTGATGTGTGCAGAACCATCTTTAGTCTACATGTCTTCGCAATGTTGTTTTTTGATTTATATATTTATGTATATTACTGTAACTGTCTGTCATACTTTTTCCAGAACCGCAAAAAACAAGGAAGAAAAGAAATAGAAATCGAAACAAGAGCCATTCTAACGCAGCACTGGAAAGTAAGCATTGGTTTTCATTAGCTTCACCATCCGATCAGAAACTTTAACATTCAATAGTATTTATAGTAACAGATTATAACTGTACCTTGCATCCCACCAATGAGGCATGGCTTCACTCGACGCCATTTTAGCAAAGCAGCACACCATACAGCAAAATGTTGGTTTTTGGTTGGGAAACCTTTTAAAAACCTGAAGGATGATCTATTTGGCCTGGTCAGTCCCTCTGTAACAAATCGTAACAAACGTTTCAAGCAAACGTTTCGAAGAAGTATTGTATCCTGCTTTGGTGGTTTAGGTATTGAACAAACTCAAAATACCGGACAAGAAGTAGAATTGGGTCCCAAATCACCTCCGCAGCCTCAAAACCTAGCTCCATCTGTGAAACAGTTGTTTGATTCTGTCCAGGAGCCTGTGAGCCTCCAAATAACAGTTATAGGGGACAGGAGAGAGGTGAACCCTATCAGTTCACAAGCATCAGGTAAGCACACAGACTATAGTTAGTTTAGTTAGTAATTATTTTGATGACGATTTGAGACTGCTGTTGAATCACTATGTATAGGCATCTTAGTTTCAAAGTCACCACAAGGTAAAATATGAATATTTGATGTATAGTTCATCCACTTTAGCTTTAACGTAGTTTGGTTATACATGTGGGCCTACGTATACGTTTACCTGTTACATATTACACGTGCACTTATCAAACAAATCACACAAACATGTCGGTAACCATTATTAATCATTTAGTAAATGTTGGTCTCATTATTTATTTGCCTGTTATTAATGTTTTATTTAAAATCTCTAAGGTCCCGTCTCCCAACCCAAACAGCATCAGAAAAAGAATACGAAAAGTCACCCTGAGCAGCCTGCAGGGAGCAATCCAACATCCCAACCTCCTGGAGACCTCAATGAGTCTGTCAGTTTGAAGTCTAGTGTCTCAGGTGCCTCTATTTCTTACTCTGCAATATGACTCACAGATAACACTGCATACCATATTATTATAACGATGCAATAATTGTCTGCTAGATATTTTTTATAAGCTCAAAATTGTTCCTATCTTAAACTAGCTTATTTTAGGCACCAGACTGATGTTTAGTAGCCTGTTAGCAGATTATGCTGACAGCATTGTATGCACACTGATAAAAAAAGAAAAGATAACTACATGTACATGCTTGTCTCCTAACCTTATTTTCAGGATGGGGAGAGAGAGTTTCTCATAATAACCCAAGCGCATAGCCTATTACATAACAGACGGACCATATCTAATGTACTTGTGCTTTAAAAGATACTAGTTTTGCTGGGCACATTGTTCAAGTTGGAGCCTCATTGTCACCATAAACTAATGCATGTGTCTAATCGCCACTAGGTCTCTGATGTCCTGATTTAATCATGTAAATGCAGTATGTTTATGATGTGTAGAAATTTATCAAAGCTTCTCCTTTTCATTTTAGGTGAACAAATCGAACAGAAAAAGAAAAAGCCGAGAAAACCTAAGAGTGCAAAGAGAAAAGATCAGGGTGCTGGTCCTAGGGCTAATTTAGAACAAGGTGATGGTGTTGCACCCACCCCAGTAGTAGTCACATCTTCTGCACCCCAGCTACACCCTTCAGGTGTGTCAATGATATGGTATAAGATTATAAGTGGCACTGTTAACTACATTATGTGCTACATACACCTACTGATTGATAATGATTAATTTGTAGTTGTCCTCTCCTAGTTTAAATTCTTCCTCAGTCTGTGGATTGCCTCCATTCTTGTCTTTTGATAATCAAATACTTTCATAAAACTGCTTAAAATTCTTCCGAATCCTTCAACCATTTTCGTCTGATGTGTTTTAACTCAATTATTATACCATAATTAGGCCCTGAGAATAGTGAGAAGGTGTCATCTGACAACGGCAGACCTAGTAGTGGCAAGCCAAACGGAAGCAAGAAGAAAAATGCCAAAGCTACCATAAATAAAGAAGTGAATGAGAAGACAAATCCTAAACCAGGTGGGCCTATCACAGAAGATACCAGTATACTATGTGTCATATACAGTACAACTATTTGTCAGTTATAATCTGTAGAAATTTATGTCTGTTCGAAAATTTCAGTTTGAAGCAGGCCACTCTGAAAACTTTCAAACCCCAACCCCCAACCACACATGAACGTTTTCGGAACGTCCTGTTTCTAACTGACATTTTCGAAATGTCCCTTTACCAATCTGTAGAAGGTTTTTTTAATCATGACTGCTCACCACTTCTTGTTGCCACAAACAGTACAATCTAGAATCTACAGCCATGGAATCAAGATAGATCTTGGTTACTATCAACCTGCACACCACTGACCACTTGTAAGCATTACTGTCCACTCTTTGGCACTTTTCTTGTCCTTCTAATTCATTACTACCCACAACCTTCTAATCAGTAAATGGTATTGTATTATATTATTGTGTAACATTAGGTCAGAGTGAGTGCACTCCACCTCCTCCAGCTGAAACTTCACTTGATCATCCCCCAGCTGTGTCTCTTACTGGACCAGCTAAACAGCAGACTACTGAAGGTGTTACTACCAGTATTGCTGTACAAAAGGCATCAGAACAGAAGGCACCAGCACAGAAGGCATCAGCACAGAAGGCACCAAAACAGAAGGCACCAGCACAGAATGCATCAGACCAGAAGGCATCAGAACAGAAGGCACCAACACAGAAGGCATCAGCACAGAAGGCACCAGCACAGAAGGCATCAGAACAGAAGGCACCAACACAGAAGGCATCAGTTCAGAAGGCACCAGCAGAGCAGGCATCGGAACAGAAGGCACCAACACAGAAGGCATCAGAACAGAAGGCACCAGCACAGAAGGCACCAGCACAGAAGGCATCAGAACAGAAGGCACCAGCACAGAAGGCACCAGAAAAGAAGGCACCAGAACAGAAGGCACCAGAACAGCAAACTGTTGCTCCGAAAGCAGCAGTGCCGAAGACAGAAGTCAGTGCTCCAGCTAACAGCTTTGTTCATTTTGTGGAGGACTACAGACGTCAAGTTGGTCAGAAGTACATAACTCAACTGGAGGCGGATAAGATTAAACCTCTGACAAAGGTTAGTGGTTTCTGCCCTTCCGGTGGCGGTGGTGTAATATATTAACTTGACTTTGAACCATTTCAAAATCTCTGTTTCAAAACTACTTGAGGTTGATGGTGATCCTTTTAACGCAAAAGGTGGTGCTTGAGCAGGAAGAAACAGTAAATGTGTTTACTTTTGTTAATATGTCAAAATTCATGCAGACAGCGTCCTCTGTTTATTTTTGAGTACTGCTGTAGGTAAGTATAAATTCACAGTCTGTACAAATGCATTGTATGTACATCATAATATTTAGAGCCATTCTTTAACATACTAATCCTTTGGTGTTTCCATTGTGTGTGATAGTTGGGAAGGGAGGCTATGTATTATGGTCTTGGGGTGACTGCTTTGTTTATGAAACAGTCCTGATGTGGCATCTAGTAAAAGGGCTTGTTATAACAGTGATAGTTATTAGTAGTTACTTTAGTTGTGGACTGTTGAATAGTGCACATAGTTGTTACATAATACATTATTACTACATTTCTAGAGGTCTAGTAAATTCCCCAAGGCTCACTTCTACTGTCAGCTTTGTGAGTTTCACATGGAGACGGCAGAGGTGATGGAACAGCATAGGACCACTGATGAGGCTCATTTGAGACGTAAAAGGGTTCGTATTTTCTTACTCTCTAATACTGCTCACTTACTATGTGAACTTTTACCTACATTTCAGTTTAGCAATACTTATTAGTTATTAATTGCCGTCTGCATCGGTAACCGCTACTTTACATATAAGTTTCAGTGTTCAGTTGTTATGTATCTGATCGTCACAAATATAAGCATATATAATAACATCTGTTCAACAGAAGGAAATGACAATAACAAAATAACAGAAGATTATCAACCTTCTTCCATATTGTATTGAATAATACTTTACAAGATGGTTTTGCTGTTTAAAGTGAGACTTGCTATCTGCCAATTTTTCTCAGAGTCATCTTGTTACTGTAGATTAAGACAGGGGATTCTCTGTTATTGAGTATACCTACACAGACCTCTAACCACCTGACTGCCTTATCAGACTACCTGGACAAGGTGTATGCAGAGATACAGCTCACTGATGAGCAGGTGGCAGCCAGAAAACTAACTGTAGATAAACTGGAGGGAGATCTACATGAACACTGTCCAGCTCTCAGTAGTAAGTATGTGTAGTGGTAGTAGTAGTAGCAGCAGTAGTAGTAGTAGTAGTGGTAGTAGTAGTAGTAGTAGTGGTAGTACTCTTTATTTTGGAGTTGTTTTTTCTAATAATATGTCAATTATTTATATGATAACTTGTTCCCACCAATGCAACCTGTCATGTTCTAGAACCCTATAGTTAGCAAGTTAAAGTGTATTAACAAATTCTGCTTATTTTCAGTGTTATAGCCGCTTCCATTATTTGATTACCTGATATCATGGTAGTTTACAGCTGTGATATAAATTTGCTGTCCGTATCGAACTGTTAGAATATGAAATACATACATTATGTTCATTTGATATTCCATATTAAATGTGGTAATGGTTGCATTTTCTCAGAATTCATTGGATGCTTACATGTATGCTCCCCCACTCCCCTATCTTGTTTGCCATATCTAACCATAACTTGGTGGTACACACTAATAACCTGTTGCATATTTCTATAGACACCAGGCTGCAGGTGTGCGGTTCTGTGAGGTCAGGGTTCGCCATGAAGGACAGCGATACCAACATTCGGATTATTGCCAGTAAGACAGCTAACTTGGCTGAGGTGATGATCAGCATTTATGATGTCCTCGTCAAACTAGGTCAGTGTTGGCACTATAACTATTAATAATATGTACATCAGTAACAGATCGGCAGGTATGCAGTATATATCATGTACATGAAATTATCCCCTCATGTTGCACAGAGAGGACAACTACAGACTGATTATTTAACCTAGCAGAGCTAATCATTGAATAAACTATACATGAATGTGTATTTTGTACTACCTTCATCACTTTCTCAACAACCTCTAAACATAATTGGCTTAGACAATGACCTCTACCAATGACTTTTTGCAGATAAAACTTATAGAAACGTGAAGAAAGACTACTCTGTGAGAAGTCCATTCGTAAACTTCACAGTAGAAGGTGTTTCTGGTACGTTCTGTCTACAGTTCTCAGAGGAGGGTAACCAGATTAGTAACATGATAGTCTCTGTGTATGCCAAGTTTGACAGGAAACTCCAACATCTGGGCATACTCTTTAAACACATGGCTAAGGTACGATCTTTAAACCCATGGCTAAGGTCTGTCACTGTCACTCGTATGACAGTACCTTAGATATATTACATATGTAACAATAAACCTTGCTTTCCCTTATATACTTATATAAGTAGTCCTTGGTCATTCTATTATCTCCTCCCAATTAATGAAAGACTATAATGTGCACATATAAACTATACATTGTCGGGGAATATTACATGTAGTGTGCAATGTCTTTCAGTACACATGTGTTGTTCAGCTAGGAAATATAACAACTACTGATATTTAATAGTATTTATTTAGGACATAGCCTACATGTATACATTATACTGACTAATGTGTACACATGTATTGTATTTAGCTTGGACATATAGCAGACAGTGGTAAAGGTGCTCTACCTTCTTACTGCTACCCTCTATTAGCCATCTTCTACTGTCAGCAGCAACACCTCCTTCCTATACTCTTCAAGGTTAGTTATATCTGCTACCTATATACACCTGTCATAGAGCAAGTGTTGTTACCACTAACAGGTAGAAGTAGTAAGGTAATGGTGGACAGAGGTGAAGGAACTGATGAACTGATGTTGGGCCACTCACCCCTTAGTAGTTGAATGGTTCACTCTAAGAATGTCCATGACTGGATGTTTACTCCTCAGGGTGACACAACTCCGTGTTAGTCTCAAATAACAAACATTGTGCCAGTATAGTGAAGCTGTGCTAGCAGATTTCTGGTTAACCTGTGTTTATCCCCACTCATGTTGAGATAACAAATTTTAGAACTCTGACCTTGAAGTTAAAGCTGAAGCTGAAGTACAGGGAGAAATAGACAACTTACCAGTGAGTTTGTAATAATATTGGTATTATGTACGTAAATTAGTATTATACAATGTATTTGTTATCATTCCATACGTTTGTTATGGTCTCAAATTTTATTCATAATTTGTCTTACTCCAAAGTATCCATGTAGGAAGATGGTTTGTCAGGTGCTGTATAGAAATGACAGAGTATATAGAAATGACAGAGTATATAGAAATGACAGAGTGTATAGAAATGACAGAGTAGGTCGAGCATGTGTTCTTACACTGGATTTCACCAACTCATTTACTTGGTTAAATATTGTGTTATTGAAGCTCTCATTTTACAACGTTTCAGTTGAAAAGATAACTTGTTAAGCTTGTTATTTCTATAGTGGCATAAGTATACCAAATTGTAATACGTACACTATTATATTATATCACACCATACAATGTATTAATACATGTACATTATGTATTAATGCTCTTGTTGGGTACACTCCATTACAAGTATTAAACTTGGTACAGACTCCATGCTCATGCTGCAATATTTTAAGTCTGTTAATATAAGTTCTATTTTACTTTGATCAGTACTGAACCAAAGCTGGCACTCTTACGTTGTAGATAACTCAATAACTCAATGCACGTTTTGTATTAATTTGTACTATATCTATTCACAGCCGGCACCCACCAGAACCCAGCTGGAGGCCAAGAGCATTGGGCAGCTCTGGCTTGGCATGCTATACTATTACTCTCTTGAGTTTAAAGTAGAGGCACACCTTGTCAGTATCCTCAGCTATAGGCTCATGAGTAAACAAGCTCGAGCTTGGGGCACCAGGAGACTAGCTATTGAAGGTAAGACTGATGTCTGTCTGTTTGTACAGTACAAATTCCACAGCTACTGCTACTATACTATAGAAGCTGTCTTTGCGACTTAACTTTCAGACCCAGGCCAATTTGCGAATTTCCGGCATACATCCGTCACAGAGTCGCAAACACACTGTCTTGGGCCAAAAGAAAAATCCTCATTTTCATGCGAAGAAGTCAGGTGTGTCGATAACCTGGGGATGGTTTCGTTCGGCCAAGTCAAATCTCAGGTCAATAGCCCTTCTGACATAGGTTGGACGCCATCTTGTGATTTTTGTTTGCGACCCGGGTTTGTCGAAGAGGTCGCGAAGACACCTAGAGCTATACAGCTGGAAGTGTAGCCATACAGTATAAGTCTGGCATTGGTGGCAGTCCATTGTTAGTTTTGAGAGTGAACTGTGTAGGTCTTGTGTCTGCGTGACCATTGGGCTATTGTATTAAATCCAGTCTACCTACATGTAGTAGAGTAACATCTTGAATTGCTTTCCCTTTTACTGTAGACCCTGGTATACCAAAAAGGAACCTGTGTAAAGCTGTCAGCCACCAGAGAGTGTTCGACTTCATCAGCGATCAGCTGAGGAGAACATATAAATACTTTAGTATACCTCAGACGGCTTCCGGACCAGCCTACACCATGCTGGAAGTTACTGACTCTACTGGCAAGGTACGCCCAATTCTCTCTCTGTCCCTCACTCTTGAGTTTGTTGCACATGTGGGTAAATCTGAGATGGCCTTTTTCTACTCCAAAGCTGAAGGAGAAGTTGTCTTCTCTCTATATTATTGGTTAACCCCTCCCCCCAAATCCCAACCACAACCAGGGATCTCATGTTATCCAGATTTCTCCGCTACTGCACCAAACGGTCTCATTTATGTACAATGCA
This sequence comes from Bugulina stolonifera, assembly GCA_935421135.1. Taxonomy (NCBI): domain Eukaryota; kingdom Metazoa; phylum Bryozoa; class Gymnolaemata; order Cheilostomatida; family Bugulidae; genus Bugulina; species Bugulina stolonifera. The sequence goes on from OW285189.1 coordinate 10,339,744, forward strand.
AGTTATGCTCTCTCACCATAGTTACTAAAGTGCTGAGGATCCTAGTTGCTCTTGTGCAACTTCTTATCTACCCTTCCTGTGGAGGGCTTGGAACTCAGGCTACTTGCCACCACACCTAATACAATCAATATTACGCTATCCTGAAGATCTCCGAATAGTATATGTATAATCCTAGCTAGTCAATGTAGTCACCATCATTATAACACTAAGTATAATACTGAAAGCCAAACTACTCTGTGTTAGGTAATACCTGCATATGTGTGTCTGTAGGTTAACATTTTTCTACCTACTGTATTTGTGGAAATTATTGGTAATAGCATATAATTATGTAATGTGTTATAGATTTCAGGAGAAAATATCACTGGGTTATGATATTGTACATTACATGTGTAGCCTTCCCACTTGAAATTTTAAAAAACAATGTTATAATTTTAAAAACTTTGATTTTGTTACGTTGGGAGGTGCAATGCTGCCGGGCTAAAATGATATATGCTCATTGCAGACGTCTAAAGAGATGATATCAAAGAGTGCTACTCAGTTGCAGACAACCAATGAGAGTAAACCAGCAACAGATGCCTCTAAAGATATAGCAGATGAATTAGAGAACCTGGATCTCAATAATAGTGGAACTGGTGCAGACATCAGTGTGACCCAAGGTCTAGCTGTAGAAGCAGAAGATTCTAGTGAAGAGACAAATCCAAACGTTGATGAGCCTGATGATGAATCAGACCGTGACAAAGCAGTCGAATCAGTGGGCATGAGTTCTTCATCTGCTGTTACTGACACTGGTATTAGTGATGGTACTGACACTGCTACTAACACTCCTGCTGGCATGGCGAGTGGTTAGTGTTATATCAACATTGAAATCTGGCAATGAACCAATAGTCTGATAAAATAAACGAAAACAATGGGTGGTGTGTATATTTGCTCATTAATGTTATTTATGCATACATGGTATATTGCAGAAAAGAAGTTTTCCCTTCCGTCTGCTGCTGCCAGGGAGACTGCTAACTCTCAGATATTAGATGCTGTGTCTGCTCACATATCTAAGGCGGTTTCAGGTGAGGTAGCTAAAACTGTTTCAGCCCAAATAGCAAAAACTGTGTCAAATAAAGTAGTGAAAGCAAGTCAAGTGGCTAATACGGCCACGGACAAGTCGGAGATTGCTAGAGAAACCTCAGCTGAATCTGAGATGCCGTCCAGTAAATCTCCATCTATAAAGGAAGAGTTACTCTATAACAAGGAGAAAGTTGCTCAGATGGCTGTAGCAGATTTCTTCTTTGACTTCAACTCTAAGCATGTATGTCTATTCTATACATGAACATCTATATTTCCCTTAAACATACATTATATTATATAATATCTCTTCTAGACACCTACATCCATGTTTAGTCCACATATCTATTTGAATTCTAAATATCTATATCTATTGTAGGCTATTAGTAGTGATATTTGTTAGTGTGTAGCTAAACTACTGGTAGCAGTAATAGTTATGTAGATGACCATCTGTGTGTGGGTATTTTTACATGTACATCTGTTACATGGTGGGGAATTCTGTTTAACTCATCTAGGAATGCTATAAACTGTGTATCTTTTCAATTCCCTAGTTCGGACTTGTGAAACAGCAGCTACCAATATTCTGCCGACAGTGTGCTAAACCTAACCACACTGTGGAGAACTGTCCAGAGGAGCGACTACCGCCCTGTGTACCTTTACCTCCACCCTCTTCCGAGCACCATCAAATACTTAGTAAACTACTTATAGATATCAAAGGTGTGTAGAGGCATAGGCAGCTATTGTGGTACATGTCAAATAAGCACTGTTTGGTACTTGTCAAATAAGCACTGCGTGGTACACGTCAAATAAGCACTGTGTGGTACATGCTAAGTAAGCACTGTGTGGTGCAGTAACTATATGGAACAGGCTATTAGCTATCCAAGTATTTAGAATTATCTCCCTTTGTTTGTAGAACAGAATGAGTTGTTACCTCAAGACAATGCAGTGAGAGAGGAGTACTTGGATGAGTTATTATACACTATCCAAGGCATTTATGGAGGTGAGCATATACCCAGCATATATACAGTCTATACGTGTGCACACAGCATAGCTAATAATGCAGTTTACGTCGTTATCACAACGACGTAAACTGCATTATTAGCTATGCTATGTGCACAGATACTAAAGACAAATGCATGTATGCATTTGTCTTTAGTATCTCTGGATTCTTAACAATAGCTGCACTGTTGCATTTTTAACGAATCAAATGTATTTCCTGTAGATGCTCAGCTTACTCTCTATGGCTCGTCACGTAATGGGTTTGGTACTTGTAGAAGTGACCTTGACATATGTATGACCTTCGAACACGGAACTCAGCCATCTTGTGTATGTGTTGTTATACTATATTACAGTATTGTAACGTAACACTTCAGTAATTTTTCTTATACAAGCCTAGCGTCAAGCGGAGTATAGTAAGGTTTGGAGCCTATCGGGCTGCAACCAATCTTAATCAGAGCTAGGGCTAGGGATTGTATCTCGGGAATAACTGCACAATTCTTGTGTTGAATGCATTGAGTGAACAAGCCTTGTCGTGGTTACAGTCTTTAGTGTGACAGACATATAACTGTGACTTGATGTAGCTCTACCTTGCTTACTTATAGGCTGAAGATACAAGGCGTATCATCAAAAGAGTTGCTCAGTCCTTGTGTTCAATAAGTCACCTCACTAACATCAACCCTCTGTTACATGCAAAGGTTAGTCCATACATGATGATAGGTAAATATATGTAATGACTAATGGTAAATCATGCATGTAAATGCACAATACGCTTTAGTTCTGTTGTCTCCATTCTATTACTCCTTCCCCCATAGGTTACCGTCAACCAAGTGAATTCATTGTTATGTAGGTATACCTATATTGTTGTGTACCTATGAAGTCTATGAAGTTCATTTATTGATCTAATTTATTTGTGTTTCTATTCAGGTGCCAATAGTAAAGTTCTACAGCCAGAGATTCAAGCTAGAGGCAGATCTTAGTCTATATAATATATTGGCACAACGGAACACGCAGATGCTGCGCCGTTATTCTGAAATAGATGGGAGAGTAAGAACCCTGGGCTATTGTGCCAAAGAGTTTGCAAAGGTAGCCCTATTGCATGCTCAATAATATGAGGGTATGGTGGGGGTGTGCGGTGCTTGTTTAAAGTGGCATAAACAGAAAGGGAATCCTGTATTATACTTTCAAATGAAATGTAATTACCTGATACACACTTTGAGATTGAGTATTAGTTAAATAACATGTGCTTGTACGTACATCTATACCGTAGTATGTACATCTATATCATAGATGTACATAATTCTATTAGATAATTCTAAACGACGGTTATAATAGAACTTGTCTTTTAATAAATTCTGTTAGAATATTGCCATGGAGAGTTAAAAACTAAATAAAAGGAATCTGTTGTTGTACCAGTCTACATATATTACTACTTACTACTCATAGAACTACAGTTGCATTTATGCTTTGCAGAACTGTGACATCGGGGACGCTTCAAAAGGTAGCCTCTCCTCTTACACTTACATCATAATGATGATCTACTATCTACAGCAATGTGAACCCCCAGTTCTTCCTGTCTTGCAGCAGGTACTTAGTCTAATCTAATCATTCTAGAAGAACAGATTCAGTATTATACTATATCTGCTGATATGTTACTTATGTACATATACATATTTCTACAGTGTGCGACTCATGGACTCTCGCCTGTAATATAATTAGATGTCAAAGATACCATTGGTTTCTATTGATCTCTACAGATAAATCAATAAATTACTGTTTTCACTAATTTAGTTGTACAATGGTGAGACCAGCCCAGAGTTTGTAGTTGATGACTGGAATACCTGGTTCTACTCTGAAGACAACGAACACTTGGTTTGTAATTCTATAACAAATATTGTATGAAAGCAGACTGTCTTACGCCAATATTAGTCTTGAGAAGGCAGCATGGTGAATTATTCACTCATGTGTTTACAGCATTTATCCACTGTATGTGTATGTGCATAGGTATACACATTGTATGTGTATGTACATAGATGTACACATTGTATGTGTATGTACATAGATGTACACATTGTATGTGTATGTACATAGATGTACACATTGTATGTGTATGTACATTGTATGTGTATGTATTATACTTGTACAATGTATGTACAAGCATGTTCATGCCATTTCTATGCTATTGCCTGTTTTATTATAGTATAACACTCAGTGTTGCTGTTCCAAGGGTTGGGAGGTTGGACTTTAGATTAAGATAGATGCAATATACGTACTGTCCGGTGTGATTTATGTGGCAATGTAGAAATTGACAAGTACATGTAGGTGTATGACTATGATTAGAGCACCTGTTATGATCTGTTCACAGAAAGGTGCCTGGGAGGGCTACGGTAAGAATGACAGTCATGTCTCACATCTGTGGCTTGGCTTCCTCGACTTCTATGCACAGAGATTCGAGTTCAAAACCCATGTGGTGAGCATACGCCAGCACCAAAAAATGTCAAAGTTTGAAAAGCTGTGGAACTCTGATACGTTGGCTGTAGAGGATCCGTTTGACTTGAAGCGCAATCTAGGTGGAGCTCTATCGAAGAGAAGTAAGTCATGTGCTCACTAGAAGTGTGGCAATGTAGGAGTCGGAATCTATCATGTTCATCATGGAAATCACATTTAAACTTGGAGAATGGTTGTAAATATTGCAAACACTCAGTAAAGTTGCACACAACATTTTAAAAATTTGCTTCCACTTACATGTCACATCTCACTGAACCTGTTTTTCGGTGTTTTGAAATCACTGTGGTATGACTTTCTAAGGAGGGGTGCTCAGAGAAATGTTATACTGTTTCCAAGTTTCTAAGTGACCATGTTTTTTATTTGACAGTGAATGCTTACATCCTCAGTACATTTGTAAAGGCACGGACAGCCTTCCACTCTCCAGCGGAGAAGCTGAATGCTATGCCAGAGGGGAAGAGACCGACAACGTACGACTATTTCTTCAGACATAAAGATTTACCGAGTGGAGGCGGGGAAAGACCACCAGATAGTGGTAGAAACTGTCGTATATGTAAACAGATTGGTCACTATGCCCAAGCCTGCCCAGTCAAGGTCGCACAGACGGATCGTCGAAGGTAGATTATTAGGCTACTACAGTGTGTATATATGTACTGTGATGGCACAAACCTCTGCTACAATATATGAAACAATTCTACTGCAACTGCTGTACATACATGCACTACATAGGAAAGCTGTATTGTATCACAATCCCAAGTATACTATACTCATATATTATGTAATAACACTACTATGTCTGTTTGCGCAGGAAACTGAAGGAGATGCGGGAGGCTGAAAGGAGAAAAGCGGAGAGAGAGGAAAGGGAAAGTGAGTAATAGTTTATTTTATCATATGTATTGTAAAGACCGTTTTGCCTTATGGTAAATGTTTATCTATTGTACATGGTATACATTGATGGAGCAGGTGACCCTTTGTAAAACTCGTGAGATTCAGTGGCCCATTTGTGGTATTATTGCATTCCAACTATCTACACAAACCTCCACTCAATAGTTCATCTCACTTAGTAACCAGACTGGTCAGATTCATTCGCAGTTTTTGACCTTGACCTTAATGTTTTTGTAGTGGAGCGTCGCTTATCCGAAAGTGATGGACAGTATAGCCAAGTACGTTGGTCTAGAGGTAACCAATCATTTGGGGGTAAAAATAGAAACAACCAATCACATTATAATAGGTCTGGAGGTAACCAATCAAATGACAATAGACACCATTCTACCCAATCATATCCGAACTCTTATGGCAATACTGCCGGTAATCACTATCAAAGTGGTCACACAAATATTCCGTATCACAAAGGCTATAATGCAGCCTATCCTAATCAGCAGCAGCCCAGAGCTGCCAGACAACATATTCAGGGATCTAACCAAGGTTCACAGAGAGGTGGGAGCAGTGTCTATACCTCCCGAGGTAGAGGTAGAAGTGCACAGGCTGGTCAAGTTAGGGGTCAACAGCTACCTGCTAGTTTAGCCTTCCCTAATATACCTCCAAACTTTCAACCAGTGATGCCACAACAACAATATCTAGGATACCCTGTAAGTTCATTTTATTAAACATGCTATTACTTTATTATATGGGATAATTGATGACATTCTGTTTTATAGATGTTCTCTCCTGCTCTTCGGGGTCATGTATCCTAATGGTAATGCTGCATGTCAGTTACAAAAGTTATACCATTCTAAAACCTGTCAGATGTCTCTAACTGTTTATTTACACCAACACAGTTCCAGGTTCCTCTATCCTGCACAGTCTGGGTCGATTTTCAATTGGAAAACATTCATGTCTCACTTGTCCAATTGTTTATTTTGATACCAACACCATTACTGTCTTGGACTGTTAGTTTTTATAGTTTGAATACTATTGGTTACCACAGAAATGGAAATGGGAGCAGGTGGCAAAAGCTCCCCTCTCCATTTTCTATCGTCCAATTTATTACTTTAAGGAGTTGTCTCCACTTTGGACAACAATTTGAACTGACCAATTAAACTGTTACACTCCCCCTCAACTGTTTACTGATGTTGTCTATGGTTAATTCTAAAATGTGACAAGATTGTTATTCTCTCATGTTGTTGGCACTTCTACACACATATCTCATAATTAATTGTGTGTTTCTTTTACTGTAGGTTGCAGCTGCAGTTTCTGGAAACTATAATGTACCTCACCCTCAGAACCATAACTATAATCAGCAAAATCTCTCTGCTCGAAAGAATTGAAAACCTTACAGTGATTTAAAAAGTAGATGTTTTAGTTGTATATTTATCACAGATAATTTAAATAATATACTTAATCAGTTCTTATCCTTCGACTTATTGATTAAAAATGATTTCATCTGCATTCGAAAATAAAGGAGACCTCAGTAGTAATGTAGATTATGGCAAATGATAACTACGTGCATTTATGAGTTTCAGTGTTCCATAACTAATGCTGGGGTGAAATTAACAGCTGCCTAGTGTTACAGTTCATTGTAAAAGTTTGGTTAAATTAAAAACACAACTGGCATGCTTGAATATTTCAAGTCTTACGGGCTGCATAGTTCTGTTATATAACATATCATTTTGTAGCTATGAAGTCAGTCTTACATTTAAATAACCATACCAGAGACTGGTGATATTTGGCTTGCGATGTCTAACATTCAATGCATGTTAGTGGTGTATTTTTACTTTGTACTGTGACTCTTCACATAATTTTCACAAAAAGATTAATAATAATTTGTTAGTCATGATCTGAAACGATGCTGATCACTGTGATCTTCATCAGGATATGTGTAAATAAAATAAAATACTTATGTCATCTATGTAGAAAAATACTCCCAAGTGCATGTCCTTGAGGAAATAAATAATAGATTGTTTAGTTATTATATTATATACATGTACATGTAAGTGAGAACTGGTAACCACCACCAACCAATCCACCCAAGTGAGAATCCTAGGAATATACCTCACAGAGAGAGGACGACTTCATCATTGCATTGCAATATTCTACATGGTAGATTTAGTTTCCATTGCATACACTGCTGGGAGCTGTTCAAAATATATATGATTTCCTTTCCTCTTCTCCAATTTGAGATATAATTGGACATCGACTGTGTTCTTGCCATGTGTATGGTGATAATATTCACTACCCAGGTGGGTTGTAGGCTTTAAACCTATAGTCTAAGTTTCTCCGCCGCCGATCTAACTCTTGTTGAAGTCTTTTTGCCTAAAAGGTCAAGGAGACATTATAACAGGGTTCTATCAATAAAAATGATGAGACTTACATTGTACAATGTACAATAATAGTAACACGGGAGTAAAAGAAAGGGGTACAGAAACTTGACATACATGTACATGTAGAACAGTTTACGGTCCTTTGTTCAGAAATGAAGGGCAGAGAGAGAGGTTGACTTTTCAATATACTAATTAAAATAATAATATCAAACTGTTGATATAAAATGGAATTTATATGAAACATCAAGATTGATTAACTTGCCACTAGCTGAGCAAACCAAGGCAGCAGCCATATTCATGTGTGTGTAAATATTAAAAACATGGAAGCCACATCACACATAGTTATTAGCTGGCATTCAAATGTTCCCCATAGCATTTGCATCACTTGATAAACAGATATAATTCCACCACTAACGTCACACAGCACCAAGTAGTTTTTGAGCAGCTATTAGTATCAGTGTTTACACTCTATGTATTAGTATTACTACTAGTACTATACACTACAACCATGTAATAACCCGAGTTCCCAACCTCAAAACTTGATGTAAGTTTACAGAAAGTTGAGATTACAGGCTATATCTAAATCTAAGTGTACAACAGAAGGCAGCTAGATTAGCCTGTGTTACCTATATATCTGAATTCATTTAGTCTGGACTCCAATTGAAGACTGTACATTTTAGCCTAAAGGATGTTCACGCATAAAATTATTGACTGAGGTCATCACATTCAGTTTTCTCAACACTTTATTAAAGACTAGACAATTAATTGTACAGGTTTCAATATAGGTAGCATGCACAGTAAAATGAAAATTTGTCCAAATGGAGTCGAACACCTTAGGCAATGTATTGGAATAAGAGTCCTCAACTTGATTTGATCACAAATTAACGACCCAATTAGAATAAAGATAGAACGATATTAGAGCTTTCTATTTTACCGCATTGAGAAACCAAACATACTACCAAAGCATCAGTTTAATAAAAAAAGTTTTGTATTTATGAGGTGCTGCCTTGCTACATTGGTGTTTAAATAAGATGAAATTAATTAACAGTGATAATATTATCGAAATTCATCGCTTTTTCTCATCTCTTGATTGGTGCAATGCCTAGCTGCAGTGTGTTCAATCTCTACTGGATGAGATACAAGTATTATAGTGGGCTTAGTAAACTTAGCACAGTTTAAGCACTAGAAGTGACTTTAAATCAGAGCAAACAAAGTGAAAATGTAACTTAAAAATAGCGCATACACTACACACATAAAGTGCCACCATAGATCAACATAATATTGCAAACTAAACTCCGCATTCAACAAGCATGGTGCAAGGTCACTACAATTATTTCTTTCCATAAATAAAACGACCACAAGTAAAAGACTTACAATTTCAAGTTCCTTCAATGCTGCTTGTATCTCCTCTTGAGGATTGCCCTTTGGCTTCTTACGGCGTGTTTTCATATTCTCAGTGTGATCCTTTATTTTCTCTTTCAGCTCTTTGTCTCTGGCTTGCCTAAAGGTTTAAAGGAATAAAAGTTATAAAATTGTCAGGGAGAGTACGTCCGCATGTAACTATATGCAGGGTCTTTTCAATGTGAGGTTTTTTCTGCAAGGAATTTATCTTTTTAGCAGTCAGAGACTTGCTTCACACCCATGAAAACACCAGTCCCTGACTGGGGTTTGAACCCGGGGCTTCTACGGCAACTAATCGCCTAGCACAGTGAACAGAACATGCTACTACTACACCAGCTCAACAACCTTTTCAATATATTTTGAACCATTATAACTACAAAGTATCTAGTAGCACACAATACATTATATTTACTAGGCTGTAACACTAGCTGTAAATAAATATTTGTAGTCAAAACAAGCAGTGCATACTTTTCCAACTCCATCATTTTAAGAGCTTGTGGTGACAGAACCTTACGGATTCTCTCGTGCTGCTCTTTAACTCCCTTCTTAATTCTCTCCTCATTGCTCATCATCTTCATGTCTTCATCAGCGACATCAAATGGTGCCTGTTGACTTGGCTCTGTGTACTCTTTCATAACAACAATACATCAATAGTTAAGGATTCAATATCACAATCACATAATATCAATATTTAGCAGTTTTAGATATTTTTACAAAATTTTGAGTAGTGCATTGAAAGGCTGTAACAAAGAACTCGAAAAGCACAAAAGGTTTAGTAATACCAGAAGCTGTGCTTGGTTTCACCGTCAGAACCTTAGGATTCTAAATGGTAATGCACCATCTACATCATATTGTTAGAGAGCATGTTGCCCTAACACAGAACTACATGATTATGGAGGACCATACCTAGAGTACCACCATTCATATATTTCTCATAGTCCTTCTGTCTCTGGAGTGCCTTGGTTTCATCCCTAAACTTCTTCAGTTTCTCTTCATCTCTGGTTATTCAAAGTTATAACAGACACCATGTCATACGAGTAAAATGTCTACTCTACTAGCTGACATGAGCATGATTAACATGAGTCAATATGCTCAATTATAGCAATACGCCGCCATCACTGAAATGATCTAGTCATCACCAAAATTGAAATGGTCTGGCTGTCACCAACACTGAAATTGTCTAATCAGATTTGCCATTCGTTCAATTGGAGTAAACAGATTTTATATATAAAACTAGTGGACCCAATCAACAGCTGACAGTAACAAAAATAGCATTACAGAGCATACATCAAAAATATTTGTTGTTGTAAAATTAAAAGTTGATTATGGCAAGCTAAGTAGATGACAACTGTGAACAGCTTCGGCCAGCTTACCGTCTCCTCTGCAGAATGGCGTCTATCTTCTCATTCTTCTCCCTGAGTATAGCCTGGTGCTGCCGCTCCTTTACCTTCCTATCAATGAGGTCTCCAGAAGGAGGCTCTGGGTATACGTTAACCTCATTCATTTGTTTTGGATTAGTTGGTGGCAGACTAGCGTGCCTGAAATGACATCATCATCAGATTAATATAATAATATGTGTTATATCGGCCTGTCCATACTATGCTGTATCACTAATATTATATGATAATGCTGCATAATGCAGGTGCTTGTTACAGTGGGCATTACATACAGAATTGCGACCAAGACTCCACATATAATTACACTATTTCTGAATAATTGGGCACTAATTATATCAACAAAATTCTGCTGAATTAAATATATTGTTTATATCTAATCTGTCATAAGTAGAACTTGACTTAGTGAATACAGTAATGTTATGACTATATTTATGAGCTAGCCATTTCATTCCTCATGAGAAAATAACTGCATAATGTGTGTTCAAGCTACTATATCAAATGCCTCTGTATGCATTCGTAAAGTAAAGCATACAGTGCATATAACTGAAAACTAATATTAGCAAAGTATTAGTAAAACATAAATACATGTATACAAAAACTACTTTATTTAAAGTTACCGTGTTAAGTTTTATTACAAATGGCCCAAATGAACTGAATAACCATGCAGGTCATTATGATCAATGACCCACATACAACAGGTTGTAATCAACTAAATACATGTACTAGTATTAGATAACACAGCGAGTCCATTTCCAAAATCTAGTAGATGTACAGATATTGGCACCAGCTAAAGGTCAATGCTGTAGATGTTAGAAAAGTTGATACAAGTGAAAAGTGACAATGTAAAAGTGGCAAGTACAACAAGGTATTATGACATTTTAGAGTAGTACCTGCTTAGCTTGCCCAAAGCACCAGCTTTTTTGATTTTATCTAGTTTGTCTTTTCGAAGTTCCTGATAACTTGTCTGTTTGTGTAGAGAGACTGTCTTGCCATAGATCTCTGAGGTGTCACTTTTTGCTGACTGTGGTCTGTCCATAACACCCTGAGTTGATACTCTCCTTCTGAAATACCATATTACACACATATAACCAGATGACATCACCAGAGTAGCACTCAAAGACAATTAGTACAGACTGTACATTGTGCATTAATAGCTAGTATATCTGAGATTTTGTACAACTAGGAATAAGTAAGCTAAAGTTACAACTAGCGGACTTGATGTTTGTCTTACCTTTAACTTGCCTAAGAAATTGATTATCAACTTTCAACCCGTGATCTACACATTGTATAGCATAAAGCGCACTGGTTTTTCGCCTCTACATATTAATTATGTAAGTGTATATATATAATAGATATAATATATTTAAGTTGGTCTGTTTTCACTCCGATTTGAAGGCAAGAAAATTCTAAATTGATGACGGACTTTAGTGGGAGTGTATAGTCTTGAAAGAGACGTTGACCAAGAAATGACAACTCTGTATCAGGGGCGGATATAGGAAATATTTCAACACCAGCCTATTTTCAAGAAGTCATGAATTTCACGCGTCTGAGGGAGTTAATACAAGATAAGTGTGGAACATGAACATGCATGGGTACAGTCTACACATATAACATGACTGTTACAGCACTATAAAATGACTGTACTGCCTGAGCTAGTAAATAGAAAATGAATTGAAGCCTAGATATGCATAGTATTGATAGTTTACAGAACACAGCTAGTATTGCATGCTTGATTGAACACACGCCTAGGATGGTGGCGTGGGTGCCTATAGCCGCCCCTGCTCTGTATAGTGCAAATTACTGATCTATAAGATTCTCCTCAGTGTTGGGCAAGAGAAAAAAACCACTATCAGAGAATCTATCTACATGTACATCTGTCTACTAAAGCAGTTTACCATTATGAAACAAATCTGACAACATAACTGTATCTGTTTGCATTTCTATTAGAAAATGAGTGCAAAAAACGTAAATCATCTATCACACAACAAGAAACAATTTTATAGAGTGGTAATGCTAAGGGTTGTGTTAGGGAGTAATAGATCTTTCAGTTGAAGGCAGAGTAGTGGCTATCACCTGTTGCCTGTTTAACACTAACCTCGGTTTAGAAGTACGAAGAGCAACAGCAGCTTCCTCTGAATCAGACTGATCATTGCCCTGATCACTATTGTACTCGAGTCCATTATTGCCTGTTAGGTCTATAAACATAACATAGGCCTGTGAGTAACAATGAATGATAGAGAAGAGAAAATTGTCAATGGTCCAATAATAGTTAAATGTGTGATCAAAGCATCACCAAGTAACAGGAGGCAAAATCCCATATAATTAGTGGAGTAGTAAAGAGAAACGGAATAGCATAGCGATCTTATGACACCTATCATTTTAGTTAGTTGTATCTTTTGATTGTTGCAAAATCAACTGTGAAAATATCACTTTAGAGCTCTTCATTGATTTAATAGCAAAGCAATGTCAGAAATTTAATACAGACAGAACTGTAAACTATTAAAATCCACATGAACAGTTTCCCTGATGCATATCAACAACAAAATGAGTGTTATAGTTATACAAACGGTTACCTGGTTTAAAGTTTCCGTTAGACTTGGAGAATAACATAGTACGTAGATACTTGAGGATTACAACAACTCCCTGACCTATGATCTCCGGAGAAGGAAACTTCAAAGGGTTGCCTGCGACATTAAGGCCTTGCAGAGTGCTAACCTGACCTATAATTACATAAAGGGAAACTTATCTCCAAGTGGAAACTATTTACATTTTAGTATCATTGTTTTGATAAGGAATACAATTTAAAGTGTTTTATATACTAATAACTTAAATTGCAAGCTTCTCATACTCCATCTTTTCATGGGAGTGCCTGTGGGTGAGCCATAGTGTTGGCTTGTGACCTCAATCAATTTGTATTTTTTAAAGTGAATAAAATAATATAATACACCATTACAAGAAGTCAAATACCCAGTTTAAAATTAAGTACTAAGAATCCCATTTCACTACTGCCTTCATCAAGTTCATGTGGAGTAATATTGTAAAAAATATTAATTATTTACCCAGTTCTAATGGTAAAGACTGCATGTTGTTCCCCTGCAGCAGTAGATGAGTGAGACATTGGTGCGAGCCAATGTACGCACTGGGTAGTGACATCAGTTCATTGTTGCGGATGTCAAGCCATCTTAAACTTGGCAACCTCTGAAAAAAATCTTCTGGCAGCATTGTCAACTGGTTGCCTTCCAAGTATAAGCTCTGAAAGTACAAAGAACCTTGTTTGAGTGAAAAAGAAATATGAGAAAATATGTGGACAAGTTAACAAAATATCTGGTAGGATGAGTAAACAGAACATTTTCTGAGAGTATAACAAACTACTAGTTTTACCAAACTAAACACACAGCATTAGGTTAATAGATAAATAGATTATGACGTGTCTCTAAAACTTCAAACTTTAAGATCTCTGAAGCAAAGTTATTGCTAACCTCGAGATGAGTAAGGGAAAGCAACTGCTCAGGAATAGCAGGAAGATTTTTTTTAGACAGGTCTAATAATGTGGCACCAGTTAATCCACAGTGATTAATTAGGCTGAGTACATAATCATTGGCCATCCCAAGTCTAATCTTCCTGTCTAACGCTTCCTGTTCTATTTGAGATGGAGGTAGATCTGTTTCTTGAGCTAAACTGTCTCCATGCCCATTCATATTGACTAGATTGGTTTTAGCAGCTTATATAGTATAATCCTTTCTAAACTGAAAAATTAAAATAAAAACATTTAAAAGTTAAAAGACTAATAACAAACACAAGTAAGAATTCGTGATTGACACCGAAAGAAATAACTATTTTCATGATAGTCACCTCAAGTTACATTTTAATTTAATTTATCCCATGGAAATTTAATTTGGACAATAGGTATACGACATGAAAAAAAGCTACATTCACATTGCATTCAGAGAAATTACACAAAGGTTTACCTTATTTAGTTTTACGTCTCACCATTGCCATTTGCAAAGACTAAAAAGAAGTCGTTTTTTACTAAAAGAGTAAATAATAGAATAAGAATTATCATTCAGTTCACTTCTGACCTCTGTAACTAACTGGTATCATATCAACTTATCTCATATGTAAGTGATTCAGTGAATCCAATCTAACTTTAAAAAAATAAATACAGATTAAAGCGTAGAATGAACAACTGCAGTGAGCTTGATGTTAATCAAGTAGCATCTTTTGGAAACTTAAAATTTCTATAATCAAAACTCACAATGCAAATCTGAATTAAACATTTTTATTCATGAATGAATAAATTAAATTAAAAATGTGCTCCATTTGGCATTCCAATGGCTATGAAAACCGGAAATATAAACAGTCACCATGACAAATTAATTATAATAATTGGGACATCGGGTCGTCGCATGGTACCCCTCTACAAATAGACTTGGTCGCCGCAGGCTATATATTGGAGTTGTCCTCTAACCGGTAACTTGTCATACAAGTACAGACAACTCCCAGTACGCCTTACCATGCAACGTCCTAAATGTTGCTGATCTCTCAAATAAATAATGAGCTCATCATCACGTATAGTCAATACCAACTATAATTATAGGAATATATAGCATATAACGTAATTACATTGCCTAACTAAACTGGCGCATATTATATGTACTATTCTTATTTACTCAATCTCATACACGGCTACAATGAAATAATATTATAATATCATATGGAATCTTTCCATCAAGTAGATGCTCTCCCCTTCTGCACATAGAGCAGCACATTTTGGGCCAATCCCTACTATGTTCTGAAATCCATGTATGAAGCATCAGCATACTGTGTTATATTAACCTAGAAAAATAAATTATAATTAATTTTTGGCACCTTATAATTGAAGAAAAGTGGACATTAGCAGGAGGAAAGATATTATTATATTTAATTGTAGCTTCTAGTTTTTTGAAAGTTCTTTTACAACTATTTTTAGGGTATAATATAACCATATTGTCATGGTTACATTATTTTTACTTGGTAGTGCTTGTGTTATATTATTTATAAGAAATTATGAGAATGGTGTGAGTAAATGCTCTGTGTTGGTAGCAAAGTTCCTAGTAGTCAACATGCTGAGCACAATAATTTTGCCAGCAAAGCACATAATATATTAAATTGCATTCCAGTAATTTCATGATAACGCAGCAAGTCTTGTAACACTGGGTGGTAAAATATTCAACTGCAAAATATCCCGTATCATAGAGTCACCTTTGCCCAGTGCAACCAATCACCAAACGAAAACATTTTAAAATTTGGATAACTTGATAGTTTGTTACATTTGAAACATGTAAAGCGAATATAACCTCTACCATGTATTACATGGTAACAATTTATTTTAGCTCTAACTCTTGGTGAGCTAGTAGTGTACACAGTGTAAGCAGAGAAGGGAATACACTGTTGATTCTTGGTGTGCTGTAGATTTAGACCATTCATCCTTTACTGTTAGTGTTGATGGTTAGCAGGTCCAAAGTACACTACTGTAAAGCATATAGTTAGTAGGACAGACACTATTTAGTACTGATAACTCTTTGTATAATCCTGCTGTTACCACTTCTTCTTATCTGTTTGAATAGTTTGAATAAGGCTATTATTTCTATATCTCTATTATAACTGAGAGTCTTTATCAAGTGGGTTACTAATCAGGTTTGTCATCATAGGCTCTCATAAGCTATTATCAGTATTAAATAGTGTAGCCCTTACATGTATATAGTGCCTAAATTTCAGGTACAGGCCGACTTGTTAAAATATTTCCTAGCCCACACTGGCCTGGGCCAAAAGCAAAATCCTCATTTGCGAGAAACCTGGGTGTGCCGATGAGCTAAGCATGGTTTTCTCCAACCAAACAAAATCCCAGGTCAATAGCCCTTTGGGCCTAGGCGGACGGCCATCTTTGGATTTTTATTTGCGACCCAGGTCGGTCCAAGAGGCTGTGAGAACACTAACAACTACGTGTATCTTATAGTTATAACTTATCAGGGCTTCAATAGCAATAGCTAATGAGTGCCCATAATAACAGTACTGTATTTTGGACCAGCTATTACCATAAACGGTATATTAAGGGAGGACAACTTCTAACTATCATCAATAGCTTATGAGTGCCATGTTTGTTATCATATCACTGTCATTATTCGAACACTGGCAAGATAAAAATGAGTTATGCGCATATTTAAAAACTTTGGTGTTAAAACTGCAAATGAACATCTCCTAAAACAACCATTCCTAACGGTGACTTAACACCGGACTATCAAAGGCATGCATCACATGAAATTGGCTGGCAATTGTGGGCAGAGTTTGTCTTCTCTTAGTATGCGAAGCATTAACATTCACTAAATACGTAACAAGAGACTTCGTATATGTTATAATGTAGCGAATACTTAGCGAATCTTCACTAAATGAGAGTTGTCTTCGCTTTCTTTTGTAAGTTGTCCGCTCTTACTCCAAACCCCAACCTCAACATATAGATGTTTCTTAGCACGTATTTAGTAACTGTCAATACCTGGGTATGGTGGGCTCTCTGATCAGTGCAGACTCCTTCTGGTGGCCTCGACACCAGAGAGGACACAACTCTTAATAATATACCAATTCACTATGGCAAAACACATCCCTGAACGATTACCATTATCTACTAATGTACATGGTGTGATGCTGATGTGATAGATGATGGAAGAACAACTATCACAGAATTCTACTCATCTTATAAAATTGAAGGAAATTCAGGTTCAACCAGTTGTTGAATTAGCATCAGTATGTAATTTAAATGGACAAAGGGTAGGGTGAAACTTGCCAAGTTACTGCTGCTCCAACTAGGGAGGGTATATGCAACCTATCACTTAGTCTTGTATGCAGATACAACACTAGTTATCAGCTGACCTGTTTCTATGTTTCATAGCTTGCAAGTTATATAAATAACATAGAGCACTGTGTAAAAACAGTTATAGGTCATGTTGTAAGATAAGCTATTAGTTGCTCATATAAATGAGATGCTATTGCCTACATGTGCAGATACAGGTGTAGAGGATATTTTATTTTTTTAAATTCCTGTAACAATTTATATAGCATGACCATGAAAAGGTCTCCAGGTCATGTAGTTAGTACACACACTTATATACTATATCTGCTTTTACATAATGGTAGTAGTATAATTTTCTGCACTCTTTCTCAGTGTAGGATGCAATTTTGTTAGCTAGTCAATTCGACTCTGTGTATAGTTGGACTGTCTACATGCACCAGATATACTAGCTGCAGGCTGTAAGCTGCAGATCGTAAGCTCTCCAAAAATATAAAGTATGTCCAGACAGAGTTGGGGCTGTTGACCACCGAATTCTGGCTCGGCCACACAATCACAAATCGCGGCTTGTGTCATTGCATTATGGCGAAATTCTGACAGGATGAACGGCTATGTGTTTAGCCCGTTGACTTCTGACATGTGGAACGCATTTTAATGCAATCCACGATTGTATCGCCAGCGATATTTTGTATTTTGTGTTTGGGAAATTCCAACCTTGAGAGTGTAGATTGTAGAACATTGTCATTGAAAAATTTGGACTGTCATAACTCATAAGATGAACAGTCTGTATATATTTTTCTCACAGTCATCATGTGTGGCTTATATTACAAACGTGTGCTTCCGTAGGTTGGCACACAACTGGCACTTCAAGTCCTGAATGTATGCTAAGAATGCAATACATGATTTTATTGATCTATTAATAGGAATAGTCATAAATTATGCTATAGCACAATTTATGACTATTCCTATTACAATCATGTTATATTATAATAATATAATAATGTGATGGTACGCCCAGTCGTATCTTACATCTGACACTCATTATTGCGTGCATACATGTATATATCTGCTTGTACTTTACTCTTATATTGTTATATATGATTGTATGATTATTTCTAAGTCTTTTAATGCCTTTTATACCCATGTACAGAGGCCCGACCTCTCAGAATCCATTGATATTCATTTTGTACATGGATTGGACCATTATAAGCAACTTTTGTAGAACCCGACCTATTTTGGGTCGGCCGTCGGGCTTCCGGCGGCCATCTTGTTGCGCAACTTCCGGACGACCACACGTCGTCTTTTCCCGACGTCACGTCGGCCGGAAGTCCTTATACTATATAAAGGGCACTGTTTTACTGTTCATTGTCTCAGTCTACACTTGGCTTTCAATAAAGACACATCTATACTTGATACAGGGACTTTCTCTTCCTTTTACTAGGTCATTCGCTTTGCGAACCGCCTACTAGGTTGAACTACTCTCTTTCACTGTATAGTCTGAAGGTCGGACTTGAGATCAGATGGGTCGTCTTTGGTAGTATTTGGGCTACTGAGACCGCTCGATCTTTCATGTAATGCGAAGTCCTATTACCACTCATAGGCACTTCATTTCTGGGTCGATAGTCGTCCAAGGACGACCGCACCAAATCACAGAAACCATTACAATAATTCTGTTATAACAACTAAACATGACCAATAAGCAGCTAATGTGTCCAATAGAAGTTCTATGGTCTGCCCAATCACAATCAATAAAAACTTCCTTGTACAAATTAATACAATGTACTGTACTTGGCTTGGTTACAAGGGAGTTATTTATTGGCTCCACAGTACTACTAGTGCTCAGGGCATACAAGCTATGTTTCTGTTACATTGGCTGCTAGTGGAGTATTGATATTGGTATGTACTATGTACCTACAATTATATTGGTATCATTTATTGATTAGTTTGATCAGCATCTAGATTAACTAAAACAGTTTCTTTTGAGAATAATACTACAGCCACTCTACTTCTCTTGCAGTGTATTGAGGATGCTAGTACCACAAAAGGCCATGCCTTCCTACCAACATAATAGTCGAGTAGCTGAGTCGATACAATTTGGAGACACTGTCGAGCTAAAACGGCTGTTGTCCTCCATGTCATCAGAAGAGAGATTGATGGAATTAAGTGGAGTAAACAACAGGAAACAGAAACTGATTCATGACGTCATATTGCGAAAGCAAACTGTCAAAAAAAACTCTGGCGAGACTAAAACAAGCATAGTGGCCACTTTGATAGAAGTTCTTTCAGTATCCGAGTTGCTCCATCTATTACGAATAGCGGACGAGGATGGGAATACCGCCGTTCACCTTGAGGCTATCCGAGGTCAAGCAGATTTCATAGGTTACGTATCAAACGCTACCAAGCCAACTGAGTTGTACAGTTTACTGGGACTACAGAATGCAGACGGTGATACTGCTTTACACTGTGCAGCGGATAGCGGGCATGTCGACATCCTGAAACATTCTAGAGATCACTTAGAACCCGACTATTTCTGTGAAATAATATCACAGGTGAATGAAGGAGGGTATACTGTTTTACATAATGCCGTAGTTGAAGGTCACATGGAGGTGGTAGAGTATATAATAGGCAACATACAGACACCAAAGAACTTGTACAACCTGCTGCGAGTCCAGAATAACACGGGACGCACAGTGATTCATGATGCAGCTAGCCAAGGTAAGACTGTCATGTTGAAATATATGGTAGGAGCTGCAATGGAACCAGCTGATTTGCGCACCCTTCTCCTGCTTGTCAATGACTCTGGCTCTACGGCTTTGCATTTTGCAGCGATTCGTGGTCATGCAGATATAGTAGAATGCCTTCTATCCTTCATTCCAAAGACTTTTAGATTCGAACTGTTAAAACTACAAGATAGCACCGATGGTCATACCAGAGATGGTTATACGGCACTGCATGGAGCTGCAAATAGAGGTCGTGCAGATATAGTGAAATACATTCTAGCCTCTATTCCAGAGAATTTTAGATTTGAACTCCTAAAGTTAAAAGATAGCAGTGATGGATACACGGCACTGCATGGGGCCGCAAATAGAGGTTGTGCGGATATATTTAATTATATCGCCGATGCTATACCTGCAGATGATTTCTTCAAACTGCTGCAGATACAAAATGTGGTTGGGGACACAGCCGTGCACTGTGCAGCACAGCAAGGTCACACAAAGGTGCTGGAGAGCATCTTTGACAGTGTGAGAGATACAGATCGCTTGAAATTACTAAGCATGGAGAATGACAACAGATATACAGCTCTCCACAGTGCAGCAGCAGTCTCAACTTTGAAAATGATGAGTGAAGGGGAAAGAAAACGACAAGAACAGGCTATGAGATTGCTTCTTGACTCTATGAAAGAGGTCGATTCTGTGGACAAACTGCTGAAAGTGAAAAGTAAAGATGGACTTACAGTAATACATTATGCGGCGTGTGAGAGTACGGCCATATTGCTGAGATGTGTCATAGATTTTATAGCCCCAAGTGAGATGCACATGAGTCTTAGCATACCAGATAAGTATGGAAGTACAGCGTTACACTATGCAGTCAGATACTCTCAAATTGAGACGCTGAGATGCATAATAACGTCGATGCTGGCGAGGAGCAATAAACAATCCAGCTCATCTATTTATGAACTAATGAAGATACAAGACAAGCTTGGGAACACAGCTTTACACTACGCTGTTGCCTCTGGTTGGATCGATGGGATCGGATGTTTACTGGATGATTTGTCACGTCAGCAGCGTTTAGCTTTGCTAAAAACCCCTAACCATCAGTCGCAAACACCAGAAAATGTTTCTGTACGAATGAACAGATCCAATGTCATTTCCTCTTTAGAAAAATATCAAGGTAAGACTGAAACTAGAAAGGATGGCGAGTATACTATCATGATGAAATGCAAGTGTGTGTGATGTGTCTTGCCCTAAGACCTTGGGCGCTCATAACCTGTTGATTGTAATAAGATATTGTCCTCTCCCAGTTCCTCTCTTTTCTCCTAGCTCTTTTCTGTGACGCACACTTTTGTCACATTTAGGTAGCCAAATGCTTTGTTATAAAGCTATGTATAGTTTAAGTCAATACGGTGGTTTTGAAAAAAAAACTATTTTCAAGGCCCTTTTAAATTGCTTTAATGGCAGATCTATAACTCTTTGAAAAAAATGAAAACAGAAATTAAAAAGACAACTTTCTATCATGATAAACAGCTTGTAAGTGCCCATGCCTGAGCTAGCTATTTCCATAAGTTATTATATGAGGGGCACATGCTACTTATACCATGCTCTACATTTATACATGTATGATTATTACATACAGTGGAACTTGGATAACTCGGCCTCGCATAACTCAGATAATTGGATAACTCAGCCTACCCCACAAGGTCCCAGCCTGGGCAATGATAATTGGCTTTAGATAACTCAGACTTTATGCTCTAACTCGAACAATTTCTTGCAAGCCAGGTTATGAATAGTAATAAACTACTGGATTATAAAGCGGCCACTCATAAAATTATTATGTCCTATAGCTTTTGGGCTACTGCAATGGCTATTTTTAAAACCTATGATGGGCCTAGCTTAGCTAATTACGCTAAACACTTGTACAAACAAGCAGATATTGTCAAGTATTCCCATGGGCAGATTTACTGTAGGTCGCCAGGGTCTCGCGACCCCCCTTTTATTTGCTGAAAAAAAAATTGAAATTGAGTGATTTTTGGCCATATTCAAAGATTTTCCCATTTAGAAAGTTTTTCTATGGAGGTCGCCATGATTCCCATAGTTACTTATTAGGGTCGCAGTAAATATAGCTTAAGTTTCATATTCCTGCAAGTAGCTCTCAGGTAGATCAGCAAAGTCAATTGATTGTGCTATCAATAAACTTCTTGCAGACATTCTTGTTTACTGTACAGTCAAAGTTTGCTTGGCTAATTCACTGAATGAATCGGTGATTGCTTAAAAAATTAATCAAAACAATTCTAATAATATCACCTTTACATTTTCCAGAAAGAGTTTATTGTACCACTTTGCATTTTAGCAAAGTTAATTCTCTTTTCCTGTTTTGTCCTGGGTAATTTCCTAGTTTAGGAGAAAAGAGGAACTATACTATCACTCAGAGTTACGAATATTCAATAGAATTAGAATATTTCATTATCAGATTATGATTACATTATTTGAATTTTCTTAGATCCCAGATTCGAGATTCAGATTGGGGGAAAGAGGAACTAGCAGTCAGAGTTATGAATATATGAATTTCCAATTTAGTTTTTATTTAACAACAGAACATCATGAACATTATGATTAGGATTATCTTATGAATGATAATCCTAATGTTGCTTACAATGATTTTCTTTTTAAAATATAATTTATAAATTATTATAACTTTAAAATATTAAATTAATAAAATATAAATAATAATTATTTACATTTTATTAATTTGATATTTGAAAATTATAATCATTTAGGTTGTCATTTTATTGTTTTGTAATGCAGCCTAAACAATATCTGTCTTATCTTTGCTGATGGCATTTATTAAGTGACCACTTTGTACAGCACAAGTTAACAAGCTACATAGGCTACAGCTATTAAAGTTAGCAAGCTACATACAGCTATATACTTATCTATAACAATATCGTTGGTGTTATTACTATTAATTGTATGAATTTTTGTATAAAAATTTATTTAATATCATATCTATAAATTACTATCAAGTGCAGTTTTTAGTTTTTCATAGCATAACTTTCTGCCTCCAGCGTCCAAGAGTGAGAGTTTTCCCAAGGCTTGAAATCCCCCAGCACAAAGGATCCTCTTCATGTTCCAGTGAAAGCCAATGGAGTAATAAACTATTACAGAATTGTTTACTAAATAATTTCACATTCACAACTCTCTGTCTGTGCTGTAAAGTCTACATGATCCTTTCATCTTCTATTTATCATATATCATCTTTTTATTAGACCTATACTGTATTTCTAAGTGACTGTGCAGCAATCGATACTGTCATTATATATGATCACCTAACTCAGACTTCTCATAACTCAGACCATTTTTGCTGGTCCACTGAAGTCTGAGTTATCCAAGTTCCACTGTACATAGCTACTACTCCTATAAAGTCGTTAATACAGTAGCTATAGACATGTAGGCCCTGACATATACACTCATGGTCCTTCAGCACTGGGTTGTGAATTGGTTGGAAAAGGGAGCATAACTCCTCAGTAGAAAGTTACAATTCCCAATCATACTATTGCTACATTATTTTATAATGTATGAGAGTATACCAGGTTCTAAGCAACCATATGACTGTACTAATATGCTGGTAAACTTTATAATCTTATAGATTTGTATCACTACACAATAATACAAATTCAATCATTTTAGGAATGTGGATGCATGTGATACATTATTGTTGAAATAAGATATAAGATGTGTCATTATTTGTAGATGTCCTGGTACTTGCTTCTACTATACAATGCATGTTGTCACAAACTGTAGCATATGGTGATGACCAATAAATAGAGCTACGTACATGTACATGTGTCTATACATATATATGTACATGCAACATGTACATGTGTCTAGAGTAGGTTTTCAATTATACCACAAAGTTGTCCTCCCCTGCCTTTTTCCTAGTTTTTTAATCAAGTATATCCTTTCTTTTACTTAATAGGATTGAATCAGCGGCAAGAAAATAGACAGGATCATCTTGCTAATGAAGGTAGGTATAAAATTGGTATTATATGAATATTACATAATATTACAATATTACAATATTACATTTAGCTATAAATAAAGTTCTGTACTACATGAAATCA
Source organism: Bugulina stolonifera (assembly GCA_935421135.1). Lineage (NCBI taxonomy): Eukaryota > Metazoa > Bryozoa > Gymnolaemata > Cheilostomatida > Bugulidae > Bugulina > Bugulina stolonifera. The sequence goes on from OW285189.1 coordinate 10,364,017, forward strand.
AATGTACATGTATTCGTATTAAAATCTATGGATATTGATTGCAGAGTCCATAATTATATACATTGTTTAGTTTTAGAAATTGAACATCTCAGAGTTGAAGAGCGAAACTTGATCTCAGAAAAAGACAGTAAGTGGACCTACAATAACACACATGTGCTGTACGATAACATACAGTAAGTACAGCACAGCGCTGCGCTGTGCTGTGCTGCACCTCATGTACTGTACGATAACATACATGTGCATGTACTGTACGATAACATACGTGTACATGTACTGTACGATAACATACGTGTACATGTACTGTACGATGACGTACGTGTACATGTACTGTACGATGACATACGTGTGCATGTACTGTACGATGACATACGTATGCATGTACTGTACGATGACATACATGTACATGCACTGTGTGTGATGTACTTTGAAAGTTCTGCTGATTTTTTATACCAAAATCAAACTGACAAAACTACACAGCCATGTAGTCATAGATGTTGCCTGGAAACCTTTATAATTTTGTTTTGTAGTACAATGTAACCATTAGGCACGTCCAATGTCAAAGGTCACATATTTTCATTTTACACAACTACGACTAACTACTGTAGTAATAGTTACACAGTTAGTTGGCTGACATTATTGAGTTATGTACTTTGTATGCCAAAGGTCACTTACATTATTTAGTGATGTACTTTGTATGTCAAAGGTCACATTATGTTCATTTTATATATGACATAATAATTTACATGCTAACTAGTAGGAATTGCTTAGTCTGTTTAGTCTGACATGCACAACATGACTAAAGATTCATGAGTTCTAGGCAGCAGCTTACCCTGCAAATAAAATGTATTCATGGTTCCAGGAATTGTTGCCAAGTTGGAGGTTGTCCAAAAGAGAATAAGAGAATGCTATCAGATTTATACACATGGTAGGGAGGACCAGTCTGAATTGCAAAAGCTCAAAGGTGATAGAACAATAATATAACTATTATTTTCCTCAAAGTGGACATTTTCATGAATATGGTAGACTACCTATATGTACAGTAAATACTTTTTACTACTACTTGTAGATCAGGAAAAAAATAGTAGATGTTACATACACTGTACAATGTACACTATTACTGTATATGTACAGCGCCACCTGTTATATAGCATAATCCTGATTGTTACTGCTAATGTTTAGATGCTTATTTTACTGGGAAGAGAGATGCTACAACTAATACAGATGCCATGATAACAGGAGTCCCGATTGAGGAGATCTCTCCCTATGCTACTAGTGATGACGGTTCAGTGGATAGTGAAGAAGAGGCTTATCAACAGTTTCAGCGTAAGATGTCAGCTCGAAAGACAGCGTCTCCGCGGGAGAGAGCGGCGGGTCTGGGCACGGAATCAGGTCGTAAGCCAATTCCCGCAGAATTGTTTCACCTGATCAACAGGTGAGTAAAGAATATAATAGAGTAGAGAGTTAGACTTTAGAGGATTCAGGTAACCAAGGATGCATGCTATATTAGTCTACACAATGCATGACTACATGTACATGTATATGTGGTTATACAGGTGTTTCACAGAGGTGCAGGCATGTATTGATGAACAGAGGGTGACCCACTGGAATATATAGTGAGCCCATTCACATCCAATTCTTAAGCCGTATTCATGTAATTCATTACAATGTAATGTAAAAATATAACATAGTCAAATAATTTATTGAAAATCGTTAGGCCTTTTACAAAAATTCAATGAGCACTTTTATTACTATTACAATGTACATTCCAAGATTACGAGTTGGTTATATCCAAATGTGAAAGAAACACTACCATTGAGAGATGGGGACCCAGTCACAAATTGACTTTACAAAGAGTTATGTGCATATACGCTGTAGGGCAGGCCAAGGCCAAGTGAGTTTGCTCCACATATGACATATATTTACTATTACAGTGTATTAATGCTACAGAGTACGGAATATATCTGTAATACATGTCGTCTTCTGTTTAGGTTGTGCAGAGAGATGGGTGTCATGTCAGCGATTACGACGCAGTCAACCAAGAATTGGAGAGAAGTACTCGTACTTGGTGTGAATGCGTCCATTATAAAAGAGAAGCTGCTGAAGGAAGTAGAAGAGGATCCTCGATTCAGTGACTTTGAATTTCTCATTCATGATAGCGATAATCCTATTCGACGGAAAGCGTTGAGTCTCACTGTCTATAAAAAGAGAATAATGAACCAAGAAGACCAATGGGGAGAAGTGAGAAGTACGACAAGTGAACTCCTTGTGAGAACAGAAGAGGACAGAGGTAAATACAGACACAACCGCTGCAGGCATGGTGCCATCTATGCTCTTGTTCCAGCACATTTTGTTCTAACCAAAGCCCAAACGACAGGTGCGACTGCCGCCTTAAGAAGGTACACCCCAAATATACTGGAAGACAGGGAAGCAGGCGATATTGATTGTGAACATCATGCAACATCTGAGAGTGAACTAATGGCTCGAGATGTTGACAGTGAAGATGAACTTGAAATCACGCTAGCCCGGCAGGGGTTTGAGGCGAGAATATCTAAACGAAGGTTTTCTGCTAGTGTGACGGGTGATGGTGTAAACAACCGGGCTGATTTGAATAACCCAATTCTGATTTCCTACCGGCAAAAGATCCTCGCCAGGCACAATGGAGTGATCCAATGTCCAATTCAAAGGTGTAACTTTGATCAAGGAGACACATGCCACCACATGTTTATGAATGACATCGCTCTGCTTCCTCTAGAGTATGGTGACGCAGTTCGTCTCCAAAGGACTCTGCAGTTATCACCTTACCCAGTCTTAGAGAATGTGATACAAGTGAATTCTGTTGATCATCTTTTATGGCTTCACCAAGAAGAGCGCATTGTTCGAGTTCGAGAAAAAACAGGACATTTGAGAGTATTTGACTGGTCGGACGAGAACGGTCAACAGATGGCATCACATGTGTCCTTCATATTAACCTCCGATAGTTCTACACCAGGGGAACCAGAGTGAGTGTCAAATAAGATAACTCAATACACCTACTGTCAGGGTTGGGAATCGCCAATAGCATTCGATATTCGATGGTGATTTTCTTTGGTCTATTCACCATCGATTCCACCTAATCTTTGGTTTCCAACAAAGCCATCGAAATGCATGTATTTGTTGGTTCTATAGGGTTACAGCTGCATTCGATTGTCACTAAGCTGCTAATTAATCTGCTAGTGTTTAGTACAGGAAATAAATGAAAAGCCTTGTAGCTTAGTTTTTATCTTTTTAACAAAAAAAATGATGATGAGCTGTTTTATTTAATAACAAAATAATAGTTTCTATTTGCAAGCTAGTATAAAATGTGAGTGGCTAGCACCAAATAAGAAATAATAGCCTGGAATTTCTGGCTAAGATTTGCAGTGCATATAAATATTTGAATGCTAAAAAGAAACATAAAGGTAGAGGAGATAACTCTAAACTATGAGAAAATGCAAATAAAACTGGTAATATTAGGCACAGTTGTTATAACATTTTAAAGTAATAGACAAAATTAGTAAAGACAATAAATTTCTCTATTTTTACAAAAATTATACCCATATACATGTGCATTTTCTAAAATCATCATCGATTGTAAAATCGATTGAAGTACAATCATTGATTTGGTAAAGTAACAATCGAATGCTTGTATTCTTTGGTTTAGTCAGCATAATCGAAAATCGGAAATCGAATGCAAAAGTAGATCAAAGTTCCCAACCCTGCCTACTGTTGACTTTGTTCATATTGTTTACATACGGAATTAGTTTTCAATTCACAAATAATTCAATTCTTATATCAGGAGTATGCAACTTCTATTATATTCAACTCTAGCTACACGTCATTGTCAAACTCTTGCTGCAGACCTTCATGTAAGATTCATAACCCTTTCCATTCCAGCCATTGATCTCCCAAGATATATCTTTCAATCATCATTGTGAGATTTGAAATTAGACATGATTTTCTCTCCCAATCTTAGTTTTCATGTTTGCAACTATTTTGCTAAATTGAATTTATCAAATTGTCATAGATGATTCATCTAAATCTTTGCAGTACACTAGAGGATGGAGATTGTGGATCTATTGTGCAGATGAAGAGTTTAAACTCTGATGACTGGAAGCCCCTCGGGATGTTTGTTAGTATGCTGCAGATCAACACTAAGAAAGACGGGTTCATGGAGAACATATACCAAGCCGTTCTACTATGTCAGGCTTTTACAGACCTAGAAAAGGAATATCCACATCGCATCGGCCCACTCACAAGATTTCGGCTTCAACAGCGACATTTAAATTTGCCATGAAGTTACAGTCTCTGTAACCAGTGTACCAGTATTATACCAGTCTACTAGTGTACCAGTATACTCGTGTCCCAGTGTACAACATGTAACCAGGGCCACAAGTTATAGAATACTGGAAACTGATTGGAGAGCCAGTCTAGAGTCAGATCGGAGAGTGAGTATAGTTGATGTAACTATTAAAAGCGTTAAATTTTGTTGCTAGTATTTTATGATATAAATTGGTGAAATATATTTTAGTAATGTTTTCTGCATGATCTAAAGGTTACATGCACTTAGATTATTCCCCACAAGTACACATGACCTAAGCATGTTCTGTAGATCTTTCAGTTTACTTTTCCACACATGATTCTAAAATTATACAATTATTCTACTGAACATCAGTACTTCACTAGAAAATATTTATGCTGAATTAGTTCGCTGTGTGTATATACTGTATACAGTATACATGTAGTGGTTTATACATACATGATATACATACATGTGCATCACTATATTTGTTATACAGTAGAGACTAGTTCATATCCAGATATAATTATGCAAATTTTTGCTCAAAGTATCCAATAGTATAGGACCTTATTATATAATTATTATACCGAATGTATTTAGCATAATAATTATTTTATTTTTGTTACTACTGAACAGATTAGTCTTTTAGACTGTTTATAAGAAGCATAAATCTGTGTATTTTAACCTCTATCTGCCCTGAGATACTTTCATAAACTGGCGCTATGCAAGCAGCATAACATATTCTGGATGGTTACTAATGAAGTACATGACTGTAGTATGTATACACATGTATATTTCTTTCGTTGGTACAGCTATCCTATAGTGACATTTCTACCACCATTGTTTTACCTTGATTCTAAGCAGCTCTAAGCAACAATAATTTTATATGACTTTGCTACTCCTTTATGTACTTTATGCACTTAAATAGATTATATTTTTCTTTCAATTATATTGAATACATGTTTATTTTTGTTATGTGATACATCTTTTTAGCCTTTTACTTTTTCCGCTGGCTGCTATATTTTAGTGACATGTAGGCCTATGATTGGTTCTTAGCAACACTTCAATTTCTGCTGATCATTATCAATTTTTACATTTTTAACGTGATGATTGTCCTATCGATAATACATGTGATTGTAACTAACAGTTACGCTGTTAGTATGGCCCATGCAGCTACATGTACATGTGCATGTACATGTACATGTAAATAATATACATGTACATTCTATGATTATGTGGAGCAAAAGCCAAATTTAGCCTCACCACCAATGTTGGAATGTGATGTCATCCCTGAATGTTCGGCGAGTGTTGGATCAATGCTATAGTATGATTTAAAACGCTGAAATTAATTCACAACTTTGGCTCAATAATAGTCCATGTATGTAACACTGGAAACATAATCGTTATGCTACAATATACAAAACCCAGCTCTAGCCCTAAGCAATGCAGTTGCAGGCCACTCTGGTTGAATTACAAAAGTGCTCACAACTATGCTCATGGGTTGGACAATATTATATGGACACATATATTTGTATACTTGCACAACCATGACTCTTAGTTTACTCCCAGTCATTCAGTGGGAGGACAGGGAGAGTCCCTACATATGTTATGACTGTTTTACTGATTTAAACTAACTCTGAAGTCTGAATTGGCAACCAGCCATTGAGCTACTCATTTTCATCCTGATTTGTCACCTCTTGATTATCAAAAGCAATAAATGAGGAGGCAACTTCTCAGAAGTCAACCTGGTGACTACTAAATGTAGTCAGTGTAGTGTCTGAATGCACTTACCAGGGCCATAAAAACCAGAGGGAGGAGGGGGGCATTTACCTCCCTTAAAAGCTGTCTAAACAGAAATATCTAAACTTTGAGCACATTGATGACAAAGTTATGGCCAGTGTTATAGTCCGAAAGACAGTGTTAGCAGCCTGTGTTCCTGCATATGTTTCGAATTTCATTTGATAGAGAAAATTTTAAGCTATTTTTCCTAGAAAAAGAACTACATGTATGTTGAACTGTAGGGTTTAGCCATAGATATAATATAAACATGTGTTTATATTATATCTATGGTTTTAGCTATTTATCAGGGTTGATACCTACAGGAAACCATTGTACTGCTCTAACCATATGCATATTTCTATGCTGTAACTACTAGTTCTCCTCACCACCGCTAAAATCAAGCTATCAGCTGCATGTACTGTATATATAACATACATGCGTTATATATAAAGTGAACTAAAGCTAGAGATCTTCAGAAACTCTGAAGTATTACATTAGATGCAGGGAGAAATGTTTAACTTTATACCAATAACATTATGCAATATTTATAGACCAAGCAGCAATGGGCTTCTTTTCCAATAATGTGCTTATTTATCTGTTGTACAGTCATGCACATGTCAACCGTGAATATGACTGTGATAGATATAGACATGTAGTCTATTATTATTATTATACTAACACAGCACCATAATATTATATATTATTACTTCAAGTTGGTGCTAAGAGTACCAGCAGTTATTTTTTCCTTGCTCCATCTAAATCAGTTTTTTATGCTCATTCAGAATCACATAAGCTTTCTTTTTGATGAATTTAACATTAAATTATTGTACTACACTTGGTGTCAAAGTCAGCAATTTTATCAAATAATACCCGAATAATACCCAAATGATACCCAAAAATGCTAAAAAATGTTAACATTGACCTAGCGTAGTAAAAAAAGTTTGATGCTAAATTCATCAAAGCTTCTGTATTCTGAATGAGCATGAAATACTGTGCAAGAAAAAGTAACTACCAGTACTGGTGAGTACCGGTCTGTTTAGTGCTGTTAACATAACCACCTGAACTAAATCATGGCCAAATAAACACAAAAATTTAGTTGGAAAACCCTTCAACATGATGTTTCTTCCTTATAGTTGTAGTATTAGTATAACATGAACGTCCAATGATAGTAGTATACATGTAATACATGTAGAGGTAATATAATGACGCACATGGATAATGTCATAATGTAATTACAGTTAATCTACTATAATACATTATATTGGAAATTTTCCTACCCAATTAGTAAGAATTGTTTAGTGACGATCTAAATGAGTGATGATCTGGCAAATATTTGTATTTGTTCCAACGTCAGAAAATGATGGAATAATAGATTATTACTGACTCATGCATCACTTTTCTCGTTAATTTTATTATACATTTGTTTTACATGTATGTAGACGTAATGCCATGCAGGCAGCGAAAGTTAACATTCTTCATGTGTTACATAAGTGACTACAGTAAACTCTGCTCCACAATTGATTACATTATCAACAGCCATTGCAGCCCATAATGTTCCAAGTATAACACATGATGGTTGAATTCAGTTTATAAAAACAATAAAACTATTAGCCAATGTAAGCAGGATATACTGCACAATGTGCTGTCAGTTGCAGTGTTAGACTATCAAGGTGACCGAGCAGGGGCTGCCATTTTATCAGTACCTTATGCATGAGTAGAGGAAAGTAGCTGAATTCTATCCATAAAACTGGTAAGTAGATATTCAAATAATAAATATTAGATGTAGCGTAGTTATGGTGGGTCATTAGACCAACAAACACCACAATTATTATCATTACTAACTCAGCCTGACAAGGAGATTTTTGGTAAAATTATACCATATTATGTCCTTGGTAATGTAACACATTATTATTATAGTAATATCCCAGGTAATGGAATCTATTTAGTCATATTAGAACAGTATGCTTTAAAAACTACAGCTGCTGCTGCCATCAGATGGTAAGCCAGTAAAATCATTGGAAATAGGTCATGTAGTCACAGTTGCCTTACTGGGGAAGTGGTGGATTAAAGACACAATTCCTGTAAAGGTGTCAAAGAAGGTGCCAGATATGACCACACATATTACTCTCAGAGTCCTCTCTATTTATATATGTACCTTGAATACATAATGATGTTGAAAAACATGGGGGAGCCAAGGTTTGCTCAATTTTCCTGGAGTTCTACAACTGAAATTACTATAAAAATATATACTATTATAGTAATACTATTGTGTTGAGCACCATCTGGCTTTCTAGATCTTTCTAGATGTTTGTAAAAGCAAAGTGAAAAAACCACCCTATCCTTAGACGCTGTGACAAGCTGTGTTATTAAGAAGGTGGTTTCATGTAATTCCAATATTATCAGATATAAACAAACAGTTTATTTTCTTTAATTGACTATTATATTTTGGTATCTACAATACATGTACATGTACATGTATGTTGATTCAATATATGTGTAGGTATCACATAAATGCAAGCTCATCATGATTTTGTTCATAGACTTGTAATTCTATTTTCAGGTTCCCAGGATCTACCAACAGTTAATAAGCAGTTGCCCTGCAGAACAAGAAATAATATGCCAGTTGTTCAGCTTAGCAGTACACAGCCTCCACAAACCTTGTTCTCTGATGAGATGGATGACGATGATCATTTCAACTCTCCATTTGACGTACCTAAGAATACTCATATAACGATAGGAGTAGTAGTAGGGGTGGTACTGCTAGTCACCCTTCTTGTAATCATCTGGTGTTTTAAACCTTGTGCTACAAGAGATAACAGAACTAAAGGTTCCACCATCACTTGTACTTCCAATGCGTCTAATTAACACTTTGAACAGGAGTTGTCTTTTCTCTGTTTATTATTCTACTCTGGGACCATATCCTTGACTGAACTATTTAACAGGAAGTTGATATTATATTTCATATTATATACCTTCTATACTGTGATTGCTACCACCATAGTATAAAATTATCCCCCCCTCCCCCCTACAGCGCTCTATCCGAGAATTACTGCATCTATAATATTATATTATGAACTATGCAAGTAATACACCATAGCAAAGAACTGTATTGGCAGCAAAATGAATTAGCTGATAATTCTGTATCACTTTCAACTTTATCATCTTGAAGTATGTAAAATGTCTACTATCATAATTCACTATTATTTAATGCCATAACACATTATAGTATTACAATATGAATTATTATTTTTGTTTACAATCAACTTTTATTATCATTACAATACTCAATGTACATTTAATTTTCAATTCTAGTATACTCACTTATTAGAAGATTTATGCAACATCTTCAGAAACCAAAAATATATGTCAATTTTCAAACATGCAGATTCTGGAAAAGGGTCAATTCCAATGTTAGATTATGATAGCAGCCAATGTAGCACAATAGTTCACAATAACAGTGGACAAAATACAATATACAAATGTCATGTAATACATGTATTATGCATTTATTTTATTACACTCACATGACTGTAGTACATAGCAAACTTTGTAAAGATTTATAGCTACTGAAAGACATGCAGTAGACCACAGACAAACTATTCAATACCACTGAGCAGCACTGTTTTACTACTGTCCAATTGTCTATTAGTCTATAACTCTAAATGTTTATCAGCGCACACATAGTGTGTCAGGAAGGTAATGGCAACTTATCAGGTATAATAAATGTATGTTTAGAGTTAGGATCAGAGAGAACATTAGAGGAATAGTATCTGGTGACATACGCTGAGTTAGTCATCTCCATATTACTACGCGTGAACTCATCAAATGTATGTTGTTCTGGCAGTGTGCCAATTGCTGTGGCTATTACATGAATATAAAACATTGTAACCGTTTCGCTGTACCCGTGTGTAATTCTGTCTTTGTTACGTTCATTGTACTTCATGATTCCATTCTTTATAAGAGGAGTTGCGTTCTCCTTGCCATGTTTTATTATGTAATTCCAGGCCATACGTATATGAGCCTCATGGGTCCAGTCTTCAAACGGCATGCTTGTGTCTTCAAATGCTTGCATAAATATCTCATCTCCGATACTTCTGAACGACCTACAAACCAACAAAAGGCAAACATACACAAGTATGCAAGTATACTATAGGATTGTTACAGCGCATAATATAAACTGCATCCCCAAATAGATGTTTGCTTGAAGATGTTGATGTGGATAAAAAGTTCCATGATATAAAGTAGTACTAGATGCATCTTTTGATTTTTCAATTCCTTATATTTCGACAACAGTCCTGTTATCATCGTCAGAGGGAAATGAATGACGATGATAACAGGAATAAAAAATCACAGATGTACCAGATTGTGAAAAGTAGGATAAAACAGCTCCAATACACTGTATGCGAGAAGACGGTGGGAATGGGAGACAGCATTATGTGAATGTGAATTTAAAATGCTCTCTAAAACCTTTCTAACAAATACGAGTATAACTTTGGATAAACTAGTGTAGAGGGAAAGTGCTATATATAATATAACACCATGCACATACAGTATACCTTTGGTAATACAGCATTGGGTTCAGAGTCGTGTCCTCATTGGCTAATGAGTCGGTAACGGAGCCATACCACACTTTGTGATCACCAACTACATCCAGGTTAGTAACCTGACACTGCAGAGTTCCTATGCTGTGTCCCAGTAATGGCAGACCTAAAACACTACAAGTCTACAATCTAGAGCCACCACAATAATATATATGAAGTAAATTCGTATCAAATTAGGAGCAAATAGCAGTTCATACTGCACACTATTCAACGTTTAACAGGTATATATTAGCAAAATATCAAACCTCTGAGTCCATCAGTGTAGATTAAGCCATCAAATTGGTCATGACTGAGATCAGAAGAAAGAGATTTAGCAAAGTGCATTCCTTCCTTGAGCTGTTTATCAGAGAGTATGTTGATAGCAAAATGCTGGCTCCTGTCAATCACACTGTTTATGATGTTACCATGATATATGGAGATGAGAACTGTGGGAGGCTCTAAAGTGAGGCTATTAAAACTGCTACATGTTACACCTTTTCTCACAGCTCCAAGGGTTGCATCTGCCTGTACAGAATAGTCAATAAGGTGACACTAAAGACTGATGCCCAATGGGTTATATTGGTCATACCACGACCTATCACAATAGCCAGAACAAGATGAGTACCAGTCAACAGTGACCATCGGAATGATCATAGTATTCAATGGGAGTTGTCAGTTAGAACTATGCGGACCTTAATATTACCTAGTCAATATTATTAGCTAATAACTGAATAACTACGAAGCCTTCTGGAATGTATCACGGTGTTTACAAATAGTGGCTATTCCCGAAGTGAGGCATAAGTGTACCCAAAAAGAGAAAGTCTATATACTGTTGAACTGATAAAAAATATCTGGCACTAATTCAAACCTATATCACAATATATATTGCAAAGTATGTATCCAGCTAGTATGAATGATTATTCTAAAGTAGTTTATAGCATTTAAGTTTATTCCCATTTAGAAAATCAGACTGCTGAAATAAACTAGTTACCATAGCGGATGTAACAACCACGACTGGCTGTGGTAGTATTCTCATAACCTCGCGCAGACTACACATTTGTCTTCGGGTCACATGTGTCCAGCCAAGGAAGAGGTTTGGAAATTTCATCTAAATTAAAATAAAATATATTATGGCTACCAACAAGTAAAGATATCTTGCGAACAAAAGAGGAGAGAAAATATGTCTCACACTGGGGAATGGTAACTGAGAGAGGACAACTCAATATTAAAATGAGTATTGGACAGATCAAGAAAATGCATAATATAGTAAAGAAAATATCTTAAAGTCAACACAAATGACTGTAGTAGCACTTTCAACTCTACTGTGCCTGTGCGGTTGACTGTCTGCCTATAACAGAGAGTGAACCCACATGCTACGCTACATGACTGTGACAACTGGTGGCAATTCATATTAAGTTCTAGGACATGCACTTTTTCTTGATATAGAGCCTATATCAATGATTAAAAAGGGAGTTTGAGAAGTCGATGTGTAGCTTAACCTACATACACTAACTGAAAAATGAAAAGTTCATTGACACAAACCAATAATGAACCTCTTGGCTAAACAAAGAGAAGAGCCCCTTACTTCCCTCTCATTAGACTATGATCACATTATGAATGACTGTTCTCAAATCACCATGAAAAGTAGAGTAGCACTTTGAGGTGAACCAACTTCAATATTGACAATAAAACATTCATACTACAACAGCTCCTTACCTCAAACAACCAAAGAGAGATCTTAGGGAGAACTAAAATAAAGCAAAACTAAAATAATGAATAGAAGAACTGAGTAGCAGCATATACCTCACTACCGGTGAAAATCTGTAAAATCAAAAAATGACCTAAAACCATTGTTGTTTGTACTGGGGCTGATGCAGAAGAGGAGGCACTAGTTTTATTCACCTTAATAATTAATTGACGGCTTTGCATATTCTAGAACTGCAAAGGTATTATAATATGAATTTAAAATAAAATGAAAATTAAATTTAAATCAAATTGAATTAGGTGCAGTAGAGAGATTTCAATCTGAGATACTTTAGGAAACCTTAGAGTAGACATCACATCCCGTTAGACCACTAGACTAGGGGAAGTGGAAAGGACATGCCTCATTCTTCCCCTATTTACCTCTGATGAGGTAGGACACTCTTGACCACCGGAGGCGCAAGTAGAGTGCCTCATTAATGTAACAGTGTGCATTTGGTTTTGGCAAGGGGTTTCAGCATTACCGCTGTTAGACATTATTTCTTAGTTAACAGCCATGATACCTCTCATCTCGCGTACAGTCCTTGGTAAGAAGCTTTGATGGTAGCATCTGGAATTTGTTGAGATAGGCCTAGATGAGGGTTCACCACGGGCTGCAGCTCTTGTCATCACTGTCATTTCAGTGCGATTATTAATAATTTCGTCTATGCAGTGAGTTGAGGCCAAGTTTGGTTTTGGCCTCTTCTATAATACCGACATACCTGTCAACCTGGAGTGGAAAATATAGGGAGCCCCAATTTCCAAGTGCACAGGTGAAGTGTGCAAGACCCCAACAAATCGGGATAGTTGACAGGGGTAAAGGGACATTCAGAAAGAGACAGTTCGAAACAGGAAGTTTCACAGCTGGACAGTTCGAAACGTGACAGTTTGAAACAGGACAGTTCGAAACTGTGTAGATGAGGCCCTACATTTAGAAGAACACAAGGGGAGCTGCCGTGGCCTAGTGGTAAGGGCTCTGGACTTTCATGTGGGAGTCCCAGGTTCGATTCCCATGAGGGTCATTGGTGGTGTTAGGAAGGGCCTCCAACCTTTAAATGCTCTTGTGCTACTTCAGCAACTTTGCCATTGGTGAAGTGCCTTCTCCACCCCAAATTAGAAAAAACGCAGATCTCTTTAGATCTTTGCTTTCTTACCTGGGATTAATAGTGGGAAGTGAAAATTGGTAAATTTTTTATTTAGAAGAACACAACTTGCAGATAATTAGTGTTAAGTTATTAATGTGATTAATTAAATACAAGAAATGGTATTAAAAATAAAAATTAGTTGAAATCTGGTGGTTGGGGTTTAGGGTTAGGCGTTTTGAACTGTTTGGTGTTGAACTGTTCACTTTCGAAATGTTCTGTTTCGAACTGTCTTTTTTGAACAGTCGCACATTTCGTTGACCGGTACCGATCCTCCCTCTGATATTGGCAATGAACCTCACCGCTTGGTCCTGTAGCAGTTCAATACTTGAGATTTCTTGTTAGTTTGTCAACTTTGACAATTGAACTTCCTGCTTCAGTGTTAAACTGAAGCAGGAAGTTGTCTTTGCCATATTGTTATTATCTTATGTTAGTTGACCGCCTTTACCACAACCACAAACAAGGAACTAAGTATTAGTATATCCAAATTTCTCCACTACTGCACCTAACAAAGAATCAATCATTCAATGAATCATACCGTAGATTACAAGATGATTAATCATTCAATTCATTCAAATCAATGAAATTTAATTTCAAATTCAAATTCAAATTGACTTCCATAATCTAATCCATATCTAATTAATTTTATTTTTGTACAACATTAAAAATATCCGTAATATGCTATTTATTCATTCGTGATATGAAATGTACAATGTGTATTTTGTGTAGACTGAAGACTACTCTATAAAACATGAAACAATCTTCAAACGAAAGGCTTTTTATTTTTGTTTTTGAGTTTCTGCATGCATGTGACCTCGACCGTTAGCTAAAAACCAATGCAACAATTATACCATTACCTGAACATCAGCTGAGCGTGCTGGACACATACTTACCCGCAGTAGTCACCACAAGCTAGTACGAAACCTGGGCTACATATTTCTACATGAAGGAACAACTCCGCATCTGGCGACTTTCTGGGTACATTAAACACGTACAAGTAATGTAATAAATTTAACAGTCATTACAATGCCAAAAATCCAAAATGTGGACAAGGTTATTACTTTGGAATTGGTTCCAATTGCAACATTCTAGCATTTTGGTGGTTTCTCCTTGCTCTTCTACTGGTTGATGAATGCACCAATTAGCAATTAGACTAAATGTATCACCATGAAGGAAACAGTACAATAATTGCTGGCGATAACTGGTTTGTCTCTACCAACTTCCTCTTAGCTAATGGAGCCTGCATAGTTGTTTGATAAAGAAAACTAAACTTCACATTATTGATCTTTTTATTGAGAAATATCTTAAAAATATCATCAGCAAAAATATAGGTAACATTCATGAAAGCACTTAGTAAGATTGTTAAGAATTTCAATTTTCTAGACCGATGACAGTAAATAGTGAGCTGATTGACAGTTTGAAATATAACCACAAAAATAATATCAATAATATTATTTTATAATATATTTATAAATAAAATTCTTAAAATTGCCCCATATAATGGCTTATAAGTTAGTGTAATGAGGAAAAACTCTACGAGTTATGTCTAAACAGAAGTTCTGATCCAAATTAAATAAGTTAAAATAATCAGACATTCTTCATTGCAACCATTTCAGATATCGAGATTCCATCAAGAGATAAGACAATATTATGCCTCAAGCAGAATTGGTTGGTGTTATTTTGTCCCTGAGATTTAACTAAAGGTTAATCCAGCCTCGCTGTATACCTTGAAGATTTTCTCGACGGAAGTAACAAAGGCAGCTGTCCTGAGATCTAGGCCAAGGTTATAGGTCATGCTGCTTCTCATTATTGCCTGTGTGAGACATAAATGTTACCATAGAACCAGTATGTATGCTAAGTCAACTTTATAACTCTACTCTTGCAAGGGCCGTAATAGCATGACCCTACTATAAGAGCATAATCTAGAACTTCATTAAGTTGTCAATGTATGGTCTATATACATGTACATGGTATGTTGATTGCAAAATCTAGGCATTCACTACACAAACAAGCATTGACATATTATATAAAATAACTTACCCTGGCTGACCTCTCCATCGTGAACTCCAGTCCAGAATGCACTATGTCCTTCTCAGATGCACCAGCAATTCTAGCCTCAAATTCGGGGTTGGGAACAATTGGAATATCACCACCTTTCTTAGCAAACTTCCTTTCTAACGATGCCTGCACGCTTTCTGTGGGGAATTAGAAGAGGATTTTTATACAGTGTTCTACATTCTTACCACACATACTACCAAAAGTGCAAAACTGTCTACAGAGTAAATTTCCCATTTAATCATTCGATAGCGACACATACATTTGCATACAGTGACACATAGATTTGCATATTGTCCCTCACTAATTTTTGTGAACATATCCAGCAAATAAAGCCCAAAAAATTGGAGTTATACAAGATTCCTATATTAATATAACACTACTTTGGATTTGTCTTCTTTTACTGAAAAGCTATATTAGCGATGAGACAACTCCCAATAAATGAAAATCAATACCATAATTGCACAAACTATTTTGTACTGATAATCTGCTCCAAGCACATTACGATTTTTACCTCAACAATGAACAGATGGTTTAAAATTATAAATAATCTAAGAAAACATGTCAATGTTTCCTGACTCTACCCAGATTCCCAATTCTGGTCTATATAAATCATGGGATGAGAGACAGTTAGCTGCTGTTTACCTAACAAATGGTAGTTAGAGTCTTTCTCATACTTGAATGTAAGCCTTCCATAGCTGACATGGTTGAGGTTCTTGAGCCACTCAAAGAAGGACACTGTCACACCACCTGCATTACAGTACAGGTCAGGAATTACCAGAACGCCATTCTTCTGGAATATTTTCTCTGCTTCTGCGGTTGTTGGACCATTAGCTCCTTCTGCTATTATCTTTGCCTTAATCTGTGACAATATTTGCATAATATAATATCTAATGATTATCACATATTTGATGCAATATAACTTAGGAATTCAGACTTGTGTAAAGTCCCACTAACAACATTTTCATGGTTCACCTATGGCTATTACAGCTAGCTATTAAGATCACTAAACTCATTCAACTGGCTAAGATAGTTGATGGTTGACCATCAACTTCTGATTATAGAATGGGAAGAAGAAACTAGACCATGTAGATATTATATAATTCACATGTACATCCAGTGTAACATCTGCATAGTCTAAAGTGTAACATAAACAGAGATAAGAACTTACCAACTCTGCATTATCAGCGTGAAGGGATCTCTCCATAGCCGCTGGTATTAGTATATCACACTGCTCTGTCAACAGGTCACCATCATATTTCTTGGCTCCAGGGAAACCCACTATCGTACCGTTATCCTACAGCACCAGGTGTACAGTATGTATACAACACTGCACACATACTATAGCCTACATTTAGTAGTCAAGTATTATGTGTGTGCACTGTATGCATGCATGTACTATGCACTGTTAGTTCACACTACATTGTCTGTTCAATACATTGCACATGCTCATCCTTTCTCGATCATACTGTAATAACCTATTACCTTCAAAGTGCATTCTAGTATATAATTAGTTACTGTACAACTTACAAGCTTGTAGTTCTCTATCTCCTTGGGGTCAATACCATTCTCATTGTATATGCTGCCATCCCACTCAGCTATACCAACACACCTGGCTCCTGCCCTGTGTAGATATCTCATGGAGTGGAAGCCAACGTTACCCAAACCCTGTTATATACAAAATGGATACTATACCAATACTTTAGTATGCATTTGAATATACTGCACACAATGTAGCCTGCACCTATACCAGAGTAGAATCAATTTCACTAAGAGATATTTGAACTATTCAGTAAATCAGTAGCCTAAGCTGCTAGTGATAGATACTAGTCACTAGTAGGGCCTACAGCTACACCCGCTCATATGCCTCCATAATATTGTCTGAACATCACTCCATCAGTTCTCATTGATTCCACAGGCCTATAAGGGGTTGAAGTGCAGAGTGGGTGATTTCCCATACAAGCAAAGACATGATACCTTTAAATCTGATTGAAGTGATGTTATTTTACATGCATGGCTAACATTACTTAAGATTTCAGAAGTATTTATCATTGCAGCACTGAATAATTTTGATCATAGAATAAGTTTCACATTATTTAATTATTCTCAGTTACAAAGCTGACAGTATTTTTCATAAAAAACTTTCCCAACAGTTCTACAAGGGCTAAATATTAGAGTTACCTCATCCTGTCAAATTGACTTGCTGTTAATAGTGATTGCGTTGGAATACACTTATAAAGGACTAGAAATATACTGAAATAATTATATTTTATTATTCTGATCAATAGAGAGCAAATTATTACATAATTTGGTTTTCGGGTCGAATCCAATCAGAGCAACATGGGAAGAGAGATAGACTTTCTAATAATCAATTGTGAGTCACTGTCGTTATTTTATAGAATAGAAAGCTTGTTTGTTCGCACTATTTTTCGCTTCGCAAATGGTCCATGTTACCCCAACTGTAGCTCACTGTGATTGGTTCTAATGTCTGAGGTAACCACTGCGGGAACTATTGGACCAATGGCTGAGTTGGTGCCCAGATCACCTTCCATAGGCTACTGATAGCCACTCACCTGGACAATGAATGTCTTGTCGCCCAGTCCAGGGGTCAGTCCTACCATACTCATAAAACTAGCCTCCTCAGCAAAGTTCTTGATAGCATGGAACACACCCTGCAATGAGAAACTATTACATTGTATAAGTACATCAATATAGGTGATCCACACTCAAATAGTTTATTTTATATATAGGCCTACAGAAAGATCAAAACAATTTCTAGCATGTCTCCACAGCATAGCAACCAACAGATGGGATGTAAAGTTGCAATATTTTCCCCTTCTACGCATGTGTAGCCTTAGACACACGCTGGGGATTGTTTTGGAAGGAGGTGCCTATCGATGGCTGCTGGAGTTAGATAAACTGACCGGCTCCTCCAATCTGAATATAGTAGGCTCCATATATATACCTCTAGTCTATTATACTGTACATTACTAAGGAGTTCACTATAACCATACAGTGATGGAAGAGAGTAAATTATCCCTTATATAATTAGGTTAATGTACCTCTTGAGCTGTTGTGTTATAAAGTAGGAGTGCCAATTACAGACCAATACACTATTATAATACTAATTGTATAGAAGTAAGCATATAGGGTACTGCTTATGCTTTGGGTATTTCTACTTTCACAAGTATCACAAGTATCACAAAGTACAGAGATTATAGCAGTATCACAGGCTACAGAGATTATAGCAGTATTACTGGACTTCGGTGCATAAATTCTAACAGAGATAGCAGTAATTGTATAACTAGAATGTACCGGGTAAATGTGGGCCTGGATCTACTTGGTACATTTTAGTTGTATTTGCACTGTTTACATGTATTATAATTTCCCTAGAGGTTTACAAATACATGTGACAATTATAGTATCAATGAGCTTTGTAAGCAGTAATTTTTTTTGTGAAATGGAAATCATTAAAATGCTATATCAATGAATTATAATAGTAGTAAGTATAATAACGACCAGGTAATACAAGCTACCTATTATGTTCTACTGAATAACAGCTTTATTTCTGAGACATCAGAATGACTTGAGGCTTAATAGACACAACAGTTCTGAGTTGGGGAGTCAGATCCCCCCCCCCACCTTTAGGTCTACTCATCAGTTAGTCCTCTATCATTTATATTATTGTGCTCATATGATCTATATACAGTTTTACTAGAATTTATACAATATATAACATTATTATATGCTGTAGGCCTAACTACCTGAAGTATTATACAATATATAACATTATTATATGCTGTAACTACCCGTAGTACTACCACATTATAGAGCACTATACATTGAATTATTGGTCTGGGTTATGCATGCAGGCTACTTACTACCTGTAATTGACTAGTGGAATGTAGTAGCACTACTATGTTCTCACAAGAGCACATAGGCCTACACAACTAGAGAGGTAGGCAAACACGCTACCTCAATCATTCTAAGCTTATACAAACCCGTTCAGTTATACTAACTAGTAACTTACACAAACCCTTTCAGTTATACTAACTAGTAACTTGCACAAACCATTCAATTATACTAACTAGTACCTACTTATAAGGATGGATACAATGATACCTTATAATAAGTGCTGTATAAATTCCACTTAGCTATCTATAATGCATTTTGTTACAATATACCCCTATTAATACTCCATTATGTTGTAGCCCCACTCTGTAATATTGAACTAATAATTATATTCCTTGAAAATAAAATGAACTGTGGTTTCCAGGATAAACTGTCAAATAGCTTTAGTTTTAAATTTGTCACAATGCTCATACATTGCATTAGGTTGTCTACATCCTCATAGGAGTTATCACAACCTGATTATAAGTTGTCTTACCCTGCCTGTAGCTGAAGTCCTACCATGTATCCCTCCCTGGGTTATTGGTTTGCCAGTCACACAAGCATGGGCGTTTATATCTTGCCAGCCTATAGAACGACAGTAGAGATATCATGACATTGCATCAGCACCAGTCGACATAATATTTTTGTTTCAGGGTAGACAGAGGGGCACATTCTAAAACTTAAACCAACTATAGATTACGAAGTTAGATATGTAAATAGATGGAGATATCATCTATAGGCCTATCTATTAGCCAATAGAAAAACTTGTTGTATGCAACACATAAATATTACAAACAACTAATCAGTATATACACTGATGGTACATGTAGATATAATTATCTCCATATGCAATGGGCACTACCAATCAGATTTAACACATTTTTCAGTCCTATTATCAACAGACTATACTTTATTGAAAATACATAATGTTACTATTACTATTGCTCCATAAATAATAACATGCGACCTCAACACATGTTCAAACATTGGGAAATATTTGCAATACTTGCTACACACAGGATTTGGTAAAATGTTCCAAATTGGCAAAATGCCAAATAACATGATGAAATACGCTGGTTAAAATAAAGTAGCCTACAACATCTACTGTAGCCAGAGAGTTATTTAGTTGGAATATAATTACAAACCCATAGTTTGAGCATATGTGTCTGCAATCCATGCCATTTCTCTTTCACCAGTACCCATATCAGGGGCGGGTACATCCACACCTGGCCCTGTAATCAATAAGAAGCCCCTATTAACTCTAGGGCTAAACCTAAAATCGCTTATTCGAAATAGATTCATTGAATTTCATGTCTACTGTTTTCGTTCAATTGCATCAACTATTCAATACAATATACACAAAGAATGCATGAGGAGAGTGCACACTGCTCGACTTTGAAAGGGGAACAATTTCTATGGCCGTCTGCGACCTCCACGTATGAACTGAATAACTCCAACTCAGTTATATCTTACGAAAAGTTATTCCAAGTATACTACATGTATATACCTTTATTCATGGGATTTTCATTGACTCTAAAATAAAGAATAATCACTAGTATGCCTGCTGAACACTCTTTTGAGCAAATTCGCAGTCTTGTTATTATTAGAGGTTCAATGCCCAATCTGTAAACTTTCTTACCTCAAACTTTCGTTTTGAAACCCAAAATGAAAATACAATTTTTATATTCAGTACTTCCCTGATTCCTACTCCACTATCTTAGTGCAGGTTTTATGGGTACATATACAGACTAAGGCTATGATAGCCCTAGGACTACAACCACTACTTTATACATTTGGTAATTTCTAAATAAATGGAAGTATTGCAAAATCTACATACAGGATGTTAATTGCCAGTGAATGTTAGAGTGATCATGCCATGTCATGCCATGTCATACCATCACGATTAAAAAGCTAAGCACATGTACATGAAAAATACATTACACGTTTTGCAATGATTGGAAGATTATATCCACCAAACTAAACAACAAGTCAACAACCAGTTTGTTTTTTAAACAGTAAGCTAATTCTAACCTCCTAGTATTTAGTACATGTGTCAGAGATTCAGTGGTTATAGCCTGCTTATCCCCAGCAAACACTATTTAGACCAAGAATTATACATGACTGTAAACTTGGGAAATCACTGTGTCACAAAACTGGGGAGGTGATGTGACAGGTTCGATAAATAGTTGGTGCCAAAGGGTTCCTACGTAATCCAATGATTTACTACTGGTATTGCTATTAACGATATAAACATGAGTTTAGATTTTGTACTCGTAGATTCTACGGTATATAAATCCTTCATTGTTCCATCACCAAGAGCTACTATGCTCCGTATGCATATATCACTAACAGTAATACCAGCAGTATACCATTGGATTACGAAGGAACCCTTTGACCACCAACTATTTGTCGAACCTCCCCAGTTTTGTGACACACTGTAGAACTCATCTCAATCGTTAAGCTAATTTAAATGGGAATAAAACTACATGGTGACAGGGGCAGTTAGAATAAATGTGGTCAACTAGCACACAAGAAGAGATGGAAATCAAGCAATATTTGTAAAACGTACCAATAAATCCCTTCTTGGCCAGCTCTACCGTTAGTCTTCTTGTGATCTTCTCCAGTTCATTGTCTGAATATAGTTTTGGGTCTAGGGCTACACCAGCCTTAGCTCCACCGAAAGGAACATCCACACAGGCACATTTGTAGGTCATAAGTGCTGCCAATGCCTTCACTTCATATTCATCAACCATAGGGCTGAAACGGATTCCTGGAATGGAAGTATATACATGTACAATAGTTACAGATCAGGTAAGTGGTAGGTACATGTACAATAGTTACAGACCAGGTAAGTGGTATCTGGATAACACCACCTCCTCCCTTTTACAAGAATAAGTCTACCCAACAAACCCCTAAAATAATCCTGCACTCTTACAGACTACAAAATGTAGACCGCAGGAGTGTTGGATTATTTATGTAGATGATAAAAATAGTATTACCTGGCTATTTTAGTAAATGGCCGTTTCCGGCAACTACACTACACTGTTAAGTCCTACTTATATCCTCAACAATTTATCCATAGTAGCACCAGACTCCACCCTGGCACTGCCATATGAAATACACCAGCACTCTTTTGTAATAGAAGCTGGGGAAGAATGGGACTTGCTGTTCCAGATAGTCAATATGAATATCTTGTGACCATATGACGAGTCTCACAAATTTGCCGTGTTAGTAGTTGCCAATGACAGTATCTCTTTTGACTGGACTTATAACAAACCCCCCAGAGTAATTTTGTCCAGCAATCAGAGTTGAGGTATTCATAAATAAACAGAATTGTAATGTAAATGATATGGGGAGATGATTCTTATATATTAATTCTCTTTTAACTTTTGGTCGACTAGAACTAATGCAGTATAGGCTACGACCCGTTCACCATCTGATACTGGTCATTGAGGATTTAATGAACAATACTAACTTACCTCCTTTGCAAGGAGTTCTGTGGTGACTGTGTTGAGCTCTCCAAGCCGAAATAATCTCGTACTCACCACAATCCTTTTTGATTGGAAATGAAATTTCCAAAACATTGTTGCTTGGTTTAATTATCTTTAGGATACCCTGAACCTTCTTTCTTCGATCAGCTTCTGGAATTCGAGAAGGTAGTCGATCTACCAAACTTTCCCCAACCAGATTAGCAGCCTTATCATAGAACTGCTCTACTTGGTTTAAAAACTCTTTTCCTGCATCATCATGTCCAGGTAGTGAAGAATACAACTTTGTGGCGCATGCACTGGTTGCGCTACTATTAACTGCGATTTTTGGAAAGAGCTTCAACGATTTTCGAAGCATTTTCATAAGCAATTGGAACTGGTAATGTAGAAAATGTTCAAGCAACTTGAACTACTAACGAGCTGGGTCGCAACCTTGCACTCTTCTCTAAATCTCAGCTGTTATCTCACTCCACGATGTTTACAGTTTTCGTGGGCGTGCTCACCGGTGTTCAACGTCACGAAAGTGATCCCATATTCTAAACCAATCAAATCCTGGTATTCACAGGGGCTTGGCCGGTGACAAACTGTGACTTCATCGAGAAAGTAACTCCAACAATTTTAAAGAAGGCACTTCTAACACAATAATCAATCTATTACCTTGATGTTAGTTTTACTTTTTATTCAAGAACTTTTCAATAATGCAGTAATTTTGCATCATAACACATTGCAAGTAATGTGCCAGTCAACATTCTTCATCTTGTTCTTAGTTAGACTCTACACAATGAACAATCAGTACAGCAAAGACAAGTGTAAGAGGACTGCATGAAAATTATTGGAAAGCAGAGTTTATATTTTGTTCACTTTATCATAGTAACATTTTACATTGTATATTATATTAAACTCAACACAGTACAGCACAGAGTAACATGTAGATGATTTGAGCTTAGGTTAGTAGAACATGAGTAGCACCTCAATCATCACAGGTGGATAAAATCTAGCTCTCTAAATACATTAGCAGGATGTAGGTAAACTGTCATGTACACCAAAAACATGGAAAAGCAGCAGGTAAAATGCAGCGAGAGAGTCATTTGCATCAGGAACCACTGTAGATAAGCAAAGTCACTTTGAAAAAATTTCTGGGTGCAAGCTATTAGACATTAGAGAATAACTTCAAATTTAAAATTCATTTGAATCATAATATAATATTATAGAGATAAATGTTTTGTCAGAGGAAAAGATAAACTCAATATCTAGCTTCAGTATATAATATCCATAAATATATACACTAATAAATCTGTTGTATGGCATTAACATCTGTAATCTTTGTTGTCCATGTTGACCTAATTATAACATGACCTAGATAGACAGCTAACATGTGTCCAACTCTTTACCATCAGAACCACAGACTTTGACAATCTCTGCCATGCAGAAGAAGCATTTCTTGTTCTGTAGCATCTGGTGAGTTATGCATGACCTATGTCACAGAGAACAGTATTTAGTCAAAGTATGACCTATATCTCAGAGAACAGTATTCAGTCAAAGTATGACCTATATCACAGAGAACAGTATTCAGTCAAAGTATGACCTATATTACAGAGAACAGTATTCAGTCAAAGTATGACCTATATCTCAGAGAACACAATTCAATGAATGCAACACAATAAAGTATAACCTATATCATAAGGAAAATAATTCAGTTGAAGTATGACGTTATATCACAGAGAAAAACATTGGCCTGTATTACTGTTTACACAATTTAGTCAATGTACAAAATACAATAGAACAATAGCTGTTGCCATAGAAACCTAGATTACACATGTAAATACAAATACAAACCTGCAGGAAGTATGCCCACATGGATAGAACACCACACTCTTCTCTCTAGCATAGCATATCGTACACATCTCTTCTTCATCTCCAGCCTGTAAAATATACAAATAATGTACATTGTATATAGCACCATATTTACAAGAGTTTAGATGAGACAGCAAGTAACTGTTGCAAGACTTATTAGATACACTTTGTGTTCCACATCGAAGATATTTATCATCAGCCAGTGTTAGTAATGGTAACATAGAATACAGCATTAGCTTGAAAATAGTATGTCACTTTGCAACCAGTTAAAGAACATGAAAGATTACATTTGATACATAATATACGTATTGTAAATGTAAACAAACTCACATCTGTCTTACTGTCTAGTCTACCTCTCCTTTCAGTTATATACACAATGAGGTCTTCAGAGTTTTTCATCTCAGATTCATTGATCTCTTTATCTAAATAAATCCTCATATTATAACATTTAAAGTAAGAGACTGTTCATAACAACTCTAAACTAATACTATCTTGAATGCATGAACACTATTGACAATAAATTGAAGTTGTCTTCTCCCAATTTGAACATTGCAAGAGAGCACAACTTCACATTATAATTAATCTGTATAATTGACCAGATGCATCAACCTACTCCCACCGCAATGGACTTGTGAATTACTTTTAAAGAACAAACAAAAGTCTCACGTGTATATCCAATATGAGACTAACAGAATAACAAAAATCTCAATTTACAAAGCAAAAACAGAAGAACTAAATACTGGTAACATCAACCGTAAATGACAACAATTTAAACCAGTAGCCTAACCATCAGAAAAAGATGAATACAGTAAAACGCCGTTTGTCAACACTAGTGGAAGCACAGCTATTTCTAGATACTCAAGGTTATACCATACTATGAAAAAAAAGACTCACAGTTCCTTAGAGTGAAATGTTTCCTATCAACGGCAGCAGGTACTGATGAAGCCCCAGCAGCATCACTCTTAGCATTAATGACACTATCCAGCAGCTCATATTGGAAGCCAGGCTCCTTAGTGAGCATAGTAACACTTCTCTCTCTCACATCTGGATCAGTTGGTTTACACACCAAGGCTACTAGTATACCAAGTATCGCTGTCACAATAGGGAAGTGATCCACTGTCTCCATACCTACAATCGTAAACACACAACATGGAAGTCAATTACTTTTTATGGATACTATGGTGCATGTTGCCATCAAATTTAAAGGACCTCTTACGCCTAACCTGTATGAGCAAAACAAGTTGGGCTCTAATTGATAGAGCTCACCTTCTAGGATAAAAGTGAGCAAGAGGTAAGCCTGTGATCCGAAGGATAACAGGTCAGGCTTAACTGCTGGACCATTTCACCACCCAAACCCCAATACGAATAGTCAAACACAAATCTACACAACTATCTAAGATACGTACATTGCATATATACAAAGTTTATCATGTCCTATGGATATAAAGGTTCTAGGCACTTATAAACAGTTAGATTCTCATCCTACCTGGAAGATTGAGAGAGAGGATGGTCTCAAACACATTGGCTTTACTGGCTACTCTGTTGAGTATCAGACACAGTGACTGTAAGGTATTACAAAGACAAATTTGTTATACATTGTACAATGATAATATATAAACTCAGGAAATAGACACACAAGTCATGTAAGATTATATTTCATGTTGACAAGACAGTTGGTAGTTGAGAAACTCAAACACAAACAAATATTCCTTAGCCAGCTGTGACTTGTGTTTTGCACTGATGCCAATAAGAGCCAACCCAATTTGACTAATTAAAATTGAGTGTTTATTATTAGCTAACATCATCGAGAGGAACCAAGAAAGGCAACTTGGAGCAGTCATATTCACGGATTACACCACAATAATTGTTAACACTATCATTAGAACATTAACAGCTTGATATGCAATCAAGTAAACTCTCTGAAATATATGTCTCTTTATACAATACACCTGCTGATAGCAAGGATCAACCACCTAACATATCGGCCACATAATATATCACCTGGTAAAGACGAGCCAGAAGCAGCTCAGCTGAAGGTTGGGTGGGATGAAGGAAAACATCTGTAGCTACAACACACACCATCTCCAGCACTCTCAGTAGACCCACACTGATGTCAAAACATGTGGCACAAATCTTCAGCTGCCGCATCTCCACAAAACTCCTCTCCGTACGCACCGATAACTGTTGTAACTGTGAAATAAACATTTATACAACTTAGTTTGAAAAAGTAATACATTCCAAGTGCAAAACAAACAAACAAACAACCAAACAAATAGATATAGCTAGCACACATATAGATTCAACATTAGGTCTGTTGACCACTGAAACTAACATAAAGATGTTATACTAATTGCACAATAAGTAATATTTATGTAATGAAAAGGCTAGGAAAGAGATGATCCCTCACCTCCTGTATCATACCAACAAACTCTGAGAAGGCCCAGTTGAGTTGATTCAGCACACTGTTGAGGAACTGGGTGGCTAGTCTGTTGTCTCCTGAGAGAACCTCACCGATAGTATCTTGGAACACCTTGGACGGACATGGTTCTATAAACACCAAGACAACATGAACAGTAAACACAAACGTTAGCATGTGTCTACGTTTCATTATGACAGAGAAAGATATAATGATTGGGGCATAGACTATGTGTTATGTACACCATACATATAGATCTACTACTGTACTACTGCATATACGAGTCAATTTACATACCAATTATAAACATGTCCACTGCATACATTTCCTAGACTTTATATACAAAAATTATAGAGCAAAAATTTTTGGCACTGGACCCAATGCGTTAAAAAGTTTCAAAGGCATAATGATATTACAGGCAAAAGAGATAAGTATTGGAACTGAGGCTATAAACTACATTTCTTATTCCAATATACCATTTGATAGACTGTAACACTTTGGTTCAGCCAAATGTAAATGTGTACATGAATATGAGTAATTCCTAGCCTAAGGTCTACTCACTCTGTAAACTTGCAGCACCAATTTCCTGAGTTTGATGTTTAGCAGGGGCTAGATGTGGAAGGTGAACAAACCTGAATGCAAATCCATTCCCCTAAAATCATACAATAACTCCAGCCTAATTTTTCCAACAAAATATACTTGTTCCTAAAAAAAATCAATTACTATAGAGTTTAGTACATTAATCCAAGAAATTCCTCCATATTGCCATATGCCATAATGTGCACACAAAACAAAAAACTTCTATTCTATAGTATACATACTGCAAACTAAAAATAGGAAAACAAGTAACGTAGAACAATATACAACACACAACACAAACCTTCCAGAGTCTTGCTAGAATCCAGTTAGTTTGAGCCCAGGCTCTGTTTTCATATGGCGCCAACAGGGATTTGACCATTCCTTCTCTCCTATAAAACATAGCCGCCCAGTTTAAGTACAATCACATTTACAAGTTGTGACAACTCCAAAGTCATCGTGTGATGCTTCAGCTTACACTTATACATGTGCTTGTTATTGGAATTAAAGGAGCTCTGATCAAGGATAAGCATTTACAACATAATTTATATGTTTTATTGATCCATCAATAGGATTGAATAGTAACTGCAAATTGGCTAGCTTCCAGTCAAGTAAAAGATGATGACACTAAAGTGGAAATTTATGTCAGTGTATCCTGTAGAAGTATAGTTCATACATTTGACCTGCAGCTACTGCCACAATGAACAAGAGTACAGCAGGTATGATCTCGTAATATTGGTATTTATTACCAGTGTTATTGGATCGTTAATAATTGTGTTATTAGGTAGTTACTTATCGTACTTACAATTTAGGGCAGAGTTGTTCCAGTACCCTCAGAGAAGATTCATAGCATACGAAGCATGCTAGTGACTGAACCACAGTATCTTTGGTATCTTCAATACAATACCCATACAGTTATGAAGACACGTTATAGTCAATTACACTTGTTTTTAACTAACCAATTATTAGGCTGATAGAAGTAAACACACAGCATGGTGTAAATTATCGTTATACAAGCATACAATCGTTATATAATGCACATTATTAATAGATACACATAACATGCACATGTATAAATTTATATATATATCTGTGTAAATTTATTTGAATACAGTGACACACTTACCTATGTTTATAATTCTAGAATCAGAGAAATGTTTAGCAATGAAAATTCCATAGCGATGCAGCAGTGAAGTATAATCTGAAAATAAATTATCACAGAAGGGATACATATACATGACTGCATGCATCACAGCTATACATTCACAATTTTAGCCTAAGTAGGCAATAGATGAGACTTCACTATTTGGAATATCTACATATAAGCCGTATGTGAAATTAAATAATTGATACATATCTGCAGAGAGAACTGGCCAATGAAATATCTGCACAATAGTGAGCCAGACAAATACTGTTATATTTAAAATACTGGTGTACACATTGTACTAAATAGGGCTATCTAGTTGGTTGAGATAGCAGGTTTAATAATTCAGTTGACATGTTTTAAAGTCTCAGTGATGAGTAATTGCCTTGGGTTTACCAAATTTTTACCAAAGTTTTTTAACATAATAAAAATATTGGCTCAAGTTTCTGTTAGATCAATGCGCAGATTGCACTAATGAACTAGTCAGATTTGCTGTAATTTGAACAGCTATTTTTCCCATTCCAGTAGCAACCTATTTTGCTAAAAAAGAACTTATGCAACAGAGTGAAGCAATATACATTGTATATACAGTGTACATACACAGTGTACACATTCTTCTAGATTAAACTGATGGTCTTACTTGGTAATGATGTAAATGGAATGGGAGAAGGTTTGAAGAAGTTTTTCAGAGCCATGTAACTGTCCACACAGACAGTGATATAGAACTCAGGCATGAACTCAAAGAACTCTCCATGAGTTTGAGCGATCTCTACAGTACGGAGGACAGCGTCAAACAGCCAGGCGACATCCTCCAGCTTCTCTGGTGAGTTAATGACAGCAATGAGCCATGAAAGATGTCTAGACTGTTCTATCACCTTCTCTTCAAACACTTGCCTTGACCTCTCCAGTTCTAAATAAACTTCAATGTTCTACAATAAAAAAGTAACTGAGTATTACTACAGCAGAGTAATACAGTTACCATAACTCTTTGAATACTACCATGGTATGACTGAGCATTTGGTTACAGTCTATAAGCTGACGTATTGGATTGCAGTAGAGGTCACTCTAATCACATCCAATTGCATTCAAAACCAGACTCACCATATGGGAGTGTTGTACAACTAATCTGGTATTAAGTACACATTATTATTATCGCACGCAAGTTATACCTCATAAAATCTTTAAAATAACTTGATTGGAGAAATGTACCTTAACACCAACCAATCAATATATTTCACAAACATACTTCGGGAGGACATCTGTTAAGTTTATCTGTAGCATCATCCAGAGCAGTAATATAGCAATCGACAGTCTCTGAGAGTACACTAGACATCTTCTGCAACTGTTTATGAGCTCCATATGAGTAGAGCAGTACAGCGCCATCTAGTAACTCTATCAAGGACTTGTCTGCTGCTAGGTTGCAGTACTCTACAATGGTGCACAACATGACGGAAATACAGAAAACTGCAGTTATTACATAACATTGTCAAAATAACTATAAATATGATAGAAAAACGTATAGCATATTACATATCTATAACAATATATTACTCCTAATACATAACTGCATGTATGCATGACACAAAAAAATGAAGATACTTTATTGGCTTTATGAACAAAGATTACACTACATAAAACTTTCTTGGCGTCAAAAATCTTCTGCAGATGATGAAACTAAAAATATTAAAAATTAAAGAAGATGCAAGTAGTGAACTTACTAGAGGAAGACGATAAAGCAGAGAGTTGACTAGATGAAGGCAATAAGATACCGGACTCTTTTATAGCCTTGTCATGTACCTTATTTAGGTGGGACTTCAGTCCCCCCACCCGCTGTAGTTCAAAGTAGTCTAAGCTATCATTCACAAACCTGTCCACTGAGACATAAACTAAAACAAAGAACGTATTGAAATAAAAACAAATTTATATAATGAAGCTCACATATATGTCCACACTGCCCTATTATGGGTTTCAGAAAATATGATAATGCTAACGTGGATAGCCTTTTGCCCATGGCACTTGTGAAGGAACCTACTCTATTGTGAAAACAAGCGACAGTAGAATAACGTTGGATGTACTTCCTAACACTAATAATATCTGTGGTGCCAAACATAATAATTTAACGTGGCTGCACAATAGCAGTGCTAATCAACACCAGCCTTTACCCTGGTGAGACTCATGATCACAAGTAGAATAAAAAAAATCACTGGTTCATCATTATTATTGTTATTATTATTACTATTGGATGTGCATAGAATTTAGACACGGATGTCCTAATATGATTTGATTATATAAATATCCAGCCGCCAAGTACGAACCACTACTCTCCAATCGATCTCACCGATCTGTTACAACAAGACAGGAACATTATCATTATATAACGTACTGTCCTCTGTGGCGATATGCTTCTCTTTGAAGATATCTCTGAGCGTGCTCACGAATCTATGAAAGAGGGCGAGCAGGACAGGAAGTGAACATTGCTGAGCTTTTACTATACCCGAGTCATTCACATTCTCCTTAATCAACTCTCGAAACTTGTGCAGAAATAAGAATCTAGTTGTAGGCCCCTTACTCTTGTCATCATTACGCAAGAGTTCCTTTAGTATGGCTACCTGGAATAAAAGGGGCTGATAAAGCATGCATCAAAATGAGACAAACACATAATATCAAAGATAAACAAAAGACAGCTTTTGCATTCTTAATGAGTGTGCGGCCAAAATAAAGGAAATTGTGTGTTGTTGTAACGCATGCCACACAAAGTACAATAAAATAAGGTTATATAAGAATAAAAGTTGATGAACAGAGGCTAAAATCACTACTGAGTCCATATGACTTCAGACTAGCCTTGAAATGATTCTATAAATCTTCTTGATTCTCCGTTAATTTAAACCATATTACTACCCACAGTTCCGAGTCAATTGTAATATATAATATTTTCTAATCAATTCTCTGTTTATATATAACACAAGCAGTTAATATCATACAGCAATTGAAGGTGACACTGAAGAGCTAACAGTAGAGGTGCATTTTGTCACTTAACATAGTCTCAGAGTCACGTCACAAGTAACGGGGAGTAGAGCTACCAACCTGAATATCTTCTAACCGATGCACATGCTTCTGTAGTTGATCACAAGAATGTTCGTATGACTTTTTATTCTGTGTGTCGACAGTCTTATCGAGAACATGCTGACTTTCCCACCAGACAGTCGGCACAATGTGTTGCAATATGGCGTCATCTGGCGGTTTGATATATATAAACAATGGGAACCTCATCTTGTCAAATCTGGTATCTGAAGTTAAGGAACTTCCCAAGTTTACTATAGTAGATTATGATACTGTAACGCGTGTAAAGTAAGGGATGTACAAAAAATATAATATTAGATAAAACCTTTAGAGAAAGCACCCAAGATCAATGTATAAACATATTGCATGATATAACATAATGATATATTATACAGGCATATATGATGGTGTGACATAGGATACAGTATCCATTTGACAGCATATTTCCTGGTTGCCTCGTGTTTCATCAGCTGCCACAGTATGTATAGATAAGAGAACTGAGGACTGTAGTCATTCTCGGCATTACAGAACCGGTACTGGGTAAGCAGGCCTAGTAACAGGTGCTCCAGACAGATCTTTATCTCGTGGTCCTACAATTAACATTATATACATTTTATTATCCACAATGTAGTTTATATTCATGTACTTTCTACTATGGCTCATATATGCACTAATAATAGAATTTATTATCATACAGTTTGTATAAGTTGCCATCTTGAATAAATATTTTCAGATTTTTAAACACTAGTTGTACATTTGTTAGAAAGTTGACTCTAAACAATTTGGGACTGCCTGCTATGGTGAACAATTTCCATCTTATTTCTAAGCTCACAGACTATGATTGCAAAACAGCTTGATAACACATGTACATGTACATGTGTACATGTGTTTGTGCCACTACCTAGCGTATATCCATACATATGATATCCCTTGTTGAGTACTGACCCTTTCGAATTCACAGACTGCAATTTCACCAGCGATTCACAGGCTTTGGCTTTAGCAGTAACAAACATTATGTGTGAATATTGGCATTTAGCCAACAGCATTGGAAAATACATATTCAGTTAATGTTTGGAATTATTAGGTTACTCAAGTATGTTATATAACAGGCCATCAGGAACAGTGAATACTTAGTGCATTAAATGATAAGTAAACCCTACCTACCTCCATGAGTCCCCACATAATATTGATCAGTTTAGTGAGAATCTCTTCCCTGGTGTCTGTCTGTGTCTCAACTATCTTCTTCAGGAAGGGAATGAAGGATCCTTGCATTATATAAGGAATCTTCTATTAAATAGAGGATTAGATCATGATGCAACACCAGATAAATGTTAATCGAATAACAAGTAATGATGATGTAAAAATAAGATCTACATGAATATCCTATAATTCATAAATACAAAAATCACAACTTGTCAAGTGTATACTATACACTGAGCTCGTGCAAACAAACACACATATTGAAGTAGCTACTAACAAATATCTGTATACGATATAAGCCAGCATATCGACCTTATGTATTGACATGAATTTACTATACATGTATATTCAATATATAAAAAGGTTACACTGGCTGGGAAAAATAAATTGTTAGAATTTATAGATATAAATAAAATTTATGAACTACTGTATAATTTCTTCCAGAAGTTCACAGGCATTATTTTAAATAAGATGGAATACATTGTGTATAACTTACTAATCTAGGTATAAGATGTTCAAATATGTGTGTGAGCAACAGAACATGTGTGGTAGAAATGTTGTTGGTATCATCCTCATCCTGTAATAGATAATTATAGCACATAGTGGCCTCAACCTTAGTATAGAAGTAAACAGATAAACAACCGAATACCTTAATCAAAAAATTGTCTTTCAATATGAGGGTTATGTAACATACATACAATGTATAATTGCAAATTATCAGTAGGCCTACATGTACTATAATTAGTCTTGTCCTACAATTGATATGATAGGTACATAAAAGGGATTATAATATATACAATTTGTATCTGCATATTCGTGTTTCGGTCACAGTTAGAAGTGCCATTTACAAGCATTACCTGTTGGTTCTGAAATATACTAGTCAAAGTTCTAATCACTCTTTGAAAAAACTTAGCTTCAAATAAGGTCATGCCCTTTGTCAAATATCCAGTGTTGACTATTAACTAACTAATGTTTGACTATGATGCTGTAGCATGACAGTTGTGTTTGTCCAATATTGGTACAAAAGGGGAGGAGTAATGTTATGCCACCATGTAGAGCCCAACATTGGTTCAAACAATACTTTTTGCTAGGAGAGATTGAGAAATAATCAATTCTAATTGTGAGTTTAATAACCTAAAGGAAGACTTTACCTCCTGCAGTAACAGCGGCAGCTGGTTACCAACATATCTGAGTAAGAGTTGACTTTGTTTGAGCTGAGTAGTTGGAGGGAGTTCCATAGGTTGATATCCTTCAATTGGGTACCTGAACATACTCGGGTTAAGGGTGGTAACCTACGCCAACCTCACTACATCGGCTCACTTGGTAGGAAACATGGCTAATGGCTGCCTCTTCTATGTGTGGAAGAAAGCTAACCTAACTGATGACAGGCTTCAATCCCATAATTTCAATATGAACTGCCTCATCTTTATCATTTAGAGGTAAAACACTATCATTTAAATGTATGAGAAAAGGTAAAATAACGAACTATTAAATCTAGTGGTATTTTCAGTGGTATATGTATACATGACATAATGAAGGAACACATTTTTTGACCATTATTTATAATTCTAAATAAAATATATCATGGATTGCATTATTCAAGCTATTCAACCATAGATAATATATTTAGAAATGACAAGGATACATGTATGGCGTGGAGCCAAAGTTGAGACGAACAGACTCTCCTTGTGAAAGGCTGACAGCAGGAAAATATGCAAACCCAGGTCCTAGATTGATATTCTCGAAGGCTGGTCCCATGCTAACGCCATTTCTGTGTTCACAGAAAAAAAATATTGGTTTATCACTTAAAACATGGCATACCAGTATTACATGCTAAAAATCATATTATATCATGATATGAAGCTCATACTACAATAGAAAACAACTTTTGAGAAAGTGATACTGAAAGCTGAATAAAAAGGGAATAGAAAGGAGTATAACTAGCTGTCCCCTCTTACATCACATGAATAATGTATTAATATAGACTTGCTATTACATTGTAAATCACATACCTGAAGAATGTCACTACACCCTCATCACAATCAATGCCACATGTGATCACATCGCCAGTTAGCCAAGACTACAATTTACAATTCAGCACTATTTTATTTACATGTAGTTAGTATAAAGTTAAGGAATTATTCAACCTTAGTTAAGGAGTTTTCATTGAGTGAATTTGATAGGCCCATACTATCTTATACAATAAGTAGTACGCGGAGATAATAACATAAACTTAAAAAGCCAAATTACAGATATAATTTCAATCTACTGGATTTACCTCTCCATATTTATCAGTCTTGACATTCCACTTTCTAACCCGATTACCATCATATGAGTAGGAGTTGGTGGTGTCCCCAACCCCTTCCTGTAAAACATGGCAATACGTACCATACACATGCTGAAAAGTCTATGAAAGAGACAGATGAAGGCATTGCATAACTATGGGATATAATTCGCTTACATACTACAACAGGAAATGGCTCAGGATCATGTGACTGAATACTAGCATTTAAAATAAAAACATTGGAAATATTTAGCTGATTATTGAAGTCAAGTATGGTGAAGCTATAACTTCTGTCCAATGCAAATAAATACATCCTAATGTTGGTACAGTTGTATATATAATATAGCCAATCTCCTGAGGGCTATGTTAACTGGAATCCTAACAAAATATAGTAAAACTGTGTTGGAAAGGTAGGAAATTCATGATGACAGAATCCAATTGAGCATTTCCAATAGTCTATTTTTAATTAATCAAAAGTATATCCTACATTTACATGTGCACATAATATTGTTATGCACCTAGATATGAGCACTGCATGAATGACTTACTCATTGACTAATAATTAGTTTAATTACCTAGTGGCAATTTATGGAGGTAACTGTGGCTAAGGGTGTAATACTTACAGAGTGATTGAACTTGCAGGAAAGAGTGCACCAACCAAGCTGCATAAGACCTTTAGAGCCCAATAAAACCTCATACATCCATTTACCTATCAGCATAATTAGCTCAAAATAATAAAGACATACGTATGTATATTATACCAACATAAGTTATTTTTTATAACATTCTGAACCCATACCTAGTGTAGGTCACAGTTGGAAAAAAATCTGTAATAATTATGAGTAGGCTGTTTGTGGCTGATGTACTAAGATGTCATAAATAGTATACGATATACTCGTACGTCATGTAGTTGCTATCAAAACCTATGCTAGAGTACCTGCTTGCGAGAGCACCTGTTATTTAGTTACTATAGAATGAAAGCT
Source organism: Bugulina stolonifera (assembly GCA_935421135.1). Lineage (NCBI taxonomy): Eukaryota > Metazoa > Bryozoa > Gymnolaemata > Cheilostomatida > Bugulidae > Bugulina > Bugulina stolonifera. Next base: position 10,400,524 of record OW285189.1, read on the forward strand.
CTACAATACAACCTACAAGCTAAATTATGTATAGGCCTACTACAGTGAATAATACTATATTTTATCCCTGGAAGGAGCAATATATTATCATCATCATGTACATGGTAGATACATGGCATAGCCTACACACCCACATACATCTCAGTAATACAAACAAGTTTAGTTATTCAACAAACACCACAAATGTCAAACATAACATAACATACATGTAGAAGGATTAATAGACAAAGTGTTAGAGATAACAGCTAATGAATTCAAGGGTATCAATTAGTAGAATGGCAGCCACATCAATTATACATTATGATTGATAGATATTACATTTGTTACAAATTGGTTTATAAGTCTATAGAATCTAACCTTTGTACACACATGCACTAGCCTTCACAGTAGAGAAGTTGCCTTGTCCAGTTATCTAGAAAAAGAAATGTAAAGAAAAATCAAATGTTTTTATTCAAGGTACAATAGGTGATGAATGTCTGGGAAAAGTATGTTCCACCTTGAAAAGAAGAAGGGATAAGAGAAAATCTGGAGGGCAACACTACATTATAATAAACAGCTTATAAATTCTAAGTGAGTGACCATAAACACTTTGTAGTTTTAAGTCATTATCAATTATAGTATAGTATTTAGTAGTGAAGTTGGCAGGCCCTGTATCTACTCCTAAATAATATACTACCACGGTGGTGGGCTACAGTACCCACCTCTAGATAGTATACAGTACTATGGGTGGTGGGCTCCAGTACTCACCTCTAGATAGTATACAGTACTATGGGTGGTGGGCTCCAGTACTCACCCCTAGAGAGTATACAGTACTATGGGTGGTGGGCTCCAAAACTCACCTCTAGAGAGTATATTACAGTATTATGGGTGGTGGGCTCCAGTACTCACCTCTAGATAGTATACAGTACTATGGGTGGTGGGCTACAGTAGCCTACTAACCCCTAGAGAGTATACAGTACTATGGGTGGTGGGCTACAGTACTCACCCCTAAATAGTCAGCCTCATATATTACTGATCCACTAAGTTTAATCTCTTCAGGCCCAATCAGTCCATCCCTAGTCTGAGGAGCTGAGATAGCACCAATCTTATTCAGCTCATCAGTAATGTAGGAGTCCAGCTTTCCAATAGTTAGTGTTTTACTAAACAGATTTAATGAATGATTTTAGTAGCAAGTAGTTGATACAATTATACAGCTCTCAAATGTGTAGCTAGTCTAGATAGCAATTTAAATGTCGTTGAAGACAAACTACATTTTACAACACTCTTCTAGTAGCCTATACATGGCACATTACAAAAAAAAGACTGAGTAAATATAGAAATTCAAAACATAAACTTGAATTACCTTTTAGATGGTGCAAATACATGCTCCATGATCACATTTTCCTGATATATGTTTGCTAAAACAAAAAAAAACCGAGAAAATTGTACGAAAACATAAAATTAGTTGTTATATTCAACACAGAGTTTGCATCTTCTGAGCGTATTAGAAATTCATGAAATCCAGCATGAAGTAAGAATAGTAGTAGTTCAATCAAAGACTGCCTGTCCTCTGGCTAAAAGTGCTACCTCACATAATCTGTAACAGGTGGTGACTAGAACTAAAAATACTTTGCACATGGGCTTGTAGGGAATAAAATATGTAAGCAACTCAAGTTTGCCAGTTGACTACAGAAAGTAAAATTTTAGTATATTAATTTGGAAAGAAGAGAAATTAAAAATGAGGCAACACGACAAATAAATATACCTTATAAAATGACAATGTGTCTGATTGCACCACATACCTGGTGATTTTTTTGTATTTTTAAATAATAGTCAAATGTAATAGTACTAAACTCATTAGAAGGAAAATATCAGTAGTCTTGAAAATCAATGAATAGTGGTAGTCACTATTATAGGTTATCACCACTAGTCTACTTACAATCATTTATCAACTAAGTCTACCTTACTTTTACCAATCCAAAAACAACAACCCTTATCCTCACCATTAGAGTTGCGATTCCCAATACCATCATCTACTAGAGCTACACCTTTCGATGCTTTAGAAGTTGATTTTGAGGAAAGCCCAAACGTTCTATCCGAACCACCTGTCGCCATTGCAAAGCAGATATAACAGTTATACTCAAATCTCAAGTAGATCCTGACCTATACCTTCACATATCCAAAAATTGTGTTATAAACAATTAGTTTACAGGATGAAACAAATAATTATTATAACTTTAACTACAGCAACAGTATTGTTTACAAAATAAAATGTTCCATTCCTAGACAAATTCCTTCTGTTGGCGACTGCTATATAACGAACAATTAACCTGATCTCTTAGTCTCTTTTATCTTATAGTAAATTTATCTAGCCTGAAATACTCATAGTTGCTTTCGCCAAAGTCATGCAAAAAGGGCTTTGCTGCTTGTAGCCTGAAAACCCGGTATTTGTGATAAGGATTAGGTTAATTTAATTTAATTGGTTCGTAATACCTCTATGCGTAATACACTAACTGCAATTACTTTCTATATAACAGAGGCTTGTGCCAGCAGACGGAAGTGTCCCAAAACAGCAGCAGTTTTTGATTTATTGCAAAACATAGAGTTCTGTTGGAATTCATTTAGTATTTTGTTTTTAATTTTTGCTTTAAATTTTGTAGTTAAAAAGTGAAACATTCTCACCCTCTTATCATCTAATTAATAAATATAAGTAGCATACAATAGTCTTGCTAATTCTAAATTTAATTCACCAGGCCAGGCCAACTAAAAAGTTTTTGAAAAACTATTCTATACTACTAACTATTACTATACTAATACTATAGAATAGTTATAGTTTTGACTTTTTAGTAATAGTAATTTCTAATTATAGTTATAGTAATAATAATATTATTATTATTTTATGTAATTTTGATTTATAATAAATATCAATATAAATATGATAATTATTATTGTTGTCCATTCGATTCATTAAAAAAAAGAGGAAAAACCACAGACTAGCTCTTCTGATAAAGATTAGATACTCTAAAATGAGGAGCGACACAGTACCTTGGCTCTACTAGCCTACGATGAGATATGTGAAAGGGTATGTGAAACCGCCAAAATGTGGCCGTAACAACTAGATCTGCTGCCAGTGATGAGCTGACCTCTGTGTTTCACAAGTCTGCCGAGGTAATTTTCTACCCAGAACCACTAGAGACACCAGAAGAACTAGGACGTAAAGGTACAAGACTACAAGCTAAGTTCTCATCTGTAAACAGAGTGTGGTAGGTAAAGGAGGACAGCTGATATAGGCACTCACTGGCAGAAAGTAAACAGCAGGTTGCTGTGGCTCCTGTGGCCAAATGAGGCATTCATTTTACTTTCAAGGTCCCGAGTGTTCAATATCGTCACAGGTATTCAAAGTTAGTAAAATAAGAATAATTATATTATTTTACAAATAAAAATATAATTGAATAGGATCATGATGTAGAAAGTTTGTAACTAAAACCACCCAATAATTAGATTGTTTATTGCATTTAATTGTAGGCAAAGTTACTGGTTGTATATCTGTGTTCTTCTAGGGTGCAATACACAGTAGCGATAGAGACTAGTAAGTTTCGATCATTTGACAATCATTTTGACCATTAGGCCTACCATTACCAGTAGGCCCATACAGCCATTATTATAAAACAATGCATTAGGCCTACTTACTATAACTATAATAGGCCTACTATTACTGTTACTTGAAATATTCTTATTATAATTATATTATTATTGATGTAATAAAACATATTGATGTCGGCAAGTGTCTACACTGCTATGCTAGATCTCCTAGATTGAAAATACCTGATACAGTAAGATGCCAACTGCTTATTATTATGCTGTCCTACTTCCCTATAGAATAGATAGCAATATTTCACTATGGAACCATAATTTAGAGGTCAAAAAATCTCTTTCTGTAAGCTTGCTGGAATTTGGTGTTCTAGAATATTGAAAATGTGCTTTTTCGGATTTGGAGGTTCAATTTCAACTTTTTTCTAACACAGGCTAACAAAAATATAGGCCTGCATTTACATGTATATATCTCTGTGTCTATATATTTAGCATTGATCATCTGCTGGTAGGTATGGCGATGGCGTCTATGCCAAAACGTCCTCCCAGAACTTCATCCAGAATCCACATACCAGACAACGAAATTGAAAAATCTAGTCTTCTCAATCGCCTCATGAGCATGGGCTTCCCTCAAAACAGATCGTAAGTTTGTAAGTTACAATGGCTGATTTAGTCATGCAACTACTGTTTCAATGTTTCCCTGGCTGTGGTTTGCTAAAGTGGCTGGTCTAATGTAATTATTATTTACATGTATGCAAATATTGTTTCAGTGAAAAGGCCATAGCCACTACTGGGAGTCTCCATGATGATCAGATTGGTGACTGTGTCAACTGGTGAGATTTTTATCATATGGTTCAGTAACAATCTCCGTGTAACTATTGACTCAAAACTTACTTTGATGGATTATGAACCAAATCTTGAAAGTTCCAAACACCCAAACACATTTGACATTTTATACAATGTAGTTACATGTACCACATATAAATATATAATATGGCCTATATGATTATAATATACATTTATCCTGTTAGCATTGGCACATGGACATCATTTATATGGTGTTTCCTCATTTCCTTGTTGTTCTGATAGTAGATTTTTTTATGTTAGGTTTGTTGTACACATTGTGTTTGGAGGATTACCAACCAACTGGTGTGATATTTCAAAATATTTTTGTTGTGAACTTGTACAATGATTTGTTGCTCTAGCTTGTGAAACCCGCACAGTGAAATATTGTAATGACGTTATGCTCTCTGAAGGTTATTAGCACACGTAGATGACCCCAGTCTGGATGAACTGGACTCCAGGGATTATATACTGTACTTGTGTCCAACCAGTGGTCAACTATCGGATAGTTTAGACAGGTTCTGGGCGGATAGTAGGAAAGTTGCTCCTAATGGTGCCCATGATTCCTTCCCCCACATCAGACTAACTACCTTCTTTAGAGTAAGTCATTATAATATAAATGGACAGTGTACACACGAATTGTGTTATGTAATGTATAACTTAGAGAAATACCTATTGTCAAGGTTTACGAAACCACAATGTTGTACGACGAATATGGGAACTTCACATCTGTATATTCTTCTCTGTACTGTTATTTAATTAAAATAACCAGAGCCGTCATAGTAAAATAGATTTTATTGTAAACTGTAGCTTATATTGTTTGTTGCTAAAATATTTTACTAAATTTTTGGTCACCTCTATTTAACCATCCGGTTAGTTTTCCTGTGCAAAACTTCCTGATCAAATTATTTTTATATTGTACAACTACTTCAATACTGTGTATATGCATATTATGCTCTCTGTGATAACACTAGCATTACTCATACTCGTGTTGATAACAATCACATTTATTCAGATTACTCATGTTTAGGATTGTTAATGATCACACAGACTTGTGTTCAGTATTCTTTCTCACTTCTAGGTTCAAGATGGCTTAATGCCCAAGTTACTTCAAGTTATAGAGTCTACTCTAGTCACATCTGAGCATGTCAAGTCCTCTTACGACTTAGAGTACCAATCTCTAACAGATGCAGCTTACAAGTATGTCGGACTTTTCCTCTCAGACGCTGATGATGACAGACTTCATGATCTTGCTGATGCTATATGCGTAAACGCAGATAAAATTGGTAAATGCTTTTGTAATACATGCAGACCTTATACATTTCTGTATCAAACTCAAGTTAAGCATGAAATGAAATATCCCGGTGTATTTTCAGTTGATGATTATTGTAATGTCAACTACAATTGTTCTTGGAATAACTTTTGTTTGAAGTTGAACCTATCAACTTTTTGCATCTTTTTACATCTAACCTACTTATCTAAAGTATTTTTAAACTTTGATATTATATGCGTGTACACATAATTATTATAGTATTCGATAAATACAATTTTACTATCCGTTATCACAGTATGTATCAATTGTCGAGTTTGTACTTGATTGATGTAATGGTGTATTGTTCAAACACGCTTCTTCTGAACTTTTAACATAGGCTTACTCATACAATGTGTCCTGTGTAATGATGTAATATCCTGTTATGTTCACAGGTGTGGTGATTGAACCCTACACAAGGCATATGCACATGTCCTTAGCCTATCGGTTTATAGATGAACACCAAGTAATTGTCGAAGAACTTGCTTCTAAAATAGATACGAGTGCCAAGTGTAATTGGGAGCTGAAAGTCTACTCTAGGGACAGTAGGATCCCTTCCCATGAGGTATGTTTTCCCTAGCATATTGTACATGTACTAGTCTATTGAGACTAACTGCCTAATAAGTGAAAATATACATGTATAATAATGTAATAATGTAAGAGTATAATAACCTCTATTGTATACTATATTGGTCTTGATAGTAAAACTAACATGAAGTAATTTGTCATTGAGCATATGCATGTAGATTAGCTACCACCTCTACCAACAGATAGTGTAATATTGACGTCTGTGGTTTTCATTCTCTTTTAATCTGTTATATAACTACAAACACTTGCTAGCACTTGTTCTGTCATTGACATTTGATGTAGCTCAGACAAGTAACACATGAGTACAAGGCACAGCAAAGTGATGAGATAAGCCTTGATGTAGGTGACACTGTGCTAGCAGAATTAGACTCAGTTCAAAATAGCATTGATGGATGGTACACTGGCTTCTCCCTACTGAATGGTAGAATAGGTCAGTTCCCTGGTAACTACACTGCAAAATCTTCTAGTGAATACAAAACATGGACTCTAGTCAAGTGAGTTTTACATACATGTATGTATAATGTTATAGACCTCCTGTATTGTGAATAAGGCATGGCTTCCTGGTTACATAACTGTGCGCTTGCATTTCTAAGCATTATCCTTGACTTCTGGCTTTTATAGGAAACATTTTGAAAATTTTCTTTTGACTTTTGACACCAAATAGAACCAATTTGGAAACTAGAATATTAATTTCTCACAGGTTTACATTGACCCATGGTTTCAAGCACTGCATTATCGAAGTTAACTGATCAACGTTAGGCATAGCTATCTTTACCCGAGTCATAATGGAGTACTATGCACTACTGTGTTGGAAATTTCAACAGGTTCAATTTCCAGGCAAAAATTTATTCAACATTTGCAGTTAACTGCTAATTATTATAGAATGAGCGTAACCTTCGTAATCATGTCTTATTGTGCCAGGTAATGATTTTACTCCTATTTTAGTATCGTTTGTAGGGATATATTTTATCAATACTGAATGTTCTTGCACCAATTGAAAGAGGATAAAAAGTATGTTTTCTCTCATTATTGTTAACTGAAATTACAGGTACAATATGTGCATGAGATGCTGCTACAACTGTTACACAAATATACATGGTAGATTTGATACTATACTCTGTTTCTCAATAAATCTATGGATTAGCTGGTTCACAATTAGGTTTTATTGTTCAACAATGTATTGCATTCATTTTAGAGCACTACCGATGATACCCAAGTCTCGGTTGGAGAGGGTCTGTCTGTATGAGAATGTAGTATGTGAACAGGGAGTAAATGGACCAGTGGACCTGGACTCGTCACCGGTTGGTCTATTATACATACATGTACAAATGTATAATTATGTATATATATATATAGTTCTTATACCTATGCATGTCTTCGGTGAGCTGTGGGTCTGTCACTTTGTGACTGCACCTGGCTAGCAATCATAATTCCATCATTGTACATTGTACAATACATTCATTCACTTGTAAATATTACACATAATGTACATACAATGTGTACTTTGTAAGTTGAGTTATAGATGTAGCATCAAATATGAGCTGTTATCACTGTCATTAGCTTGACCTACATTGAAGTTGATTTCCACAGTTCAAGCTTTGCTGTCATCCTCATAGTAGCTTTTTGGTGGAAAGGTTTCTATTAAGTGTCTTCGCGATCTAAATTTCAGGCATGGGCCAACTTGCTCAAGAATTTTGCGGCCCACTTCCGTCACAGTGTCACGAAAACATTAGCCTAGGCCAAAAGAAAAATCCTCATTTTGAACTAGGGATGGTTTCATCTGGCCAAGGAAAATTCTCAGGTCAATAGCCCTTTCGCCCTAGGCCGGGTGGCCATTTTGGGATTTTTATATGTGACCCAGGTCGATCCAAGAGGTTGCGTAGTGGGAGTTTTCATACCTTAACTTTGGCACCATGAATGCTGTTTATCATATTAAGAGTTCCCAATTAGCAGACAATGGCTATCAAGATGACCACCTTAGATTCTAACTTTAACTCAAAGACAACCATATGTACATGTAATACACTAATATTATTGTATTGCAGTAATAAAATAATATTATTGAGAATAATTTTTATTATCATTTTAATCACTTAAAGCAAAGAGGTGACAACTCTAAACCGTCACTGAAAATTCTTGGAGTATTCATTGTATAAACTAACAGCTTATACCACCCAACCTGTAACTTTTGTTTTAGAAGGAACTCAGTCTATTGATTGTACGCCATGCAGAGAGAGTAGATGCAGTGATGGGGAAAGATTGGGTGAAAAACTGTTTTGAAGACTCCGGGAAAGGTACCTTCTCTATAATATACTGTAATCATAGACATATACTATAAAATATAGTATATGTCTATGCCTGTAACTTGTAATTATCTTACTGCCTTGTGGATATAATAACGTACCTACATGTAATTGGATTTAATCACACAGTTTTTGTGGAACTGAGTTGACAAAATTTAGTAAACTTACCATATCAAATCAGCTATATTATCAAAATAAGATCAATATTGCTATAACATCTACATGCATTATGTACAACGCATGTTATATCAAATGTTTTAATTTAGCTCTAGAACGCCTGTTTGGTTTTATAATATTGCATAATGTAGTTGTTTTAACATGAACTGTTTGTATTTCAAAGGATGCTAGTATGCTGGAAGATGTTGGTGTGGGTTAATAATGAAACTAGGCACATTATAAGATTGTTTGAATTTATTCCCCATATTTCGACACGCATCCAAGTGTCAGCATCAGAGGAAAAATAATGCATGTAGATTCTTTTTCCTCTGATGCTGACACTTGGATGCGTGTCAAAATATTGGGAATAAATTCAAAAAGTCTTATAATGTGTCTTGTTCTATTATTTATCATACCAGTATGTATTGCATCCAATGTTGTAGCACTTGTTCTGATCTAATTATTTTTCGATTTGAACATTGTAGAGAAGTTTCTGAAACGGTTTAACCTGAATATGCCGGATCGTTATGTTAAGAGGAGATCAATTAATGACTTTGAAAGAGATCCTCCAATCACCGAGATTGGTCGTTTACAGTGTAAACTAGTCGGTGAGCTCAAATTATTAATCTTTTTGTATATTTGTACAGTGTAGATGAGGTAGGTTCTTACACAATGAGGGAGAGTTGACATGTATGTACAGGGTAGACACAGTTTGGTAAACATAGATGATGTTGTGAGAAGACACTGATGATGGTCTACACAACATTGCTATCGACAGTGTCTCCTCACAACATTATCTGCAATGATAAAAAAGGAAGTTATAAACCTCACATTGTTATAAAATATATTTATGGATGAAATCAATACTATATTAATGCTGTTACAAAAATTATTTCATGGTAAAAACAACCGGTATTCAAATAGCAATAAAACATCTATATAATAGCATTGGAATATATTATATGTATGTCTGCACACAAGATTGGTAGTTGCTACCATTATACAATTTTGTAGCGGCAACATATATCATATCATATTGTTATATCAATAAGTAAATTTCATAATGTACTCAGTCCCTCAACCTGGAGCATTATTTTAGAACTTGCACAATTTTTATATTTTATCGTAATTGTTATAAAAAAACACAATAAACAATAAATATAATCACAATCATGATCACATTCAAAAATGTGATCATGTGATTTTCATCTCTGGACTCAAGTACAGATCTACTAATCTCCCTTCACATGTATATGTTTAGTAAATTTTCATTTAATATTATTTCTACCACTTGTAGGCAAAGCCTTAGCTGGTTCCCCTCTCAAGATAACAGCTGCGTATTCCTCACCGTCATTGAGATGTATAGAAACTGCAGACATCATAGTTAAACGTGAGTCAATTTGGCTAAGACATCAATGCGTGAGGTACAACATATCAATGTAGAGGTTATCACCATTATTTTTATAAGACATCTTGCATATCTGTGTGGCAAAAAATCATAGATTCCTGCTGACAAACATGCGACTGGCTTCAATTATTATCAGAAGAAAAGCTGGTGATAATGCCTAGCCATCACGCAATTACTGGTGGTCACTTATGGTCACTGAAGGACTACCTTTCCCTCCAACTAAAATAGAGTCTTGTACCCTCTGCTACCTATTTCATTATATCTTAATCAAATCCAGATGGCTAGTTATACATCTCAGTGCTAAATACTGCACTATAAACTGCTGTAATATTTTAATAGGTTTTTCTAATCACCTATCTATATAGTGTATGTATACACACTCCACATGTGTACGTATGTGGGTTCTTATCACAGTCACATCTTCATGTTTAAGGTATTGCCTCAGAGTCTAGACCCGAGATTAAAGTAGAGAATTGCTTATTTGAATGGAATGGTTGGCACAGAACAGCACCCCCAACTTTTATTCCACCTTCAGATCTCAAGGAACAAGGCTTTGACATTGGTAAGAGAGGACAACTGATAATTTTGGAAATATCACAAAGTCGCAAAATAATATTTTCAACTAAATGTGTTTTTTCCTACTCGAAGCTCATCTTTATTCTAATATCTGCCATGTCAGTTTGTTTGCTCTTTTCCAATCCAGATACATCTTATAAGTCAGAGATGTTAGCCTTTGATCTTATGGAGAGTCTAGGAGACTATTACGAAAGGACTTACAAATTCTGTCAGAGTGTTATAGAGAAACACAACAGAGCTGGTGAGTGTAATTATACATTCCTTAGGCTATTCACTTGTATTTCTTGTGTCTTTGGACTCAATATAAGGAGGGGTAGGGTACAGCTATTTGTATAGTAAAGAAATTAAAAAATGGATTGTTTATAGAGATCGATGCTATAGCTATGGTTATACATATATGGCTGTTGTTGAAAGTTTAATAACTTTCTGATCGAACTATTTTCTACATACAGGGTATATTGTATATTTGTTTGCTGTTCTATACTGTACATATATTATATACGTCTTGTTAAATATTTTTCCAACATGTGCAACGTTTATTAATTTGGTGCATTTAAGGTTTTCCTGTTTTCATTGTGCCTTATATACATTAATAGTGGATTTTATTATAGGGGGCTGCGTGCTACTAGTTGGTCACGCTGCCACTGCCGAGGCCTGCATTCGTAAACTTGCCAAGAAAACACCTCTACCTCAACGTGAGTTTGTTGCTTTCATTAACAAAGTTCCTTTCTGTGAGCCCATCTTGGCGTCTAAGGTGGAAGGGGTGTGGACAGCTTGTCACCCACCCATACCTAAGCTGTGGCACTTGGACAGCAAAAAGTTTGATATCAAACTGATGACAGATTTGACCCAGTAGGTGTTACAGGTAGTTACAGGTGCTTTCTTCTACTAAACATGTGGTTAGTAGAAAATTGGAGAATTTGTCCGTGGATTTGAATGTGCACAATATAAGTTAGTGCAATACACAGGGTTGTTCTATGGCTGATAATTTTTGTGTTTCGAATTATTATATAATCATATGATGAGTATACATACATATATATGTGTGTGCTTGTATGTATGTACTGTGTGTATATAAAGCCACATACATACTCTATTTTTGAAGCTATTAAAATTGGTAAACTACATGTATCTTGTACTTACATATAGATGTACTTACATGTACATGTTTGTGAAGGTGCAGTGTATGTATTTTGGCTAGACTGTTTTATAGGAAAACTGTCAACACATGACTCTTTGGTTGTTTAAGTAATATTTTGAGGTGCTGATTACTTTTGCCGTTCTTATACAGAGTATAATAGAAATCACCAAACAGTTATTACCATTGAACTACATGTATACTCTGCATATTATACACTGTATTTCACTTTCCACTAGCAGTTAATTATCTTCAATACATCTCTTGCCATTTCATTTAGGATCATCATGAAAATATAGAACACAATATTTTAATTTATAAAAGGACAAAAGCTATAAAAAAAAACTTTTCATTCAGCATTATAATGTAGTAACATTACATTTTTTATTTGTGATAACATATTATTACTTTCTTGCCTAATTTGGTCATTTTCTTTGCCCATTCGATGTTACCTTCTTATACCTACAATGAGTAGTAATTGGTAATATTGGTATGTATTTTGATTTAATTAATCTCTGAGCTTCTATTCTATTACTCTTATGTACAGTATAAACATTGTATATATTATATGGACATATTCCACTAATATTTAGACATAGTCTGTTACCACCATTCCTGGGCATTCGCTAGGTGTTTGAACCACATGTACAATGTAAAAGTGTTTCATTGAAACTAAACAGCTAACAAGAAGTGACCACTACCAATGTCAATAACCTGACAGTGTGAGAAATTAATTAATTTAACATTATATCACCAATTTAAATATCTAGCACCTGATCAATGCCCTGTTTTATAATATATATTGTAAATGTTGCATTTATGATGAAGAAATTATTTTCCCATGTGCCCTTACAGCTCAATAATGCTATGCAGTTACAATATAATGCTGGAAACAAACGAAATGTTTTTTTGGGTTGTTTTACAGTAAAACACTAAATTGTATTTCATCTGTTATTGACTTCACAACAACCCATGTGCTATGTTTACTAAACCTTTTACCAGTCAAGCACTGCCTGTTGACACAGTGAAAGGGTTTGAGGGCGTTGGGATGGGCAGAACGCTAGTGTGTTTCCAGCTTTATTTTTGATACGTGATGATGATGATGATGATGATAGTTATTGTTTTCCTTCTTATGTGTTATTTGAAGAATGGCTCACTGCTGTTTTCTTTTAAATAGGTCATAATATTATTTTGGTGATATCGGAATAACTTCTGTGTCTGCTCAAATTATAAAACCAATGATATATTTTGTCTCTAGCTGTAAAATATTGCACCTACTTGTATATCTATATCTATATTATGTCTGTTTTCATTTTAGACAGATCTTTGTGTTTAATTATATTCAACAAGTTCTTATTGAGCACAATTTTTGCAGGCAGGAATTGTTTTAGTTTATTCTACTCGATAATCTGATATTGATATTTAAAAATAAAAATAATATTAACTTACTAGTGTCTCCTGTTGAATAATTTACAGGTATGGATGTGTTCTAGTTGAGAAAAGTTAATTTAAAATTTGATCTTGAATAAAAGTCAGAGCAGCTTTTCCAGTCAATTATCAATCCCAAATCTATAAACATGAGCAAAGTAAAACCAGGGAAGGTGCAATGGTCAAACAATGTGATAACACTACAGGTAGAGGCTTTTCAGAATCTGTCTTATTTCCATTGAGTTTGGTTTACAAGTTACAAATTCAATGGACTGTCTAACTGCCCAACATAAATTTTCATTGGTCCAAGATATCATAATTTTTGCATTGTTGAGTGCTGACGCAATGCATCTAATATACATGTATAATAACATACAATATAATATAATTATATACATGTACCACCTTTATCTGTAGCTTATTACCTATCTAGTTTATTGTTTATAGAAGAGTTGCTAACCTGTGACCTGCTATACTGTAGTCATTTGTTCTACCATGTATTTTACTTGTGATTTTACATTATTAGAAACAAGTTACAACACTACAGATGATAATATTATTCTTGGCTTTTGCTACATTTGTTGAGTGCTTTTGCTGGCATAGAGGTAAATGATATGATATAATATATACGTAATATGTGCAGTACTAGTGCCTGTAAAGTTTGTAAAGGCTATCTCCAGAGCTGCTGATGTGATCTGTATAACATGGCTGAAAGTCGTGTCAGACTATGTAAGTTGTGAGTAGCTAGGCTATGTTATAATATCCAACATGAATTAATTCTATAAACTACATGTATATTATAGTAGCAATGACACTTGATAGGTTTTCAGCAAATTAATGTGCATTCATAGTAGGCTATATGCATGCGTGTTGTCGAATTGCATCTGAAATGTTTTTGCTTGGATTTTTTCATCATTTTTTTGCGTACATTGTAGACCCATGTAGTAAGCCAAAACCTAATCTACTACAACATTTCATCACATAGTGTTACCTGAATGTAAATTTGTATTCAGGACAACACATCTTTGTTTTTAAATTTCAAAGAAAAGCAGCATAAGAATGCTATGATATACAATGCATAATATCTGTATCATTCCATCACCATTTGCTTTGAAGTATATATGATTATATAGTTTCTATTATGTGTCACAAGGATTGAACTTTTTTGAGCTCCATTGATCTTCAATACTGTAAAAGTTCAAATACAATATCTATGTGATTTCTTCCACTAGTGCTGTCTGACTTTGTTTTTAATAAAGTACTACATACATGTAGTAATACTATAATGTAACACTTATATGCTGTATGTGTCAAAATATATCTTTTCTAAATCTTGATTTTCATCAAGTACTATATTTCTCTATACTATAATAGTTTGATTTCAAAGAAAAATCTCCTAAACTAATTTCACACAGTTCGGTCAGAACAGAGAAAAGAGAGAAAAATTGGTATGATATACGTTTCTCTGGGCATCGTATAGTTTATAACAAATTGCACACTTTTGCTACTTGTCTATAATACTTTCTGTAACATCAAAATAACATCCATCAGGGGGTTTTCTACTTGGAACTATTTGCATGACATATTTCAGAACAAAACTTAAAGCATTTTATTGCAGATAAGAAAAAACATGAAAATATAACTCCTGGTTCAGCAAATAGGTCAGCGATCAGCTATAGATATGACGCAAGACGCTTCCACAAGCCCAGTGTCAGGTAATACATAACTACGGCTACTGATAGTGTTATCTGTTTAATCAATAGTTTCTTGGTTGATTTTTCCTGTTTATCACTTGGATAACTGTCATGATGTATATTAAGTTTACACATGTACTTCATTGACGAGAAGGTTGGCCTACAATGTATTCATTCCAGGTATAGTAAAGTAATGAGTACTTATACTAATATTTTTAGCTCAAAGTTGTTCTATAGCACTGTGTGACTAATAATTAGGGTAATAGTATAATATTATACATAATGCAACGGGATATAATATATATGTATAGAATTTTTTATTCGCACATACTGCTGTGGTAGAAATTTTTGCTGTTCCAACATTTTAGTTGGGAGTCCTATACTGTGTTAAAACTTGGACTCAGTTGATAAATGGATCCTCTTACCATATTTACATACAATGTAATTTCAGCACAGGTTTATAAGAATTCTAGTGTTTGTCTGGCTACTAAGTAATGCTTCAACTTGCTACTAAGAAACATTAGAATGTAGACTAGCGTTGTGAGACATAAGTTTCATAAGGATCATGCATCTGGTGCGATCACCTTTATGTGTCTCAGCCAAGGAGTGTAAATTGGTTCCAACGCCAAGTCTCCTTGGTTTATTACACAAATGGTCAGTTTGAGTACACACAGTATGTCCCAAGTCAATACAGCATTACTCCAAAACAGTAGTGTAGGAATAAGTATGCACAATACTGACACAGGGTACAAATTGCAAGAGTCGGAATCAGAAAAGGCACTGATAATTTCCTTACTATTTATATTATGCAGCAATACCTCAAAGAAAAGACTAGTCGGAAGTGGCCGTATGTACTTTATGTTACGTATACGGCACTAAGTATGTAAAAAAGTATATAAAAAGAAGCCGCCGGTCAGATAATATAATATGCAAAAAAACTTGCTATTGAATTACTACATTACTAGGAAAGGGTTACTACTATGTGTATAACATACAATGTGGGAATATCCACTACAATACACTAATGATATATAAAGATCTAACTAATTCTTTAGCATAAGTATATTATTGTAATTGATGAGCATCTATACAATTCATGTACCTATTCAAAGTTAAATTTGAACAGAACAGAAAAATAATCTGAAGAGGAGTGTTAACAACTTTTGAAGACTTTTATGGAACTCAGACTCATTTGTTATTAACAAACCCAAGTTCTAACCTATATAATAGTGTGTCAGCTAGAAGTAGCTAATTATAGTTGGCTATCATGTTCACGTACACGTATATATATATAATATTCACAGTCCGTCATCACACATCCAGCAGCAAAAGACAAACAACCCTTCAGTCAGGGGCAGGCATTGAAAGGCAGCAGACGTGTCAGTTTGGCAATGTGATGTACAACATGTACACACTTATGTTATGAGGATCTGTAGCTTGAGTAGTGCAAAGGTCTTGACACCTGCATGTACAAATATTTCCATGTGATTTGACTTGAATAAGGGGCCTTCTCCATAGGGTCCCTGACTCATTGCTAAGTTGGGCGTTGGATGAAGTAAGGTCTCAACCACGCCAGTGGCTTCTATGTGCCAAAATGAGGGTTATAAATGGGAAAGCATGGGCGTTCCTGCTAGACATGCTCTGGCCAAGGAATGTTAGACAGAAGACTCAAGAATTGTCTTCTCTTTTTTATTGGTGATTAGCTCATAATTATTGCAACTATTCAGTATATGGAAAGATGGCGAAGGTTAAATGCTCAGCTTATGACAAGTCAGAAGGACAGGTTTTGCAGGCACCACATTATAATACCCTATAGTTTAGAGACTAAACTAGTGCAACTAGTAGTTAACGATACAGCTTGTACAACTCTGTCCCAATGCAGCGGAGATTTTAGTCAACAGCAAATGATAATTGGATCCAACCTAAGATAAAATGATCCAAGATTTCTCACTAAAAAGATCAGGATGTCAATGGCATTTACTACAATTTCTATTGGTTCCCGATGTCAATGTGTATATAAAGTGGCTAACAATCATTATATTGTATACAATGTGCATATTAGTTCACTAATGTAATACAGGAGGATCCCCTATCTATGCATCACTATCACATAACCCATCTGTGAACATGGACATATAACTTGCTCATCACTAACTTTCACAGATACAAAATGTCGCCACACAAAGACAGCAATAGCAGAAGTAGCAGTAGACGAAGCTCGCACGTGAAGAAGGAACCAGAAGTGGCTACTGTGGAGTATGAGGTACCAGATGGAGGCTACGGTTGGGTAGTAGTAGTCTGTGCATTTGTCTTCATTGCTATGCCGATGGGTGTGAGCGCTTCCTTCGCTATATACTATGAGGAATGGATTGACTACTTCAATGCTGGGAAAGTGAAGACAGCGTTGGTAGGGTCCGTGGGCTCTGGATGTGTCCCACTTTTAGGTAAGACATCAATGAAGTTTCGTCAGCATGTTGCATTTATGTGCTTTTATGTGCCCAGTATCATGTGGAATAAGTTAAATAGTTACTTCCTTCCTCTGACAGTGCAAAATAGTAATGAGATAGCAGATAACCTTTGTTCTGTGTAAATATTGAAGCAGAAGTTGTCTTCTTTGCTCATTTTTGAGTGACCCCCCCCCCCCCAACCCAATTGCTTCAACTGTAAAACTGAATCTCAGTCTACTAAAGGAGTGTACGGTACTGCACCTGTAACTAAAATATACCAACATATGAATATTAATTGAGATATTGCAAGCGATATAATATTGTATATTAGATTGCATACCAAGTACTAGACGTGTAGAAATTATACTGGGACATCGTTCTATGGAGCATGCTATGAGAGCACTACTCCTTCCTCAAAAAGAATAGAACTAGTTGTACTTGGATCTGAGAATATACCTTGCCTTAAAATATCCTTGTCAGATGTAAATACAATATACGAGTACATGTACAAGTATACATGTATGTATATAATGTGCTATGCCTTATGCAATGCTATTAATGTTTTGTGGTCTAGTTGAGGGTGATGATATATGTTGAAAATGGTACAGATTTGGATTCAAAATGAATTTGTCAAGTACTAGATTTCCAGTGGGTTGCAGTGCAGGTTAATATGTTACCGGCCACTTATGGGAGTTACAAAACTCGAGATCCTAGTGGCTCCACCAATCACATGACTACTTGATTTGACTTTCTTAGAATTAGCCCAACATGCTACCATCTCCCTTCATGTATTAATAGTAGCAAGCGCCTGCTATTTGCAGCTAATAGTTGCAAGTACAAGTGCTGACCTCTCAAGTGTGTGTATTATTGGGTAGTCTTACTCTATGTATTTAGTCTATATACCTATTATAGTAGACATATACATGTATATAAATACTATGGGTAGCTCTTATTGAGTAATTACTGAGTATAACGAATGTGCAGCCAATTAAGTAATAAATAACTAAAGTACATTTCTATAAATGTAGGTTATTTTATCTACATGTACATGACAATCATCATTGTCCTTGACATACAATGTCTATATGTAAATATACATGTCTATGTTATGCAGTTGGTAGGCCTATTAATTATCATACAGTAGACATTAGAAACTATTACAATAACATGTAGGTCACAGTATACAATAACACCGCACTGCATGAATAAAATAAAATAGTCAAATAAAAAGAAGTTGTTTTGTACGAGTATTTTGATGAAGTTACAGTTCTTTATTAAGTTTCTTACCATTTAAACATCCCCATTTTCATGTTTGTATTTTTAGCAGTTTTCCCATTATTATTCACACTATCTGGAAGGCATTACTAGAATTGATGATATAATTCATTGCAGGTTCCCTTGGAGGTATGATGTTAACCAATGCGTTTGATGATATTCGACTCGTTGGAATAGTGGGCTGCCTTGTCTCCTGTACTGGACTCGTCCTATCATACTTTGTCTATGACATCACACTTCTAGCGTTCACATACGGTGCTATGGGAGGTGAGTACAAGCTACTGTATGTTTGGGTTCATAAATAGTCGTACTATTGTAAAAAAAACATCACGAAATTGATAGACCTTCAAAATATGTATGGATGCTGCGTAATGTTACTAACATACATTTAGCCATGTAATATAATATATTATATTGTTTGTATAGTTACAATGCACATGTAAATGTATGTTACGGACCGAACGGACATGCTGTATATAGGCATGTCTGTTCGGTCTGTCTATGCTGTGCTATTTCATTAATGTCCTAATCACTGTTATGTTGCTGCCTGTCGCTAATCTACTTATATTTTCTAACCATACAGTCTATGTGACCATGAAGTAGCAACTCTATTGATTTTACACTTATTTCTCACCCAATTATATAACCATTATCATGTTGAAACACTAATAAGCCTACATATACATAATATTATACAAGATGCAATGTATCATGCACCTTTAGCTCAGTTATACAACAAAATGGGAGAGGAAAATTAATCAAATGCGGGCACTGGGCACCTCTTCTACCTTAGTTCTTGTAGGCCAAGTTTCTTGTTATGTATTGTAGGTTTTGGAATGGGTCTGATGTACAACTGCGCTTATCTTTCTGTTGGGTATTACTTTGATAAGAATAGAGCATTCGCTACAGCTTTAGCCAGCTCTGGAACAGGTAAAATATATTTATTAGCCATAACTAATAAAAAATCAATACCATGGAAGGCGTGCATGCAAAGGCTTATGAGCAGTAAGTAGAGAGAAGACAACTTTCTACATGAGCGATGTTCCAATGTTGGACACTAGTAATTGTCAGCCTCCCAGATTTTGGTGGCTTGCTATGTTCTAATGTGCTCAAGTTTTCAATGTCAGGCCAGTAAAATATGTTGGTGTTGTACTATCTATAAATGTACATCATAAGCCTATATACAATGTGCATCTATTTATAAGAATACATGTAATTACATAATATCATTTCATTATGGTTTTTGGTCCATCAACTTGTTTGTTTGTGTAGCAATCCTCAGTAAGTGACTGACATATTATTGTTGTCCTATATTATTATAAGAGGCAACAGTAAGCGCTAGTATTATAAACTGAGATATCGAATTACCAAAGGATCAGAGTGTATGGTACCTATTGGTCAATTCTAGCAAAGTACCAAGACCGTGTCCAAACTCTAGAATCAAAACCCAGTGTTTAGGATTCAATAGATTATAGAGCCTTCATTGCTCAACATGTTGTTGCTACTAAATGTGCATTTCCAACTAAATTGTAAATTGTACATGTTTAGCATTAATACGTCTGGGACACAGTAAAACATCCTTGTGTATACATGAAGCCTACACATGTGGTATAATGCATTGTATAATAACAACATATATGGCATAAGCAAGTGCATCAGCATGTTGTATTATACTCTACACATTGCACGCATTCTTTCAGGTTAACAGAAGCATATGGAGCAAAAAACCTGCATACTGCAAAATCATTTCGTTTCAAGTAATTCATTGAACTTAAAATTTTATACAGACATGCTGAATGAATTATGTAATATGATGTTCTTCAATTACATAGTGTTGTGTCGGAAAATCACTAGGGTATTAACTTTATACTAGTATCTATGCTGAGGTTAACCTAGTTGTTACTTACGTGTAATAATATATTATATTGTATGCAGTACTATCTCTCTAGGCTAGACTACTAGCTACTACAGCATTTACAATAAGTAACAACCTTGTTTCCCAAAGTCAACGGAGGATTATTTTCTGCAGATATGAAGTTTTGCCTATATAGGGCTACATATTTATGCACAAAAAATATGTGCTGATAGTGTTCTCTACCCATCTTTGGGAGTAGGGGGTGGCTCAGTGGGTTAGAGCGCCTGCTCTGAGGCGCGAAAGAGCTGAAGGTTCAGGGCTCAAATCCCGCTGTTGTCTATCGACTACTGGGTCTTAGTACCACAGGTGTGCTCCGACCTGCCCACAAAAAGGGAACAAAAAACTTGGCGCAACCATTACAGCCATGTATGTGTCCCATCAATTCTATCGTCAGTGCCTGTCACTGAGTGATACTGTATGATAATTTTAACCCATCTTCAGTCATCCACTTTGTTCACTTCCCATTTGTATCAGACTGATAAGGATATAGCCGATATATTAGTCGAAGATTAGATGCAGCATTTCAACCTTTCGAAAATGTTAATTAATGTTGTCACAATGTTTCGATGCCTCAAACCTTCATGCACTAAACGTCAAATACATTGCTAAAAGCCAAACATATGCAGGAATAAAAGCATTAATCCAATAATCGAAATTATATAATAGGCCAGCTTTAATAATGTAGAGGTTACAAGGTCATGATTGATATTTTCTGACCTGTCAACAATAATACAGGTAGATGTTGAAGGACTTTTCACATTTTCATCATATAACTTTTTGACAGTATATTTAACGATATTGTTGGTGTAAATATTTTGTAGGATTTGGCACATTGATCTCTAGAATAATAAGACAGGTGATCATTACCTATGGATGGAGAGGAAGTCTGATTATACTTGGTGGTATTTGTATCCAGTGTTTAGTGTTTGCTGCTTTGATTAGACCTCTTTATGCAAAGAAAATTCGAAGAAAACCAACAATGTCTCCGGTAGAGGAAGTAATTCCAAAAGCAAATGGAGAGCAGACGACTCCTGCGGACACTCCGAGTCAAAACAAGTTCTCATCACATGATGGAATTTTCCGTTCTAAGCAGCTATCTGTTAACCCTGGTTCTAAACGTATCTTCTCATCACATATTCACATAAGCCCACATCATGATTCTGCTACAATACATCACAAAGGTGACCTAAAGTTGAACCCTTACAACAGGGAGGATCTCTTCTTCAGCGGAAGTACTTATGATATCGAGAAGATAGAACAAAAATCCGGCCGAGCAGGAAACACTGAAAATGTAGCTGCTAGTCAAATCACTATCGACAGCATTCCAGTCAACTTAACTGGTTGGGCGAAAATCAAATCTAATCTTAAAAAGAACTTTAATTTAAAAATTTTCAAAAGTTTAACATTTTGTTTAGTGGTAATGGGTATGACACTGCACCACATGGCTTTTTTCGTACCTTACACATACATCATCAGTTTAACGAAGGAAAAAGGGATCGATCCTAGGTGGTCAGAGTACCTCATCATCTGCTTCGGTAAGAAGTTACTTGTCAGAATATTTAATTTATATGTGCAGGTTACATAAGATGTAAATTTGTTGATAATATGCAAACCCTTGCCTTGTTCAAATTTTTCTCTATCTTCCCAAAATTTGCACTGATTATCATTAAAAAAGTTTCTGGAATTGAGAGTACAGATGTGTCTCTATTTTCACTTCATTTTATCCAGGGATGTCCAACTTCATTAACAAACTCATCATTGGTCGAGTAATGACACTATTTAAAGTTGAACAGCTGTATGTGGTTATTACAACGCTCCTGATCGGAAGTATAGCTGCCTCTCTCGCCACTCTTTGTCAGGAGCTTTACCAGTTTGTATTGGTTGCCATATTATATGGAGGCACATCTCGTAAGTATACGTAGGCTACACGTAGCATACCCTGTTTGTTTACCAAAGCTATTAATAGCAAGTCGAGAAGGTTGACAGACGAAAATTTATAGACATAATATGTGCTTATACAATGTAGTAGGCATTATAGGCTGGCCATGAATATTGGGATATTGATTTAGTCAATGCTGCAAAATTAGCTTCTATATTTTGTATTTTGAGGCCGAACCTGCAATTGAATATATCCTATGTAGTAAACATAATAGATCAAACATAATATTTTAATCTCCAGAGATTAATCAAGACATGGATGTACATGTTTGTTAAATATGATGCTAAAATACCCAATATAACATAATGCACATAATATACATACAATGTAATACACATCTAGATGTATAACAGATGAGCCCCTGTGTTAGTTACATAATTAGTAGTAATACTTCATGAAGTGAACTTTTCTTTGATTAAAAGTGAGGGTTGTAACTTTTTCTGTATCGTAGCCTAGTTGTATTCAATTCTATCGCCAACACCTAGTGTTGTGAGACTTTAACTAAGATTGACAGAACTCAGACCCGTTGATTCCCTTAAAAGGTCATTGTTAGTGTTAGGAAGGGCACTATAATTTACTCCTGTGCTACTCTTGGGGCAGGAGCATTACAATACCCTTCCTAACACCACCAATGACTTTTAACAGGAATTGAACCTGGATCATCCACATAAAACTCTAGAGCGCTAACCACTAGGCCACAGCTGCTCCATGGAAGTGGGAGTTGTAGAATAAAGTATCTGTACAAGTCACTGCAATCTGTTCTAAATTCTATGTTCTACAATTTTGTAGCAATTGTCACAATTTATGTGACAAATATTCTCGTGAGGTATTTGGGAATTCAAAACTTGACCAATGCTTTCAGCATAGTGACCATCATCAGAGGTTTGGGCAGTCTTTCTGGACCACCTCTAGCAGGTGAGTCTGCATGACTGCTAGAGATGAAGTTGTGAGCTATTGACTCTGAGACTGACAGTTTTGGTTTTCACAGAGTTTTAGCAGATGTTCAACAACTACTATTGAATGTATAGTTTGCTTCTATCCAACTTGGAAGTGTCATTTGAACTATGTTATATAGGGTGGGTGATTGAGCTGACGGATAAGACAAGATCTGCGTTCTACGTGGGTTCCTGTGCTGACGTGTGTGCTGCCGCACTCTTTGGGCTCATCTTATTTGTGAACAGAAATAATCCCAAACCCAATGAAAAGAAGTCTACTCAAGTTTCGTTTACAAAAGGTGCTGAGAATGACGAAGAGCGGGACTCCGGAGTTGATGAGGTAATAGTATAAGCAATATGTATTATATTATTATGGAAGGCAAAACAGTTCACAAGTATATAAATAGCATATGTGGTTTCACAACTTCCTGCCTCATTTTAAACATAAAAATGTGCCTACTGCGATTGTCTAAATTCTAGAGTGTACATGCTGCGTAATTTTGATATGATCGCACCATCTTCTGCATATTAATCAATGATTTGATGAGAGCTAACCTTTAACCTAGCATATTTTTATAATTGATTTCTTCTGTTTAAAATTTATGTTCTTGTATCAATGTGCATGTACATGTTTTCCAACATGTAGGAAAATGATGGAGTTATGGTCACATAATATATTATACAAGCACATGTACAATCATGTCATCTATTGCTTTGTAGAATTGGCTCTGTGTATATGATTTATTCATGCGTCATGGGCTATTGCTATTTGCATGGAATGTGACATTGGCTGTATAGACTAATAGGAGAAGGCAACTTTATATTATGATCGATGGCTTAGGGTTTACCTGCAGTGTCATATTTTACAGGGGGAGTCACTGTTGTCACCAAAGGTTATTGTTACTGTGCCTACAGCGGAAGGGAATATAGATAAGTTAATTCATTATAGCAATGAGAGGTTTGACAAGTTAGCAGCTAAAGACCAAGTAGAACATAGCAAGAGGATGAGACAAAAGATACGAGAGAGCATGGCTCATGATGCTGGAAGTACGGAGTAGGAACTTAGTCTTTAGCATGTGTAAAATATTTCTAAAACTTTATACTGACCCGTTATTTTGCATTTTATGACAAATTATCATTGAAAGCCTGTGTTATTTCTTCCCATGAAAATGCTGATCTCTTGATAACTGATTTATATGGCATTCAGTAGGTACAACTCTTCTGGCAGGTTGCCAATATTTTTCCAAGTTCAGGCTGCATTCATTACCTGTATATAATGCTGCTATAGCTATATTGTAGGGAGCCTATACATACATACACATGTTCATGTAAATCTTTGGCTTCAAGATTCTCTTTGACTGTGCAATTTTGTCCAAAAGTTATGATGCATGTGAAACTAAAGTAACACATTGATAGTTACTCCGTTCTCTTATTATTAGTCTTATCATATTTGCTTGACATTTAAAATTTCATAATATTTGTATATACAAAAGTACATCTTTCTTATGCAATGATCTACCATGTCTGTACATAACAAGTACACAAATTTCAAAATATTGTCTCAATTTTTCCGAAAATGAAGGAATATATTCTTATATTAAAACTAATACACATATAAAACAAATTATTATGATAGTTGAATCTCATTCACTGGTGTCTAGTAGCTTGACTAGCGCAATAGGGTATACACAACTTATTAGACATTTTGGATACATGTATGTGTATGACATTAAATTATTTGTTATATCATATAAGTTATATGGCGCTATACCATTGAATTCTAAAACCAAAAACGGTAAAAAATATTGGCTAAAGTATACAGCTAACAATTTGCCATTATCTATTAGTATATTACACCTACATGTATATGCTATTATTATACATGTATCTGTATCATTGGACCATGTTACTGTTCTAAAATATTGCATTACATTACTACAGAATCAGGAATAAAAAATCACTGATGTTTACTCATGTTTACTCATGAATATGTCCATAATGTGCACAGTCAATCCTGCTTTACACTTGCATGTAATGCATTAAAAGCAGTGTTCGAAGTGGGGTTATACGGGAGTATACGGTGTGTACCTACCTCAATTTTAGTGGTTATACGGCCAGCAGGTGTGTACCCTCATTTTAATAGCTAGTTTCCCCCCCCCCATACAGTCACTGTGGATAGCGTAGTCTGTAGTGGTAGAGTGCTTGACACTCATCCATAAGGTCTTGAGTTCAGTTCTCACCAGAGCATAATTTCTTTTATTTTAGACTTTTAGTAATTCATTAACTTCTTAGCTACCATAAAATAGCTATACAACACTAATCTGTAAGATTGCATGTACCGTGTACCCACCTCACTTTTTCCACTTCGAAAACTGATTAAAAGTATAGTTATGCACACAAAGTATCATAAATTATTATCACTAGTAAATAATTATTATGGATTCCTAATGACTTTTCATTGAATGTGGTAATTGCCTCCTCTATAATACAATACTTGTGAGAGAAGACAACTGCCAACACGATTGCAGAAGTAGGAGTAGGTAAAGTTATCTATCAGTAGAAGAATTGTGAATGATAACCTGCTACATAAGATAAATGGGCAACTCTATTTCCACACATGACTTACTCTGAGATTTCCACACATGAATTACTCTGAGATTTCCACATGCTTTCATATTTTCAAAGTTACCAAAGAAAGTTTCTATAATACAACATAATGATAATAATTATATATATACATTATATATATACAATGATACTTTGAAGTTACTAGAATTATATCGAGGTATCTAATCTAGCAACTATTCTATATATATTTTTTT
Source organism: Bugulina stolonifera (assembly GCA_935421135.1). NCBI lineage: Eukaryota > Metazoa > Bryozoa > Gymnolaemata > Cheilostomatida > Bugulidae > Bugulina > Bugulina stolonifera. Next base: position 10,426,870 of record OW285189.1, read on the forward strand.
GGTTACAGAACAGATGGTTGATTTGATAGTGAATCAATAGAATTAGAATAGAGTATCATAAATTATCATAAGTCGATAAGATAATTAATCATCAATGAATACGAATAATTATATTATTTATTAATAATTATAATAATTTCATTTTGATTTTAAACTTAATCAGAATAAATTTAAAATTCTTTTTTATCAACATTATTATATTAAAAATTATTATAAATTAAAAAAAAGAAATATAATTTTGATTTGTGCTTAAACCGTAAAATAAAAATATTTATGAATTATTGGTTGCTAAATTTAACTAAATTTAAAATTAGCAATTTCGATTGTAGTTATGAATTTTTGTTATTATAATTATTTATTAATTATAATTGTTTAACAATCTTATTTACTTAATTTTGTTATCAAGTCACTAAAAAATATGGTTTTATTGCTTTGTTAGCAAAATTATTTCTTGTTGATAAAAAGTAGATTTATCAATAATTATATTATATTATTTTATAAATAATAATAATTATAATAATAATAAATGTATGTAATTAATGTAGGCCTAAATATCAAATATATATAATTAATATAATAATATAACTAGCCTACATGTATTAATATTCAGATAAATATTATTATTATTATTATTAAAATTAATAATAATGTAAATATAATTATAATATAATTAGTAATTATGATATATTTATATTTAACATTAATATAGAATAGTCTTCTGTAATCAATAACACTTAATAAAAGATCTGCCAATTGTACGGTAAAGGGGCACTTTGAAAAAGACAGTTCGAAACTCTGTAGATTACATGTAGAAGAACACAACTCACAGATAATTAATTAATTTAATTAAGTTAGTTAAAAAAGTATAATATGAAAAATCAAAATTAGTTCAAATCTGGCGGTTGGGGTTTGGGATCTCGAACTTTCTGGTTTCAAAATGTCCTGTTTCGAACTGTGTTTTTTGAACAGTCGCAAATTACAATTATTGTACTTCTCCCTATTGGCTATCAATCCTATGTTAGAAAGATCTAACAAGATCTGCATTTTTCTATTTCGGGGTTAGAGAAAGTAGGCCTACTTCACTGACGTCAAAGTAAATAGTAACTAAAGTAGCAAGTAGTATGCCCTACCTAACACCACCATTGACCTCTTCAGGGATGAAACCTGGATCTTCCACATGGAGGTCTAGAACTCACTGTTACATACCTGATTTAAATCACTCCTCGTACTAATCTGGTGTTTTATCAGCAACTATATAAGATAAGGCTGTTAACTCAATGCAAAAATCATAACGTAGGCCTATTAGAAAATGCAAAACCCACAAATGAGAAGATAGCTTAATTCTAGTTAGCCATGAATAATCAACTCGAAGACTTTGGTTAATTGGAGAATTATCTCCTGTGTTGGTTGCTTATAATTCTCGTATGTGCTAGTTAGTATTGAGCGAAATTTTTCATCTTGCATGGTTGTTCATTTTATCACAATTTCCTATACGTTGTAGCCATAGAGTAAACAATTATGCTGACTCCACGATTTACTCTGTCTCAAGACAACAATTATGTAACAGCGTGTATAGAAGCACCCTATGTCAAATTTTCTGATGGCGAAATGTGGATGCAAGGCAATGAATTTTCTTTCTACTGTAAGCCATATCATCTCAAGCTATATTTCTCTGCGAATATTATTGAAGATGGAACAGAATCTGCCAAGTATGATGTAGATTTAGGAACTTTTACAATCAAAATTCCTAAATTGATAAAAGGTGAGGTTTTCAGTGATCTTGACATGCTTACAAAGCTCATGACAAATAAGCAGGACCAGAAGAAGACTAAAGCGGCAGCTTTAATTGAAGTGTTGCAAAGTAATTGTAATGAAGAGGTAGAGCAAACTACGGAGGATGAAATAGATTGGTCAGTTGACCAAGTTATTCCGGAAGAAAATGCGGTACTCGCTGGTTGTTGCTATGGGTTTAACATGAGTGTCTCAGGGCTATTTAACAGACGTACAGAGGAACGTCACGAGCTGTTAGATATCTCTGATCCTGACAACACTCCAATAGCAGCAAGAAGAGAACTTCAAAAGGATCACGAAACCCAGCATTTCAATCCAGATCATTACCTGGGTGATCTCTTCGGTGATGATGATGTTATGAGAGACTTAGTGACCTACAAAACAGCTATAAATACTGCATACATCAACAATATAGGTGGTGAGAATAATTTTTTGAACAAATCATTTGCATTTGAATTTCTGAATGTACTTATATTAGGTTCTTTACAATTTTGATGAGTGATGCATCACTCATAATAGCCCTGAGGAACGAACAAGTTTCTGATTTCATTGAACGTTCTGTGTGACATATATGGTAATGTTGCTGTAGTTAGTATGCAGCATGGTTTTTAGTCGCCATTTTAACCAGGTTGTTTTGGGTAAATTGTACCAAGTTGGAAGCTTTCGAACTTGATAAATTGTAGAACCACGAAGTTTCCATGCTTATTTTACAAACAGCTACATGTGTATTGTGTGATTATTCTCACAGGCAAGACATCTATCACTGTAGCGCAGGTGTCAGCAGGTGAGCCGGAATCAGAAGGTGAACAAGAGGAGCATCTGTACACTAAAGAGGAGTTGGAGGCAATCTTAAGGCTGCCAAAGAAGGAATACTTATTAGAGCTGAACCAAAAGAGAGCAGCATTGGTTGGGATGGTCGATATACTATGTGCCTGTCTCTATGATATCAGGTAAGTCTTGGCAACTTTTCTTCTGCAAAACTCATAATTTGGCTATAGGCCAGTCAACTTGCTTGGTTGCCCTGATTTTTGCTTGCTCGCTTGCTGTTTATATGAGTGTAAATAGCCTACACAACCAACACTTAGCTGTTTCTAAATAAAATTGGTCATTGTTGACCTGGAGCACATTAGATCTATTTAATAGGCTACATGCTACCAACCAGTTCACTCCTATTTTACTGAGTTTGGCATGAATAATACACATTTGTACATGTGGCCGGTGTTGTATATCAGCATACTGTTATCATTATAACTGTAGAGTTGTCCTTCCAGTATGAGAAGGTGAGCATAGCTTAATGGTAATAATGGTGCAATCAAGTATGTGTAAGGCTTGGCTACACGAGAGGCCGTGAGCTTCAACGAAGCAACTTTGTTGTTTGTTGGCACGGCTTTATAGGCAATGCGTAGTACCAGTCTACCAGTGGCCTTGATTAATATACAGTTAATAACCCAAGCTGATTTCTAATAAATTATACATGTATAATTGGAATCGTTGTAGCTAATATTAACCGATCACCACAACGCTCTGTGACTCAAAAAGACCAACTTGTTGGTCTTTGCATAGCCGGACAAACGTCATGCCGATTTGCTCTAGAACGAGGCTCCGAAGGCCGAAAAAGAACAATCGGCCTCTCGTATAGTCGAGCATTATTATAATAATATCCATGTTATTTGACCTTGACCTTTTGTCATACTTTTAGGACTACTCAGGAGGAGGCAACTGTAGAGTCTGCATGGACAATAAGAAAGCTAAGCTCTACGCTGTCATGGCTAGTGACAAACTCAGACTTGCGGTCTGCTATCATTAGCTCACTAAGGCGTTCATTGTGCTTTCCTCTATACAGGCATTGGATACTAGCTATGGAGGTATGCCCAGTATATTGTGACTTTATATACCGGATAGCTTAGATTAGATTTATTTAATTTCTCTTTCATAGACAGATAAAATCAAAATGTTACACTGATAGTTTGTTTGTTTTGAATTGCAGTTTGTTGATTAATATAGTCACATGTTTTTGTAGGTGCTAAACGATCTCAAAGTTGTGCTATCTATGGGCAAGCAACAGGTTCTCAAGTGTTTCTTATACGTACATAAACAGTTCAGCAATACAGAGTGCTATCATATTCTCAATGATCTGTATATTACTGACTATTGTGTATGGGTACAGAGTCTTTCAGATAACTGCCTTAAATCGATAGCAACAGAGATCGAGCAGATGTCTCTAAGTAAACAAGATTTAGACTTAGATCTCACTTACTTAGAAAACGATCATCTTTTGGAAATGAAAGGGTCAGATAATCCATATAGTGATTCGGAGATATCAAGTGTTGACCCTAATGACTCAAGCATTGACTCGGATGGTTCAAGCATCGACTCCAGCATTGACTCTGATGACTATAGTTGTAACTTGGCTAGCTCAAATAGGAAGTCCGGAGTGCCTAGTAGCATTGCTAAAGAATCGGGTAGCTGTCTTGTTGACTTGAAAAATGACAAAGGAGATTATACAAATTCTTTACAATTGACTGCCAACTCAAATTCTAAGAATTTAACAGCAGAAGATCATATCAACCATCAACTCTCTCAAATCACTCTCACAGAGGATACTGTTTTAGATGGGACATCATTGATTCAGGTCATAAGTTCCAGTGATTAATTATAGTTTATTATACATTATACATGTGTATATATGTAGCTGATTTTGTGATTTATTATTGATGGTATAAGGGTTTTACATTCATAGCTAAACTGGGATTTTAGCAATAGCATAACATACAATGCTCATGCAGTACTTGGTAAAACTTTATCTATGATTATAATGTTAACATGTATACTCCTTGGTATAACCTGTATGTTACTGATTGTGCATTCACTTGTATACCATAATACAAGTTCTGTTGTATGTAGAAACCTGTAAATTGAAACAGTAGTATACCATTTTGCCTGAAATAATCCATGCAAGCAAGTAGTTGCAGTAGCAATGAGTTCTATCAGGACAAATTTTTAATCATTTATTGAAAAATTAAATTATCCTCTCTGACTTTTCTTCTTTCACCTGTAAACTAAACAGGCGGTGACAATCTACTCCTGTGTGTTCCAAAACGTTGGTGTATGACAGCTCGAGCAGTCTGAACTGTAAAAGCGTAATTATATTAATACACAAGGTGATGGTGATGGATGAGTAGAACCACTGGCTGCTCTTGCTCGAGTAATGAAAAAACAGAACGACTTCGCAGTAGTTATCTTCTTTTCTTAGGTGCAACGACCTAGCAGATAACTCTACAACCAGCCAATAAAATTGGCCATCGACCGTGGGGAGATAACCCCATAGAGTTATCTCGATGGATAACCAATCCTGTGTAAATCGATCACAATTCACAATGATCAATAAAATAAATGTAGATTACCCCCTTCCCCATCACATTATTGTATTCTCGCACCATGAGCAGCCAGGCTTAGAGAGCTTATGGCTCCACTCATTGATCACATCTACAATCAACATTGTTGTAGCAGTGTGTAAATAATGTGCATTTTTCTGCTTCTCAATCAGTGATTTCACTGTCTGAGTTATTACAGGAGAAGATAATTCTATAACTCGATCTCGCGCTCAATATACGTCACTGCCCTCTTTGTGAAGCTGTGCGAGTGCTGTCCTCCTTAGTTAAAAGTAGTTCTCTGCGTGTACCAATATTATTGTTGTATTGTAAGAATTTCTATCATGCCAGTTTATAAAAAGTGAACTTTTGCAGGCAAGTAGTATAAACAAACAAGATAAACTACAGTTCTAAAGAATGAACAGCAAGTAATTTTAATGATGTAACGCAAGCAATGAACAACTGTACCAAACCGGACACAATAATTCCTAGTAGGTAAAAAGTCGGATGCAGCATTGTAATAGACACACTATTGTGTATTCGTTAGAGACAAAATTGAGGAAACGTCGATTGGGACCGGTGTACAAATAATAGTAAAACCACAAAAATGGCAGATAAACTTTCTGGCAAGTCTAGGGAGGCATTGGTGTTCAGGGCCAAGAATGCCGAGCAAGCCGAGAGATATGACGACATGGCAAGTGCAATGAAGGCTATAACGGAGATGCTAAAAACCTCCCCTGAAAGTAAACTAGCTAGCGAAGAAAGAAATCTTTTGTCTGTCGCCTATAAAAATGTGGTTGGTGCTAGACGTTCGGCATGGCGTGTCATAAAAAGCATTGAAAACAAACAAGGAGATCAGGACGAGTTAAAAAAGAATCTGATAAAAAGCTACAAACAGAAAATTGAAGGGGAACTCACAGGCATATGCAATGAAGTGTTGGTATGTACATACGATACATGTTGTCATGTATGTGATTAACAATATAATTATAATAGTTTAGTAATTCATTTCATTTGTTTTTTAAAATTTACGTGTATTTCAAAAGGAAAAAACATTTATGTGATATTTTTTATTGTGGTCGAGGCAATTTGGCTGGTGATGTCAGTAACTCAGCTACTGCTTCTTCACCATACCATTTCATAATATAATTAAATTTCTACCAACAACTACTACAACAAGTCGATGCCTTTACAATAATGTAAATAGACATAGTGCTAGCTAGGGGTTCCTTATCTCTGATGCAGTAATTTTAGATTATAATAATGATGAGTAGGCCTATTTAGGTAGGCAGATGTAATGTAAGGTGTTCCGCATGGCACCTACATGTAGTAGGCCTATGTATTTAGAGCTGGGGGATACCGTGAAACTTGCTTAATTCAAACTCTAAGTCAGGGGTGTAACTTATGAAAAAAAATTGGGGTGGCTAGAAGTTGGGTGTTCATCCGGACCAACAGCCCGCGAGAGCGAGGTGGGTGCGGGAGAAGCTCAGCGCCCTCCCGCAAGGGAGGTCCGGAAGTCTCCACCGGAAAAACATTTAGAAACTTACTAGGCCTACCTAGATCTGCAATTTCAGGATGTTTAAATTGTGAAATTGCTGCTCAAAATAATTGGATACTAGGTTGAGTAAATCAAAATAGCAAAAACTAGAATAGTTGACGCTGTAATACATTTGGATAAAACTAAGCTAAGCTTTTCATATATAGATGTCTGAGTGTCAAAAAATATAAACTGATTCTCTTATATGATCTTCTAAATCATTATTCCTCACTTCACTACTAAAGATAAAATAGAAACTGGACCTATATTATTTCAACTAGGCCACCTTAAGCACACTAGATATGATATTACTAGTACTGACTAGTAATCTTAACTTACTGAGCAGGATAGTCATACCATCATGAAACAAAATAACAATAAATAAACAAGGAAATAATAAACGGGTAAGCATGTACTAGCCCCAAAATCTTGTGTTTTCGTTCTCAGAAATATATTTTCCTACACTGACAAGAAAAAGAGTAGAATTAATTAAATAATATATATTATTTTATATTAATATTTAATTTTATTAGTGTCAAAATCCCACTCGTGTAGCCACCAAATCTAGCAATAAGCCCTGCTCACATACTAACAATTAACTTGGAAGCCTATATATAATGTTCATCTTTTTATTGGAGGCCATGGGCTGAGGTTGTAAAAAAGCAAGTGCAATTAAAAAGTTGCAGTAAGACGATAATCCTGCACCTCATTGAATGAGGTTCAGTCTCTTCTGAAAATTCCAAGTTGTGAAGCTTGAGATTAATGTAATACCTACAGCTGGCTTAGCTTTATGTTTAATATATGTAATTTCAATTATAAGTAGCTAGAAACTTTAGGCTAGTCACTCTGATTGTAGATGTTGATTGGCTCTTTCTAGTAATCCAATAGTTTGATTGGTTTGTGGAGAAAGTAGCCTGTCACATAAACTGTATTCTGTACTACATCCCTAGAAATTTAGAGTAAGGAAAACTGTTCGCTGCAGTCATAGGAGAAGATAACTCTACGGCCGCCGTAGAGTTGATACCCCTGAATTCAAAAACATCATTTTTGGCCCACTTTGTTTTGAAATTTAGGGGCTACACTCCTGCTTTGAATTAAGCCGAGTTTTAATTGTGAGATCACTTTACTTAATTATATAGTGCTCAGCAGGGACCAAGGCTAATAGTTTGAATTAACAAAGTTTTTGAATTATCCGAGGCTGAAATAAGCAAATTTCACTGTATTCTTGTTAATTGTCGATTACCAACATGTATAAGCCTATTAATAGGCCTATATTAATTTATTTTTTCTTTTTAGCATTTGTTGGACGAACATCTTATTCCAAGTGCTCCAATGGATGATCCAGAATCTAGAGTATTCTATTTAAAAATGAAGGGAGATTACTATCGGTATCTAGGGGAGGTTGCTTCAGATGAGGAGGGACCCAGTGAGTACTGAGAGATGAAATAACTAAGACCCATTCTTCACATCACGGCATTTTCTTTTTTACATAAAGTTTTGGATTTTAGGATTGATTCAGTTGGTAATGATGTTGTTATAATATTGGAAGTAAAATATTGTATTGACGCACATGTTCGAGAATCCTTTTGTATTGTTTTAGGTGTTGTAGCAAAGTCACAAGAGGCGTATGAGGGCGCGTATGAAGAGGCTTCTCAAAACATGCCACCTACGCATCCTATTAGGCTTGGATTAGCTCTAAACTTTTCAGTTTTCTATTATGAAATTGCCCAGAAGCCGGAAAAAGCTTGTACTCTTGCTAAAAAGGTAGGTCTGGTAGTTAATAATTAGGGCTAGTGTTTACCTGAAAAGGACCTAGGATAATCTCCGGTTTTCCATGCTTTGCATTTAGCTTCATGTGTTTTGCCTCCCCTTGGACCATCGCCTGAAGATACCCATAGGAAAAGAACATGTACTGGGAAGTATGGGATGGGTGTGTGACCATTTCATTCTCTGCAATTTACATAGGCTACTTTTGCCTACATATATATATACACTTGAGCAGCAACAGCTATTTAGCTACTAGATCGTACACATTACACACGACAATAAAGGCATGTCAATCAGCCATGTGACATATCACTAGCAGTTTAGTTTTTTCTGCTCATCACAGTTTGACTAACAGTTTATATAAAATTGTTTAGACTTGAAAATTGATAATTCATGCGGCATGTAAACTTCACTTCACGCTAAGTAGTTAACATTGAATGGCAGCCTGAAGCTTTTCAATTACTCTGCAACAAGTTGATTTAGTTAAAGTTCCATCAGCTCTTTTGAGCTATATATTCGGCCTATATACCATATTCAATTAAATCCTTTCTGCCTGAAATAATTTGTCCAGCTATGTAGATCATCCAGTTCATAACATTTCCCAGAATAAAATTTTCCCATCAAATACACCAGATAAATTTCTCATTCAGCTTCTATGTCTCAAAGGGACATGACCATCACAACCTTGTCCCTTTAACATGTTCGAATGTATTGATACATGTAAGTAGCAAGAAGTAGCATCAGCATTTATGAGACCTACCTTCATATAGGGCCACTGTTACGGAAGTTGTATACTCTACTGTTAGAAAACCTGAGTACCATTTTATACTACATGTACATGCAGCTGTGAAAATTGCAATAAAAAATGCATCTGTGATTGAAAGTTGAATACACTATGCTAAATACTATGGTCTAAATGCTTGGTTCATGGTACGACTACGAAGGGAGGCTATGTGCTAGACACTGCATGCATGGAAAGCCAATGTTTGTGTGCATGGAATTGCATTATGTATAACGTTTCCTCTATCCAGAACACTGACAGCACAAGAAGAGCCATGTGCAAATAGGTATTTTGTTTTAGCCTGATGAATTGGTTAATATTGAACTTATGATGTCCCGATTTAAAATATTTTTCATCGCTACTAGTATCAACTATTGACAGGCATTTGCCCCATTGCTGATGCATGTGATCTATCTCAAGGTGCTTATTGTAAATATTGTTCACTGTTACAGGCGTTTGATGACGCAATTGCAGAACTGGACACTTTGCAAGAGGATGCATACAAAGACAGTACTTTAATAATGCAGCTTTTACGGGACAACCTCACTGTAAGTTGTCTTTTACCATTCTACCACTAAATCCCACCCTAAATCTGAAATTGAGTTGCTGTTGTAATGTGATTTACGCATAGAAGCGTGCATTGAGACATATCATATAAAATTAATTGCCTGCCTTTGCATACAAGGTCAAACTAAAGCCGGTTTTCCGAAGGAAATATTGTTAGTATGCTTTGTTCGGTGGAAAAAATGTCATCGCCTTGGCAAAGCTTAGCACCGACTCGGCAAAAATATTTGTTGCTCTGTTTCCACCTAATTCGTCTTGGGGATTAGATATTCAGTGATAAAAGGAGTTTGCATTACTGCAACTGCCAACCATCCTTGTGTCAAGGTTAGGATACTACTGTCGGTACATTCATGCATAGAAAGTCTCCTCACTGTGCTCTTACAAGTCCATGTGACTAATGATTTGTACCAAAATTAATTCCTTTAAAAATTGTACGTAATTATAACAACAATGTAATTATTCATTATTAATTTGTTTTGGTTCTTTTTTGTCGAATAATATTCAATTATACTTGGGATATTTTTTATGCTTGCTGTTCTGTTCATTGCAGTTGTGGACATCTGAAACTGACACTGCTGCTGATGAGGACTAGAATAGTGTTCAACGTCTTTCCATAATTACCACTTTATTTGACCAACAGTCTTGTCGGAGGACATGCATGCCTTTACTAGGTTCAACAGTATGCATAGTGACTAAATAAGGTCTACTCTACAATTCATTAGCTATTTGAATGCTCATTATATTGTATTATACACTGTGCCCCTTCTCTGCACATTTACATCTACCTGGTTAGTATATGGTACTCTGATGACAGGCTCAGAACTTATGTTGGTCTAAATTATAGTATATCTGCTGACAAAGACCTATTATATTGTATTAAAAGCAACTCTCCCTGGCTATTTTCTTGGTCCACACTAATTCGACTTCACCAAGTCCACATTTTCTGTAGTGCATTCAAATTTGCTTCATTAGTAGTAGAGTCTTATTAATCCTTTGTATATGAATATTATGGTGTCATTGCTAATTGTTGGACACGATTTGTTGTTGTTATTTTATTATCATTAATATTAATACGAACTTGTTGATACCAATCATCATGCTAACTCTAGGTCAACTAAACAATATTAGTATTCACAAAATGTTCACACAAGTCTCCAGGAGCAAATAAGCATACTTTTTGAAGCTGATGGTCACTACCAGATATTAGATCTCCATTCTTAGCAAATTGTATCAGTAATTTGATTTCACGCTAGCTATACAATTATTTTTCTGCAGTTGTACCACAGAATTTTGTTTGGATAATCTCAACTACAGTATGTGCATGTATGCTGGAGGATTCTTAATTTTGACTATAGTTTCAAAGTATTGTGACTCTTTGTAATAAAACTATTATTTAACTATTGAAACAACCATCTCTTGATTTACTGTGTGGTAGTACGTCCCGTTTTATAGTCTTACTAGGCAGGTGCTGGAAGTTTTTGTGCTGTGTGATTAATTTTGTTTAAAAGAATTCCTTTTGCCAAAGTTCAAATGCTCTGAAATTCCTTGTGGAAAGGGACTACTGAGAAAAATGGCTACATATAGGTTACTCTTTCCTGTGAGCTGCCAAAGTTTCAGATTATTTACTACCCCCATAAGCTACTTCCAGTCCATTACCTCCAGGAGCCAGTGTCATCACTGCACTGCATGGAGATGCAATTCCCTCGGATGCACAGACGCTGATGATCTATTGGTCACAATACGAGGTTGTCTACTCTTCTTTCCAGTCCCAGCTATAACGTTGCAATGGGGAGTTGATTCTTGGCAAGCCAATTGCAGTGAAGTTGTTTTCTCCTGTCCAAAGTAAATACACGCACAATGTATATGTGCTTCAGCTACCTGGTTGCACGCGCAATTTGATGTTGGCGGTACTCGGCAAAACCGTTTCAGGCGATGTTTGTTTTCGGACTAGATTGTTTCATCCTTCAATAATGTTGTAATAACAAAGAGTAATAATCACAATTTTGTCACTTGGTGGTGCAACACTGCCAATCCATGTTATGCACTCATATATAAAGCTTAGGCCTATATATGATGCTGTTACTCGTTTTGCTTATCACTAGTTAACACGTTGGTTAACTGTTATTTTTATGACTTAAACTGAGAACTAAACTAAAACTGGTATACTTACATTGTATACTAACTAATCTAATAACTAAATGTATGTATAATAGTCGTGTAGTCATCTCATCGTACTAGTATCAGTAGTGAGTAGAGTATGAACAGTAGAATATATTTATATGTATTAGAATTAGAACTTTATATTAATAACATTTGATTTATTATTATTTTTTGTAGAATTATTTTCTTTATTATTTATAGCAATGGGTAGCAATTCTTGAAAATATCAGTTAGAGCTGTCTAGGGGGTTTTAGCCATACGATACTAATAATTTTTATGTGGTAATCATAATTATTATATTTCTTCTAAAAAACTGTATATTTTGAGACTGAACAGTTAAATTGAATATGAAAATGGCTGTCAGTGGAAAGAAGTCTCAGTTTGTCTTAGTTTTGTTCTGTAAACGATGTTCATGTTGTTTAATTATTGTACAATCTAGTAATAGTATTATTTTATCATGTTATATCACTGATGTTTAGTACATATGAGAATTATCTCAACTCAACTGCACAGTGTCAAAACAATCATTTCTTACTTTTATGCTTTCTAAATGGGCTGTTTCATAAATGTTAACTGTTTATTTTCCGGTACAAGAAAATTAAGCTAACAATGCCTGTTATGACACACCGAAAGAATGAGATAGTTGCTCTCGGACTGTTAGCATCTGGAGGTATGTCCATTCTGCTATACTGTGTATGCGCTGCAGTCATAGTTATTGTTCCACTAATGTGCTTAGAATATATGTTGTTTTTGCTGTTGATTGTAAAAAAACTTTCAATGGCCCCCTATGTGTTCATTATTTTTTACAACAGGCTAAGCTAACTGGGGGTTTGCATGCTTGGACTGGTAGCATTTATATATATTGTTTACATGTTGATCCCATTTGCCTACATGCGTTTCTTTTAGGGGCACTTCTCTACTACCTCTCAAGGAAATGGCGTCAACATACTGAGCATGCTGACGAATTAATTATTCCGGAATCTCTTGATCTGAGTTTGGCACACTGTGTATATAATCAGATAAAATCCCATGCTCAAACATCATTTCGTCAATCGAAGATATTTTTAGTTGATTCAGCAGACAGCTGGGATAAGGCTTATGAGTTGCTTAAAGAAGACATAAAGTTAGTCAAAGTAAGTAGGCTAACTGATTTACTGTTTAAATCATCGATTTGGAGAAAATGATAATATTATTATTATTATTATTATTTCTCCGCTCGGCTACACGAGAGGCCGATTGTTCTTTTTCGGCCTTCGGAGCCTCATTTTAGAGCAAATCGGCGCGAAGTTTGTTCGGCTATGCAAAGACCAATATGTTGGTCTTCTCAGATCACAGAGCGCTGTTATGATTGGTCAATATGCTAGATACAACGACTATAATTTATTTAAAATAAGCTTTGGTGGTTGGTTGGATATTAATCAAGGCCATTACTGGACTGGTACCACGCATTGCCTGTGGAGCCATACTAATGAACAATGAAGTTGCTCCGCCGAAGCTAACAGCCTCTCGTGGAGCCAAGCCTTTATTCCATGACATGAGCATTCCAAGTGACCGAGTATAACTCGATAGAAGTTGTCCTATCTTTTCTCTCTCTCTCCTTTTTGTTCCTTGGTTCTGTCTCAATTATTTGATGATATTATTCTCACTAGTCAAGATCAGTTTTAATCATACATATCAGTGAATTATCACTACTAGTAAACACAGTATACTGCTGAAATTGGGTTTTGTAATCACTATCTATTGCACAATACTATTGAAATTCGCCCACTGTGTATAATATACTATGGTCACCCAGTGACTGTTAGTGAACGTTATCAATATTCCACTCGTTATCAATATTCCACTCGCATATTATTACAGTAGTAGTCCAACTAACATTCATCATCTAGTAGGATTCACAGAGGCCCTATTAATTGGAGGAAATTGAGACAATTTATTATCCTTGCTACAAATTGTATAATAATATGTCCTGCACAACGAACCCTCCACAGTGATGGATAGGTTTGTTGGAGTTTGAGCGTGGAACTTGGGCTAAGAAATTTTAGCCCTAAGTTCTACAATCAATCATCATCAGGTATGTTGAAAGGTTCGGAGCCAAGGCTAAGTAGGATGCTACTTGTGCTGTAGGTACTAGGTATGGACTGTGAATGGGTAACCAGGGACAAGAGAAGACAACCAGTATCAATGTTGCAGTTATCTTCTCTACAGTACACTGTTCTAGTACGCATGCACCTAGTGGAAGCTGTAGGCCATATACCAGAGTCACTTATTCGTTTCTTACAGGATAAAAGGTAAGTGACATTTCCCTCTATTGTTCCCAGGTGGGAAAATTTCTTTCTTAGTTGTTGGAGTTATCCACCTGTTAGATTGTTAGTGTTTGATGGTATACACGATAAAGTTATGCTGTGCAGCTGGTAGCTATTGTGATCAAATAGTAACTGATTTCATAAATTCTGTTCATCCAATCAGATCCACAAATCTTTCGGAATTAAATAGTATAAATTCAAGAGTTTTGTGCAATTTTCTTATTATGCCCCATATTTTACAAAACATACATGCTACAATAATTGATGTACTAATTTGTAGATTATACTGGGTTATACAAAATTATCATAAATTTGCAAAATGAATATTACATACCCCTTTACTAAGTACTACATACAATAAGTTATACTATACTGGAATTCCTTGACCTTCGTTAGTTTGCCTTTTCCACCATGTTCTGTTGAAACCTGTGAATCTTAGCTTGAACGTTCCCACCAAATATCTGTACTCCTTTCTAAAATAGTATTAAATTGTTTTAGTGAGTTCACTTGTCTTAATTGGGGAGCTAACCGCGCACATAGAGTTACAGTTACCAATTAAAAAACGCTTGATTTTTTATTGTATTTTGCCAAATAAGACCCATAACAATATAAGCAACTTGTATAGTATGAGTATTTTATTTACTTATAGTTTTCCACACGACAGTCATCACAGTTACTACACATTTCACCTTATCTCTATACTTTGCGAATTAACTGCCAGGATTGCTATCCAATAGTGCTTGTCAAATTAAGCAACCAATAGTCAATAAAAATAGATTAGTTTCCCATCTACCCTTGTCACATGTTTAATTATTTATGGATCGGGGATAGCATTGACCTTCTACAGACAGAGTTGAACATTTCCTCTGTGATTAGCTTTCACATTGTAAAACTTGTCCGATTGAATAAGTCTTCAGTTAAGTGTTAAAGATAGCTACATGACATGTAGCTATAACCTCTTGAAAAATAGGTCTATTTTTACTGGAATCAAAATGAAAACCTTTAGTATAGCTGTACTGGGAATACAACTACGTTGGAATCCTGGACAAAATGCCTGGACAAAAAAATTGCGCAATAAAGCTGCTAGAAAGGAGAGAGAAAAAGAAATTGAGAGAGGACAACTTCTAATAGCTTGTGAGTCGACATCCATGGACACTCTCAAGTTATTAGAAGTTGTCCTTTCTCAACTAACCTTATTGCAAGTGTTTTGGAATTTATTGGAGTTTTCATACTTCTCTCTTATTTCTCTCACTTTCCAGATGGATTTAGTCTGTACAACCTGAAAAGTCTTTCGCACAAAATTAAAGAGTAACATCTATCCTATCAACTGTATTTATATTATAGTGTAATATTAACATCACACAAATTACTAACAAATCCTTATTGAACAAGGAACTAATATTAATACAATAATAATTTACAATCGTCTGAATGAATGGTCTGAATGACTGGTCTTGTTTTTGTGTTCTAAGACCTGCTCTTCCTCAATATTCATCAGATACTTGTAATAGTCGGATTTCAAAACTTACATGTAGGCCTACTTGAGTTTTAGTTTGGTTACTGCTTGTTAAATGTATAGAATCACCTTTGCTAAACACTGAAGAGTATCTCTGGGTTGTACCCATACCTGACATACTAGTCTTATGCCTTAAAACTGTCAGGTTGGCGAATGTAATGTACTACGTTAGGTTATTATCGTTATGCTTGTCATTGTTGTGCATGATGTAATATCGCTCTGTATTATTTTGAATTTTTATTAATTTTATTAGAAACAGCACTGTTTTAATACTGTTTCCCATCATTTATGTACCCATTCCTGTGTGTAACACTGATATTGCATGACCACAGTAGAAATATTCTAACGGATAAGATCCAAAAAACCTTTCTATAATACACAAAGCGACCAGTTGCATAGCATGGCAAGGATAGAGGTGTGTTCGAAACAGCTGTAAAATATGTTACATAGTTAAGTACAAATCCTGAAAACCTGAATAAAGGAGAGGTAGATGTAAAATCTAGATCTCCTAAAATTTTGCCAAGAATTTAAAGTTATAACCTATTCTAGCACTAGGTACGAGTATGTAGTGTGCTGTACTATACCTTCTGTCATTTACATAATCATACAATGCTGTTGGTTGTTCTTGTTTGTGACTTGATGGTTTTGTAGTAAAGCCTAGTCGTAGTTATGGACTACATTTACTTTACATGTAATTGGTTTTGCTTGGCAAATCTTCTGCTAAATTCTGATTCACTTTGCTACAACCTTTGACTGTAGTATACTCAAGGTTGGAGTTGGTGCACTTGATGACAGGAATAAGTTAATGGCTGACTACGCTATCAATATGACAGGATGTGTCGATCTCAGGCATATGGCCGGCAGACACCGAAAAGCATGGTAAATATCTTATTCGCTCAAAGCATTCATTAGCAGGCAAAACGGAGATGAGAAAGAGAGAGTAACTCCACACTGTAATTCAAAGCTTATGAATACTCACGTCAGAATCAATAATCGAATGCATGACATATTTGCTCTTTCAGACATTACAGAAGGTTACATGGGTACATATGACGCTAAGTCAAAGAGAGTAAAAGGAAAGAGGGATCACTCCGGCCAAAACCTATCTTCCTCCCGCCTCCAACCGCGGTACGGATTAAGTCAGGAGTTATGCTACCTTGTGTACAAATCCGCTGTGATGATTGGCATTCCGCTGACCAATAAGACGCGCTTCCTTACAACGAACTCGTATTAACCCTCTATTTACATTAAAGAAATATCAATACAGAATCCTAAATATAATAATTGTTAGGCTGCGATTACAGTCGAACAGCTATCAAAAATATCAATAGGCAAATGGCGGGAAAGTAGATCGCGGAACGGCGGCACCGCCAAATTGGGCGTATTTGGTGAGACAGGGTATTATCATTGAGTGATCCCTCTTTCCTTTTACTCTCTATGGCTAAGTCATGTAGTCTGTAACAGCTGATGGTTATCCTATGTCTGTATGTGTATATACTACTTAGTACTGTACTCGTACATATACACTATGTATTGGGTGTAGGAGCAGTGGAGGTTTGAAAAGGTTTGCGGAAGAAATAGCTGGCATGCCTCTGGATAAATCAAATGCATTAAGGAGAGGAGATTGGGAGGCTGAGGCTTTATCTCCTGCTATGGTCAGTGTTTATCCATGTCTATGATATATATCCATGTATATGGTAGTTATACATCCATGTCTATGATATATATCCATGTATATGGTAGTTATACATCCATGTCTATGATATATATCCATGTATATGGTAGTTATACATCCATGTCTATGATATATATCCATGTATATGGTAGTTATACATCCATGTCTATGATATACATCCATGTCTATGATATATATCCATGTATATGGTAGTTATACATCCATGTCTATGATATATATTCATGTATATGGTAGTTATACATCCATGTCTATGATATATATCCATGTATATGGTAGTTATACATCCATGTCTATAATATATATCCATGTATATGGTAGTTATACATCCATGTCTATGATATATATCCATGTATATGGTAGTTATATATCCATGTATATGGTAGTTATACATCCATGTCTATGATATATATCCATGTATATGGTAGTTATACATCCATGTACATGTATATAGTGGATGTTTATCCATGTTGATGGCTGGTGTTATCCATATAATTCCCTACATGGTCAATGCTGTCCCTCTAGGTATGGTAACAACTGAAGTATAGCATAGTCTTGATTAGTATATAAAATGGGGAAATAAATGTATGATCAAATCTTGATTGTAGGCCTACTGTATAACACAGATGTGGAGATACTGTGATTATGGTATATCTAGTAGGTGATATGTGGTAGAGGTCATTGATTCTAGTATGGGTATTATCTAGCCAATGACTTGCACGTACTAGTCTAAATAATATTATGACAGATACATAATTTCCTTTGCATACATAAATACACATTTTATGTTCTTTATATCTAGTGTCTGTATGCAAGCAAGCACCTGCTTCTATGTTACTGAATTACCTTGTGTCTGTATGCAAGCAAGCACCTGCTTCTATGTGACCGCTAAAACTATTTACTATTGTAGCAAGCATACGCTGCTAAGGATTCTCAGGCAGGCTTAGCTGTGTTTCTATGTCTAGTGGGTCTGAAGGTACAAGCTAATGAGGAATATGAAACCACTACTGAGCTACTTAATGCCATTCAGACTAGATCTGTACCAATGTGCCACGGCATTGTGGATCTTCACTATAAACAAAACCCTGTAAGCTAATAGACAACACTGTACAGTACTGTTTAGTATACGTATGCTACCATCACTTCAAGTCTCCCCTTTTTTAAACTGAGAGAAGATAACTTTGAAATGAATATCCATGATTGTTATGGGATGTGGGCTGGGGATATGTATACTATCATAAGTAATACTATAAATCTATTCAGTATTACTGCTACAAGTAGGCGTTTAATGTATTATATACACCTCACATTCTCATAAACAAATGATATGTATGTGTATTTATCATGCAGAGTGTATTTTACACTGTCCGTTTCTATATAATCACATTTTGTTCCTTCAATATGCAACTTTGGTAACATTTCACTTACACTAAGTACATGTAGGCTACATATAATTTTGCAGTAATAGGTTATCTCCCCTTGTAGATGAAAGAGTCACCTACAAAGTCCACCAGTAAACAAAAACCTACAGTAAATGTAAACATCTCAAAGACAATCTCTAGCAATGCCCTAAGAACTAAATCTATGTATAGTAACTGTGTAATGCAGGCACCCGATGGGCAGGTGCTCTGTGTTTGTGATGCTAAAAAGGCACTCTGGTATTGTGACAAGGGTCTGGCAGGTAATATACCTCTTTTAGATCTTATTTACAGTTTACAATGGACTAATTGCACTGACATCTAGATCCAACACATTATCAGTATATTGATTTGTTAGAGTATCACCCTAACTGTATTACTAATATATTCCTTGGACAGGCTTATCAATAGTATTAAATAGTTAGGATCCGTTGAACTCTAAAATAAAAATTTATATTTTGCTACAAGCTGTGTTATTGTACACGCACATTGTATTACTAATAAAATTGTATATTCATTATATTATTACATGTTATTATACATAATTATTATATAATATAATATTCATTTTACATACATATGTATTTATTATATCTATACATTTATATTATCACTCAGAGAATGTAACGGAGGAGGGAGCCGAAGATATGGTGATAAGGTTGACCTTTGAACCCCGAGGTAGACCCTCAGGTGAAAGAGACTACTATCGTTCTAAAAAGAAGAATATATGCGTTGTATGTGGGGCAGACAAATCTTTTATTAGAAAGAATATTATACCCAGAGAGTATAGAAAGTAAGTTTATAGATGTGCATGGTACTCCTCTCTCTTTCTCTCTCTGCTGCTCACTGACTAGTTTACCTTGTCAGTCATGGGAAGATAACTCTCGGCTTATACATATATATCTCCGGCTATCTTAAAATAATGTAAAAATTACTGTTTTTCTTTAATCAGTATATCTTAGAAAAATGCAACAGCTGGTTTATTGTACACTGTGTTGGGCGCATATTATTATATTTCTTCAAATTTGTGTTATAATGATATGCAGTTCTTATTGGTCACAACCTACGGGGAGCATTCTTACTTACTCTATTATATATGTCAGTATACATAATTGTGATATTATACGATATAGGCGCTTTATACCGATGTAAAATACTAATTTTGCTATGCAAGATGCACTGTGCTGTTCCCTACTAACTGTGAATAGTTATGTTTTAAATACCTACATAGGCGTCTTCAGAAACTGTGCTAGGTCATATGAGACTGTTTATATTATCCCCGAACACAGCTTGAGCGTTCAGGCGACTAATGCTTGCTCTGTAGGGGAATCCCCATTGTTAAGTAAATATTATTACCAGGCACCTAACCTTGCGTGACAGCTAGCGCTTTATTATCGAATAAAATAAATTGTTATTGCCGAAAATTGCTATTTATAAGCTTGCATATATCTGAATATGCCTATTGCCTATTTATAGACAACTAAATAATGATACTCTACATTTATACACTGTGATCTATTTATAGACATTTCCCTGAAATTTTGAAGTCACATTCCTCCCATGACGTTGTTCTGCTCTGTGCATCCTGCCACAAGAAAACTGGGTCATACGATCAGCAATACAAGGAGCACTTTGCTAAGTTATGTAACGCCCCTTACAAAACTGGTGGTGTCACTATTGACAGCGATTTAAAGAGAGTCAAGTCCGCAGCAAGGTAATTAAATAATGTGCATTTATACCGAATTTTTCAATATGTGGTAGAATATCAATTCATTTGTTGTTTTTTTTGACAATGCACAAGTTTGAGTCAGGCCAATTGTTCATTAGAGCAGCAGTAGTTTTGAAAACCAACCAACTGGGATCAGTTACATCCCCAATATTCCATCTATTAAACAATTTCATTTTCTGCTTACCACTTGTGTAATAGAATGATAGCAATGTGTGCAATGTATATGTGTACATAGGCCTAATTATATGTACATATATGTATATATTGAACTTGCACAGAACTCTGAATGGGTATGCAGACAAGATTACAGAGGAGAAGCTCATCGAATGCCAGAAAATTTTATGCCAATTCTATGGTACTGAAGAGATCACTGACGATGTGTTGCAGTCTGCTTGTACTATAGATGACAGGTAAGTTTATCGTTGTACTTATTATAGTACATAAATGTTATTTTCTGTAGTTTATTATATTATCTCTCTTCTTTACATGTCACCACTGCTGTCCAAAGTCTCATACGCGTTCTTTGAATGAAACCATTGACTAATCCTCCATGTTTTTGATCTTGAATGACTGGTTACATGAAACTAAACTTCACAAATTAAATAAGTAGATGACATCCAGAATTTATTAAAAGAACCCAAATACCGTGATATACATCAACCGTGGTCTACTCTGTACTAGCTTCACTAGCGCGAATACAACGTAACGTAAGTGTGACTCCAAAAGCAAGATAGCCAACACTCTAAGTGGCTTCTATAGTGGCAGCACTAACCAATATCAAATTTCTACGTAATTTGGAAAAGACAGTTCTGTGCTGCCTGACTTCCCACCCCCTGATGTAGACGCGCAACGGTTATATTTTAGGGTAGTGGATAACGATCAAGCACCATCTCATGGATATTTAGTTGTTAAATATATGAAGCAGAATGGCAAGCTTCAACACTTTGAAAAACTATGGCGGGAGAGATTTGTACAACTTATGCAGCCACAATTTCTTCATGAATCGTGGCGAGTAGATTACGATCACCTCAAAATGTCTGCCTAGGGCAAATTTCTAAGAAACAGCTCGGTGTATATGGTCCGTCCACCATTGGAGGTAATTCACTCACAATTAGCACAGTGACTTTTCCTACGAACTATAACAGCGGATTCAAAACTCCCCCAGAACTGTAACGTAACTGGGTATTCACTAGACGATGGCTAAATGTGTGATCACGTATGTTGTTGGAATTTTAAACTATAACAATCTATTCTAGGAGTGTGGAGCCCCACGACCACGGAGCTTTGGTTGTACAGTATTTCATGGAGAAGGCAACCATCCAGGAATTTCAACGTCTCTGGAGAATAAGATTTGTGGAAATGATGAACCCTGAACATCTGGGAGATTATTGGCACATAGATTATAATCATTTGGATTATCTATGGGTTAAAGATGAGCAACCAGAACCAAAGGATGCTGTCTCTGCAGATTGTGAAGAGGACGCCCATCATGATGAGTTGGTTAATGGCGAGGTGGGATCGAAGTAGAATGCGCTATCACTTGCCATAGATGAAGCCTCTATACCATGTGATTTAGTAACTCCATCAGTTACATTGTCATTCCGTAACATATTTTACAGTAGTTCTATGAACATTCAGTAGGAAATTATTGTTCTTTTTAGTGTCTATTTTTTATATATATTTATTTTTATAAATTCCGATTTCATTCGCGTATTCGTATAGCTATTTTATGGGCAATCATATAGAGAATTTGGACAATAATTAGTAAAATAGTAAGAAATAGTAAATGAGGTCATACTTGAAAATGACTTAATGTTTTAATAAAATTTTACAAAATGATACATACAAGTATGGTGAAGTTATAAATGCTACAGATCTAGACTTTTGAAATATAAGAATGAAGGATAGTTTGCTAATCCAGATGTGTAATTCAATTTGAATACTAACAAGCATGGTCAATTTTAGAGTCTTTAATAACTGGTTGGCTTTTGAGATGCAGAAAAAAAGTGTAAAGCCCCATGTTCTTAAAGGGGTTATGCCTTGTTTTCAGGTAGCATTAAGACGCACTCAGCTATCTAGTGGCACAATATATTGAGTGCCTAGATATTTACTATTCTAGTACTATTAGTTACCCTATGCTTGCGGCTCCCGGGCTATATTTAGAACAACTAGACCACAACGCAATGTATAGACATGTGGAATAACGCAATGATAGCCGCTGTATACAGTGTGGCCAGATGAAATACCGGACCTACCAATAAAGGCAGCTAGTTACTGCCAGCAAAAGTAAAGCCCAGAAAAATTCAAAAACTTGCACAAGTTATCCTACTGCTATATTAGTAAATCCTGTGAAATCATTTGTTCACTACTGTACTCTTTCTATGCAAACAGCTTGAATTCAACAATTTTCTCTATATGACATAAAGCACGCAGTTGCGTCTTCATAACAAAGTTGCGTTTGGATCAGCATTGAATAGCGCTAATGAGTCAAGCATGGACATGAGAACACAACTCTGCTTATAGTAGCACAAATGCAATAAACCTAAGTAAGAGATGCTGCTTTGAACATAGACATAAACCACATGTCATGACCCCTTTAAGGCGCAAACACGGGAGCATTTTGGGGCGAGCGTTTTCTGAGCAAGCGTCGAACGCTGTGCCCTTGATAAACACACGGGGCGAACGAAGAGCGCGGCGATTTAACCATTAGCCAGTGAAGTGCCGGTATGTATTCACTTCGCGATAACCCATGTGTTTATGTTTACTAACTCTGTTTATCAGCCAATCACCGTCGAGCGAATCGTCTCAATACCTTGGCTGGCTCAGCTTGAGAGCTTTGAGAGCGTTGGCACTCTGGCGATTCGCGAGCGTCAAATTCGCCCCAAAACGCTCCCGTGTGTTTGCACCTTTACTCCACTGCTTTCAGTCGAAATGGTGAACACATTCCATATCATTGCAACAAAAGTATATGTGCAAATAATATAGGTTCATATATACATGTATGTTATAATGACCCATCTGTATAAAGCATGTTACAATTACAAATGTACATGTATATACATGTCATTGCAAATGGAAACATGCTCTACTACATGTATAATCAATCTACTCCGAGTATTGCTCTCTGTGCTGTTGGCCTCTATGTCTAATACCTAATCCGCGATACGCCATATCCAGTTTTTTTCGGTTAATATTCTTCAATTTTCCTTCATATATCGCCTCTTTCCACAGCATCTTTGCCTGCTCTGGTCTTTTTGTGATATGAAAATAGTACCCATAGTGCTGATAAGCCTTTGCTCTCCACACTCCCCTCTTACTCTCATAGATGGTTCTGCGAAACACTTCTTTTATCTCGTCTTCTAGATCACCCAACAAAGTTTTTATTCTGGCATATTTTATACCTTGGGCTGCCCAACCATCAGGGTATAGTAAAGTGTTCATAAGATGTTCCCTGGCTGGTTTTAAGTACTTCACTGTGTTTGATTCAGAGGCTTTATCCCTACTGCTGAATATAGTCGTTAAGTAATACATCATTTGACGATCAGAAACCGACTCTAAAATAGGAAGCACAGTGTACATGTACTATTGATATATGAATATGGCATTTAATTTTATTATGGTACTTTCCTCAACCTTAACCTTACACAGTTCCCGTCAATGACCTGAAGGTTTCCGTCCTGAAGGTTGGTTTCACTCCGTGCCATGTCGGACTATAATGATATTCAACTCTAGGAGCCGTGGTATCCCCTCGATTAGCTCTGCTATTGGGCAGCCACGTTAAAGAATTGTGTTTGGCACCACGGATACTACATGTATTATTAAATCAGTTCATTACTATCATTACTAGTAATACTTACCAATATTCTGTTCAGTATAGTACATCTGATACTGACCATGCACAAATTCCTTATTCGCTAAGTAAAACTCAATGACCCATATCTGCAGCAGAGCTTCTGCACAGGTGCTTGCACACATAAATAATGGTCCATTCTGTCGTATCCATTTCTCGCTAATGTTTTGTGCTTGTTTGAACCAATGAATCTGATCTAGTAGTTCAGGGCATTGGTATCCACATTGCAAACAGTTCTTAGCAATTCTAGCCACGAACTTCTTATCTGAGGCCCGCTCAGCAATCTCAATCGCCTTGTTGACACAAGTTTCTGAACTTATCTCTTCCTCTATTTCTGTTTCTGTGTGAAACTTGTCAGACAATTCAGGCCAATAATCTTTCGACACAGCTTTACTTTGTAGTTCACTGAGCCACAACCACATGTCACCTCGATACGCATCATTTGTAGACTGCGAAAGATTTATTAACAGATCAATGGCAGTGTGAAGGGATTTTTTTGTATGCTGTGGATCAGTTTTCTGTTTTGATTGGTCCCGAACTTGTCTAATTTTTATCTTTAAATAATAATAACTACAATATTCTCTCATCTGCTTCAGTTTAGGATTCTCTAAGTGTTCTTTAAACACTTCATAGCTCTTCTCTCTTGACGTTGATGTTCTATCGCTTTCTGCCATCCAATAGGCATAATCAATTTTACATCTTGCATTTCGGCAGTCACGATTTGCTTGGTCTAACTTTTCATACCCAAGCCCAAACATTGACTCTAGTATTCTGAGTGCGGTTGCTTGAATAATTGACATACACGAGTTTTGTTTCATTAGTAGCACACCGTGATTACACAGAGTATGTATGTCGTGCTTCTCTTGAGCTAAGGCTCTATCAACAAAGTTTTTGGCCCTTTCCAAATCGTTGTGGAGTAAGCATGTTGTTGCACATCCATTCCATCTTCGCAGAATGCCCAAATTATCTATTCTATAGTCCTCTTGAGATATTCTATCGTACATAGTTTTTATTCTCCCTTTACCAAGCTCAATGGAAAATAAACTCCCGGTAAAGTTATAAAAGAATTCTTTGAGGCAACCTCTGCTGATCAAGCTGTGATCTGAATGAATATAACAGATTATGATGGATGGATAGATAGATAGATAGATAGGTAGGTAGGTAGGTAGGTAGGTATGTAGGTAGGTAGGTAGGTAGGTAGGTAGGTAGGTAGGTAGGTAGGTAGGTAGGTAGGTAGGTAGGTAGGTAGGTAGGTACATGTAGGTAGGTAGGTAGGTAGGTAGATGCACAGTATGCATAGCTAGTATGCATAAATAATTGACATATTTGGAAGGAAAGTACGTGTAAGTCATGCACACATCATTATACAATTCATGTAAGTGTGTTGAAGAGTAATAAAATACGTGTATCCATGAAACAAATTTGTGGCTGTTTAGAAATTAAATTTACTAGTTTGATGTTTGATCAAAGTGCAATAGGAAAATTGTCTGTTGTGGATGTTTAAAATTAAAAACCGAAGCATTCCCAACCATCACTTCAACAATATCACTTAGAAATAACGACAAGCCTTACGGAGAATCTATTTGGAAAATTAACATCGGATACAATCAAAATATTTTACAACATTGTAACCTGTATGACCATGGACGGTACATGAGCTCTCTATTCATCAGTAGTAGATTGATATTACAGTAGAATGAAATGGTACTTACATCTGACAAGTTGTTTTAGCGCAACTGATCGGTTTGAAAGTTCAACTGTTTCCTTCACATGCTCTACCAGTTTGGATCGGACTGAATGATCTCTAACACTCGTTAGCAGTTTGTGTAGTACCTCTGTGTCGTCCTCTTTAACCGCAATGTGCAGAGCTGAGTCTCCGTCATCCGAGAGTTGTTTAATGCAGGTGATGAAATCGGCTTGCTCTAACAGTCGGGATATTTGATCAATAACATTTAGACTTTTCACTTTACAAGCCACCTGTAAAACACTGAGCCCATCAGATTTACATTTGAGTTCCTCCAACTTGTTGCTAGAATTCTCTAGAATATCAGCCAGCTGAAGATGTTTGTTGTCCAATGCATGCCTGTGCAGATCACTTTGTGAAGTTGTTAGCGTTCCTTCTCCTATCTTTGCCATTTAGTTACTATATAGTTTTCTTCATGATTTAACAATGCACTGGAGTAACAATTATGTCACATAATGTTACTACTCTATTTATTGTTCCATCAATCAATTCAATAAAATACATGGGTGTACACCCCTCTGTGTAGCGCAGGAGGCATGTAGCACAGGAAACATGTATCATATGTCCTCCTGCACATGTACTCTTGAGTTGGAAACAAATAGTTGAATAATCGAGACCAAACCTAACTCTATGAGCTAAACTGATATTATACATTGTATACTACTTAGATCGATTTATTATATTGTGATGGTTACGCACAGTCTTCCACAACCACCTGACATTGATTTATAATATTGTTGATTATTAGGAACAATGCTGCATTTGCTTCTATGCAAAGTACAAGGCATTCAGTCGTTATTATCAAGCATTCAATCATTATAATGCTGTTCCAATCATGCATTCATGTGCAGTGACCGCATGCACTTGTACATTTATTGTCTCACACATATTTTGGGAATGCTTGTGCAGACAACTTCAATTAGTTCCTAATTTTTAAGAATTCTAACAATTCAACTTTTATAACTGTTATATTGTAATGTTTTGTGTTTAGGTTTTCACACTGGCGCCGATGTTAGCATGAGTGTGGGAAGCGCTTGGTAGTGGTAGTGGGCTGCCGAGTTAAACCTCCACACATTACATAAAGAGTGAACAGTTATGTATGCTCTTATAGGTATTGTAGAGGACGTAGGCCGATGCTTGGACTCATTAAAGAGTCAAGGATCGACGTAGGTCTGATGGTTTAGACTCCGTAGGACTAGGAGTGGAGAAAGTATCTATGTTGAAGAGGGGACGTAGGCCCGATGCTTAGGCTCATTTAAGAGTCAAGGATCGACTAAGGTCCGAGGTTTATACTCATCAAGGAGTGTAGTAAG
The DNA here is from genome assembly GCA_935421135.1 of Bugulina stolonifera. Classification (NCBI taxonomy): domain Eukaryota; kingdom Metazoa; phylum Bryozoa; class Gymnolaemata; order Cheilostomatida; family Bugulidae; genus Bugulina; species Bugulina stolonifera. The sequence continues at coordinate 10,454,410 of OW285189.1, forward strand.
AGACTTATACGAGTATGAGGACGAGCTCGGGCGCTAAAGGTTCGGGGATCAAGGCTGGAGCTGCCTGCCTGCAAGAGTAAGACTCTGTAGGTTGAGTTAGGAGATGTTGCTTTATTAGAGCACAATCAACAACTGATTAGGCATAGAAAATGTGCTGGCTTTTATATGATTTGAATTTCCGGCCAAGGCCGACAGGGGGTCGGGCTGTACGATAAGGTATCGTCCCCGGAAATTGTGTAATAAGATGGCTGAAAGGTGCCCGAGGTCCGACCATAAAAGGGTCTCCATGCACAAAAAGTGCTTACAATCATAAGAAATGAATTATGTATTAATATGGTGAACATTCAAGACGTCGGTCATCAATTATAATAGGCAAAAAAGACATAGAATGTAATCAGATAATAATGTACGTATTTCACAAGTAATCTAGACATAAAGGCATGCTTAGAGTCGCTCAAGATGGAGAATATCTTCTGGGTGACAAGGCCTTCTTGATGACCTCTGCATAGGTTGGCCTGGGTGTCGGGTGAGTCGGCCAATCCATCACGATATTACAACTTTATGTAACATAATTATAGTTTTCCAGTTTGTACATGTATATATAATAATATAGGCTCTAATAATGTACTTGTACATATACATGCAAACTATAATATGCATGTAGGCCAAGTGTACATTGTATATACATATGCAACTTTACAATTACAAGGACCAATAAGGCAATAACCTTTTTCTCTCATACTGAGAGTTGTCTTCTTTTTTAATATTTTATACAGTAATGCATTTTATAACACTAGGAGTTCTATCTTTCCACTACTGACACAGCATAGCACAGATGCTTTTATGCTATTGGCAGTACAGTAATACATGTACATGTACTATAATACACACCTGTTAGGCCCAACAGTGCGCATCTAATTCCCTTTATTAGAAAAAGTTTATTAATTAGTATTACAGTACTTCCACTGTTTTACCATAATGATAGCGAATGAGTAACCATTAACCTCATATTATATTTATATGTCTATAGATATACACTCTAAGTACATAATATTGTAAATAATGATTGTATTAGAGGCATAGGGCCAGTAGGAAGTCCATCTGGAATGTGGTGACCGTGACAGCTGACCAGTGCTAAATAAATCTTCTCACAGTACTGAACTTTTAGCCAAAATTTTCGCCCCTATCTATCATTTTTATTCCACGGAGTGCCATTTCTGGTTCATATGAGGACTTGCTGAACATTCTGCACTCATATATGGCCTCTGTGAACAAAATTTTGGCCTGTTCAGGTTTTCCCATCATGCCAAAATAATAACCAAAGTGCTGATATGCCTTTGCTTTCAAGACCCCTCTCTCACTCGCGAATATCACTCTACGGAATGCTTCTTTCACCTCGTCTTCTGGATCATCCAAAAGACATTTTATTCTAACGTATTTTATTCCTAGAGATTCCCAAGCATTTAGATATTTTATAATAGTTGCAAGGTACTTCTTAGCTTGGACTAGATACTTAACAGTGTGCACTTCATGGGTTATATCCTTGCTGTAGAAAGTATCAGCCACATAATGTCGAATTCGAACTTCTGAATCTCTATCTAAAAAGAGATTTAGATTATAAAGTAGCAATGAAAATGAATTTTACATTTTCATCACCATAAATATACAACTTATAATACTTTGCACATGGTAGGTATATAATAGTAGATAACCTGTAATGGGCATGCACGTACATGTATGCCCATTGGGTGGAAACTGAGGAGATAGCCTGTGCTCAAGTATAGAATAATGACCAGGTTTTAGATAATGTTTTAACCAGTTACAATCATTTATTTCTCTAACCTAGCCAGAGGATAGGGTGAGGGTGCCCCCCCCCACCCATCTTCATTATCTGTTCATTCAATGAGAAAGTTAGAAAAACACTATTTTTTGTGCTTTTGCTAACTAAATTTTACCTACCAATGTCTCGCTCAGTATAGTAGCACTGATATCGGTGATGGACAAGCTCTCGATTGTCAGCATAAAATTTCATTACCCATAACTGTCGCAACGCTTCCGCACATGTGCTGACACACATGAACGACTCTCCATTCTCCTGAATCCAACTTCTACTCATTTCTAGGGCTTTGTTGAACCAATGTATCATGGTTGAAGTTTCATTGCTTTGATATCCACACTGTAAACAGTTCTTAGCAATCCTTGCCGTGAACCTCTTATCAGATGCCCGTTCAGCAATCTCAATCGCCTTGTTGACGCAAGTCTCTGAACTTATTTCTTCCTTCATTTCTGTTTCTCGGTGAAACTTTTTTGACAATTCCGACCAATAGTCTTTTGACACAGCTTTACTTTGCAGCTCACTGAGCCACAGCCACATGTCACCTAAATATTTGTCGTTGGTTGACCTTGAAAGATTTATTAACAGGTCAATTGCATTGTGTAGTAAAGTCCTTGTTCGTTGTGGAATCTTTTCGAACTTGATATCATACCGGATATGTTTAATGAGCACTCTTAGGTAGTAATAACTGCAGTATTCTCTCAAACACTCTGTCAATGGTTGTTCTTCTAAACATTTCTGAAAAATTTTACAACTCTCTTCTCGGGAAGGTTGTGATTCGTCGCTTTTGGTCATCCAATAGGCATAGTCGATTTTAGATTTTGCTCGTCTGTTTTTGCTGTCTTGACCACCTAGCTCTTCCTGCCCATACATCGAATCCAACATTGCGAGTGCGACTGCCTGAACCAAGGACATATCTGAATCTTGCTTCATTAATAGTAAGCCATGATTACATAATGTGTGTATGTCATGCTTGTCTTGAGCTAAGGCTTTATCTACAAAGTCTTTTGCCCTTTCCAAATCTTTGTGGAGTAAACATATTGCTGCACCCATGTTCAATCTTCTTAGCGAATCCAAGTCATCAGATCCAAAGTTTTCCTTTACAACTTTATCATGCAGGGCATGAACTCTGTATTTTTCAAGTTTAATTGCGAATAGACTACCATCAAAGCTGACAAAGAATCTTTGAAGAGAGCCTGTACTGACCAAATGGTGATCTACAAATAATCAGAAAACTACGTTGTTGAGTGGTACATCAAGAATAATTTTCTTGTATAAAATTACTACATTAAGTTAGAAGTTGAGAATATTGTTATTGAGTTTGGAGGGTCATGTAACAATAAACATATACATGTATGCAAATTGAATCTATTTTAGTAAATGAGTGTGAACTTGTAAGTAACTCTATAGATATTATAATGTGGAGAATAAACTGACACTAGAGATAGAGAACGTGTTTACTACTTACTTGTAACAAGCTGTTTGATTAGCTCCCTGTCTGAACTATCAACCAGTTGCTGTACAGTTTGGCCGGATCTGTTCTCTGTTTCCATCACTTTAGTCCGGACCGAATGATCTCCAATATTGCTTAACAGTTTTTGTAGTACTACTGCGTTATTCTCTTTAACCACAATGTGCAGAGTGGAGTCTCCATCATCCGAGAGCTGTTTAATGCAGTTAATGAAATCGCCTTCATGCTCCAACAGTCGGGATATTTGATCAATAACATTTAGACTAGTTACTTTACAAGCCGCCTGTAAAACACTGAGCCCATCAGATTTACATTTGAGTTCCTCCAACTTGTTGCTGGAATTTTCTAGAATATTAGCCAGCTGAAAATGCTTGTTGTCCAAAGCATGCCTGTGCAGATCACTTTGTGGTATGATCTGCTTTCCTTCTTCTGTCCTCACTGTTATATTTTTGTCTTCTTTGTCTTTACAAGCTGACATTGTAATGTCACAACTCCTACCTTGTAGTATAACAAATATACTTTATTACGTATGTTTGTACCAAATACCTTACTAAATGTACATAATTTTATAGTAAAATATTAGCAATGGTTAGCAATACTAGAGTACAAGTCTACAATTACTGGCTGCTGGGTACTAACAAATATTATGTATTTCAGCCTACTTACATGTATTAATGTAGCTTCAGGTATCACTTCACCGCTTGAAATCAAGGTTCTATTCTACATAATAAAATAAAAATAATAGTCTATTGTAATAGTCATAATATAATGTTACAATAGCAATGATCCCATACTCATAGTGTCAATTATTTAATAACTATTGTATGATTGTTACATTGTTACAAGGGGTCCCCCAAAGCTACTACAAGTACAGTTACTTACATTGAACACTGTAGCAATCAATTTCATAAATCCATGTGCCCAAGTCCAACACATTCTGTAGCAGTTGCAATTCAGTTACAATTCATTCCCTACAGACAATACTATCTTCTCCCGCCGTTACGACTTTCAAAAAGTGTGTGCCCATATTTGGTAATAGTAACAGTTCTCTGTGACCGCATTGAAGTACAATTTTATTCTGAATGCTACATCAGAAAATCCAAGAAAAATTAGATGCGTTGATGGTACTTTCCTTTGGGGTATTTATAGAGTCACCAATTTTAGTAGACACTGGCTACTGTTACAGAATGTGTTGGACTTGGGCACATGGATTTATGAAATTGATTACAGCAGTGTTCAATGTAAGTAACTGTACTTGTAGTAGCTATAGAGGACCCCCAAGTAACAATGTAGGCCTACATGGTTTTTGTGTATGACTACATGTAGATAGATGTGCTGTAAATCCCTACTTAGTATGACATTAATACATATACTATACTATTATACATGTTAAACTATTTCACATTGTATACAGAAGCACCATTTTATAACAGGATGTTCATGCATATACGTCTATTAACTCATGAAACGACATAAATAAATAATATTTTTTTGTTGCATTGCAAAAATATGTATTTTCTATTATTTGACACTAAACGACAACCACCTGAACTTGTATGTACATAGATACATTGAATAATGCACATGCAAGGTAGTCTGTCAAGTCTTAGTTACATTTTTAGAATTGTCCTCCCATTGATGCTGTTTAGCAAGAAAATACAACTTCCCATATGTATTCCTATTTTGGCAACATAATTATAAGCAGTAGGTGTAAAACCTCTATTAGACGTAAGGCCTGAGGCCCGAGGCCTGACCTTAAAAGGGTCGGCCATTATGAAGAGTGCTTATAATGATGTGAAACATGTAATATATTTAATATATAATATATTATTTCACTAGTCTGTTTCCAGCATGCGTAGTGTTGGGTCGAATTTCCCATTGTACTTTTATAAAATAAACTATAAAGGATATTTGTCTTGAACTACCATTTTTAACAGTCACATGTTCACATGCCTTACCCAAATCATCTGTGGGAGGCACTGAAGCCGTGAGATAGGTATTATCCTTTTCTTCAGCCATGATGCCACCTCTTCCAACGCCAGTATAGTACTACTGTATACCCTAGTAGTAGTAACTAGGGTGCTGTGTTTTGATAATATTAGTGCACCAGTACCATGGAGATAACTCAATGCTCAGCACATTGTCATTGTTATTGATTGTTGAAAGGGGAAACCCCTAGCCAAAAGGAAAATTCCCCTTGCAAACCAGCTCACATGCACACCTTTGTATATGCGTGCACACCTTTGTATATGCGTGCACACCTTTGTATATGCATGCACGCACACGTATGTACATGCGTGCACACGCATGTATATGCGTGCATATACATACGTTATGAAGCATTATCTTCTTAATGGCTTCACACAACACCTCAAAAATGAATGCATTCATTGAATTCATGAGGTTATGTTTTGCATTGTCTTCTCACCTCTTATTGAACAGAACAACACTGATCTACGAAGTAATGAACTGTATATTTATATATAAAATGGCACAAGCTACAAAATATTTTGTTTAATTTCGTGCATTATGGTGCATCAGAGATGTCTACAGGTGAGTTACTGTATAAAAGGTAAATTATGTCATGTTTTTCGTTGGATACTGGATTACCAAAAGCAAAAGATGGAATTTGCTATTTTGTACCATCGCAGTAAATAATGTGGTATGCTAATACAGCTTGTAGGAACTGTTGTACAAAGTATGTGACATAACCATGACTAACTAGTGCAACTATATTTTGTAATTGATTACAATTTGAAGTTGTCTTATCTTTCGGCTCATTTTTTTAATTGTGAGAGGACAACTTCGGATTGTAACTAATAGTATTGATAAACTGTCCACCTGTGTCTCTCCTCTAGTTGTGCTGTGCATCACAGTATCAGCTGGTCAAAATTGTCAGTAGACCAGTCTTAAAACAGGAGGTGTAGCATGCACGATAAAACAATTGATCAAGGCAGTAGATATATTACTCTACTCATAAATAGAGAATAATTACTCACAGTCATGTTACAATGATTACTGATCAGAAATTGTCAGCAATAATTGTAATAAAATAATTGTGTACATCGCAATTTCTATTTGAAATGAAGATTGATAGGTCAAAAAGTATGAAAAGAAAATACACAATGCTATATGAAATAGCAACCTCAAATAAATGTAAGTTAAACTAAACAGGCTTTTTTTCTATTTTTACACTGTTTTACTGTTTTATACTACATGGATATAAGGCTACCTGTATAGCAGTAATATTGTGGTAATGGCACCTAGGCCAGCCACACTGACAATATCATTAGCTGACAATTAACCTTATTCATATACTGTTATTCACATATCCATGCGTTGTCTATCTATTATTATCTATGCATTCAATACCCTATTATCCACTGTGTGTCTTATATACATGTCTGTATTAGCAATCAAGTCTTGGAATTACTCTCTATTGCAACTTGGTTTTTCCCACATTTATACTGTAACTACGTGGCCGACCTTATGAATTTAGCTCATATTTACACACGACATGTTTTTACCTATTGTAAGCACTTTTTGTGCCATGGCCGACCTTTTCATATGGCCAGGTCGGGCGGAACCAGACATATTGTTGCGTAAGTTCCGGAGCCGACCCCCTGTCGGCCGCCCGATACCATGTCGTACCATTTTTGCTGGAGGTTTGTTATCTATATAAGGCAGAGCATTTTCTATTGTGAATTAGTTGTTGATTGCGCTTGAATAAAGCAACATCTCCTAACTCAACCTACAGAGGCTTACTCTTTAGGCAGGTAACTCCATCTGAGAATCCTTTGGATTCAGTACGGCTCGAGTTCACCTCATCCTAGGCTAAGCATATCTCTATCCACCCCTTAGGCTTAGGCCGATCCCGGGTTCTAAATGAACCTAGCGTCGGACTTAGGTTCTCAAGGTTAGATCTTCTTCACTACACTCCCTTGGAGTATAAACTCTACTAGACCTATGTCGGTCCTGAGCTCCAATGAGTCTCGGCATCGGCCTACGTCTAAGATAATCTACAATCTACACTAATAAGAGCACCTATAACTGTTCACTCTTTTATGTAATGAGCAGAAGGTACACTTGGTTGGCCTCTACCACCTTCCAAGCCCTTCACATACGTGTAGCCCTCAGCTCTCGTATGATCTAGCACTCAAAAACATTACAATATTTAGGTGACTAAATAGTACCCTGTATTATCTCGAATCTGTAACATCATTGTAAAAACATTATATAAATTAAATAATTAGTTTGTATACAATCATTGCATATAGTACTAAATGTATTTATAATAATTATAAACATGATATAAGGGGAAGGGGGCAACACACTTACCGAGTATAAAATTTTTACATCGCATGCACTGTTCACATGCAGGTTTTACATGTGGTGATGGAAATAAGTGGGACGCGTTTCAGTGATATGGTTTCGGAGCATAGCGAGCTTTTATTGCTAATATTGAACAGTTTTGTGAGCAGACTAGGCAATGTTGGTATCAATTTGAAGCTCAAAATGCATTCTATAAGTATGAATTAATGAATCTGTTGCAAAATTAGACTAGAAATTTATATTTGTTAAAAATCACACTTGTATATTTAGGTACGAAATAGTATATTTATGATTATATTGCTAAGCAGTAAAATTGTCATAAATAAATGAATTTAATGATTTGGTAACAAAGTTATTCTTGAGAAAAGCCAACCAATGTTGAATAACATTAGCAGGTCAATACTTGGTGCGCCATCCTTTGTTATCAGTGCATTGCTATCGACCAGTTACTGGAGCAGGTCTGTTGATACAATGCGAAACAGCATTGAGCTGGACAAAAACTTATAGCAAATGGATTGTGGAGCAGTAGAGAAATGTGCTATTCAACAATGAAAGCACAATTTACTGTAGAATAAAAAACCACAGTGGGAAAAATTCAATCATGGTTTCGCATTATATCAACAGACCTGCTCCAGAAACTGGTCGATAGCAATGCACTGATAACAAAGGATGGCACACCAAGTATTGACCTGCTAATGTTATTCAACATTGGTTAGCTTTTCTCAAGAATAACTTTGTTACCAAATCATTAAATTCATTGATTTATGACAATTTTACTGCTTAGCAATATAATATATATACAAGTGTGATTTTTAACAAATATAAATTTCTAGTCTAATTTTGCAACAGATTCATTAATTCATACTTATAGAATACATCCTGAGCTTCAATTTGATACCAACATTGCATTGTCTGCTCACAAAACTGTTCAATATTAGCAATGATAGCTCGCTATGCTTTGCAGCTATACCACTGAAACGCGTCCCACTTATTTCCATCAGCACTGTACATTGATGTTTAATTTACATGAAGTCTTATGAAGAGTAGAGAAATTCATGCTGCATATGAAGATCTTGGAATCTAGGGTTTAGTCGAAGCACTGGAACGCAAGATGATTACTTTTGCAAACCGTGCCAAGCCAATTCAGGTTTGGCTAGAAACGGATGGCAGGGTGGTTTAGGTCTCCTTGACCTCGTTTTATTATTTCTAGACCCATACGAGCCATATGAAGCTTTCTTGAACTAACCGGATCAGATTTTTCCAGAGCCAATCTAAAGTACATTTGAGCAGATGCTATCTCACGCATAACGCCATGGTAGTACCCTCGGTTTTCATAAACTTTAGCACGTCTAAATCCTTCATCACTATACTTTTCAGCTTGACTGAAAGCTTCCAATATTTCATGGTGAGGCTCTCCTAGAAGACACTTGACTCTTGCAAATGCAATGCCATGAGATTGCTTGCCTCCGTCATGTTCCATAAGCTTTAGCAGATGGTCTTTAGCTTGAATCAAATACTTCCTAGTGAGATGGTCATTGCAGAAATCCCGGCTATAGAAGGAATTTGCTACATAGTCGACATAGAACGTATGCTTAGCTCCTACAAAAAATTGACAAAAAATTAGAATTTATTTAGACATCTTCAAGTGATATAAACAGGTCATTTTAAAACCACAGAACCACCCAGTGTACCACATGACACACTTATAGATTGTAATATTACTTACATGTGTATGTTGTTTGTAAATTTATATTATACAGATTTATTTCCTTCAACCATGTTACTAAATCATGGGAAGTTGTCTTCCCTCAGTGTTTATTTCCTCTGGAGGCAGTGAATAAATTGGGAGAACAACTTTACCTTCTAACTGATTGCTTGAATGCCTATAATGGTTGGTCGCATTAGTGATAATACTGGATACACACTGTACTATTGCACATTGTGTAATTATGATTACCTGCAGTTGCTTTGCAGTAGTTGTCATAGCAATCTTTCACAAGCTTCTCGTTTGCTACATAAAATTTCTCAGCCCATAGTTTGATAAGTGCCTGTGCACTGGTACTAGCACACATGAACAGCCAATAGTTCTGCTGGATCCACTGCTCACTGAGTTCTAAGGCTTTTTCATACCAGTAGACCATTGCAGTGTTATTTGTACAACGATATGCCATTTGCAAGCAATTTTTAGCAACTCGAGCTTCAAGCTTTTTATCAAGAGTCAAAACAGCATCTGACTCTATTGTCTTATTTAGACAGGTTTCTGGAGTGCAATCATCTTCCAGCGCTTTCTCTTGAAACACAGCAACGCTTTTATCTAAAGCTTCTTGGGGTATTCTTGTCAGCTGGATTTCAGCTAACCACAGCCATGTGAAACACCGGTATTCTTCCAGATCAGAAGCATACAAAATTAGCATCAGATCTACTGCTCTGGCAAGCATTTTTTCAAACCATTGTATCGACTGCCCTGGACCAGTCTCGTATCGTATGTATCGAACAAGGAATTTCAAATAGAAGTAGCTACAGTACTCCCTCATAGTTTTATCAGAGTGTAAACTAGCTTTTTGGTAGCACTCCTCAAATATGGCATAACTTTTTTCTCTCGCTGTTTCTGTTCGGTGTCCCTCACTATGCCAGTAGGCAAAGTCAACTTTGGCTCGAAGTTCGGGTATCCCTGAAGGCTCCACTAGCAATTCCATCACCTTTAAAGCCGCCCACTCTATGTCACTCCTTTCTGCTTCATCTTCAATGAGGAACACCCCCCGATTGCACCATGTGTGGATGTTGTCTGGATCCACCATCTTAGCAGCCTTGATAAGTCTGTTGATCCTCACCTTGTCTCCATGCTCGTATAGCAGACATATCGCAGCATCATAGTTAATGTTTCTTTTAATTCCCAAATCCTTTTCTTTACGGTTTTCTATTCTCTCGTATCGTCGCTTAATTTGTAATTCAGGTAGATTCAATGCAAATAAGCTGTGTTGAACAAACTCTTTAAAGAATTTCTTCATATTCCCTGACACTACCATCTTAAAACCTACAACATACAACGTACATACAAGTTATGTGTATGTAAGACTCAGCGCAGCACATGAACTAATGTGCATTTTGATTTCTTAGCTTTGCCTATTAGCATTTTGTCTGCATGTTCCCTCTGGTAGAACAGTGAGGAAAGGGGGACAACTTCAAACAAAACTGTATACAATATTTTAATACCAATATTCATTATAATAACCACTTTATATTCAAGCTATAGTGATCATTATGCTGTTGGCAATAATTACATGTATATAGACCATTGCATAGCGTGAAATATTCCTTTCTCGTATCTATATGCTAAACTTAAAGCAAATTACGTCAAATGTTGACCTATATTTGACATGTGCTTGAGTGTGGGTATTTACACAGTTTACATTTCACTCAATAAATATTTACTCATGCACATGAACTATGCCATAAAGTACTGCAACTAATTAATGATTTTTTGCAAAATTGCGACTCCTTACCTTGAAGAATTTTGATTAACTTCTGTCGATCTAATTTGGAAGCCATTTCCTCTACTGTCTCCCCTGAACTATTCGTCAGTTCGGTCAACGATCGTCGACCCTTTAGAAGTGCAAGTAATGCTGCTGCATTGTTTTCTTTAACACAGATGTGAAAACATGTCTCTCCAGTCCCTGATAATTCAGTGACGAGTTTCGTAAAGGCTCTTTGACCTAGTTTCTGATGAATCTCTGTGATTACATCTGCACTATTTGCCTCACTTGCTGCTTGCAATACTGTTAAACCATCTTCATTCTTGACATGGAGTTGGTTCATGTCACTGTCTTGCGACAATATCCAAGAAACTAGAAATTTATCGTTCATGGTTGCTGCTTGATGCAGAACTGGACCTTTGAACTTGGTAGCTAATTCCAAATAGCTTCCCAACAGAGGAAATTGGGAGCTTGCATCAACCGTTGGTGTGCTGTTATTCAGGTCAGTGGCATTTAGCAGTTCGTCTCTGTGTTCACCAGCAATATCTAGCAACATGATGGCCGCTTTAACATTGCCTTCAGCAACTGCAATATGTAGAGGGGTCTTTCCATCTTCTGTTGGGCAAGTTAAAATCTTCCACTTGGTATCCTCGTGGTCAAACTTATCCGTGAGAAGTTTCATAGTACTGACAGCATTGCCATAGGCTGTAGCGTGTAGTAAAGTCCATGTGCTACTGCCATTTGTGCTTGCAGTTAAAGAATCCCGCTGGTCATCAATAGACATGCTTGCCATTGTAAGTTCTAGGGCTTCTGTGTGATCAAGTGCTGCACTCCAGTGTAGCGACGTCCAACCTAAATGGTCCACTTGTCTGATGAACTCCGACCTAGTAGTGTCATCGCTTATTTTCTGTAAAATATATTCCACAACATCAACATTATTCTGTATTGTGCTTATGTGTAACGAGGTCCAACCCTCGTGCTCGGTTTTGTGATTCAACAGCTCCACTGTTTCTATTGACAAACAGCTTTGGAGTAATCCCCTCATGGTTTCCACATCTCTTGCTGCTGCCACATGGACTGTAGCAAATCCTTCTTTATTTCTAGATATTCTCGTAGGTAACGATTCGACTTCGAGCTGTAGTCGTACAGCATCTGGTCTTCTGCCAGTAATCTCTACCGCTGGAATCTGAATGTACTGTGGTACTTGTGGAACACCTATACCATACTCTGCCAGCATAGCTTCGTCTACAAGAAGTTGCAATAATATGTATAGTAGCGTACTGGTTTGTGGCAGCATTCATGCTTATCATAACATGACACACATGTCATTGCCAACAATTGTAAGACCCACAAATTCTCTACTTCAAAGTTATTACAGCAGAGAGTTATCCTCTAATCCTCTTTCAATTAGAGATGACAACTTCTTATTATGACCATTAGCTTATGCGTACCAATTTTAGATATGTAAGGATAGGCATACCACACATGCACTTACATTTGCAGAATAGTACACCGGTAACCTACCTCTATGACTACAATGTACATGGTGAATCATAGCTGAATTAGCAGAAACTCATTTCATAAACTACTGTTTCGTAAATCAGCTGCAAAAAGCTGTAATACTATAATACTATCCTCAATTCAGTGGTAATTGTTTCATAGAGTAGGTTTACAGTGCTACCTTCTAACCTTGCATGCAGTCCTCATAGTAACTAGAATAGTTAGAAAATTTATATTGGGTAAGAATTCAATTGCAATTTGCTCCTCAGTCCTTTTGCTGTGAATAATGGCCGAATTTCATTAGTCTGTTTCCAGCATGCGTAGTGTTGGGTCGAATTTCCCATTGTACTTTTATAAAATAAACCATAAATAAAGGATATTTGTCTTGAACTACCATTTTCAACAGTCACACGTTCATATGTCTTACCCAAATCATCTGTGGGAGGCACTGAAGCCGTGAGATAGGTATTATCCTCTTCTTCAGCCATGATGCCACCTCTTCCAACGCCAGTATAGTACTATTGTATACCCTAGTTAGTAGTGACTAGGGTACTGTGTTTTGATAACATTGGTGCATCAGTACCATGGAGAAAACTCAATGCTCAGCACAACATTGTCATTGTTATTGATTGTTGAAAGGGGAAACCCCTAGCCAAAAGGAAAATTTCCCTTGCAAGTTGGGCATAGTTAGCCAATGTGTACATGCCCCTGGGAATAGAACCAAGTTCAGAAATGTGTGTTTCTAAGTAGTTACAGAATGCCAGCTTGGATGGTCACATGGTCAAGCGCCCAGAGCATGAAAATCATTTGTAGACAACAATACTATTATTTTGCTGAATCACTCATTTTAAAAGCTCAATATGTTATAATATAATATGATGTATTTTTAAGCAAGGAATTTATATATTGTATATACATGACTGTATTTTTCCCAAATGTCAGTGCACTATATTATATTGTTGTCTCTATGCCTGCGCAGTAAATATTAATTGTGCTGTACCACCTTCTCTCATGGTTATATACAGCAAACTAAATAGTCTACAACACCCCATGACATGTATATGGATTTCAACAACATGATAGTTACCATGCAAGAAAAGAACATGTAGACAAGTCATTACATGTAGATGTTCATACTTACACCTAAAACTAAATTTCAAGACACATGTACAATGAATTATACTTGTCTATGTCCTATGTAATTAATGGCTTAGTGGTTACGGCTCTAGACTTTCATGCAGGAGTCCCCCCTCGATTCCCCTAAAAGGTCATGGGTGGAGTTAAAAAGAGCATCCAGCCTTCACATGTTCCTGTGCCATGGTCAAGGGACATTCAGAAAATGTCAGTTAGAAACAGGCCGTTCAGAAAAAAGCTCAGTCTGTGTTTGGGGTTCAAAGGTTTTCAGAACATCCTGTTTTGGTTGCAAATCCAACTAGTGATATATTATATCACTAATACAACATTATTTACAAGGTCTTTGCTACTGTGGCCTCTTTCACTCCATGGTACAGCAAGCCAATAAACTTGTAATATCAGGGCAGTCTTCTCTCAACATTCCTGTCACTGATCCTTGTAATATACATGTATATTATGTAGTTGTAGATAGTGTAAGGAAGAAATAGTGTGCTACTACCATTGCCACAGTGAACATATTACTTTTAGACGATGCATTTGAGTGGGGCTACCCCTATACTACGTGCATGGACACTCAGTAGCTATTGATCATAATGAGAAGTCGTCCTCTCTCAATTTGTTTTCTAAGTAGTACAAGAAACAATGGAGAGAGAGAACAACTTCAAGTAATGATCAGTAGTTCATCAATGAGTTCCCAGGTATGGTTGCAGTCTACGTTTAGGTAGGTGCCAATTAGTATGGATATAGCATCTAGTAGATGAAGCGATAGCCAGTGGTCAAGAGATCAAGCCATTAATTCCTTAGCATGACAATTCATCTATTACTAGTAAGTAGTGATCTGCAGTACAGTGGGCTATTCTAAGAAATATAACACCTTTACATAGGGATGTGTCAGGGTTGATAAATATTAGAAGTCTGCTTTTCATTATTATCTATATTTTAATGGAGTGTATACTCGGAGCTAACGTGGGAAAATCTGTTTATACACATAAATACTGAAATACATCTTAGCACACATGTAACTTTTACATGTAACAAAAAATAAGTCTACTAATATAAATTTAGCATACAATGTTGAATGTTAGTAAATTATGTAGTTATAGAGATAATGGTTCAAGAATATGGTAAAAATTGGAAACTGATACCTTCTACAAAATGGGTAACAAGTAAAGAAATAGTGAAACATGTTGTAAATATCGATATTATTCTAAGGAAGCTGGTAAAACAGGTTTATAAGCATAGAAAATCTGGTATGAAACAGTGGAACAAAGTTAGACAGGTTTATATCAATGCTGATTCAACCCAACAAAACTCAATTCTGTCCTTCACACAAAACATGATTGCCAAAGTAAAATTTTCACACATAGACTAAAGGATGGACTATGGACTAGAAGGAACAATGTTAGTCAACCACACATTGGCCGGTCAAACAATATAGTCCATTTCTGGCAAGAATTGGTTTCTTACAACTGGCCCGGTTGGTATTATACAAAGTCACCGCTATGTTATAGTAGTAGATTGCGCTGTTAATGTTCCCCAATATTTCATAGAACCTGCCCAAACTTTGCAAGACCTGAACCTCCTTGCTCATAGTATCTGCAGCATCCAGCGCCCTATTGAATGTGTCAATAACCTTATCAGATGGATAGCTGAGTAAGCACATCACCCTTGCCACCTTCACTCCATGAGACTTCCATCCTTCCCCCTTATTTACTATCAAAGTCAAATGGTCCAGAGCTTTCTGCAAATTTTCCTTCAGTGAGTCATTGCTAAGAGCGTGCCCATTATAAAATTCGTGCTCCAAGAACATCCATGCAAACTGGATTTTCTTACCACTATGATCTGGACCAACTGCAACAAATGACAGATTTGCATGTATAGGATGATAGTCCAACACTAACTGGCCTTTATCAATTGGCTTTGTTATTTTATAAACCAATTTTTGGGGTTGTTTCTCACTTGACTTGAATTTTGACTTGCCTTGACTTCAGACTCTCTCTACACAGAGACTTGACTTCAGCTTGACCCCACAAATTTATAAATGACTTGCCTTTATTGACCTCAATTTGGCTTAGACCCAGCTCTAGACTATTATCATAAGCACACTCTTCTCAGTTATCTAATATTGTGGTGAAACAGCCTCCGTGGTTATGGCACCTAGGCCAGCCACATAAACATTATAATAGCTGACATTGAATTACTATACATAATCTTATCCATGCATGACATTGTTATCCATATTCATCCATGCAGGGGCGTATATTGCTTGAAATTCAACCCACTACTTTTAAACTGATACTACAGATAGGCAGATTCACAGGTAGAGGGCGCGAAGCGCCCTATGCGTGCGCAGCACGCTGCGGGGAGGGTCCGGGAGGGGCGCTGAAGCGACCTCCCGGATGCGAAAATTTTTTCGGAATGACGAAGCAATAAGGTCCATCTCCAGCAATCTGGCACTAAATTTGGCAATAAAATTTATGTTGATTATGGTATCCCAATGTCATCCATTTGCCATCAAATGAATCTGAAGAACCCTATTTATCTGAAAATATTCGTCAAACCAATAACATATGCATGTATGTACCGTGTGTATTAATGTTTATGTTTATTGGCACGCAAGAAAGATCCAAGCAATGATACAAGTGCTGCATAATATATAAAAGTAGACATCCATGTAGATAGTGTATGAAATATTAGTTAAAACTTGAACATAAACACAAGTATTTTACATGTACCCCCTCTCACTCAAAAATGGTACAATAATTTTGTTTAACTCAACGTCTTTGTCTCGGTGGATCATTATTGTTGCCAGAGCATTCAACCTGTGTAATAAAATACAATAATTACATTAGAGGGTAGAGAAAATAAATACTCTTGATTCTTGCTATTACAGCCTATCTAGAATTTGAAAACTAATAACGTGACGTAATATGAGAATTCATATGGTGCAGACAGAAGTCACTGAGCATGTAGCATTACAGAAGACATCATGTGTGATTTTGCTAAAATATATAAATATGCAAACATACCTTTCATGACCCATTGTACTCCTCAATTCATTTTTGAGAAATTTCAACCTTGAGAATGATCTCTTTGCTTCACAGCTTGTTATTGGATGACAACTGACGATCTTTAGCATTTGTGTTACATTGTCCAGACCAATGCTAGATGCCCACTTGACAGAGGTAGATATGTCACAGCACTGGTGTCCATCTCCTAACTTCAAGAAGCTGCAAATAATATTCAATGTCCCTAGTCATCTTAGTTAAGTTACTTGATAAAATGGTTAGATATTTTGGCATTTAATTAGACTTCTATGAGATAGGAAGTCTTCTTTCGTTTGGGGAAGACTTGACTTGTTTAGTTGAAGTCTAATTAACATTACCATGACAACACTAGATAAAAACACAAAACAGTTTACCAGTGCTTTCTCCATGACTTGAGCTCAGTTTTGAGGGTTATCGTTGATGGCAGGATTTCAGTGTAAGTGGTGAAGCCCTTTTGCACTTCTTCAACCCATCCATCCATGTCATCTTTCCATTTGCTAGATATGATGGCATCTGGTAGTATGTTTAGAGTAGATAGAATGGAGGTATTGTTAAACCGCCTATCATACTCGGCCATAGGTAGATCTGAAATGGTAACAGTGGCCAATAATTTAGATTCAGATTACACTATTGCTGCACCACAACCAGGTTCTTTCCCAAATAAATAGGCCCATAATGCACACACGTATATGTAATAAGTTGCATGAATGTGTTAACTGTGGAGAACTATATTAGTATCATTTTCATGTCGCATATATAGTTATGTCAAAATAATTTTAGAACTTCTATTAACGACTCCAAAGCATGATACGAACTTATACACAAAGTGATGCTGTACAAAAGTTACATACCCCGAAAGGGAATGGTAATGGACCTGGCAAAGTAGTCTTCGGGGGATGTAGAAGGCATGTTGCTTCTGTGGGCTTGCTTTCCACATCGCCTTGGTATAGATGGTGTTAAGTTTAGTTGTTCAGCAAGTTTGACAGCACATCCATACCAATTGCTTTCAAATGTCTTTACCTCATCTCTAAAAGATGCCAATTGTTGTCTAGTGCTGGATATCAGGTTTCCAACTGCGGCTATATCTAGACTTTTTCCTGCAACAAAAATGTTATATAAAAAATATAAATTGTGACCAAGGGCTACTATACTAGAGAAACTAGGCAATTTATTTTTGAAATGAAAGGTCTACATCTTCTAAAAAATTAGTATTCGCTTGACAGTATTCATTTCATAAAACTTATTAAATCTTTTTCTGTGCTTCATGCTATCAAATTTATAAAAAAAACTGTACCTTGAGTAATAGAAATGGTATTACCACATGCAAAATTTGTTAAAGGTAACTTGTTGGCCACAAATAAATATATTTTTTTTTATTATTTATATACAACTTATCTTATAGGAGAGAATAATAAATAAAAATAGAAAAAATTTACCATGCCTTACGTCAACTATGTAAAATTTTAGAAAACCCCAATAAATGCAAAAAATGTAAATGTAAAATTAATTATTAAATTTAAAATTAGTAATAAATGTTTTATTAATATTAAATTATTATTAACCATAATAATTATGGTTAATAATAATTTAACATGATAATATTAAAATTATATATTATATCATAATTGAAGAAAGGTTTAGTCCAATGATTAATATTTCATATTGCTAGAAAACTTTTGTGTACATGGGCAACGGCAAACATAACGTGAGCATTACCCAACAACTTACCTTTTAGACACTTTATCAAAAGCATCCACAATAGAAAAACTTCTTTTGGTACCAGACATGGTTTACGTTTGAACACAATTAAAAGACTTGGCAGTAGTTACTATCTTTGGTAGTTATAGAGATATCACGCAATATCCGGCTAACCTATTTAGCGCCACTCTAGCGATAGTGTGCAACATCACATCTCCGACCTTTACTGCAGCTTTGTAAAGTTCTCGCTCTTGTTGACGTAAGGCACGGTAAATTTTCAGCTAACGGCGGCGCTAGTGGTGACAAATAAACAATAATATAAGGTTGATATTTATTTTATTATTTTTTCAATTTTTATTCTACCCACGACTATTTTGTATTAACACACGACTTTTTTCCAACCCACGGAAAGTCGTGGGTCGTGGATGGCAATATACGCCTCTGCATCCATGCATTCATTATTATCTTATATACTGCGTCTTATATATATATCCCAAGGATTGATTGCTAGTACATATTAGGCGTATTTGGAAACTGTACTGGTTCATATAGCACTGGTCCAACTATCCGAATACAACTTGAGCGTTCAGGCGTGACTAGTGCTTGGCTCTGAAGGGAAATCCCCTCGCTAAGTGAATATACTTTATTTTATTATTGCCAGGCACGCCTTGCCTTGGTTATAGCTAGCGCTATATTATTGAATAAAATATATTGTTATTGCTGCAGATTGCTATTTATAAGCTTGCACGGTGCAATATCCGAATACGCCTATTATGTACTAGCAATCAAGCCTTGGGATTACGTTCTATTGCAACTTGGTTTTTCCCACATTTATGTACCTATTTAGTAATTGCCTGTTCTTGCTTGATTGCATATTGTTAGAGTCTTTTTGCCACTTTATACTGTAACTACGTGGCCGACCTTATGGATTTAGCTCATATTTACACACGACATGTTTTTACCTATTGTAAGCACTTTTTGTGCCATGGCCGACCTTTTCATATGGCCAGGTCGGGCGGAACCAGACATATTGTTGCGTAAGTTCCGGAGCCGACACCCTGTCGGCCGCCCGATACCATGTCGTACCATTTTTACCGGAAGTTTGTTATGTATATAAGGCAGAGCATTTTCTATTGTGAATCAGTTGTTGATTGCGCTTGAATAAAGCAACATCTCCTAACTCAAACCTACAGATGCTTACTCTTTAGGCGGGTAACTCCACCTGAGAATCCTTTGGATTCAGTACGGCTCGAGTTCACCTCATCCTAGGCAAAGCATATCTCTATCCACCCCTTAGGCTTAGGCCGATCCCGGGTTCTAATGAACCTAGCGTCGGACTTAGGCTCTCAAGGTTGAACATTCTTTCTTACACTCCCTCGGAGTATAAACTCTACATGACCTACGTCGGTCCTGAGCTCCAATGAGTCTCGGCATCGGCCTACGTCTGATATAATCTACACTATAAAGAGCACCCATAACTGTTCACTCTTTTATGTAATGAGCAGAAGGTACACTTGGTCGGCCTCTACCACCGCCCAAGCCCTTCCCATACTTGTAGCCCTCGGCTCTCGTATGCAATAGCACTCAAAACATTACAATATCACCATCTTTTGTCAGACCTATAATGGTCGATCCTCAGGACCAACTTATTTCATATTCATGCATATAAAGCTTTTATAACTGGTTTATATCTTATACTGTATTACTATTTGTATTACACCGAGTGCATATTAATTGTAGTGTATTAGGCCAGAGACAGGACTAGTTGTCCTATAAATAGAGGCCCCATGTTACTTTTTAATTACATTGCAATACAGTAACATCTGTACTTATATTCACTCTTCCACTTCTAGAATTGATTAGCAGCCTCCTAGTTGTGTCCCTGTTTGGAACTAGCACTCACGCACCTAGCACAGTAGGATAGGCAATATTATAATAACAGATCTAACCCGACAAGGTGATATCAATCTAACACTTGTAAGAATAAAATTACAGATCTTACAGTGATCCACAAATTATCTTTACCTTTAGGACACCAGACTATTTAATTACCTAAGTAGACAATAACATGTACTCACCAAGGCGCCGGCCGGTTCTTCTATAGTATTCCTCTTTTACTATACGCCAGTTATGCTGGTAAAAATCCATGACCCAAAGGCTAATCAAAGCCTTGGAGATTGTGCAAGAGCACATGAAATACCAGTCCTCACTTTGACCACTACAGTGCTCACTCCACTTGATTGCTTCTAGAAGCCAATGTTTTCTGTCAATCAAATTAAAGGTCCCAAAGGCCACCTCAGTGCAAAGTCGACTTAGTCTCATTAAAAACTTCAACTCATAATCATATTTATTCCGCATTTCAAATGCTTTGTTTAAACACGTTTCAACACTCGTGTCAACGGATTCATGAACTATATTTGTCGACTTCCGGAAATTTTCAAGTTCTCCCACTAGAATATCTTTAGCAACCTTCTCGACTTTCAACACTTGTAGTTCTGCAAGCCAGAGCCAAATGTCACCTCTATAAAGTTTCTCTTCACCATAGGTGAGAACCCCTAAATGGTGAACTACTTTCTGAATGACATCGGTGGTCCAATCAGAAGGGCGCAAATGGGCATTTCCTTTTCTCAAGGTACGAACTAATGTCTTAACATAAAAGTAACTGCAATATTCCCTCATAGTGTTACTATCTTCACATTGTCTGGAATCGTTAACGCATTCTTCAAACATCTCACAACTATGTGCCCGTGCTTCATCTGTTTGCAATGATTCAGCATACCAATAAGCATAGTCTATCTTTGCGCTAAGTTGAAACTTCTCACTACTGTCACAGAAAAGCTCCAAAACCTGCAATGCAATTTCTTCTGCTTCATTTTGCTCGGGCTCTGACTTCGTTAGCAAATATACCCCCAAGTTACACAGAGAATGCATACAAAGTGGACCCGTTTTTAGTGCACACTCAAGAAACTTTGCCTGCATAAAGTCGCCCATGAGGAGGCATTTTACAGTGTCATAATTGATATTCCTTTTATATCCCAGCTCATTAGAAGCTCTGCATTTCTCGATCACTTTATACAGCCGATGCAGATCGTCGTCTTTAATATCAATGTTGAACAAACTGTATTTGTGTTGCTTGAACAGCTTAAGCAAGTCTTGCTTAGATATCCAGGTGTGATCTACAAAATATGATTTCTGTACAATTTACCATATTTATAATGCACAAATAACATAGCCAGAACAACAGATATTATAGATTTTTCTTCTAGTTGTTGACCGTGATGTACTGTGGTGTTCTCAGCTCACTATAACATGCAGACTTTCATAATAGCTGCAAGACATTGACTAGTTGCTCTCTTATCTACTGCATGCATACAGCAATCATAACGTCTATTGTCATCATAATGTCTATTGTTATTGTCTTTATTAATAGCCAATCATGTAAGCTCACTGTATTAGCATTATAATTTACTGTCTTTGCTGCTATTGTAAATTATGGCCGATGTGTCAGAACATGCTAGTTTTCACATAGTATATCTTTTACATGATTGTAAGCATTTTTAGTAAATGGCCGACCCATTTTGGTCGGACCTCAGTCTTTTTCCCGCCATATTGTTGCGTAATATCAATGGCCGATACTATATCGTACCACCCGATACTCTGTCGGGCTTTTTACCGGAACTTCAGCCGGATACTGATTTAGTATATAAGCAAGCACATTTTCTTATGCTAGTCAGTTGTTGATTGCGCTCCAATAAAGCAACATCTCTCAACACAACCCTTCAGAGTCTTACTCTTGCAGGGAGACAGTTCCAGCCTTGGTCCCCTTGGACCATTAGGCCGAACTCGTCCTCGCACTCGTTTAAGACACTCACCACTCTCTCATGAGTATAAACTGCATCGGGCTTATGCCTCAGATTCAACACTAAGAGCTGCACAACTGTTCACTTTTTATATAATGGTGGAAGTACAACTTGATAGGCCACTCTCAAGCACCTCCCACACCCGTGCTCACATCGGCACTCGTGTGTACAAGCCATAAAACATTACAGTACATATAGTTATAATTGGTGTTTATCAAGCCCAGTGCACTGTAATAATCAAACTGATTGGAAA
The DNA here is from genome assembly GCA_935421135.1 of Bugulina stolonifera. Classification (NCBI taxonomy): domain Eukaryota; kingdom Metazoa; phylum Bryozoa; class Gymnolaemata; order Cheilostomatida; family Bugulidae; genus Bugulina; species Bugulina stolonifera. The sequence goes on from OW285189.1 coordinate 10,477,012, forward strand.
GAGCTACTTTTACTTGTATCATATGAAGAGTAGCACATACATTTTGTCATGTCTAACAATTCCAAGGGTTTGTACTGTACATACACAATTTGGTTATTTTCATTGTTCGAAGTGGAAAAATTGAGGTGGGTACACGGTGCATGCAATCTTACAGGTTTGTATAGTATAGCTATTCACTTAGTCGTATAGTAGCTAAGAAATTAGTGAATTACTAAAAATATGCTCTGGAAAGATTCGAACTCAATACCCTATGAATGATAGTCAAACACTCTACCACTACACTATCAGGTCCACAGTGACTGCATGAGGAAAACTAGCTATTAAAATGAGGGTACACACCTGCTGGCCATATAACCACTAAAATTGAGGTGGGTACACACCATATACTCCCGTATAACCACACTTTGAACACTGGTTATTTTCCTTCAATTCAATGGAAAGCGGTGGTACTTGTTATGGTAATGACACTATACAACACAAGTTTATACTCCAGTGTACCAAGTCCATCACCCTGTGAGCAGTACACACAGAAACCTTTACAATTCAAATAGAGTATATTAAATTGAAATGTCTTACATTTTAAAGTATCCAGAATAGAATCGTGTGGCTTTCCAACTTCTTCAACTGTTTCACCTTTTTGGTTTTTTGACTGAATGAATCCTAGTCTTTTATCCCGTTTCACTGCTTTGAGAATCATGTGGAGCGCTCTAGGTCTGTGGTACAATGCAGCAATATGCATCGCTGTGTCCCCTTGGGCAGAAAATTCTAGGAGACATCTGTGAAGGCCCTTGTCTGTTTTATTCAGCAGATCTAGAAAGTACTCCAAAACACCAATGCTATTGTACTTGCAGGCTTCTTGAATTAGTGTCCTTCCATTTACGTTTTGTTTGTTTAAAAGAGCTATAGTATCGGCAACAAGCGAGTGTTTAAATATAAATTGGACCATAGCAGAATCATCCACTTTCACTGCCTTATACAACACTGGACACAGGTCCATTTCTGTCAAAGAGAGCCTTAAATATTGACCAAGGAGTGAAAAATCGGATAGGTTGTTTCAGTTACTATCTGGTGAATCTATTTTTATATCCTCTTGCTTTGCATTACCATTCTCAAACAACATAATTACTGCTTTCACACTTGCTTCTGCAACAGCAATATGCAATGTCATATCCTTCTGGTTCGTTGCCTTACAGCTGAGTATTGACCACCTGTTATCGTTCCCAGGAAACATTCGCATTAATCCTTTCATGGTGGTTACAGAATGAGTGTGAGTAGTACATTGTAATAATGTCCATCCTTGATTACCTTCTGATGTTGTCAAAGCACCTCTGCTTTTGTTTATTGTTAGGTTAGAAAAGTCATCTTCGATAGATTTGCCATCATTACGATATGCTTCCCAGTGAAGAGATGTCCATCCCATTGCACCAACATCCCTGATGAAGTGGACCTGTCGTTCTTTGGGTATCATGTTCATCACAAAAGATACAACATCAACACTGCTTGAAATAGTGCTAACATGAAGAGACTTCCAACCTGCTTGAGCATCCTTTCTTTCATTTAGAAAAATCATTTCTGGAGAATTGGGTGATAACTCATTGCTGAAGGGAGTGAGTGAGTGTGTAGTGTAAGGCATGCATATTGCAATAGCATTTTTAACGTCATCTCGAACCAATGAAATGCCATTTAAGGAAGGTACATTAATATGTCTGACACTAGGCATTGTTTCATTGTGGACAGTTCCTTCATTAGTCATGCTGATGTGAATTTTCGGGTGTTGATTCAAGTTGCCTAATGCCCCACTTTCGATAACAGGTAACCCCATTATACGATTAATTTGAGGAGCAAATGGTGCTGTAATTTCTTCGTCAGACAACCTAATATTAGAGGTAACACGTTCCACAAAACATACCATCAGTCCCGAACTATTGGTGTTACATATTGGTTGGTTTTGGATTGTAAAGCCCTTTCCATTCAATTGGCAAATGTAACTTTCTAGCTGTGTCAAATTTTTACTGTCTATCCATTCTTGAACCTTTGCGACATCAGCTGATTCAACTAGTTGGATAGCAAAACCTGTAAATTAGACAAGTTCATGGCCAACACAAATTTATTGGCAGGCCTACATATGACTTGAGAAACTGGGCATATACTTTTCAATTTACATTAATAACAGTAGATTTTTACTAGTCATAATGATTATAATTACAATCACAGCTTACCATAACAGTAATCCATGGTGATTAGATAAACTCTCAACACTCAGTCTAGCATGCCTTCTTTCCTTCACTAGTGAGATCATAACAGTCAGCAATCAATTCCTAATCAGAGTAATAATCAATCAGACCAGTAAACCCATTGCACCTAAGCTATAAAATGTACACAAGTGGGCAAGTGTCTACCCCTTGATTGATACCATAGAGGATACAATACAATACAATTATGAATTGATACAATTACAATACAGTACATAAATATAATTTAATAATCATAATGAATGTGAATCTATTTCTGTAGCATTAGAGTCAGAGTGTCAGAACGATTAACATTTTCGATTTTGATGTTCAGTTAACTTGAATAAAAACAAAATCGTTGGGTTTAGTACAGCAGGTCGCACGCGGTTACCCACTCGACAGATTCTCATTCTGCTTCACCCCAGTTGAACTTGAAATCAGGAAAATAACTGAATTTCAATCTTAAACCGATTTTTAGTTTCAAAATCAATTTTAACTAAGATTTCCTTCACTTCCCCTAATCTAATGATGGGTCTAAAGGATTAAAAACAAACTAGAACATACATGTAGAACTCTAATTCTCCTTGAATTCTATGATCTAGGAACTTTGAACTTTTAATTCTACGTTTGGGGATTCCCCGATCGCCAACTTTTGAGGCGAAGGTCAGGGTCATACGTGTGGAATGAAAGATCGTAGAATCGTAGATCTGGTCCATAGCAAAGGAGTATATTGGGTAAATATACCCCTTTGGTTCATAGAGATAAAGGTAAGTATACCCAAAGTGGTATATTTATATACCCCTTTGGATATACCCACCTCTATGAACTGGTCATAGAGTTACCCATAGATAACTCTATGGAGTTACCTCTATGGATTCAAAGGGGTATACCATAGAGTTATCTCCTCTATGGTATACCCCTTTGGTCCCATTATCTTCGTTCCGATAAAGCTTTCGTCCCAAATCTTACATCGTGCAGTATCTGTCAGTAAACTATCTAATCAACGACTGAGATTGGACTAAACCAATTGCCTACTTTGCCTGTGAACCAACGAATCTTTCTACCTTAGAAAGCTATAACAATATACTACAATTAGAACAGTGTACGAGTCGGGTAAAACGTGAAACCCACACTTTTAGTTGCTAGGTCGACATAAATCAAAGATGGCTGCTCCCAGAGCTGCTGTTGGAAGTATAGCAGAAAATTTGGTTTCTCGAAAAGGTTGGAAATGTCAATATTTACCACTGATAATGTAGTGTTGTGGGCAAAGCCCCTGTTCTATAACGCATTCTCAAAACACTGCGTAGGTTAACTAGGCCAAGGACCAAAAGCTAAACACTTATGATTACCCATTATGTAACATCAACATGTCATTATATATAATATATTGTTTACTCTGCCTAGTAAATAGCAATTATATTCTAGAAGGTGTGGTTAGTAGTGAACGCCTCTTTTATAACTACAGTAGATTGTTTATCTTTACAGTAACGGATTATTATAATAGACTATTATCTTTTGTCTTATGAATAGAGTCCGCTAGTCACGCTATCCATTATGTCGTTCTGTAACTAATTATCCAGTGACAGTTGGTTCCGGCTGCCATCTATTTCATCATCTTTTGTAATCTACTTGTGGTTTTGCGAGTTAGTATAAAAGCAGCTGTTTTGTATCATATGAGTTAGTTAGAAATAAATTCTGGAATCAACAACTACTCTCTCTTATTGGATTACAACTACTCTGCTTACAAGTAAGTTATTATTATTAGATTTACAAGACCGTTATAGGCTAATCCTATAACTGGACTTGGACAACCAGGGAGCTATCCTTTGGGATAGGCTATAGCCTGGATGACCGTCCTACTGGGTGAACAGTAGGGAAGTCGAGTTGCAGTTAGTGTGGCATCCGTTTGGGTGTAATTAGGTGAAGTAATAGTGGCTTTGACCGGCCAACTATTACAGTAGCTTAGCCAGGCTTACCAAGTTTCCCTGATTCTGCAGGAGACTCCCTGATTTTCAACTGAAATTTTGATACCCTACCCAAAATGAACACCCTCCACCAAAATGCTGAATCTCCCTGATTTTCATCAGTCGAACTTGGCAAGCCTGAACTTAGCCAATAATTCATTCTACAGGATCGTACTAGATTTACCTTTAGTTGATATCCAGTTATTTTCTCAGAGCTTAAACCAAGTTATCTTATTTGATTAAAATAGGCAGTTCAAACGAAACTAGAATCTCTGAAACCTGCCAAACCTACCTATATAAATTTTTGTATGGCTAGATAGAGGTTAGAATTAGAGGTGCAAAACTGGTTTGATTTTCTGGTAATCCCAGTAGTAAAAGTGTTAAGAACAAAGTAGACCTATCAAATTTAGTCAAAATTCCAAATGAAATCGGTCCTTACTTTTTACTTCAGAATATTCAATATCGAATAGGAAAATAAACATTAGATCATTATATTTATGGCTGTGTCCTGCTAGATAGCTACATTTTGGGTGTAGCCATCACGATATACATCAGAAAATCAACCAGAAAGAGTGCAAATTCAACCAGACAGAGTGCTAACAGGTCTTGGATGTACCTCTGTGATGCTACTAGTATACCAACTGGAATGCTAGGAGCAGGGGTGGTTATAGGCACCCACGCCACCATCCTAGGCGTGTGTTCAATCAAACATGCAATACTAGCTGTGCTCTGCAAACTATTAATACTATGTATGTCCAGGCTTCAATTCATTTTCTATTTACTTGCTCAGGCAGTACAGTCATTGTCTAGTGCTGTAATAGTCATGTTATCTGTGTAGACTGTATCCATACATTTTCATGTTTCACATTTATCTTGTATTAAGTCACTCAGACACGTGAAATCCATGACTTCTTGAAAATAGGCTGGTGTTGAAATTTTTCCTATATCAGCCCCTGGCTAGGAGAGCCACGACTACTGGTGACCTGATGCGTGGTCCATCTACTGAGGAGGAGGGACCAGCATCAGCATGCATGGTGTAATGTGCAGTGTCACAGGCAGTTTAGCTACTTGTAGGCTTGATGGCCTGGGTATTTACCTGGCTGATTTTGGGGGATAAGTACTAGAGACTAAAGACTGACATTATCAGGCGTAACAAGGTACAGCACGAGGTGAATAATTAATAGTGCTGGGTGGTTTCTGATTTGCACTTGCATTCAGTGTTTTTTCCTGATTTTTAATAAAACTGAATGATACTGAAGTTGTCTTTTACTCCTCAGTTTTTTTAATTCAAGAAAAATAACCGAATCAAACTGAAATTTAAAACTCACTTTTGGGAGTTGTCACACTCCGCTTTTAACTGTAATGGCGGCCATTTTTTATTTTGTTTAATAAATCGTAATTATTAAATACTAATTACTTATGGTAATGTGCAAGTATGACTACTGGAATTGAATGAAACTACAATAAATCATCACTGGGGGCCAATGATGGCTGCAGCTAAGTTTGTATTCCAAAGATGATATCGAATTATAAGGTGTCTTTGCGACCAAAATTTTAGCTCCAGGCTAATTTGCGAAAATGTTTTCCAGCACACATCCGTCACAGAGTCCCAAACACACTGACCTGGGCCAGAAGCAAAATCCTCATTTTCGCGTGAAGAAGTCAGGTGTGCCGATAAGCTAGGGATGGTTTCGTCCGGCCAAGCAAAATCCCAGGCCAATGGCCCTTCTGGCCTAGGTCGGACGACCATCTTATGATTTTTATTTGCGATCCAGGTCTGTCCAAAACTTTGCGAAGACACATAATTATAAAGATTGAAAGAAGCATAAAAATGGTGGCCATTTTCATCATTTGCAATTGTTAAATATTAATAACTTATAATAATATGCAAGTATAACTACTAGAATTGAGTGAAACTACAGTAAATCATCGCTGGGTGAAACTGATGAGGCAGCTTAGACTTGACTTTGACTTGCCTTCACAGCTTTAGAAATGACTTGACTTGTTGACTTTAAGCCAACTTGGACCCAGCTTTGCCTATTAATAGATTAACAATCAATAGACCCACATAGTAATACATTATCTGAGATATGTGTTAGGCTTACCAACTTATTTAAAATAAGTGGTGTCAAGTTTTAGTAATAGATTCCTTACTGAATATTTCTGCGCAAGGCACTTGTACTAGTTGCTCGCAATTTGTATTTTTAACCATTGTTTCTTGCATAGTACCTTGAAATGTATAGAAGAAATATTGCTATTGTTTTAGTCAGCATATCCAAGCCACCTTATGTTCATGATGTCGGATCATATCGCTATGCATCAGATCTCTCTCTAAATAATGTACAAATCCGGCCACCTGATTGGAAAGCAAGTGACTATGGAAAAAGAGCAAGAGCTCAAAGCGCTACAATACGAAAAATTTCTTCCCCATCAAAACCACGTCGAGTATCAAGTGCTAAAGAACGCTTAACAAACTTCCGCGACAATCATACAGATTTAGGAAAGATTACTGATAAGCCAGTAGGAAGAAGGCCCGTTTCTGCAGGACTTGTGAAACATAGAAATGACAAGAGTGAGACCATTAAAAGAAGGCTAGAAAGGACTCCGTCTTTAAAGCCGGCTAAAAAGTGCAGGTATAGGTCTAGTATCACTTGCCTATCATGCACAGGCTATACTGAATTGCATAATACAATTACGTAGTAAAGTGTTATATTCAACAACAATTAGCTAAATAATAAATTATGAAATGTAATATATTGCAAGATCTACATCTGTATTGCAGTTATAAAACATAAATAATATAGAGAGCTTTGTTGTCCACTTTGTGGAAAAATTATGGTAATCAAAGTCACATAACTCCACCAAGAGAAATTTTCATTTGACCATTTTGAAGTGCTGCATGCAGTCATATATGATATTTTTTCTTGCTGATTCGATTGTTTTATTTTCTCATGTTATAGTGTTCCACAAGCGCTAGAGAGCCTATCATCAAGCATTAGCATGGAACTTCCTGAATACCTCAATCATCCTGCTCTAAGAGGTTCTATTATACTCCTACCTAGTTCCTCTGGTTCATCGCTGCTACCGACATTACCACCTGCTCATTACTCTGAAGATGAATATCCATACACCCATGAGGTCCCCCTTGAGCATATCCATGTACGTTTCTTATTCAATTATTTCATATGGAATTTTTTCACAACTTATACAACATATTAGGTGCCTTCAACGCTATAATGAATATACATGTACATGTTTAGATTAAGATGAAGTCATCATAACGCTGTACCATTTTATTGAATTTGCCATTATGTGTAATATTAAATTTCATAGTCTTTTAACGGTGTGCTTTGTTGGTGTAGTTTAGCAAGTGTTGTGAACCAAGGGCCGAACCCTAATGCATGTGCTACTAAATGTTGTGCCAGCAGGCTAATAGTCATGTAGCTTATGTGTTGGTTGATGTTATATTGATGTTTTTATATTTTGTAGAGGCCTAAGAAATATTCCCATCCATATTATGTAAGTAGATTAGTATATCATAATTTATAGGTTGGCCTATTTCACAATTGTGAATTGTTAAGCCAGTATAGTTATGAGGAGGCTTGGTCGTGACTGCTACATGTCTTTTCTTTACCAGCATAGCCATTCGATATTTTGAATTATTAGGAGCCCAGATTATGCTTACTATGGTCATATTCTAAACAGGCATTTGTACATAAAACAACGTTGACTACGATATATCTGTGATCCACTTGGCTGGAATTAAGTAATCCATGTTTAAAATAAGGTGGGGAGTTTACCTTGTTATTAAATGATTTATACAATGTATCTGGATATGCACACATATTTAGGAACGGGTAAAGAAAATCAAAGGCTGGACGTGTAACCATAGTGGTAGAGAAATTAGGGTTACGTCCCACACTGGGCAGACAATACACCGCTTTACTCTAGAGAAACACCGCAATAAATCAGATGTTAGAGATGAGATTGTAGAACTAGAACGGCTCATGAAAGGTGAGTGGGATAGAACCTGTACATCCTGTCATCCAACATTCTGTTATAAATACAGTAACCTGGTAACAGTGGCTGTAGTAGTAGTGGAAGCAGTAGTAGTCACAATATGCTAGCACTAGAAGTAGTGATAGTTAGTAGTAATACCAGCGATGCTAGTGTAGTGGTTGTATTTGTGGTAGTGGCAGTAGTTGTAGTAGAAGCAGCAGTACATGTTGGTAGTAGTGGTAATCCTAATAGTGGTAGTAATAGAAGCGGTAATAGAAACAGTGGTAAACATAGCGGTAACAGTTGTAGTGGAGCATTGGGGACAGTGCTGGTAGTAACAACGGTATTGATAACTTGACTGCTAGTGACAGAGCAGGTACTGATGGTGAGTATACTTCCAATGGCAGTAGAAATATTGACAGTTGTACCATGGGAGACTAGGTAGCATATTCACTAACTTTTTATGCTGCAGGACTGTCGACAGAGTGGGGTAAATCTACAGTCTCTCTTTATCAAAACGAGATCAACAATTTACAAAAAATGGTGAAGGAAACTCTGTTGATGACATCACTTCCTGAGACCCCACCAGAAACTCCTGATCCAGTGAGAAATTATATTGATGTTATTTAATTATGTTTGTACGTAGTACTATGACTATACGAATAAAAGAATGGCAATGTTACCATCACTGCTGCTGGCTTGCTATTTGCTTAGCATCACCATGAAGTTGATATAATTACATGTCTATTGTACTTGCATTGGCCATTGTGTTTGCATTAAACCATAAATATCTCTAGTTAGGTCCCTAACAGCCCCCATGACTTTTATGTTGTGGCCTATCAGTTACAGGTTTATGCAGTCCATGCCATGTTTCTGTAGAGGCTAATGAAAACAAGCGTGATAATAACAGATTGAGGATGTTACTTTCTTTTGCAGACTGGGTTGAGAAAGTTCTGCAGAGAATATGATACTGCATTGCAGGCCCTGGAAGCCAGGCACCAGCAATGTATGAAAGAGCTAAAGGAATTGGAGGAAATTGAGGAGCTGTATATCAGAGCCAAACAACTGGAAGGTTTGGAGTAACCCTGGTAGGCCAGTGTTTGCGTTTGCTCAAATTATAGACTCTGTATCATAACCTTTGTACATGTATTTTCAACCTTGGCCAAGTTGAAGAAGCTGATTTAGATGTACCAAATGGAAAAAAGATCTTACATAATATTCAGTATAAATATGCATATAAATACAGTATTTTTACACAATATAGGCCTAACATTTAGCGTTTGTGCTGTGGTTGTAAGAATATACAAGTATGAGTATCTATACATTTTGTGAAAATATTATATACCAGTTTACACTTTACAGTTTACAAGTGCTCACATTTGTTGTTCATATTATATACTACATGCTATGCACATGTGTTTCTAAATGTTATCCCATTTCAAGAGCTTTCAAACGATTGTTTGTCATGACAGTTTTAAATTGGTGAGAATTGTTTCCAACAAATATTGCTACTTTCCTAGTCAATAATTTTTCTAAAAATAGTTTACTGTATTTAGTTTACACTGTATATAATTTATTGAATTCAGCTTACGCTGTATATAATTTTTTTTTCTACCCCAGACTGTTTTTTATATTGTGAAACCAAGACAATCTTTCTAATGTGTCTAACATGAATAAAAAACAACAAATAAATCAATGGGGATGGTATGTTAGTTCCTGAAATTTGAAATGGGCAAACTGTACAGTAGAAATAGAGGAAGTCTATATAATTATACATTTGTATACATTCACATGAGTATACATACACATAAGTATATAGTAATATACAAGTGTACATACATGTATGTATATAGTAACATACATACACGTATATAATTTATATAGTAATATACATGTATCTGTTGTTTATACCCCAGTACTCGAGGTACATTATTGTACAATGTATGCTTCACAACATAAGTAGGCATGTTATTTTACTCTACAATATAATATAATATCATTATTGTACCAGGAAAGAATAACTGATAATTTACTGTATACAGTAAGGCTGCAGGGGCTAGACACTACATGTACATTTATATATCGAGCTATGCTTTGTGGTACACGTTAGGTCGTGCTGACATCATATGAATACTTTTAAATACTGCTGCTTTTGTCCATGACAATTTCTCTGATCACTTTTCTTCCAACTCTGACAAGACATCCTTGCTCAACAGGAAAGTTTCACTTCCACAGTGTCATCTTGCTCTCTAGCTCAGCAATGGTGTTGGTAAATGGCTCAGGTTCATTAGTTGGGTTGCCCGGCTGAAATGTTTGAAACAATTTTTCCATTGCATCATCTCAAAAGATTGTCTCGTCATAACATACATGTACATACATGTACATACCCTACTACTACTATCTATAATGTCCTATTTACACTACATTATATGTCTACTGGATACTATACATACTGTGTAACACATCTACATTTACAATGTATGTACATGGACTATATAAGCAGGCCTACATGTATGGGTGTGTTTAAATATATATTATATACATAGTTAGTAGTTTATTCCAATTATTCAACCTGAACAGCATATTAAGTGATTAGGACACTGAAGTTAACTAACCTTCTTTGTTGAAGTGGTCGTCCTCACATGGTGCATCACTACACTCCAAGACATCAAACTCCTTACTTATCCTCATAATTCTCCACCGCGCAGTTATAACCTATTCACACATAGCATATGACATTACATTTTCACCATTCCATATCTTTACAATCCAGTATTTTCTTTGCATTAGAACACATCACCATGAGACAATTTTTGCCAATTCTACAGCAGTTTCGGCAACACTATGCCCACTACCACATTTATACATAGTATCCCACAGATAGTAAGCTAGTGACAAGTATACAAGATGAAATAATATACTTAGGTTATTGTGAAATTATTACTGAGTGAATTGTGTGAAATGATTACTAACATAGCTATTAAGTCTCCCATAATGTACAGATGAAGAGTTCCCCAATCTTACTTTGGGTTAAATTTTTCCCTTTCCACCTTTCATATTTTCATCCAGAGTAGTTTGAAAGGTATATTCACCAAACCAAAGTATGTTGTAGCCTGCCTGCAGATATTGTGGGAAAGTTCTATTACTTCAATTTTTTGCAATCTCCTCTATGGAATGATTTCCAGTGTAGAGATATTGCTAGATCAATTCTGTACATCACAGGTAGCTATAAAGAGTAATAACTTGTATCTAACAAAATGCAAAATATATAATCTTTAGAATTGAGCCTACACAGTCAATTCCGAGCTTCAAAATAGATGTGTGTGAATTATAATCATCTCCCGGATAAACCAAAGATAATAGCCTATTAATATTAACATTCTTATAATCAACATTGAAGCCTAAAACCAATTTCCAATTATTTAAGCTACGATCTAAAGAAATTTGTGCAGCGTTACAGAACATGCTAAAAATTGGAAATAAGCACTATGAATTATCTTCTTTAGAAAAAATTCCTAACAGAAAAATATTAATCAATAGATTAACATACATAGCATTTAATTAATATTACATATAATAACATAATTGTAATAATTTTTAACACTGAAATAAATATGTGAAAAAATATTTATCTATAATATTGTTGCATGTAAATAGTGACCACTAGTATATTTAAGAGTTGTCCACTCTTGCACACTTAAAAGAATATAACCCCTCACTAAAATTGATTGGCTGACTGTCGATAGGACAGGTATATATAGGAGAGGAGTACCTACACTGTAGAGTAGTCTCAGCAGAGAGATAGATAGACAGATACCTAGAGTAGACTGTGAAAATGAGGCATGAAGAGACAGCAGTATAGACTGTCAACATACATATGTAGATACATAGTCACACAGTGACAAGAGTGGACGACTACATAGACGTTACACATACACATTATACAAATGTATAAGCTAGTGGAAAACACGAAAATGAAAGAAAAACTACAAAATAGAAAACCAAATAAAAACCAATAAAACACTAAAACAAAAACACTAAAAACTAAACTAAACTATAACAGTTTGGAGCGTGTGGAGTGTAGATGGATCGTATGCTACCCAGTAACTCATATCAATGCGTACTAAGGAGCAAGAATACATGCGGAACAAATATCTCGTTGTAGACCTCGGAATAGAGTTGACACCCCCACATCCTAGATCACAGAACCAGAACCTACGCCACACAGCTTACTAAATTAGAGATCAAGGTGCTGACAAAAGGACCTACAGACAGCGTACTACCATTACATACTACATACAGCTGGTGAGTCCTAAGTACTTTGGCTCCAATTAAATGTTATAAATGACAATACCAAACCCCCAATTCTAGTTATAACAATTCAATATTATATGGAAGGTGAATAAATAAATGATATAATAAATACAATTAATAATCATAATGATTAAACTGTAATATTTGTTATTTACTAAAAAATAAAATAAAAAATATATTTAACATTATATTTATCACATTTCATCATATAAAATTTGTTATTTATAGGTAATCCTAGATAAAATCAATTATTTTTATTATTTATATAAGATAAAGATTGGATTCACAAAGATTAAAAAACGGGGAAACAAAGTAAGGTGATAATTAACAGAATAATTATTATAGCTTGACTCGTTTCACAATCATTGTTGCTTTCTTATTAACCATCATATTTATTCATATTATATTGGATATTCATATTGGTATACAGAGAGATTGAGATATTCATATTGATTTTCAATTCATGTTCTGTTGGTTGTTGAACGGTTCTCTTATTTAAAATAAACTAACACTAATCTTAATTTATGAGGCTAGATAATAACAATAACAGCATAAATTAGAATAACATGTGGCGTGGGACCATACAGTATGTTATTAAAGTTTGTGGCTGTGGGATTGGAAATGAAAACCGGTGGATAAATACATGTAATTGGGAAATCCTTTCAATTTGATAAGCCCTAGCCCGAGATCGACAGAGTTAAGTTGGCACTGTATCAAAGATTGACTATAGTAATCGAATACCTACGTGCGTGCGTAACCTCGACTGTGTCCTTGACCCTTTCCATTTCCTCTGAAAATCAAAAACCAGAAGTGGAGTGGTAAATTACATTAGTGTAGTAATCCTCATATATGCACTTTTCTTCTGAGATACCACGATGTTATCCATATCTATCTTTTTCAGTAACTATTACACTACAATCGCTATCTCAGACGAGGCCTGGGCTGATCAGCAACACTAACAGTCTTTGAATTCAGTCAATGCAATGTATCACTGAGTCACTCCACTGATCTGAGACTGACTGATATATATATATACATGATACTCTTATTCAAACTCTGTTGAATCACTCATAGTCACAGTGATAATACTGTAGTCATTCACTGGAGTTGGAATGGCTCAGAGTCAATGGAGAGAATTTAAAAAGCTTGGTGTAGGTAAGTAGGCTAAAGAAATTCAACTGTTTTGGCGAAGCTGATTATTACCGACTCTGAATTATTATTTATTTTTGCCAGATCTACATTACATTTAATGTGTCACTTATGTTATGAATAATAGTGTTGTTTTGTATAAGTATTGTTAGGAGCTTTGGTCTAGACTTGCATGCAGTCAGTATCAGACCTGCCAACCTAGGGGTGGGGCAATAGAGTGAGTTGCATAAAAGGGGCAAACACTTTTTTGATTGGGGCACTCACAAAGCCTCTGAATTGATTATTACAATCATTATGATTATGAAAGATATGAATATCATTTTATTAATAATTATAATTTAATTACTAGCTGCTAGCATGCTTGTAAATTTGGCTGAAAATAAAAATTAAGATTTTATAGTTCTAGTAGCCTACTCTTAGACCAATTAAGAGATTGTGACTTGTTTGTTATTTATGTAAAATGAAATCTAGTAATTTAGCAAGTTAGTGAAAATAATGTAGTCTTCAAGAGACCAGTATATATTTAGCCTAGATTTATTCTATTACTATTAGTCCTTACGATTACTGTAATAACATCTAATAGAGTTGTGTAGCTTAATGTAATTACATAGAATTCAGTTTCAGTTTGTTTAGTTGTAGTAAAAGCTTAGGTCCTCCAATGCATTAGCAGTTAATTGGTCTGCTTATGAGGAGCTTACAATTGTGTGGTACAAAGATTCAAATATCTTTTAAACATAATATGTCTATTAGTTATATATTACCAAAAAGTTTGTTGCTAACGATTTGATGCGTATTGGTAGAAAAAGGGTGAAACAAGTTGTAGGCCAACATATTGTGATGAACTGTAAATACAATCTCTATATCGCATAGTTGTGCTAGGTGCAATAGTACACGGTTTCATGTAGCCTTAGATCTTTGTTTGTGGTTGGGGTGACACTTTTTCATCTGAAACTTTGCTGAAGAGCGCTGGTTATGACCAAAGAGCATAAAGTTGTGCCTGCCTCTATACTATAGGCCTTACATCTCTCAGCCATAATTTAGTTGTATAGGTTCATTTTATGTGTATTTCTTGTTGAGCCACATTGTGTTGAGTTCATTGCTGACTGAGATTGATTGTTATCTATTATAGGCCAAGAGCCGAAAGCAAATATTTATTAAATAACTGTCACATAGATCACAATCCTCCACCTGACTTGTAAGGGCTGACAATTTTATGCTGGACCATCGGGTGCTTTTATTACATGTACATGTATGTCCAAATCGTCGTCGATAGTGCATTAGCTCTGAAGTTTTTATAGAATAACTAGTTGGGTATTGAGGCCCTTCAGACTCTAGGCGGAGCCAGGTTTTTTATAAAAAGTGCTGCATTTTTCTGTTTTGTTCAGTTGCTACTTGGATTACAATAAAGTTATCTCTATCTTATTAAATGCTCTGCATTCTTGATACAAACCTGAAGCATTACCTAGGAGTCTTCCAGCCTGTGGAATTGAGTGCCCAGGGTAACCAGTGTTAGTTCAAAATAAGTTATACGAGCTTGGACCTGGAAACAGGGGACGGTCCTATGCATGCACAATATTATGCATGATAGAAACCCGTTGGGCCTGTTAATCAGTTGTATAAGGTTGTAATCTGCAGGTATCTACGGTATCTAGCAGTGTTTGGTCAGCCCTGGAGTTTTATTGGGTGATTTCAGCGCATGTGGTATGTAAGATAGTGTGCTAGACACAGTCAAACATCACAATATTACCACACTTGAAGAAACAAGCTGTCCCCAGTGCCAGACTTGACCGTTTTTTTTAAGACTATCATTCTTCTGATGGGTGAAAATAATTTGAGAGATTAGCAAATTTGATAATTCTATTGCTGATCGTCGTCTTTAGAGAGGCAGTTTGGCTTGGTGTTAAATTATGTATAAGGGGTATAAAGGCCAATGTGAGAGCCAGATAGCCTATAAGCTTAAAATTTTTTGAAGTTTGCCCAACTCTACCCAAAACCTGGTTATCAAGCTACACGACTCTTTGTTAAAATTGTCAAAAAAGCTTCAAAGTGTAGCAATAAGATTAACTACATCTCATATAGCAATTTAGTACTATCAGATACAAAATAGTCTGCCGCAGAGCCAATCTACCCTGGAACTGTGGCGATTTGATAGTTAGAATAATATTGGTTTTTTAATTAAATTTGATATAGTTATACTAATACTTTCTCACCATTCCATTTTATCTCACTGTCACAGTACAAATTACAGTAATGCAGGTACTAGTTAGGCTTGGCTCACTCATACAACTGATAATATAAAATAATTTTGTAATGAGTAGGCCTATACTTTAGTATATATTATGATTATCATTCAATATTATAGCTGAATTCAGATTATCATTTATGGTAGGTGCCTAAGTGTTGTGATAGGATCCTAGTTAGTAAAGGGCGTCTCTGTATCCCAACATATAAATTGATGCTCCATATCAATGAAATAAAGGCTATTGTGGCAATGCCAATAAAGTGTACTGTGTATCCTTTGTTTGAATGAGTTTTGTGGCTTGAGGAAAGCAAGTAAGTACAGCAAAATGAGGCAAAAACAACATTTTTATTACTTTATAATGGGGCAAAAAATAATTTTTTATTGCTTTGATGGGGCAAAAGAGTGAGAAGAGAGTGAGAGCTTGAGCAATGGGGCAATTGCTTGAATCTCACGCTCAATGCGTGAGAGTTGGCAGGTCTGGTCAGTATGTACCTATTGGGTATTGCTACTGGTTTAGCACATCCACTGCAAAAAGTTAATGTTAGGTTGAACTAAATCTTTGAATAAATTGATATAAATATAGTTAAGCATATCACTTAACAACTAGGCCTGCATAATATGTATAGTTTTAAAGCAAGGAGTTTCCATAATCTTCTCTTTATCAATTAATTAAGCTATCGTTCAGTCATTTACCCCAAACCTGTTTAATGACTTAATTTTATTTGCTAAGACATTTGGTTCAATTGTTCTAACTTGATTGCTTGAATTATATGCAATCTAATTACCAGCTTACTAGTCGTACGTCAATGTTTATGTAAATGAAAAATAGTATATAAATGTATTCTAATTTTAAATCAGTTATTGGCTAAATTTTACGGGCCACATGTAGAGCCTACATGTAGGTCTACATGGTAAGCATTTGGTAGCCTATATCACAGTATAACATAAAAAGTAGAAGCTAAAACCATTGCTCAATTATAACATTGCTGTGCAAGGATGAAGTCCTGGGAATATGTAACTTATTTTTCAACAATGCATTTAGTTAATACTTTGCTACTAATGAACATGTTGAAGCTACAAATAATTCATTATTATAATATTATTTTCTGCAGCTGTATGTCACTACAGGCCTTCTAGTCATGACAGCTACCACATGCCGACATGTGTGGGAGACTCTATTCATATATTGGAGACAGATGGAGGTAATCATATCCTAAGGCTAACCTCTCTACTATCATATAATGTGTAGGCCTACAGCATGTAGAGTAATATCCATGTAGGCCTTACCTGTGACATGAAAAATAATAATGGTGATGAATCCGGGCTACCGGCATTTTACTTTGAGATTATCCTTCATTCATAAATAACTATGCTTTTACCAGTCTTTACTGCTTCACCCAGCACTAACCAAATGAATTTAACAGACCTTATTAATTCAACATAATCGGTGAAACAACAGGACCGATATATTGTTATAGTTTAGTAAATTTACCTGTGCATTAAAGCCCTGATCATCACTTGTTCTTTCTGAGCATCCCATGGTGCAAAATAACTTTTACTGTTTGGATTTAGATACATCCTATTTTCATAATATAATTGTAATAGCAGATAAAATACTATGCAGAATACATACTTATTGATAATCCATAAGTTTTTATGGGTCCTCCATGTACATACTTTCTGACTATCTTTCATTTCAAGCAATTTTATCAAGTAATATTCATACAGTTATGTTTGTGCGTGCTTACTTCTATGTGTATGCACTGTCTTTTGCATATTTTTGGAGAATGTTTGCTTTAACATTGCGTTAGCCTTCTAAATTGTGTGAACTTGAACTTTTAACCCGGTTAACCAAGGATTTTCTTGGTAATCTTCAACATCCCATCCATTACTTCAGAGGGCTTGGAGCCCAAACCAAATTTTAGCCTATTAATTTTTATAACATAAATTTTTTCCAGGATGTGTCAAAATATTAATTTGATTCGATTTGACTTTAGTGTAACCCTTTTGAAGCAATCAAATGCAGCCTTTCCAGCCTGTAGCTACTATAACAGTCACTGTCTACTAGGCACTCACAAATACACTAAGGTTACATTACTAGTTCTAATACAAATAAGTTTAATAGTTATTATAGTCACTTATTAGTTTTTGTTAGCAATTTGCTATTCAAATAGTAACTCAAAGAATTTTATGAATCAAAGCAAATATGTGACAATTAAGGAATGCTTGAGCCTGTTATTATGCCTTTAGCTTTGATAATAAATCCTTATCAATGACTAATGTGTTGCAATCATAAAGTTTTAAAATGTTGTAAAAAGTTTACTGCCTGTATTTACTACCTAAATTGCAATCTCCTGGTTTGGATTTGGAAATTAGAGTTGAATCTTAAATGCTACATTTGGGTCAAAATACGCTCTGTTGGGTACGATATTGTACAATTTCATCTAGCCCTAGATCTTTGTTTGTGGTTGGGGCAATTGGGTTAGGGGTGACACCATATGTAATTGAGAGGACAACTTCTCTATCTGAAATATCATTAAAGAACCCTGGCTATGGCGAGAAAAACACAAAGTTGTGCCGGCCTCAAAATGTGGCACTTGCATTTACGCCTAGGCTTACATGTTTGTATTACAAGAACAAATAATATTTTCGGGATAAAACATAGTAGGATGAATTGTAGCGAGAGATGTGGAAATATCTACTTGTGGATATTACCAATATAATATGTAGCCTATTCTCTCTGTTTTAACCAATTATCAGCACAAGCACCTATTTGTCTATGCCATATTAGATAATGCCTATACACTTGCATGCTAATATTTATGCACTTTTAGAATGGTATAGAGGTTTCCTTATTAAAGATAGAACCGTCAGAGGGATTGTACCCAAGAGTTACGTTCACATCAAGGACTGCTCTATTGTCAAAATCGGGTAAGTTATCACCTGATTATGTATGGTCATACAGTAGGCACCACTAGATACAGCAGTATTGCAGGCGGCAGTAATGCTGGCAGAGGCAGTGATAGCAGTAGTCATGAGTGTTAAGTTTTGGCCTGGGAAAGGGGAAATACCAGGAGTATTGAATTCCAACTACATGCAGTGGTTAACTTGTGATAACAACTAGACCACTGTATGAGCAATATTTGCAGTTAAAGCAGTGGAAGTGGTCATATCACTAGAACTGATACTCAGTGATGCGACAGTTATAGGTTGCTCCTGTACTATGCATGGCCGTAACTATCTAGGCGGCTCAGGCGGCCCTAGCCGCCTGAACTTTTTGTTAAAAGAAGAAAAAATCAAGCTATTATCGGAAGACGTAGTTACCGTGCCTCACATGATATAAACATACTCTAATGAAAATGATGCTATTATGTGTATCATTATATTTATGGCTAATTTTCGCGTGAACCCACTGCTGATTTGATGGCTTAGTTGGTAGAGTGCTTGGTCTTCATACATAGGGACGCGAGTTCGAATCCCATTGAGGGACAATTTTTTTCATTTTAGTACTTCACTCAATTTGTTAGCTATACAATGACAACACAAATCTCAGCTGTAAGATAGGATCACTGCATCGGTAATTCTGTATTCAACAATAGAAAATGCCCTAAGATTGCATGCACAGTGTACCTACCCACTTCATTTGTTCCACTTCGAACACTGTTCTTCAGGGTTTGCAACCCTAGAATACCACTCTCCATCTCTATCCATCAACTAAATTTGCACTATTTCCCCTCTTATTAATGTGTGTACATTTTTAGGCCTAAGTCATGTAATGATGTAAAGGACTACAATGGTACATCATGGCCAAGCCAAACAGAGAAGCACTATTTTGCAGTATACTAGTTTGAAGTTTACTATTTGCAGATTACTATGCAACATTTTGTACTTTTGTACCATCACGTATAGCTCAAATATGCATTAAATATGCATCAAAATGGCTGTTTTTGTGTGAATTTTCAAAAACTTTCTTGTGGGAGGTGCCCCACCCTCCTTCTGCCCCCATCCCGCACACACCCTCCCCACACCGCCACTGTTAGCCAGTCCAATTTTGGCCGCCTCAACTTTTTCACGAAAGTTACCCCCCTGCTATGGTAGTTAGTCTGAATAGCATGTCATAGCTAAGCCTTGACACCTCGAAAACAATCTACATAACTTTTTATTGGACTTGTTCTGTCATAACTACATCTGTATGTTTTAGGAATGACGAGTCTATGTACTCTAAGGATCCAGCCATTGTGCAGGAGATAACATCAGTTTTGAGGGAGTGGGGTACCCTCCTCCGATCTCTATTCATGGTGAGTTGGTCCTCGGGCTAGTGCAGTGTCTGCAGACACCAACACAATGTTCTTGTTTGTTAGTTTTGTGTTACAGCAAAGATTATTCTATTTGCTGTCCTGGTTTATAAGTGAGGCTCTACTATTTAGGCAGTTGGATATTTCGAGCATCATTGTTGCTTAAAATCAGTGTGATCATACAAGCGATGTCCGTAAGTCATATAATAATGTTGCTTTTTGGAAAAAACAAAACACTCATTACCAAGGGCTACAAGTCTCTGTTTGATTTATAGAAAGTCCATTTGTATGATGAATTAATTTTGTTCCTTTTTGTGGATTCAATTTTTTTACCCGCGTGAAATGCTGCATGTTATATGATGTGGACATAAATAAACCCATTATAACGATAAAACACTTAAATTATTCTTGTATTGTAGAACAACAAGCTGGCTGATTATAAAAAAATAAGTGAAACGATGCTGAAACTAATGCGAATCAGGCGGGATATGATGTCTAAGAAACTTACCAAGGTATGTACAGCTTCTGATGATAAAGGTTTAAACGGGATTGTTGAAGTTGTCTTATCGCTCTAGAATATCATGGTTAATTATTCACTGTGGTCAGTAGTACATTTTGGATAATTTGCAATTAAATCATTAGATAGGAAAACGTGATCACACAAATATAGTTTATTTATAATCTTGTGATATAAAATTAGTTTAGCTTATTACTTCTTCAACAAAAATTTCACTGCAGTTTAAGTTACATGTATAATATGCTTTTGTTGTGTAGGATGATTTCCAACAGAAACAGCTGGAAGCTACAGCTAAGATTGACTATGGTAACATGTAAGTATTGGGTATTGTAATAGAATATGTTCACTTACATCCATGCAGTGATGGATGTGGGTTCATATTTTGGATATTTTTATGGTGGACATGTTTAACCGGCTGACACCATGTTCCAACATTACTATTTTATTCTTATCAACCAATAAAGTGTGAGAGTCATGTTGTAGCAAAACTAACAATCCACATTCTATGATAACATCAATTGCCACATACATCATGGGTTTTATGGGTATGGGGATTAGAAGTGTCTTATACATGTAAATATTGGGAATGTCCAATTACTTTTGTCAGGGTTTGGGGGCCATTTGGCTTAGAACTACAATCACATGTATTGCTGTACCTTATTAGGGGTTATTACTTATTAGTTGCATGTAAAACTAGATATAAAATCCAACAGTACAAATGGTTTGGGACTCCCCATGTCAAAGGGGATTTTTCCATCTGCATATCCGTGTATACATGTAGTATTTTCCCTATGGAGGTCTAAACTAGATATTGTTGTAAAATAATAGCCATACCCACATAATTGCATATACATGTACATGTACCAGAGCCATGGGCTCTGGCATGTACATTAAAAACTTCTTCTGCAAATTGAGTAATTATTGTTGAAGTTTAGGATTATTATTGTTGAAATGATTTCATAGCATAGTACATGATTGTAGTAATTCAAAATTTGTCAGTATGACTGAAAGACCACATGTAATTGCCGGTTATGTTATAGTTGATGCTGCCGCTGATGAAAAATATGTAACATTGTTTGCTTGAAAAGAGTGAAAGTCAACTACAGTGTAGGCTATAATGTGATCAAATACTGTAGGTCTCTTCAAATGTGTTGTGGCAAACTGAGGCTGTTGCCTGTATTGTTACAACCATTTGTTTTGCTGATCAAATGGTTGAGATTCCGCTAATGATGAGTGTTATGTTATATAACAACAGGCTCCTGGGACTTGACCTGACAGTTCGGGACGAGGCAGGGGAGGTAATCAACTCTGAAAGTATTGGTGCTATAGAGCTGTTCAGACAACACAGGACTACTGTGGAACGTAATGCCCAACGCAGAAAGCAACTGGATAATCGACTTGTACAACGACACACCCTCAACCTATTCGTTAGTGTCTGCAACGTGATATGTAGAGTTGGGGATGAAGTTGATGTCATCATGGCACTCTATGATCCCACTACAGCCAAATTCTTCAGGTTGGTAGGAGTTATCTGCCCATGTCTTCTATTACATCTTCTGCGGCCAATTTGGATCAGTTGCAATCATATGTATTAAGTCTTCATGCTGAAATTCTCTTCACATCAATATGTGGGATTAAATTTGTTTTACAAAATTAGTTAGCTCTTTTCTGGGTTATATCGCTGGTCAAAGAAACTATGAAGGGAGGTTGGGTGGTGATAGTCGTGCTATCTACAGGCAATGCCTCACTTGTCCTTGTGTATTATGTTTATTTATTACTTGTTTGGTATTTGTTTACTCTTTTAGTGAGAATTACGTCATAAAGTACAGTAAAAAAGGAATGCTGAAGGACCTTGACTTGTTAAATAATTTGAGAGTTCTATTCTCAGTAAGTATTGTACAGTATACCTACTGTTTTACATGTCAACAATATCGTAACAGTTGCTACTACGTTATATAACACTACTTGGTATATGTTCATAAAAGGAGAGACTGGTTTCTTCTCTGATTCAAGTTCGTAGATCGGATAGTGTTGTTGATATATTTAAATTCCAATTATTTTGAGAAGCAGATTGCCAAAAAGGCAGATAGACGTTGGAATTATCACTAATAGTATTTTACATGTACATGTATATATAAATATTGAGGTGACCAGTATAATAGTAGACAAGGTTTTTAGTATAATTATGTCCATGTTATGTTGGTATACTGAAAGGTAATGTAATGTATACTGTAGCTTCAATAATTACCCAGCAATGTCTACGCTTACTCATGCGTTTGGTCGTAGCAATCTTAAGCCGTGGTGACAGATGCTAATATAATTTTATATTTAAATACATTTTCAAAACAATACGTTTGCCAAATATACCATAAACAGCACTAGTGGGAATATCTCCCAGTTGTTGCGTAAGATGAATGTTTGTTACTATGTGATGCTGGTTTGATACTGTATTCAATAATAAGTAGTAATAAAAGACATTTTTGTTATGTTGTGATGTTTATCAATGATACTAATCCGCCAATGACTCCTGCCTTCACCTTCAAGGAATGATAATCACTACTTTTCCATGCTTCGTATTTTCCTTCGAAGGGAGTTGTTTCACCCTTCGAAGCTCCATTCCAGTCCAATTCCATGCTTCGTATTTTGTTCAACGGTTTTGTGGCAAACGCATTAAAGTTTTCCCGCCTATGACATCATAGTACAATAACCTCGTGAGTTAAAAATAGCTATGCGTTGTCTAATGTGAAATCAACCGCAACAAGGAGCGCACAGCCAAACTGACGTCATAACCATAATGTAGTTATCAACAAGCAGTTATTCAAGCGTGAACGCTATTGCGCCAGCCACAGATAGTCTACTACTAACTAGTGCTTGTACATTAGCTTCGAAGAATAGCGCTTCCATCCTACGAAGCAATAAAAATCCCTACGTATTTTCGGAAATACGAAGTCTCACGGTCGAAGGAGCTTGCTCCTACGAAGGTTAGGAAATACGTATTTTGTGCCAATTCCATCCTTCGTATTTTAAATACGAAGCTAAATACGAAGCAAAATACGAAGCATGGAAAAGTAGTGAATGATTAGGGAATATTCTTTAAAATTCTAGGATTGTAAATAAACACCTTAGTATAATAAAGATGCATTTTTATCACAATTTTATTATTGAAATCTAACACAACATCTTCATGTATTCGATAAGCCCTTCTTTATACATGTAATATGCAAAGTAACTGTTTGTAGGATCTGGGCAGTAAGGACTTAAGAGCTGCAAGGGAGAAGGTGTTCCTGGTGTGTCAGGTTGTCCGACTAGGCGGCATGTTTCCTCCTGCAGAGACAGAAGGTAAACCAGTAAAGGTGAAAAATATTTTGCGTCGTCCCTTCGGTGTTGCAGCTCTAGATGTCACAAATATTCTCAACGGTAATCTTTGTCCTGATGAAGATAAACAGCATTTTGTGCCGATACTCCCGTAAGTGTATCATTTATCTATAAGAAACACTGAAAGAAATTTTATATATGTACTTGTACATAGTGAAGTGCATACTTGTACACAGTGAGATACATTCTTGTACATAGTGGAGTGCATGCTTGTACACAGTGAGGTGCATGCTTTAATACTCTGAGTAAAATTGCTGACCACAATTGAAATGGGAATTTGTCAGGCCAGCTACTATTAATTATCCGGCTTATTTATATCCTTCTTGTATTCGATGAATTACGGTGCAGTTGTTAGATGGACATTGCACTTACTCTATAACTTCAAGTTATATTATATGAGTATTTGATGTTGTCTCTTGTTTGTAGATGTAATCGGAACGATAGCCTGGAATCTGTGATCAAGGAAGCAGTAAAAGCAGAGGAGGTAACTCAAAGGATACACAAAGGTCAAGGTTAGTAGAATAACCTAAGGTTTCACCATTATGATAGCCTTAGAATTCAATGCCATACAAATACATGCTACTTGTGGTATAAGATGCTGTGGTTAGTAGTTTAAATTTATTATGTTTGCTGCCAACTTCAATTCCTTGTAATACCTGAAATTATTATTTCACCAGTGAATTTTCTAAATTAAAATTTTTATCACTTTTAAATTCCAATAATAATTATAATTCAACTGATGATATGGACCTATAATGTCATTATTTCAATATTATGCCATGTAAGTGTGATGGGGACATTTTATTTTTCATATATTAAATTCGGAGCTATTTTCAGGTATCTGGGTTTCTGTGAGGCTACTGGGTGGTGACCTTAGACAGGTCAAGGAGGAGTACCCGCATCTTATTGTCGGGCACACTATAGTAGCGAGGAAAATGGGATTTCCAGCCGTCATCATGCCAGGTATATCCAGTACTATATGGCATAGCATGAGAATTAAAAATATTGCTAACTGTAACTACTGAAATTACGCAGTGACCTTAAGAATATCCAGCTATGTTTGTGTGTTACATTATTTACATGTCACGGACTAATATAATATACATTCAGTGTATGTAGTATGTATATTGTATATGAATCATGTTATATTTATCATATTATGTACATAATATTGTATATATTATATAGGTATGTACTATGTGTATATGTACTAGGCATTATTGGTGATTGTGATTGGGCATCGAAATGTGCTATAGTTCCTATTGGAACAACTTTTACTGGTTGCTGGAATGTACAGTTTATTTTTGGTAGAGATTTGGCATAATTTGAAGTACGATGTAGTATTAGCAAGTTGGTAATTTTGAACAATTCTAGATATGTTGGAATGTTCAAAATGTATAACAATTCATAACTATTTTTAGCTGATGTTCGTAATGACTTTTATGTTACGATTAACTCTGGTGATTTTGGGCAAAGAAATTTGGGTGAAAGAAATATTGAACTGACGATGCAAGTCTGTAGCCGGGATGGTAAACCCTTGGGGGTGAGTCATAACATCTCATAATGTAGTGCAGTGTTAGCACTGCTATGCATGCCAACAAGATTTGAGAATTAACTTTCACTTCCTGTTTCGCTTGTACTATCACTTTTGTTTGTAACCAAACAATTCTTAAATTTGATTATGTAGCGTAATTGGAATGGCACTATCCCACAAACATGATTAGATTAATAGCCATGCCCCACTCCCACCTTGTTTGTGGTTTGATAGATAGTGATCCTCAATCGCTTTCAATGTTGTGTTTGCGTCCATAAGTTGCTCTTCGCTGCCCATACTACATAGTAATGCTTTATGTGACCCATGTACACCAAGTGGTTAGCTTTTTATTAGTGTTCCCCATTGGTTGGTTGTATTGTGTTGCTAAATATTCTTCTATCAGATACGTAAAGATAGCATGATCATCGGCAGGCAATCTGCCGATGTAAGTGCAGAAAACTCCGAGATTACTCACGTAAGTATTCCAATGGTAGACTTTCTATCCATCCAATTAGAGGGCTGTGTGTATTAGTTAGGCAGCGACTACCTGCTGGTTTAATCAAAGCTGTAGAGTTCTGAGTGGATTTAATTAATTGTGCTCTTTATCATTCCACTCCTACATTACTAGAAAGAAGTGTTTCAGATTTATCCCCTCCTGTATATCCAGAAATTGCAGTTTTAGTCTCCATCTGATATTTTCAACATTTGTTGTTGAATATGGATGCAAATAGATACATGTATAACTAATAGGGTCATATTTGCAAACATGACTTTGTATACTTCCCGATTTATTGTTATACAATGTATTTGTGAGTAGACGACTCTAAAATTTCTCCTTTAACAAATATCATTTTACTGCTGCAATCCTAGAAGTTTTAGATACACAATGCGGGGCATAAATCTCAAATACTTTCTTACTACAAGGTGTTATATAATTTTAATCTTATTAAAGCGCATTTTTGATTTCATATCCAGCATCTAGCCTGATCTCTAATTGGTTTTAGAATTAGGTTCGTGAACTGTTTAACTGTCAATAATGAAAAATCTCCTGAAGATAGATTGAGGTTATATAATACCATATTGAGTTATAGATATTTGTGCCATACCTTTAAATACTACAATGGTAGTGACACCTGCTAACTTGTTAGGGTCTGCGATTGGCAAGGCTGGGTACTGACTATATTAAAACAGTCCAACACGTCTAATTTACCTTGTATGTTGGGGAGGGGTGCACCAGCATGCCTTGATTGTCATCACATATCAATTGGCCTGTACCAAACAATGGGTTCACACCAGCCATTGCTTATCTAACACTGTAGATTATATAACCCAGGGCGTGGGGTATTCTAATTATGATTTCCTCCAGTTTATTCTCAACAATTTTGTTAAATCGTTCCTTGTTGTTGTGTGATTCTGGCGGGATATTTCCTTCTACATCTACTATATATGATTGTTTTATTCTTAATTTCTAATTTCTTACTATAAATCATTGGTAGCTATTTTATTAATTGCTGTATGCTTTTAACTACACTCTGTGTATACATGTATGTATATTATTCTGTTTTAGTAAATCATAACCACTAATGGTAGATTGCTGATAGTAATCTATTGTGATAGTAAACAATCACTCAAACTGAACTTCTGAGGTCCGTTAAATAGGATGGCCAAGTGGCTCGACAGAAACAAAACAAAACAAAACAAAACAAACTTTGCTGTTATATAAATTCATCTTCTTACTGTAGTTGCTACTCACTACAGAGGGAGATAACTTCATATTGTCAAAGGCTCATTCAATGTATCAAACGTGTATGATATACATGTAGAAATTACCCATATTTATAAAAATTAGTAGCATGGGTTTTTATTACTAGCCAATTTACTGTACTAGTGAAGCTAGGCAAGGCATAGTGTGGCAGACAGTCGGTTTAATTTTCGAATTATATAATTGTGATTATTGTGCTGTCCATTAGACGTGAAATATATAATTCTTTTACCTTGGAAGTGTGGCATTATTCTACTGCTTGGCATAATTGGAAAGTTTCACACTTTTTTGTTAGCCTGAATTCCTTTGCTTGTAGAATGTTATATCTGTGGGAGGGGGTGCAGATCTTCAATCCGAATACAAGTCGGTCATCTACAGACACCAGGATTCACCACGTTGGTTTGAGACGTTCAAGGTCGCTGTTCCAATAGAGGAATTCTACAACTGTCACCTCAAGTTTACATTTAAACACATCAGCGAGAGTGAGTGAGATACATGTATATAATATTGCCATGCTGTATGATGAATGTGTCACCAACAGGTGATCAGTATAATTTTAGACAGGCAATGTAGGTGCTCCTTGCTGAGATCTTGCTTGCAGCAGAGAAATTTATAGAAGTTTCCTGATAGAAATTTAGGCCAGTAAAAAGTGTTGTTGGAAAATAACCAAATTAGGTAAACAAGAACGAATGAGATACTTGATAGCCTTGCGCTATTCACTCACCATCGCTTGCATTCAGAGCTGTGGTCTGTGTAGAAGTATATATAAAAGTATCACTGTTTTGGTTATAATATCACAATGCCCTATGCCATGTTACAATATTTATTACAATATTTGTTGTACTGGGAAGCATGTTTTCCATAAGCTACCACCACAGCACAGACGTTAACGGGAGAGCTCGACTCCACTACACGTTGGGACTAATGTTGTTTTATGTAAAATTCACAGGTATATTATTATGCAGTATGTGAATGTGACATCACTTCCTGTTTTAGATAGAGACAATAAACCGTTTGCAATGTCCCATGTATCGTTTATCAGCTGTGATGAGACAACTCTAGCTGATGGTGACCACAACCTTCTAGTATACTCTGTAAGTAATATATGTGCACAGTCTATATGCATGCTAATAGTGTGATATTATAGTACTCTGTAAGTAATATATGTGCACAGTCTATATGCATGCTAATAGTGTGATATTATAGTGCAGTAAGGGCATTACAACTCCAAAAAAAGTAACATATTAATATTATTGAGTGGGTTTTCTTGGCAGATCCTATCTCTAAAATATACCTTACACATTTTAGTAGAGTGTAGTGTGTTACTCGTTCTGTCAGCACATCGTAGCACTAAAATACACCAAGTACTATCTTTATTATACATGTAGATCGACACTAAGAAGTCCAGTGACATGTTAGCCTACCTCCGTCTTCCAACAATGACCACGGAGCTGGACAAGGTCAAGGGTGACAAGGAGAAGTCTGCTAAAGCAATCAGTCAGGGTCCATACACACTCGCTAAGAACAACTCCTTCCAGATTACCACTCTTGCCTGCTCTACCAAGCTTACGCATAATGGTAACCACCATTCAAATTTTGTCACAGTATTTCAATTTATCTTGTACAGTGAACTTAAATTTATTTTAGCACTATGTTCAACTATGCTGGTATTTCTGCGTATTCTGTGAGTAGCCAGCAGAGTTTAATGACACTCCATGACTGTATTTATGTCAGGTTTGAGTTTGTGTGGCATGCCATACCGTTTCCTCACATTGCACGGCTATTAGACCAGCCAGCAACTATATGTGGAATAATACACCTTCCCTATGTCCAATTCTTTATTCGTTTTTATCTGCTTTACAATATGGCCGTCATGTAGTGTGAATATGCTAAAAGCTAGCTCTTATAGATACTAAACAGTTACTTTGGTAGTTTAAGTGTAATGGGGGTTTTACATGAAACACTGACTAAATTTGCAGTTATTCTCTCTCTATTGCTCTGGTAGAAAGAGGAGATAACTTCCAAAGAAAGTCCCATTAAACAAGTTTACAAGTTTTCTCTTTAAACTAATAATCATCCAGCATAGTATAACTCTGTGCGCATTATACTTTAGTCGACCTTCTTGGATTGCTCAATTGGAGAGCTAACCCTGCTAAACTACCAATACATCTAAAGAGCCTGATGAAGGTTGATGGAGAAGAGGTAGTCAAGTTCCTACAGCATACTCTAGACGCTCTTTTCTCTATTCTCATGCAGAACTCGGACTCTGGGATGTACGATACTCTAGTATTTGATGCTCTGGTAAGTGTGCTTAGTCAATCAGATGGAATAATATGATAGTCGATTATTTAGTGTGAATACCATTATGTAACGTGTTTTTTCTCACCATGAATTTGAAGACTGTCATCGATTAAACACTTAGTTCTGAAATGAGTGCAAAATATTTTTGGCAAGAGTTGTTAGAGTTTTCGTTTTTATTTTGCGTGAAAAAATCATTGGATAATATTATCGTTGAGCCTGCCTTTGGGCATACCAATTGATTTTGATTAAATGTAGACGCATTAGGAATATAGATAATTCTGTTGTCTATACATTTCTGGTGATATTTATGCTGTTAGTTTGGCTCTGAACATGGTAAGCATTGATCAGTGCTAAACTCTATATAATTAAGAGTTTGCATGTTAGCAAATAATGTTCAAGTTATACAATCAACACATTTGGGTTTATCTTCTCTTTCACTGAAGAGTAATCATTGTTCGTTTGCCTATGCTCCTTGTCGTATATACATGTATGCACCTGAGTGACATGGGCTGTGTAAGCAATAAGTATAATTTTTAAAAAGGTTTTGTTCGGTGTAGCTCACTGTAAATTTTAATACAATGTATTGTTAAAAGGAGTGTATTGTGTCTATGGTAGTTTGTTAGAGGTCAGTGTAGATGTACAGTATTGTATTTATTTTATACTCACCACACTACCACAGTAAGTAACCTCATAGCGCAATGTACAATGTACATGTAGGTGTATATACACTGCACTAAATAAGGATATACATGTATATGTATTCTATCTATAATTTCCTAGACACCTCTCGTACTCTGCTAACTGATCTTCTAGACATCTAAATAATATTAAGGGTATGTAGTCACTCTTGTACATGGTTGTGATAACATCAGTTGACTTTATTACAAAACTCACCCATAGCCAGTTTTTCTTAACTTCTATACATTACAAATACGTATTGTCCAGTCGCGTGTTCATTTACAATCTAATACTGGACAACGATACATTTATAAAAGAGAGAGAGGAAACAAACTCAATATTTGTAATAAAGTGGTAGTCGGGTGAGTAGTGGTAGTAGTAGTAGTAGTAGCTACATGTAAGTGTTTCCAACTGTTTGAGCTATTTTACCTCGCTATTGATGTAACATGATATATTGCTGTATTGGTATAACATAATGTATTGGTGTAACATGATGTATTGGCAACCGTAGTAAAACTTAGTAGTGTTCCATCAATAATTTGAAAATATAGTTTACCTGTGATAGAATTGCTACTTTGCTAAAGTTTCCTGCTGAATAATGCTTGTGTTAGTTTTTTTCAAGAACGTTTTGTGTTTATGGATCATGGGAAGCTTACAGTGACTGTAACACTGTACTATGTGCTACCATGCTGATATTTTGGAGTTTCCTTCATTTTGACAAATTATAACAATTAATACTGATTTATTAATCAACAAATTTACTTTTATCCTGGTACAACAAGTTTATTGCAATGCAAAATGTCCCATTGTGTTATACTTATGCACAACTTTCTATTTTGAGCAATACTTCAATATTTGGTTTAGGGCCAGAAGCAGTTGGTCACATAATACATCAATACGAAACTTCCTATAAACAAGACTCTAAATTGTAAAAGTTGACAATGGTCATACTACATAACCAATTATAACCATGGAAATCGTAAACTCAAATATCTTTCAAAAATTGTCTCCTGTTCTACCAGCTAACATTCTCTGTTATAATTTTGTAGATATTTGTTGTCGGACTCGTCAGTGACAGGAAGTTCCTACAATTCAAACCTGTGCTTGAGCTCTACATCCAGGAGAACTTTCACGCTACTCTTGCTTATGCGTACGTATATTTATTGTATTTACAATATAAGTCTTAGATTTAATATTATAGTGGGAGCATGCGCTTTTTATTTTAGTAGAGATCGTGCGTTTAGTATATGATGAATACATAGTTATACAAGTTAAATTACGTTTTGTTACAGTAAACTTACAACAGTTCTCAAGCACCATCTAGACAATGTAGATACACCCGACACACAGGATATCCTGTATAGAAGCTTCAAGTCTATCGTCTACATTATCAAATTCATCATCAGATCTTGGGTGCTGTTTGCAGCGTAAGTATACACCCCATGTTACTGACGATTAGCCGATGAACTGCTGCGTAATCAGCGTATTATGTGATATTAATACGGCATGTTCGATGTTCATGTAGCATAGATTATAAAGCATTTTTCCTCAAATTGATAGCTGGCGGATATTGCTGTATTTAGATATTATTACAGACGTGTTGTGTTGTTTTTAGTTCTACAACAAATGTTATGCAGTCAATGGTTAGCTAACGAAAATATTACATTTTCATTTTTTACATTACCTGACTACTTGAAAGAAGAGAAAACAAATTTAATTTTTGTTTCAACTGCACAAACCGCCACTGTACCATACTATAACACTATTACTCTGGGCAATACATACACATACATAGTATGTCATACTCTGTATTGTCTAGGCTGTATGACAACAAGGGATCATTGCAGTTTGAAGTATCTATGAGACAGTTATTTCAGTCAATAGCTACAATGATGTGCTACGACACTGCTCACACACTCAAGATACAGGTAGGGCATGTGTACTGTGTGTTACCACATGCGTGTGAACAATGTGTAATAGAGCAGCATAATACATGCATGTGCTGTGAGTTGCAATACATATGAGTGTTGTAATATGCTAAAAGATTTGGAAAATAATGACATATTTTGTTTTAAATAACCATGATCTATATAAATGTGAAAATTGTACATGTTCTATCTATGATATTGTACCCATTCATGTTTATGTATAGCATTTTATAGTTGGTTTGTACAATAGTATGGCGTATTATATAGGGGGCGGTGCTGAAATTCCTACCTGGTGTGATACCTGACATGGTTAGAGATAAGGCTATGGATCGCAATGAGTTAGCCAGTTTACTCATACAGATGATTCACAATGTACCCAAGGATAGACTCTCCAACCAAAAACTCGTCTGTATCCTGGACATTGTGAACAGTCCTCTATTCAAATTCTCAGGTATGCCTCCTGTCTCGGATAATATACTCTTACACACTGTGGTTGTTAAGCACTGATGTTATGTAATTTTCACAATATATTTCTTATTATGTGTATTTTAAAGCTTTACGACTGTTATTCGTTTACCTCTATTTGCTATGTGTGGACATTGCTGTTGCACATCTTATTAGATTTTACTTTGGAGTTATCAGCTCTTCCTATGATTTCCTGAAATACAGCATCAATCCCTAAATATATTGTCTAACTATTGCATCTACATGATTGGATATTTTTATAATAATGGTTATGCATTTTTTTACATTTTTTCCAGTTTCAGTGTATCTCTATGTGAACAATGCATTATGAACAATTGGGTGGTAGTATTAAGTTCTGAAATAATAATAATGCCCTTTGAATCGTTAAGTTTAACAATCACTATATCATACTGTTACTGTTCTGTGTTACTTTAATAGGTATATTTATATTTGATAACATTACAGAACCCAGGCAAACTCTCCTACTTATGATAGTCGAACACATTGACTTGGAAATCTCCAATCAGACTAAGGACCTAGACATCTGTGCTAAGATTGTGTCTGACATAGTACACCAGACTTGCACCATTCCATCTGCTCGTGAAGATCTCAAACTATTGTTCAGAGAAAGAGATTTGCTTAGGACAATCATACAGACAGTAATACACATGGATAGGAACAACCCTCTAGCTGTAAGTACATGAGCATTTATTGCTCACCTATGCTCACCTTTGTCCGCTCTGTCCTGTACGGGTAGCGATACATGAGCATTTATTAAGTTGTTGTTATAGTTATCGTTCATTAAAATGATGTTTGTTAGTTATCTTTAGATTGTACCCAAGATTCAACACTTGTGATTAGGCTATAGGTAATGCAGTAAAGCTTTCATCTTGCGCACGCTATTTGCGCGTAAAATCTTTCGGAATTTATCTTTTTTAAAATGATGTTTGGTGTTTTCTCATCATTTTGACCAGTATGTGATGTCCAGATCAAAAGAAATGTATGAAATCAGGACAAACTAGTAACTAAAATGTACTTAAACTAATATTGCCATTTTGGAGTGTTGTCTTTTGCTTGTATATGGTCAATTTATGAGTGATCATGTATCAACTATATTATACAGCAAGACTACACGGCCATCATGATAGCCATACTAAGACAGATGACTGACGCCCACTACCACTTCTACCTTAGCACCATACCAGAGCCAGAGTATGCACACGCCTATCAGAACCTAGCAGACTTCCTCACAGAGATTATCATGGTTTTCCAGGACCTCATCAAAGAGTGTGTATTCCCTCCTGACTGGAATGAGATGATCATGATACAGAACCAGGTGTTCCTCAAGGTTTGTCTATATCTCTTTCTGTCACGTCTGCAAAGTAGTGACACTTGTCTGCAAAACTGTTAACCATTAGCTAGTATCAACACATCATTTTAATTAATTTGCGTATTCAATTTACTTGTACAGAAAATATGGAGTATGTTGAGCGGTTCGTGTAGAGATTATTAACATGTACATGTATAATCGTTAATTTGGTGAATAGATTGTTAGGGCTATACGTATAATAAATACTGTATATTATATTATCTCAATTTTTCTCCAAATATCTCAAAATAATGATTTATTATATGGTATTGTTATTAATATACTGCATGACCGTACTTTTATAATATAATCTCTCAGAGCAATTACCAATAGCAGTTTACTTGTAGTCTATGTTAGTGTAACTCAATCAAATACACATGTTTTATTATATGCATATTGCAGGCGCTAAGATGTTTCTCTCAGACTATCAAAGAGAAGTTTTCTACTCCGTTCGAACAACAGCTGTGGAATAACTTCTTTCACTGTGCCATCTCTTTCCTCACTCAAGACGCTCTCCAGCTAGAGAACTTCTCCTCATCCAAGAAGCGCAAGATCATTGCCAGGTATTCGGGTTCTTGCCATCAACGTCACATACGGCATGATATCATATACGGCTTAATACATTGACTTTATGCCGACTCAACTAAATACGGGTTAATTATGTTTACGAAATGAGCCATGCTGTTTTTAATTCACTAATCATGTTACGTACATGTGGTTACATTATATTCCATTGGATCATACTTGTTGTAGGTATCAAGATATGAGGAGAGCAATGGGATTTGAGATACGTTCTATGTGGTCTAATCTAGGTATATATGTTATCTTATATACTGTGGTATCGGTTTATTCTAGTTATGCTTTTAGCTCATGAAATATGATCAATAATACGTAGTCAAGTAGACATGTGCATATAGTAAGCAACGTAAATGTAGATTTCAGTGTAGATATAAGTGCCAGTGTGGATATAAGTGACAGTGTAGATGTCAGTGTCAGTGTACCTGTTGGTGTGATTGAAGCTGTAGGACGGGTGGTGTGTAAAGTTTTGCATAGTTAATTGTACACGTAAGTGCATGTGCAACCCTTGGTGACTTACTGATTTAGTGAGTTTTATATTTTTGTGCTATAAAATTGCGAAGTCCAATGCATCATGGGGCAAATCTATGATCCTGTAAGGTTAGAGTTCATTTACCAATTATTGTACTTTTATACTGTTTGTGTTTATTTCAGGTCAGAACAAGATCAGGTTTATTCCAGAACTTGTGGGACCCATCTTAGAGATGACGCTCATTCCTGAGACAGGTACTCTATTTATGTCATATAAGATATAAAATACATGGATCATACTGTTATTTGCATGATAATATTATAATGATGGTGGAAAAATTAGAGGAGAATTACTCCAACTATTAGATAGTTGTAGTAGTGTGTGATAACAGAAACAATTATAGCCTGTGGCATCCACTGCAGGCATGTTGTTTATTCTGGTAAACTGATAAACTGATTGACATGGGTTATAGTTATGGTTTTTTGGGTGTTTGATTAACCTAGCGATATGTTATCTGTTTTTCTAGTGAAATCTATTCTATATGCATCCAATATCAAATGCATTGTTTGCGTTAATTATTTTTCGAATGAACAGCGATGCAACGTAACTACTAACTTCCTGTTGCCAAGTAAATGGAGGCAGTTCTATATCACTATAATTAAACTCATCCTCGATATTCTCAGCCATTATCGTAATTTCTTCCTCAAATCTAAATAATTATGCAATCTGTTTAATGTTTATTCTTTGAGTTGCAAAAGTTTAATTCAATGCTAAAAATGAGTAAATCATTTAATTAAAATTTTCATTTGATGTTTACTATTAATAGAGAAACCAAAACAAGATAGCAATATTGTGGAATCGCTGTGTAAGAAATATTTTGAAAGCACCGTGTTATCATAGTTGGAGTTGTCTCTTGCAATATAGTAATAAATAGTAATTGTTGTGTTAGGGTTGACATGTTTAACCAATAGTATCTTGCCAATAGGACCAGTTTTATTCAACCCATGCGTGAGATACCGTCATACCCTTGTATACATCTATATTGAAAACAGATGTTAATAGCTGCTTTTTACGAACTAATATTGTTATACTTTGTTTTAGAACTACGGAAGGCTACTTTACCTATATTCTTTGATATGATGCAGTGCGAATTCTATCACATGATACCTACTACTCATGGTGATACAATGAACGGTAACTTCAGACAGGTGTGTTAGTTTATACAACAATACTACATGTACTTGTGTTTAGTTGAAATATTGTAGAAATATTATACAAAGGTTTACACACTACACAATGGGAATGACTCCTGGGAGGCAGCAGAAAAACTTAGAAAGCAAGGAATAGGAGAAAGGAATATATTAGGGAGAGAATAATATATACCTGTTATAGTTGCATTTTTACTCATTCACTGACTAGTTTTACTTGTGGGTGTTGTGCTGCACTCAAATGGGTTGTATTACTGATTCTCTTCAGATGATAGAATGGTGAGGTTTAAAGTGATCTGGTAGGTCTACATAGAGTTCAAGGTTTGAAGGCCACCAGCACTATTTACACATCTTAGTGCCATGTGATGTGCAACTGTTTAGCGTGGAACATTAGAGCCTACATAATAATATTACGTTTTATTAGTTTGAGAATGAGCTGATAACCCAGATGGATGTTCAAGTGGAAGGAGGCCATGGAGATGAACAGTACATAGAGCTATTCTATGTAACGTAAGTATTATAACATATAACACGTCATCAGGTGTATGCATTACTGTAGAATGATGGATAGGCTGAGAGTTGTGACAGTCATTTGGGTACAAGACTGCTTGGGAGTTGTTCACAAATAGCATGTAAAGTATCTCCATTTGTTGCAAATGTCAATCTCTATGAATCTTGACTTGAACTTTTGTTTATAGTACACATTTCTGTGCAGTGTTGACTGTGTTGTTCATGTAAATATCGATGTACAAATAGACACAAAATATTTTCTACAGGCATAAGCATGTTGTACAGAATACATTCATAGAAGAATGCATTCATACAATGCCCCGTATAGAGCCCATAGAATTCTATGATAGAGCCATATAGTCTGGCACAGTATCAATGATAATATGTATATCATCATTGACAGTATATTGAGTGAATGCGAGACATTGTAAAGTAGGCGGAGCTTAGGCGTGATAAATGACATAAGCTTCGATATATGCTATAGGCGCAAGATGATCAGGTAGCCCGGGTGGCTCAGTCGGTAGAGCATGGGACTCTTAATCCCAGGGTCGTGGGTTCGAGCCCCACCTCGGGCGTATGTTTTTTGCAATTTATTATTAAATAATAATATTCTTTTTACAATAACGAACACTGCTAAACAGCATAATGATGTTATTATTTCAGAATGCAAGCAGGAGTTCCCTTTTTCGCTCTACTTTTAATGGTTGCTAATCCTGTTATTTCTTTTAGCATACATGAGCCATGTGCTAAACATCATGCCATGCGAGAACCTGGTTTGAAGTTGGTGGAGGTGATAAAGAAACTGGTGATGAGGTTGCTGGAGTATAGAACCATAATTCATGATGAGAACAAAGACAATAGAATGAACTGTATAGTAAACCTACTGGTGGGTAGTGGTGGTATTGTTGAAAATGTGCCTAACATGTTCTCACAAGTCATGAAAATCATAATTATAATTCAACTGACAGTAAGTGTCAGTTTGTCCCGTTGAACTAGTAGACAATTTTTAAAATGATATAAAATTCTAACTTCAATATTTAAAATACATTGGTAATAAGTAATAACCAATTAATAATCATTTTTATTATTGTTGTGTCAGTTTATAGTGTTACATTGTAGTTATGCAATGCCACAGCATGCCATGGATTTGCATAAAGTGGTTTCTTCTGTTAACAAGCCCATGATAGTATCTATCTGTCTGCAGACGACTGGATAACAACTTATTGAATTATTGTTGTACTGAGAATATTACTATTTGGCAAATGTAGAAATCTATCCATATTCTATATTGCTTTAAATATTTGGAGCAAAACTTAAAAACATTCCTTGTTAGAAGTACAACAATGGTCACTACCCAATGATAGCTAATAATGATAAATATATTATAACAACAATGGAATGTTATTGTACGTGTATTTAAAATGTTATGGGATACATTGTTGTACTTACAGTAATTGCTTTGTGTGGACATTGTAGAATTTCTACAGAGACATTGACAGACAAGAGATGTACATTAGATACTTACACAAGCTCTGTGACTTACACTTGGAATGCAATAACTACACTGAGGCAGCCTGCACACTCATGTTATATACTAGATTATTAAGGGTAAGTACACACTCATGTTATATACTAGATTATTAAGGGTAAGTACACACTCATGTTATATACTAGATTATTAAGGGTAAGTACACACTCATGTTATATACTGGATTATTGAGGGTAAGTACACACTCATGTTGTAAACTGGGTAAGTCACATTGTTGTTGTATTAGAATATTATGGTAATTATCCATGCACATTTATATAATTATTTATACGTTTGATAGTTTAATATTTAATACGATTTATAGATTAATATTTTATAATTTAGTAAAAGTAATATTCTGGTAAATGTTTCCTATTTCAGTGGTCTGATGATCATCTCGATTCTCTGCTACGGAGTGACAACTTCCCAAGTGCTCAAACTCATAGAGAACTCAAAGAGCTCCTTTATCATAAAATCATTGATCACTTTGATAAGGGAAAGGTGAGTTAGTTACATCTGTATAGTATACTGTTCCATACAATCGTCCATTGCTAGAAGTTGATAATTATCACTAATACTATCAGAGATTGTCATGTTATTATAAGTAACAAGGGAGTCAAAGTTGTCTCTTTGCTTACTACTAGTATGCCTATAATGGCACATACTTTTGAATTTAATGTTACAACTCTATTACAGTAGCCTTGCATACCAATAGTAACAATTTCTGAAGGGTCATAATATGTTTTCAAATTTCAGATGTGGGAGAAGGGGATAGAACTATGCAAGGAACTTATTGCTCAATATGAGTATGAGACATTTGATTATCAACAGCTCACTACAATGTTGGTAAGTTGAAGCCATTGATTGTTAAATGAATTAGACTTAATTAGACTAATTATGTCCACCTTGTCCAGTTGTAAATATCATCCAACCCAGTTGTAAATATAATGCTTTATCGAATGAAATGCTAAAAAGTTTTTTAAAAATGTGCGTCGGCCGGGAATCGAACCCGGATCTATTGCTTGGAAGGCAACAATGCTAACCTTTACACCACCGACGCCTGTTGAAACATCTGCTTTAAAGTCTTTATTCATCACCTAGTGGTGATGAAGCATTCACGCATGAGTGAATCATCGATGAGTACCTTACAATCAGAGCCATTGAAATGGCTCTGCTTACAATATGGTGTAATAAATAATGCTAGTAACGCTGCTCTGTATTTTACAGTAGTGGCACTATTGCTAGTACTGTATTACTAATACTGTATAACTAATAACTAATACTACATGTACTAAACACAATATTATACTACTGTTCCAAGTAGTAGTCATTGTTTATGGTACATGTAAAATTTGTGATGTCCTTTCAACAAAATGTGTACAGTGCAACAAACAGCACGGCTCCATGTAGTACCAATACATACACTAAACTGTGTTTTTGCTCTGAACTTCTGTTCAAAAATAGCAAAATTTGGGCACACAGCTCCAAAAGCATCTTTATCTGGGTTGTACCTCTACACCGTTGCCTGCACAAGTGTATGTACTTTATAATATTATTACTGAAGTAAAGTTTTTGTCTATTTGGGCCCATACCATTATAATTTATGCAAATGTTCATTGTTTACCATGTATCAATAGGCATACAGCAGCAGGTTATATAGTAAATACTACCGTTTCTAGCTTTCCAATAGATGCTACTCTGCGATGTCATTGTAAAGTTTGTGTGCCACTAAATATTTTTTAAAATCATCATTTTTACAAAATCACCTGCTTCGAAAGAAAGCTGTAGCAGTATAGGTGGGCCACTAGCTCATGTTTCCTTATCAGTGTACTTGTATGATGGCTTACATGTTCTCATCACTTCTATCTAACTGCATCCTCAACTACAGTGGAATGTGTTGTAAATAACAGGTCCTATATTCAACACAATCATCTGCCCCAACTCTTATACATATAGAGGTGGCCCACAGGGTAGTAAGTAACTATATCTGTATGTACATGTAAGTGAGTGTTTTTATTGTAGCGAAAGCAAGCCGAGCAATACGACAAGATTCGGAGTGAGACTCGTCATGCTCCCAACTATTACCGTGTGAGCTACTACGGTAATGGCTTCCCAGCATTCCTCAGCAACAAGACGTTCATATACCGAGGCAAAGAGTATGAGATGTTGGGTGAATTCTCTTCTCGTATCCGAGAGCTCTTTCCTAATGCAAAGGTCTTGCAAACACTCAATCCTCCAAACCAAGAGATCCTAGAGTCTGCTGGAAAGTGTATCCTTTACATAAAACTTTGTTTGGAAATATTCCAAAGCATTCAAATGCAGTGTAAACCCTGTATGTTGATCATGTTTTCAATGAATATTAAGTAGAGAACAATCAGACTTTTGTAGTTCTTTACTTACTGTTTGATGGTCGCAAAAGAAGTAAAACTGGAATCAACTTATTCTTTTGTAAGGTTTCATTAGGGCTTGCGTGTTGCTTTGGAAGATGACATGTATAATCTGTTCATATTGCAATTCGCACTTATATACATTTAGCTGTATGCCTCTCGCAGTTTTTTATGAAATTCCTTGACTTTGTCCTCAGTTCTTCAAATCAATGCTGTAAACCCAGTGTTTAAGCCCCAGGCCCAATTCGCTGGTAAGACTGTGAGCGAGCAGATCCTGAAATACTGGAAGGCGAATGAAGTAGACAAATTCTCCTACTCTAGACCTCTGAATCCAAAGAAGACAGGAGAGATATCTGTGAGTTGACTTACTTCAGACACAGAAACTATGTGTTACACGTATATCTATAGTAGTAAATAAAAC
This sequence comes from Bugulina stolonifera, assembly GCA_935421135.1. NCBI lineage: Eukaryota > Metazoa > Bryozoa > Gymnolaemata > Cheilostomatida > Bugulidae > Bugulina > Bugulina stolonifera. The sequence continues at coordinate 10,518,237 of OW285189.1, forward strand.
CCATGTGTTAAAAGTACAATGCGCAGTGAAACTTGCTTAATTCAAACTCTAATGGACCGCTACAATTGGTTTGAATTAGGCCTGAGTTTGAATTTTAAGATCACTTCACTTAATTGAAACTATTATATAGTGCTCAGCAGGGCCCAAGGCTATTAGTTTGAACTAACCAAGTTTTGAATTATCTGAGGCTGAATTAAGCAAGTTCTACTGTATATCTATAGTACTATCATCACCATTATGTATGAACTCATAGTAACCGTACCAAGTAGCTGTAGCGGTTTGCTAACATTTATTCTCTAGGATATGTGGCTGGAACGAACTGATCTGACGACTGAGTCTATACTTCCTGGAATACTCCGCTGGTTTCCCGTAAAAGATCACAGGACTGTAAGCTCTACTAATATGTGTCATTATGAAATAAGTGTTTGTAACTGTCTACAAGGATTATATTCTCAGTGAAAGTGGAAGATTATTGTTAGTGATGTATTTTTGCCGGCTGACTGGCCGGCTGGCTGGCCGGCTGGCTGGCCGGCTGGCTGGCTACCTGGTTCATCATGATACCAATTTCTTTTCCTCAGTACAAGGTGAGCCCTCTAGAGAATGCTATAGAGAATATGGACTCTACCAACACCAAGCTGCAGGTCATCATAGAAGATCATCAGCGGCAGCCTGAGCTGCAGATTAACCCTCTCAGTATGCTTCTCAACGGTATCTGTGATGCTGCTGTCAATGGAGGTCTCGCAAATTACAAAGTATGAGACATAATGAGTACAATAAAACCCTTTTTCACGGTCTTTGTGGTAATTCTTAACATGAAGGAAGTACCTTCTAAATAATTGCTGTGCATTTGATTAAAATGATATGTATTATGCATAAGAAACCTGTTGTGCACATGCTACTTGCCATCTTTGAGAACCTAAGCTTTCACGTCATATATTTTGTATTTAGTATATTGTGTCAATTACTCTTTACTACAAAGAAACTCTAAAGATCATACCCTTGTACACAATACCAAAGAACATCAAATAAAGAGTTTTAGTGCAAAAGCTAACAAAAGATATGTATGAAAGTTCTCTAGTAGCACATGTAGATTTGTTTTCTGTCATCCAAAGTTTTCAGTCGACATTCATCTGATATCTCTGTCTTGTAGCCCTTCTTCTCGGGAGAATACTCTAGTCAAGCGGAACCTGATGATGAACTGAGGCGTTCTAAGAAAGAACAGACAGAACTTGTGTACAAACTTAAAAATCTCACAACAAAGCAGGTCAGTGTTTATCATCCATGAATTTTTTTACCAAGTTCACCTTTTTTTCTTCTCTTTGATACGGAGAATATGCTTTCAATAGCTAGTGCAACTACTGGAGAATTTCAATACTGGGAGCTATTTCTAAGCAGTTGCAATCCTCAAAATAAATGTCCTCTATTTTTGCACGGCGCAAACTCGTCACTAAACTACCATGATCTCTGCCATCTGTACTGCAGTACCTAAGCAATGCTCTCTCTGTTCCTCATTGTAGATGATGTTATTAGCCAAAGGACTGAATATCCACAATGATAAATGCCCCGAACCTCTCCGACCTTTCCATGAGAACATGGTGTCTCAGTTCAACAAGCTGGTGGATTTTGTACAGCAGGAATACAGCATTGTTGTAAGCAACTACTTTCTTGTTGTAATGCTCTAGAATGTATATGTACTGAACATGTATAGACCTAATCTACGCATTTCATATTATTATACATGTAGCTATTATGCATGATCTTTCTTGTGTATGATTCCCTCTTCAAACAGCCATATATTTTATATCCATTATGTATTAAAACTCACACCAACACGGTCAATATTTATGACCACTATACCACTGACCAACTGATGGTGGGTCTCCATTGCCACCATTGAGCTAATATAAGTTCATAAAAAGTTAGAACTGGACTGGCTCACCCCCTGTATGTGCTATGGAACCCCACCACCATATAAGCCCTGGGATCACTGTAGATAGTAAGCTCATGGTATGCTTATACTGCATGCTGGTATTTGTAACAACCCGAGTCAAAGTTAGCGGAAATCTACTCTATATTCACTAAATAATCCACATAGACCGTTATACATCACACTCTTAAAACTTCCACTTATTGTTAGCTGCCTTTCATGCTATGGGATAGAAATTGCTGCAACTTTCAGTTGCATCTAGCAATAGTCAAACATACATGTAGCTGTGACAGTTATAAGTGGTAGACTTTATAGTAGCCATGGTAATGTCAGAGGAATTTATGTTGGACTACTATGTTTTAATTTGTTTTTTATTTATTTAATAATAATAATATGTATGAATTAATCAGATTCTAAATAGTTTAGATGCAAGTTTTATATATAGTCTGCTGTTGAATCAGCTGAATTACTACTACCTTTGACTCGGGTTACTGGTGAATACCTTACCTCACATAACTGTGTATATAATATTGATATCACTAGACAGTATCAACTTTGTGTGTATGTAAATGTACTAAGCAGGGCTTAATTTATGTCTTGGAGTTTGCTCATCTTGCTCTGTTTGGAATACTAATCCACCTGTTCTGTTCTTGTTTAACATCAATTTGGTCAGTGTGACTGTAAACTTAGTTTCCAGTCTCACACGCTCAACCAAATCATTTTAACTCAAACCTGAAACCCTGAGGTAGTGGGTAGCGAGGGGGTACGAGAATAAGGAGAGATGACCGAGTTTTATACAGTATACAATGTGACATCATTGCATATGTGTTTAGCCTCCGGAAGGTTCCGTCAGTGTTCGGGGGTCTAAGACCGCCCCTCATGTTCAAGGTGCACATCCCAAGACTGGTTCATTCAGCACATATGGACAGTAAGTAAACTCCTTGCTAAAGTGTAGATACATTAACATTTATACAATAGACATCTTATTGCACATGCAAATTGTGTATGTTATGCCATTTAATATTACAACATGTGCCTGTACATTATATATCTTGTATTGCTAGATTATATGTTTATACCATTATCATGGTAAAAGAGCTGATATATGTATCATGTACTAAGCTATAGTCCGCAATACTGCATACTATACTATATCATGTACATGCAGATCCAGCGTGTTACAAGAGTCTGGAGTAGTACAACAGCGTAAGAGTAGTACTCCTGATAAACTGACGAGAACGACATCTGGTGGAGGTCTATTCAATAAACCCTCCATCATAAGGGAAAGCAACTCCTCACCCGGAAAAAGTATATTCTTCTTTATGTTTTACATGTATAAGTTCCATGACTTTTTATGGTCGATTTTATTACTAGTATGAAAATAATTCAGCTAGGTAGTTATTTTGAGTCCATTCACTCATTTTATACTTTTCACTTGAATTTGAATTATTTTGCTCCAGAGTAGTGTTTTAATGAATGTAGTACCTTGTTTAGTTTCAAAGGGTTCCCTCTATACTAAACGGAATCCTTTGTGTTTTAGTTCATTCCAAGGCAGGCGCAAGGAACAGTGGTAGAGTTCCCAGTACGTACAGTACTGACAGTAAAGATAGTGGGGACAGTGCAGAAAAGGAGAGAGAGAGAAAGACTGATGGACCAGTCATTGAACTCCATCAAACGGTAGTTACTAAGCAATATGTGGTCTGTATATCTCATCTGTGTATCCCGGTAATTTCTAGCTATTGTAGGTACATTACACTGTTTGACTGGTGGCCTCCTTGAGAAAGACAGTTTCCAAATGTTATGATTAGTTCTATTGGACATGATTAGAAATAAGATGAGGTTACATAATATTAAGCTGCCATTTTATGTGCTAGAACTGTGATCCCTATGCTCTACACGTATCCCACAATGCTATATATGTATCCCAATGTACCACTGTGGTAAGCAATGTGTTACAAGGGTTATTGTATTTGTGGGGCAGCTTAGGCTATACATGAATGTGTACCTCACAGCATGTGTTACTGGGTGTGTGCGCGTGCTAGTGTGTTATACTCTGATGCAGGCATTAGTGTAGATGTAATTGGCATCCAAAAAGTACGATTATTTTCTGTAATATTCCAATCTAAACACGCTAAATATAAATAGCAAGAGAAAAATGGTCTTGTGATTCTGGCCCATTTAACTTTTTATGAAATTCATTGTTTCCGTTAACTTATTTTCTCTGGCATATACTTTTTTTATGGTTGGTATGGTTCAGCACATAAGCAACTACACGCCTGTACACATGTATGGCTATGTAGTAACATTCCATCTCAACATGATTGTTTCAGTCCATGAGAGCCAATCAGACTACCGTTAGATATACATACAACTACATGTAGTTTTCCTCGGTAGTAAGGCTGCGTAGGTTAGACTAAAATTTCCACATGCTCAATGACTTTTCACTACGTAGTGCCGTAGTAGAAAAATAGCCATCTGAAAAGGTTGAAGTGTCAGTTGTCAAGTGTATACCGTTATGTACCATGTATAGCACACGTTGCTATTGTCAGCCATTGCTCTCTAGAGTCATGTGTAATAACAACAATGATGTTTTAGGCAAGGACCCCAACCAACCGTTTAGTACACTGGGTAATTTATATCTAATGTAATATAATATTGTCTAAACAGCATTCCTCTCCTGGCTACCCTATAACCTGTTCTATCTGTTTATTAGCTCAAGTACTTCACACCATAGTTAATTCTATCGAGGTAGTGCATCAGATGCCCTCATTCTTTTTGCAAAATGTAATTTTTTTCTATAACTAAAATTATCAGAGTTATTAGTTATTCAATAAATGGGTCTACACTTTCTACATCACTCACATAAGGCGGCCCTCTTTGCATTACTCTCTACTGGTGTGAAGATACTTCGGCTATTTGTTTACTGGTTGTCATGGAGTTAATTCCTTGTCCATAATAAGTCTTTGCATGCGTGCTCGCAATTTGCTATGTTATTTTACGCCAATGATTATTATCTAGCAAGAATATTCTTCAGTTGTGTTTCAGTGGCATATCTTATTTTGTAGTTGGTATTTAACTCTGTTTTTCTCGTTCAATAGCTTCAGTAAATAATCAGATATTTTCTCACATGTCCCTAATCTCCTGGAATTTTTGGTTGCCTCATATAATGTACATGCATATAGTCTATACTGTTAGTATGTTTAGTGGAATATGTATACATATACTATCATCATGGGTGTATGCTTTGCATGGGTTTACTGGTGACTACACATGGCTGGCCATCTAATGTCATAATGCCTCTCGGGCTCCTCCAAGTTTCATTTCACATTCTAGCTCTCCACATGTACCCCACTCTTACAAAAACTACATGTAGTTACAGCAGTCTGACTTTGGAGGTGATACACATGTACATAATGTACTCTGTAAACCTACGAGTGTGTATGGTCTATATGTAGCCGCATCACTGAAATATCTACTAACTGTTGTAGCTGACGTCTGCAAGACCTCCAAGACCAGAATCCAAGTCAGCAAGCAAGAGTCGGCCCTCTAGTGGTAAATCCAAACTAAATTCTCAGCTGTCTCTTCCTGCTTTCTTGAATGGTGATAATAACCAGCTATCATCTCACAACCTGGGTGCTCAGGGTGGTGCTGTCTCAGGTTCTGCTGGCCCCACCCTACATCTAACATCTAATGTGTATGTAGAATCACCGCTAGCCAGACTCCCAGAGGAGGGCCCAAGAAAGGTGCTCAGGTCACAATCGGTGCGGGGCCCTATTAATTATGAACCTGAGACGGGGCCAAGGCCGAATTCTCAGAACTCGGTCACGAGCAATGGCAACCGCTCTTCTGTTTCAATTGGTTAGTTTCATTTTTAAAACATGATTTGTATAACACATAATATATATATATATGATTATATACTAACCAACATTGGTGTAGTGTAGATAATTCTACATTTGCAGGTTACCGATGTTATAATCAAATATGAGCAATCCTCAGTTCAGCTAGTAGTAGTTGCTATCTAGACTTCACATTACTATTCACTCTGGGCTAATATTAAAAACTGCAATATCTTTCTCCTTCACTTTAATATTTTTAATGTAGATGTGGTGAGAGTAAGATGTTCAATATAATATAGCTAATGTACATGTAGGTGTGATAATTGTTTAGTGACTTACATGTAGATAAGCTAACTGGTGTGCCGAGGCTGCTACTGTTAGTTGGGTATGCTACTGGTAGTTGGGTATCTGGTTTGTCTAAAGTATATCAAATATTTCGCTGCTTTGCGGACCATGGTGTGTTGCTATATCCTTGTGCTGGTGGAACCCATGTGGATAAAATTAACTGTGATGCAACAATGACTGTGCTGATTGTTGATTGTTAGTTTTATGTGCCTTCAGGTTTAACTTTGTGTATGGCGGCAAGTTGTTTCAGCACAATTCAAACTTCTAAATTTAATTTTACAGCATAACAATTGATTATATTTTATTATTTAAACAGCTCATTGTTGCACTTGTAATTTTTGAAGTTGCCTTACTAGCTGTTGATTTTGTATGTTATGTTTTTATTAGAGGTTGTACACACATGTAGGATGTGACTTGAAATATTATTTACGGTTTATCATCTACAGGTTATAATACAAGTATTAGATGGGAGAGCACAGGTAGTCTCACTGTCAATGATTCACATGAGGACTCGGTAGATTCAGGTAACACCACGGCCCCTCCTTCTCTTACTTCCACACCCAATAGAGCCTCGGCTATTTCAGACAGTTCAGTGGCCAGCAGGGAGCGACTTAGGCACACGTCCGGCATAATACGATCAGTAGCAGAGCCCAGTTCTGAGCCTCCTCCTCTGCCCCGTAAGCAGAGTCAGCTTGACAGTCTCAACTCTGACCCCACATATATGTCTCCACACAGTGTTAAGATGAGGAAACATTCCCACCGTGGTATGGTAGGTGACCTAGTTTCAGTTTATTTTGTTTGACCTCCATATTTATTAGCAATCAATTTTATTTTTCTCAAACATAGTGATGGGAGGTAAATACGATTCCTTATTCTTGTTTGCAATTTTCTTTTTTCAGTCGTTAAACACCTGAACATTTACAATATTTGGTATTATTATTTGCAGTAACTAAGATAAGTTCTATTCATGCTTATATAAAGGTATTAGTATAGTTGTGTCTATGGTTCCATGTGTCTATGGTTCCATGTGTCTATGGTTCCATGTGTCTATGGTTCCATGTGTCTATGGTTCCATGTGTCCATAGTTCCATCTTTATTTCCCAATTTAATACACACTTTTCTTTCATTTTTAGCCTGCTCCTGCTTTGCCACCTTCTAAGACAGCACAGTTGCATAGTGATACGCCACCAGCCTTACCAGAAAAGAGGTCATCTTTAGGAAATAAGTCTAATGCCAGTTCTAACTGAAGTAAATCTAGTTTGTTGAATGAAGTATTTGTACGATATTATTATTAATTTTATTGATGTACCCTAGAAATTATATGCCAACGAAATTTATCAGGAAATTTCATTTTGATATTACAGTTTTTATTTGACATCATTTATTGTACTATTTTGTATGAGCTAACACCCAGTACAGTGCCTATTATAAAAATCATTACAGAGTGTGATCATTATGCATTATTAGGGAGTTATTACCCCATGTGTCATAATTGAGTAAATAACCCCATACTACTATTTTACTTTACATATGCCACAGTTATGTAATTTGAGACTTGTATGCTCTGATTGCTCTGGATATTTTGATGTCATAAACATAGTATTGAACTAAAGACTATTTTTATTGGTAATAAATGGTATATATTTGTTGTAACGCCATAACTAACTCTTCAGTATTGCACTTCACGGCTTATTATATTTTAACTTGTATTTATATTATGAGGTGCTATTGTTGGCTTTCTTATTCTCGAAATTGTTGTAATCTGTAGGTTTGAATATGATTCATACTGTATCTTACTATCTATATTGTTTTTATTTAGTTATTGAGTTTTATACCAATAAGTATTTTCTTATTAATCATATATAAATTACCCTTATGGAATGTAGTTATACACCTCTATTCAAATTTATTTTAGTTTCAAAATATTAAAGAACTGCTCTAAAACATCTGTAATAATTATGCCCTTTCATTAATTATAACGTTTTAGCTTTGCCAGGAGACATGATAAAATGTATAGAACTCAATGAGGTGGATACACTGCGCCTGTAGTTTTAGGTCCAAGTCAACCAAGTGCACCATCACTCCTAACATTGGAAATGTACATAATAATATGATGGGTACATAAAATATTTACCAGTAGGCCATACATTATATGGCTTGCACTTGCACAGACTTGCTATAAACATAAACATAGCACTGGCTGCTAGTACAGATGATTCTGTTCAAGGGACAACTGTTCAAAGAACCAATAAGGTGATTTATTATTTCATCAACTTATAGTTTGATAATTAATAAATGTCGCATTACTTTTTACATAATGTACAACTACATGTACATGTATATTGTTGGATTTCGATACATTGCAAATACAGTAGTTAGATCTGTGCAAATCTTTATCCTGCACATCCTGTCAATCTCATTCTTATCGCTCCTGAAACGTTGCATTATTACACGCACAAAGTTTATTCATATATAACAGTAATTTACCATACTCATGTATTTCTTGAATTCTGCAGACCATTGCATTGCTACCTTTCCTTCAGATGATTATTGTATTTATAACACAGTTCTAGATTGTTATCATTATGCAATAAGATTAATTAAGCATCAACAATATATCCCATATAGGCCATATAGACACCACAGCCAGCTAGTTGTGATGCAAGATGGCAAGATACATAAACATGATACAAAGATACATACATGTATTTTATTTATATACTTACAATTATACTAGCATGTACATGTACATTGTACAATGCAGGGCTCTTTGCATAAAAGTTGGAGTTATCTACATCTGTTGAATATTTAGCCTACTGTCGTATTTCATTTAGAGACGGGCGATAAATCAGACTATTTACCATACTCATGTATTTCTTGAATTCTGCAGACCATTGCATTGCTACCTTTCCTTCAGATGATTATTGTATTTATAACACAGTTCTAGATTGTTATCATTATGCAATAAGATTAATTAAGCATCAACAATATATCCCATATAGGCCATATAGACACCACAGCCAGCTAGTTGTGATGCAAGATGGCAAGATACATAAACATGATACAAAGATACATACATGTATTTTATTTATATACTTACAATTATACTAGCATGTACATTGTACAATGCAGGGCTCTTTGCATAAAAGTTGGAGTTATCTACATCTGTTGAATATTTAGCCTACTGTCGTATTTCATTTAGAGACGGGCGATAAATCAGACTATCAAAACAGGAAACAAGTAAAATAACAACATTACAACATATTTTGCATTGCCACTGCTACTTTTGGGAAACCCTAGTAAACTCTAAACAAAGCTGATTTTTATTGGTTTTATCGGAGTGCAAACAGTAATTTAAACTTGAACCTAGCCAATAATTGACCCTTTCACCTAGTGGAAGTCTAATATTAAACCCATGGCAACAATTTGAGGCTGTTCAGTTGAGTTGTCAGTCGAGTCGCCAGTGACAGTGACACCTGGTCTTGGATTTAGTGCAGTCGTAACTAGTGTTTTTCTTCAATATATAGAAGAGATTGTAGGAATAGAGTTCAATTTTAGCCAGAGTCAGTAAGTAAGTAAGTGTTTGTGAAATCAAGGAGTAGTCTTACTCTTTGGTGAAATTCAATAGTTTGAGCTTGAGTCGTCTGGTGATCCAAGAAGGAATTAATAAATAGTTAAAACAAATTTCAACCTCATTTGTTGCTATTCAGATATGGGTCTCTTTGGCAAAACTAAAGCACCTGATCCCAAAGAAGAGGTAAGTAACGTCAAAATTGTATGCTACAATACTACAGATTTACATGTCGTCCAGCTACAATGTGAATCTGAATATGCACATTCACACCGGAATTTAATAATAATTATAATAACATAGTATAGATAATTACTAATTATTATAGTTATGACGTATAGACTATCACTAAGTGGCGGATTTTGTTCTACTATGTTCTTTACACTGTGAATTAGTCCTATATTGGAAGTTCAAAGTAAAAAATGTTATAACTCGATAGGAGAGTTCATCTAGTCAATTTTTTTATTTCTGCTTGAAGTCATAGCCTATCTGCTGAATTCTTGTTGTAATGGTAGTCGATATGAATAATTAAACTGAACCTAATTGAAATGAATAAGTATGTTATTTAGCTAAGATCTTCCCTAGTCGAATGTGCGACTGATCATATGTATAGTACATTATCTCAAATAACGCAATCTAAAAATCAGTTGTGGCACATCCAGTTATTAACTATTGTTTAAGTGTCTGTAGGCCTTCTCTTCGCTTGATTCCGTGCTAAGAACAAGTTTTTTATTGGGAAAACTGAAGCAAAGACCCATAGTTAGTAAACCTACTCTGTCTGTCTAACTTTATGCAAATAGAAATTTACAGTAAGTCAACACACGGCTTCACAGAGTTACTAACTGGGCCTATACATAACTTTCTATAACCTCACCATTGTGTATATGTAAGTGTGTTTAGGCTACTTGAAAAGTTTATTCAAAGCTTCTTGACAATATAGTTTTCCAATTGTTGTAGGTACAGAAATGGACATCTGCCATCAGAAAGGAGAGTTATAAAATAGATCGAAACATTAACCGTAAGTATTATTTTTAACTAAAACCTTTATTTACACTGTAGGTATATGGTAAGTAGAATGTTTGATTCGAATCCAAAGAGAAAGTTTTTCGTATGACAAAAATCTGCTGGCTAAGTAAGAGTATTTATTCTATCAAGTGCTGGCCTATAAGTATTTTACATGAAAAGCAATAGGGCAATACAATAATTTCCGCTTTATCTAAATAACTTCGGCTGTGTAAGCGTCAAGTTCAAAACTAGTGGTTCCAGTTAATCATTATGTGAATAAATAACACTGGAAATTATACGTTGCAGAAATAAAGCGTGAAGAAGAGAAAGTGAAGAGATCATTGAAAGATGCTGCAAAAAAGGGTCACATTGATGTGTGTAAAGTCTTAGCTAAGGAAGTTGTTAACTCCAGAAAAGCTCAGAATAAACTACACGCTGCGAAGGCACACATGAACAGCGTTCAGATGCAAATGAAGAACCAGCTATGTGAGTCACAGGAAGTAATGGTTGGCTGAATATGAATATATGATTGACTAGAATGTTAGAATTTGATATGATTGTTTGCTACTTTTTCTACATGTAACTTATATAAAGGGAGGATTGAGATATCACATTCAAGGACACACCAGCTCCGTGAATATTGACCTTTACAATGTTATAGAAGAGTCATTGATACCTTTTTAATGCTGTATAGTCACGTAGTTTCTCACTGTATAGTCTAGGTGAAACCATTGGTAACCCCCTTGAATAAGTTATTATATTCAACCAAAGCTTGGCATTGAATCAACATCCATCAGAAGTTGTAAAGGAATAGCGAGCAGTTGTAGTCTGTAATTAATTATGCATTATCGTATATAAGTCTACCCCTAATGTCTTGTTTGCACACTCCACCCCTTTCTTGATATTTGTAGTATAATATTATAATATAAAATAATTTGTTGTAACCACAAAATTAACATTTTGTAGCTGTACTTAGAATATCAGGAGCTCTGGAAGCTAGCACTGCTGTGATGAACTCCATGCAACAATTGCTAAAGATAGAAGATATCAACACTACAATGAGAGAGCTCTCACAGGAAATGACTAAGGCAAGGATTAGAACACTCCGGAAGAATGAGCATTTTACTATAGTAGTTATGTTCTTTTACGTGTATCTGTAAAATATACTGTTATCATTAGAACTACACATTTAGACTAGGGTATTTCTCAATTCATCATAATGAGTTACTTTCATAAAGGGACTAAGTTTGCTGGCCTTCTGCAATTTAACAAAAATATGTCATGATGTTCAATCTGTTTAGGTCTTATTCTAAAATCTAAAACAAACCCGCTAGCTAAACAGTGCTAAGCAGTGTTATAGCCTTTATTTTTAACCGCTGTAGGCTGGTATTATTGAGGAGATGGTAGAGGACACCCTTGAAGATGCTTTGGGAGATGATGATGATCTTGAGGAGGATGTCCAAGAGGAAGTAGATAAAGTACTCTTTGAATTGACTGCTGGTAAGATGATGATAATATATACTCTTTGGTCAATTTGGTATTCATTGTGCCTCTGCTATCGCTATTCCATTGCATACACTAGACTTGTATAACTTGTCTATTAGTTGCGTTTTCTCCATGTAATTCATGTTTGCAATGTGCAAACTTGTGCCTCGAAATTGACACTAGCATTTTTATCCTTTCCCAGGCGAAATTGGCAAGGCTCCAATGGCGCATACGGAGTCTCTGCCAGTTCCACAGACGCCAGATGTTCCGGTCTCTGACGAAGAAGAGGAAGACCTGAGTGATATGAGACAAAGACTCCAAGCTCTGAGGAGTTAATATCTTTGTAGTAAATGGGTAATCTTTCTTTTTGTAGTCATATTTTACTCGTATAATGTGCCGTGTGAATATATTATATATTCATCTATAAAACTTTATTTTTTGGAAGAGCTAAGCCAACAAGTTTATTATAGTCATAGTGCCAGATCAATGAGCATGCTTTTTGCTTCTGTTAGAATTTATGCTACTTCTGTGTAGAGTAAAGATATGGGCACTCGCCTAAACTATTGACCATAACAAGAAGTTGGGCGCTTTTCTAAGCTAGCAATGCCTAACTGAAGTTATTTCACTAACATCGTTTTGTTATGATCAAATAATTATCTTATTAGTACCCATGAGTAAATATGATACACGTTTCTAGATTACAAGGTAATACAATGTACTGGTACTGCTATGCCAATGAACTTACATGCACATGTAGTTGTAACCTGAAAGTTGGGAGTTGTCACATCTTATGTTAAGCAACCAATGTTTCTGACCGTCAGTCTATTTTTCTTAAATATGTCATATTAGAATGATAATTTGTGCTATACATATTACTGTATAATATGTACATATATGTACTCATTTTTCTGGTAATAAACGTTTAAAATTATTCTATTTATCTGTCTTCTAGAAACAAATATTGTGTTCTATTGTTATTCCATACATTATTGAAAGATTTGGGGAAAGGGTTATTAACTTCCTATTTGAGGGAGTTAAGTGTATATTGTATATGAATAAATCCTTATCACAAAATTACATTGCAGTGATTATTACATGTTACTTGCCAACATAGACTGATCTGTTTCAGTCATTGACTATGTGAACCAATATAAAGTAAGCAATTACATTACCATTGCTCAAGTTGTTCAAGAAATTTATTACGCAATATATTTTCAATCCAAGCCAACTCCATGCAGAATAAAAATAATGATCATTCATGTGCATGTAAAGAATAAAGATATACTAGAACTCAGAGATGTGTGCAAGTTTTATTTTGGAAACTCAAGTTTCCATGGCCAACTTAGTTGTGACTCTTCAAGTTACAAGTCAATTCTTTCAGTGACAGATCAAAACTTTCAAGTTACAAGTTAAATATTTACATGTCCCCAGAAACTCAAGTTTTTGTCAAGTTTTCCAAGCTAACTACAAGCAAGTTTCAATTCAATTCTTTTCTTGTTTAACTCGAGTCTTTATCTAGAGTTATTGGGTTATTGTTTAGCTAATGGTGAAGTTTTGTTAGGAAATGGTGTTAGAAGTTCAAATTTCAAAGCAAAATGTCACAGTTTTAGTGTAAAATGTGTTATAAATTGTGGTTGTGGTTGGTGGTTATAACTGTGGTTATTTCTATTCATTACAATTCACAGCTGCCCAATGAAAACTCGAGTTATTGAATATTTCAACATAATGATGTGTGAGTTGAGATTCTTTGATCATAGCCATAATTGAATTACAATTCAAGTTACAAGTCTTTGACAGCTGTATATTCAAGTTACGAGTCTTTATAATAAGCTATAAAATGTTGCTTGAATTAACTCGAGTGAGAGTCTTTAACTCGAGTCTGGCATCTCTGCTAGAACTACATGTAGATACTACAATACAATGTAATGTACATGTAAAACAAATAGGCAGTTCTTTTAGCAGTTGTGCTCCCTTACCATACCCACGCCACTACCTCTGCCTCTACCATAGAGTTATCTTCTCTCTATGCCACTGTGTCACAGAAGTCATGCTGCATTTTAGTTTCGTATGCCAAAATGCAAAAGCGAAGTGTGTACTTGACTGCGGTATGTGTTGCGAAGCTATAAACTTCCTGTTCCACCAAAGCTAAAACCAAAATTACAAAATTTCATTTTGCTAAATCACTGAATGGTCGTTGTGATTGTTGAACAACCTGGACAGCAATAGTTTTGAAATATTGTGCTAAAATAACGAGTTACAATTTTACTTGTCAGTAGAAGTCGACAATGGGTAAGTTGCCCTTGGTCTACTTTAAGTATATGGTAACAAAAGTTAAGTTTAAAGTTAGTGAGAAAAGAAAGTTAACTTCCAACCAAACTCCAACCAAACCGGTCAAATGAATTTAGTGACCATGAATAGTCAAATATCACTTTTTTAGGGATTTCTCACTCTAATTTATTTCAGTTGATTAACATCAAAAGATAAAGGATATCAATAAATTCATTAAACTGCTTGACTGTAAATTAAAACACTAAATTACATACGATACTTCATTCTTACTTACTAAAATAACTTCATTGTATATATAAATTTCCGTGTAAGAAAATATCATATGGAATTATTATGGTATAGCCTAGGCCTATTTGATGAATGAAAGTCGATATTGTTATTTTCACCTCGTTACTGCTCACCACAGAAGTGTGTGAATACATGGGTAAAACTATTAAGGTCCAAGATTAAAGCTGATTTTTTATTATCGTAAGTATGCAATGGGAGTGGTGGCAAGAGAGTTTAAATGTCTCTTGGTGGTTGCTCTGGTAGTCATCATTATTTTTATTTTATTTTTGACAATCTCTTCGTAGCTTGATGAATGACCTTCCTTTGTTTGTTTCGTTGCTCACCTGAAAATTTCTTGGTGGACATGCGTAGGTGATGATCTGATTGTCTGTCAACCAAAGTTTTACATCAAACTTTCCTAGTTTCTCAACATTTATTTTGGTGTTTAGTTAAGCACAGTTTAGCATAGTAGACTACATCTTTTAATAAGTGTTACCAATCTATCATAGACTGCCAGTTTTCTACATTGTGTCTACATGTACTCTCAAAATATCAACACAACATGATCTCCATGTGAGTTTAGGGGCCAGAAGAGATGAGTGAAGAACTATGTCGACGCCAACCTGAATTGCATAGCCTTGTGTAAACTTATTGCCACTTTTATCACTCGCCCAAATTCTTGTTCATGTTAAGCCGGAGGGAGACTGAATATGTTAATTTGTTTATGTATGCTATGCTATGCTTGAAGATGTTAGTATGAGTGAGAAGTTTGATGACATAGAGTTAGTACTAGATGCATTTTTTTCTTTGTATTCTGCTTTACGTTTCAGCAAGGAAATTATTTTTGAGCAGTCGAAGATTTGTTTCAAATCCATGAAAATACCAGTCCCTGACTGGTGTTTGAACCTGGGGCCTCTACAGCACCTATTCGCCTAACGGTGAACAGAACATGCTACCAATACACCAGCTCAGCAACCTTTAAAAGGAAGCTTCACCAGTGAGCAGTAGACATGCTCTGAGCGAACTGCACACGAGGCACCCCTCTTATTATGGCCACCTTGCGCCTTATATGATGTTAGGGGGTTTGGCCACTTTTTTATATAATGATGTATTTTTCAGCAAGGAAATGATTTTTGAGACCTACATATACTATGTGTATATTCTCAGGTGCACCAAGTATAGTTAGTTATGATAACAGTACAAAGAAGAAAGGTCAATGGGTAGTTTAGTTTGCCACCTGTCTTCCTAGTGGACGGTAATTTCTTCTGTTCAATGTGGACAGATTCATTAGCTACTTTCAACTATTAGATGAGTTATTAATACTCGTATATTATAAACAGATACTATAAACTGGTCTATGATAATGACATTTAATGTTTGCTGGGAGGCTAACTAATATACTGTGTTTCTATTGTTTATCAGTTCACAGCATTTGTCTCACAGATTTTTCTAATAATGATTTTGACTGTTTTAGGGGGATTCTTTTCGCGGATATTTTCGGCTCTGGTTGGCCAGAAAGAGAGGAGGATATTAATACTTGGATTGGATGGTGCTGGAAAAACTACGATATTGTACAGACTGCAAGTAGGAGAGGTGGTTACCACCATTCCCAGTGAGTATGCAGTGTTAGTAGTGGTAAAAGTAGAGGCAGTGGATCACTCTACTAGTGGTAGTAAGGTACATTTATGCAGTTAATGGTTTACCACCGAAATCTCAGTGGCCTGTTTAGGCCAATGTGGGGTCAATGTTGTCACTAATTGTAAATGCTACATCCTGTGTTATAGCACGCTCCCCATCACTGAGATTCTGAAGATAAATTGAAACGATTTCTTTATCAATTTATTTCAAATATAGATAAACGTGCTAAAATAAAATTAATATTAACCTATTACCCTACAATGAAAATAAAATTCAAAACCTAAAATCTTGTTGGCTTATAGGTCACCGAGATGCTAGAAAAGTGTCATTCAAGTTAATCTCTTAGTGGGTATCGGTGCTTGGGCAATGGCTTCACAAATTTTTAAAAAGGACTTATAAAATCGGTTTTGACCAGAGACAGTCAACCCAAAAGTGATCGTCTAAGATCTCAATGGGCACCGTGATGGATGCATGAACGCCGCTTTAGTAATGTTAGTTATGGAAACAGATGTCACCATAACTAGGTTCCTGTTTGCACTCATATTGCGAAAACCCAGTCATGTGATTAGCATTGCCAAAACTTCCATACACTTGAAATTTAAATATGTTGCACTAGTAACCATATGTACGATGTAAGTCTACTTATAAGCTGCATATTCGCTGCTTCTGTTGGCTACGGTGCTACAGGTTTATCTTCCTCAAGATATGGACTGGGACTGATCGTATGAGGGTTTTTGATTTTAATAAAATCATCAGTGGATTAATGAAAATCCCTCGTTTTTCGTTATACTATATTATACAATAAGTATAAAACCATTTTGTTTACTTTAATGATGATAGCTGGATCGTTAAACAAAATGTATCTCACACTAAATTATTTAACATAAAAGTTGTAGCCTTCATAAAATATACACTTTCAATGTAGTATGCACTCCACCTTATACTCTATCTTGTCATGTTATGTTGGTATCTTATTTTGCAGCTATTGGCTTCAATGTAGAAACTGTTACATACAAAAATTTGAAATTTCAAGTGTGGGATCTTGGTGGACAGACTAGTATCAGGTAACAATATACATAACATACCTGGTAGTAAGGATGGGCAGTGATGATGGGATACATTGATGATCAAATACAATACAATTGTTCTATCAGCATATTAGGCCTATAGAATGTGGTGTATATTTATGTGCTCTCCACCAATACCTACACAGAATTATAGCTACATAATTAATGAATATCCTTTGTAAAGATTTGTATAATATAATTCCTTTTAGCTGCATGATAATGCATGCAGTTAATGCTCAACAAGTCATTCTCAATTAAAAAAATATTGTAGGGTAAATGTTGGAATTTTCATTCCTATTTACAACTTTATAGTTCTCTTAATTTTTTTAGCTTGTTTCTTCATCTGACTATTATATTCATAAACCCGATATTTATGGTATTAGTTCGCACTGAGCATGCTCAACATTGTCTGTCTTCTTGTTTACAGACCGTATTGGAGGTGTTACTATTCCAACACAGATGCTATCATATATGTGGTCGACAGTAGAGATCGTGATAGGATTGGTATTTCTAAGCAAGAGCTGATGGGCATGTTAGAGGTACGTACAAGTACATGGATACCCAGAGTAGATCATTAATTCTCTCATATTGAGGTTCAATTTGTTAGTTTTGCTCTCGTTCGTTGCAACTTTTCATATAAGGTAGGCCTACTGCTTATTGATTATAATTTTATAGTTGATATATCACTTGTTCATTCTATATACCAAAAAATGTCCTATTTACCAAACTGACTGTTTACCAACTGACCAACTCTGTTACATATTTCAATAAAGGAAGAAGAACTAGGAGGAGCTGTGTTAGTGGTATTGGCGAACAAACAGGATATAGAGGGCGCTATGACTCCGGCAGAGGTGGCTAATGCCTTGGGTCTGAGTAAAATTAAAAATAGAAAATATCAAATATTTAAAACATCAGCAACAAAAGGGATTGGATTAGATGAAGCCATGGAGTGGTGAGTAGAGTTAAACAATGTATTATACATGTGTTGTAATGTCTAAATGCATGAACGGGCATTGGATATACTCTGTCATCTTACATGTAATACTATTGCCTCATTCTTGCACACAACTACATCTATTTCCTTGTAAGTGATGATATTTGTTTGCCTTGCAATTCTATACAATGGCATGAACATGTATACTTAGCAGGTGACCAAAGTGATTTCTTTGGTAAAAATTTTCACAGTTTTTATTTACTGATGCATACATATATAGCCTAAGAGCCTGAGACAAGTTCTGTGAAATACTTTACAGTAACAGCTAGAGCCAATCTAGTGGTTCTAGTAATAGCCAAGGAATACTGGAATAGTTAAATAATCCTTTAATCAACAAGAAAAGTTTACTCAGCTTACCTTGCAGACAACTCAACATCTCATATGGAATACTAAAATTCTCTTTATATTATTTTTCTGTTATTCAATTTATCATGACTTTGTGTTCTCTGTGTTTTACAGGTTAACGAATACTCTCACAAATGCGTGACACTACTATCTCTCTCTGCATCTAATTTGGATAGTCATTATAACGAAACCAACCATTCCCTACTCAAACTATTGGGTCAAGGTCACACATCGTATTCTATCTGAAGCTCGGTTAAATAATATCTGCTAGTCACAGATTGTAGTGTTGTCAATGGCTACCCTGAGGTCTTCCTCAATATGTCAGCTGTTCTACATTGTAGCAGCTAGTTTATCCCTAAATTATTTATACTTTAATCATTTTCTCTCACACCAATGGAATCTGTCTTTATTATGTGTGGTGATTGCCACAACACCGGGACAGTCAGGTTATTATATATTTATATTGGTAATAATTTACCCACAAGCTTAGAGTAGACAATTCCAAATACTGTTGACAACTGCATCTAGCTTTTGCCCAGCCTTGGTATTGGTTATAGTACAGGCTAGTTGTTTCAAATGTTTTGTATAGTGTAAGTTGAAAATATTTTAATTTATATTACTGATAAAATAGAAAACTTGAACTTGTATAGTGAATATTTTTATTATTGCATATTTTGAATGCATAGACAGCATTGTTGAATTATAGAAATAGTTTAATCCTGAAGAACAGACTGATAGTAATATATCATGTACAGGTATAACAAGGAATGGCAATTGAAATCAACAACAAGTAAATAATTTAACTGTAGGTAAAAATGAATCAAAGAAGAGTCTTATTATGGGATATATATAGCACCAGTACAGGGTAATTACTATACTATTCAATCTACAAACATATATGATAATATGTAAGGTATATCAGTGGATACTCTAACAATGGTAACTGTAATATTGGTAAAAACTAAACTGCATTCTCATTGAGCAATGAACATAATATTTTTTTATTCAAATTTAGAAGTTATGTGCCCTTGAGACAGTTTGGTAACAATTGTATTCCCTGTCAGCAGGCATCATGATTTGATTAGGGAATTCTACTAACAAACCTAATTCCTTCAATAAGAGAGGTCCAAGAAATAAATAATACATAATCTCCACACTTGTGCTATCCAGTAAATGTAATGATAGATACTGTTATATGATAATGGGCAAGTGACTGTTAGATAAAGATATGAAGATAATATTGTCATAGACCGGTACCTGTATACATAGTACAAACATATGAAACTATCACATAGATATACCAGGACCAGTCATAGACTTGGTGGGACTGGTTGGTGGACTGACTGGACTGTTCTGGTCTGGAAGAACTCTCTCCACCAGCTGCAACATGTTCTGCCAGCAGATGGATAACTACAACCAATACAGCCACATTACAATGTACAGTAATTACATTAGTTGTGGCACAAGTCATTGTGGTATATCTATTATCCATAGTGTAATATGTCACATGTGAACACAATACAATACGGACATGGAAATATACCAAAACATGCACCACAGCAAGCCCATATTACAATAGTGCATTTTCATCAATGGTACCAAGCCCCACACTACATTCTGTATACCACGTCTGAATTCCTATATTCTTATAATTATTCCTATACTGCAGCAATCAATTGTTCTTTGTAGTTGTCCTCTCCCAATTTCTTCATCTTTCTGGGAGAGGGCAACTTTCAATTATAACCCATAGCCTGCATGCCCAGGATTTACACCTAACAAGCCCTCTCATACTACTGCACTACAAACGTTACTATATTACATGACATAGACTGGTTACCTCAGCGTATCCATCAGCCTCTACTCTAGCCATCTGTTTGAATGCATTAGATAACATCATCATGTTGGAGTGAATGAGCTGAGTCTCCATCTGTATGCAGTGAAGGGAGAAATAGTTTCTATTCTCCATGTTTGTTATGGCACTTTCTTGCTGTAACCACCATCAATATGTCATGTTATATCATGTATACATAGTAAGTGTATGTACTATTACATAGTAAGTACATTTTAAGTACATGTACTACTATTAGATAGTAAGTACATGACTGTACTACTTCATACCTGTATATTACATATCACTAATATACATGTAATTTATTATAATGCAAACTATTCTCCTGGGTAAGCGTAATGGTGTTCAGTAAACTTACGAGCACATCATACTATACTCGTAAACAACATCCAAAACAGACTAAGGAAGGACAGATACACACAAACGCACAATGAACAATAATATACAGTATACACGAAGCATTACGTAGGCCTACACAAATACTAACAATAACTTACAGCAAGTATACGACTCTCAAAATTCTCACCACCTCCTACCTACAACATTGCACATACAATTCATGCACAAGAATATTTTACATACAAGTAATATTATTGCACAGAGAATATCATGTCTTATTTAGCAGTTGTCTTCTCATGGTATATTATAATACGAGTAGGTAACTCTCCATTGAA
Organism: Bugulina stolonifera; assembly: GCA_935421135.1. Classification (NCBI taxonomy): domain Eukaryota; kingdom Metazoa; phylum Bryozoa; class Gymnolaemata; order Cheilostomatida; family Bugulidae; genus Bugulina; species Bugulina stolonifera. The sequence goes on from OW285189.1 coordinate 10,539,532, forward strand.
ATGTAGATCATCATGTAGCATGGGTGTGGTTTTACATGTACAACTAATATCATATTTTCCAAACGCAAGCTTCAAAAATATTCAATCTAATTAAGCTAAAAGTGGTCAAATCGATATATAGCATGGATTCCGCAGAGTAGCCATCTTGTGATGTTTATCAAGTAAAGCATATGATTGTACAAGCAAAGTGCATATGACAACCTACATAATTCAACCAGAAGACCTTATCCGATACTTGGATATCTCTGTAGTAATCTCAACTGCTTATTATAGGCATATATACACTATTATAGAGTTGCATCATTTCATCTACTTACATCGGAGCTTCTCACAGCTGCTTGCATTTGTTTCTTTTTTATATGTCCCATTTTATGAAGAGCTCTCTGGTGATCATTTAGTACACCTTTCTGATGCCGATCACACAAATCCTAAATAACATCAATATGAAATATTTCTATGATATGAAAAACGATGATATAACAAGGGAGTTTGATTCACAAGAAAAGGTTCAATTTCAGTAAAAGCACATTTACACCAACAGCTATATGAGGAGTTATTCTCCCTTTTGCTCCCGGCCATTTCTGATCAGATTAAATCATTTTACATCAATTTTGCCGTGCATTATAAACCATCATATTAAATGTGCAACAATAAGACACTACAGCACTCTTACTATGGTATACTTATGTGTTAGTAACTTGGGGACAAGGAAACTTGAACCTACTCACCCTGTAAGCCAATAACAATGCAAGAAATGCTTCCAGTTCCTCTAGTACTCTCAATTCCTCATTGGCCGCCTTTTTAGTAGCTTTCTCTGACAGCGAGGAATACTCCACTGCCATATGCTTGAATCCCTTCTGTATCGTCTGCCAGTTGTCTGAGGAGCCGGTAGCCCATGACGACGATGCGTTCACCGTCATAGCACTGATAGAGAGGCAAACAAATGTAGCAATGATAAACAATTACAAGCAGAGCAAGACTAACATTCATAAAACGTACTTGAATATTATAATTCTTTAAAGTATTTTTGTTATATTCTTCACCTACAGACAAAACAAAAAAGCGAACAGGATTCACAAAAACTCTAGAAGGGTTTTTATGTATAGACCCTATATAAAACATGGAACCAACCGAAACTAATACCCACCGTAGACCTAAAATTAAACATGGACAAACTTACTCGAGCTCAACGGCTATTTTCTTCATATCCACAGAAAGCTCCAAAGATCTGTGAACTAGTCTCTCTGTGACGTCTTTAAGTCGAGATATACTTTGTACTAAAGACGATATGAAACTTCTACTGTTAGCGTATTGCACCTGTGTATCCATGGGTACCAGCTCCTACAGTCATAGCACAGAGTTATGTGTAGGCTTATATAACACCGGGTACTACATCTGACTATAACACAGGCTTTCTAGTGAACTGAATTTTATACAAATACACTACAAACCTACATGTACATGCATGTATAGCAGGACCTTGAGTATCATACATTTGGCTGCAGTTTGAATGAGGTGAACAATCTCTATATTGATAACTAGTAGTCAACTTGTGTATTTACAAAAAACAAGCTGACATTTAAGAGCAGATAACTCTTACACCATGTAGGCTGAATGGTTATTGTGAGCTTCAATACTGAGTCTGCATAAATCAAGTCAACTGATTACTGTTAGGATATCAATGAACATGTAATAAACTAATGTACTAATGAACATGATAGGGCAGCAATGTTGGGAATTCCAAGAGAATATAATTCTCAATCAAAAATCCAGGCAAATTGCACATTGAACTGCTGGCTGTGCAATGGGCATAGCTTTCACATAGTACATTTCCCATTCTATCAGTTTTTTCTTTGATTTTAATATTCCCGACTGGCTATTAGTATATTATTCCTGAAAAAGTGGCAATAGCCTACTGCAATGCAGATACAGTCACATTCCTTTCCAAATTTTCTTTTTTTCATAATGTTACTTAATTGCTGCATTGATTTTTGAATTTTTATTGAATTGTAAGGTTTACGCTATCAACAACCAACCAATCACAAAGTCAGATACAAGTATCAGGTGATGAAAGATATGAGGAGTAGTAGTCTGATATCTTATCAGCTGATATAGACTAACATGAGCTGATGTACTTGGACTATAAGGCTAAGAGGGGGTGTCACCCCAAGCATCAACCATGATATGACTTAGTGGACCTATCTTACAGTCACACTAACATAACACACACCATTTCTATACTGTATTCAGTAGCTTGTGATGCCAAAGTGAAAAATTCAACCTCCCATGGCAGTAGTGATACTTGAACCTGTGACCCCATGGTCATAGGATTAGCTAGCTAATTACTATATCACAGTAATATAGTGATGGTAGTTACATCATTCTGCTGTACAGCTTGTGAAACCATGGCTAAAACATCAACTACTAACCTTTGCTTTCAGAGCCAGCTCATTGGTCATGAATTCATCTGGAGCACTTTTGAAGTTGTCTCTTAGTTTTGATTGGCAGTCCTGTATAACATAAGAACCTGGTATTCACTAACCCAACTATAATATTCTAATGGACTGGACATGTCATATACACCACATGGTATTTCTGTAAAGATATCTACGGACTGAACAAGAATCTAGTTATTAGTAACCGGTAATGAAATCTCAAAACAAAATATTTAATATCCACTTTGAACAGGAATAAAAAATGTAAACAAAGTACATGTGGGTATAATGTGAGAGCTTGATCTAGGCTACTAGGACTGGTTTAAGTCTTCCTTAACCATAGCAGTGTGCTTATTGTAACAAACAATTAGTGATAAAAAACACATTTTAGCATGTGCAGGTTTTCTCCAGACCCTGTTGTCCATATTCCGACGACAAATAGTACACAATTGAGAGATTACCACAAATAAAAGAGAAACACTAGCCAACCCCAACCCGAATTAATATTTCATTAGCAAGGCGCAATCAAATACATATGTATTACCAAGAGGCCTCAAATATGCCTACCATAAAGTCACCCAGATTTGGAAAATAGAAAACTAGCTGAAACTTCATTATTCAATCCAAAAGATAAATCTTCAGCCATGTTTTATTTTGAATCACCTTCCCTACAGTAATATGTAAGAGTTTCTTAGCCTCCTTACCGATCCAGTAAATGTTAGGAAATATTTGAGAACGCCCAGTCTGTCTTCAGCTATCACAGGATGCCGGGCTATAATATTGAGAAATCTTCTTAGTGACTTCCTCCGACTCTCTAAGAACTCTGTGGAATTAGCTGAAACAGACAGTAATGTTAGTACAATAACAACATGTGCGTAAGTAATATCGATGGTCCAAAAAGGGGATCGTTTATGACACACTAATTGAAATTGACGGTAAAATATACATTAGACTGGAAAAGGTTCTAAAGATTGAATTTTTTCACTGCAAAATATAAGAGATTTCAGCTTCCTGGCACTTTATTATAAATCTTACTACACCAGCATAAATAATAGAAGTAAAGTTTTTGTGTCATGTCAGTGTGAATTCCAAACAATGATAAATGGCTCAAGTTAGGCTCCAGTCAAGGTACAGTAATAGCAGAGGCCTGCAGGAGATTGATGTACAATGCAACTTGACACTGCACTAACCAAAGACGTGTGGTTGGCATAACGTCGGAAGTGTGGCACGGACAGATGAGTTATGAGCACCTTGTAGATAATGCGCAACCCATGAGCCTCAGAGGATACACCAGAAGTTTGACAGAAAAACATCTCTCAGAGCAAAAACCAATCGTTGAGATTAACTAGTAGCACTTCCGTAGGTTAGGTCAATGTATTGTAACTATGTTATCTGAACAACTCTTGGTGGGAGAGTTCTTGGAGGGGGCATTCCGCAACCTCTCACCTTTTGAGAGCTTATTTGAGAGGAATATAGCAATTGATCAAGCTTCCACTGAATGTAACTAATACAGGGATTGACAAAACACTAGCCAAATTTTGAGACCATATGACTCCGTTGCTAGCAGGTGTCAGCTAATTAGTTTTCACTTATGATAGCTGTACTGTAAGTTTTAATAACTAGCCTGCATAAAGCAAATAAACGCATCACTGCTAGGATATACATGTAAGTGAAACTGCAAGCTCTTCAAGACTATTTCTACTCAAATTACAATATAAATTAATAGTAGGCTACAGCATTGCTGGGAATTCCAAGAAAATACAATTCCCAGTCAAAAAAATGGGACATCAAATTCCCAACAGAAGAATGGACTTGCAGCCGTGTCCCATTCACCTGTTACATGTGCGGAAGAAAGCAAGCTAATATAAGCTTAAAAATAACATCATCAGAGAAACTCATGCCTGCCTACTTTCTCAAGCACTGCTCTTTTTACCAAAAAGTGTACAAAATACTTTATAATCTTGCCCTAAACTGAATTCCATGAGTAAAACATTTGACATCAAAGTGTAGATTGTATTGGATATTGAAACTTAGCATATAGTTTTACCTGCAAATTTCTTAGGCGGTAAGGAGGGGATAATTCTGTAAGGATATCTGTGTATCAAAGCTTCATGTAGAGCGATGAAGTCATTATACCTCCTCCCAACTGTCAGTTTATATCTCTAAATATAGAATCAAGCATAAAATATAACGCCTACAATTACATAGCATTAGTTACGTAAAAAGGTTAACCATTACATTATTATTGGAGCATGCCGAACACCAGCGCTGCTCAAGGTTATACTTTTTTAATGGTAAGTGGTAAGCCACTCACTACAATGCTCAAGTATGTGTACTATATCCTACATTCCAAGCTCTTCAAAAGAACTGAGTAGGCTATGATAGCAACTGACCATAGAATGTGGACTGAGATTGTTACACAAGTAATTTGGTCTACCACCCATACACTACACTATATCAACCTAGAGAAGCTTGGAACCCAGGCTAGAAAGACGCAAACCTTACCAAACCTAAACTATCATGTTTAGTGAAGTAAGCTAGGTTCTGTATGGTTTGAGTATTATATTGTAGAAGACATTAATAGCACAGCTGATAAGGATCACATATAATGAGAAGTCTCGGTGCACATATGGCCATTTCTATAATCTTCAGTAGTCGAACCGTTTCTAAACATAAATTGTCAGAAAGCATGATAAATAACAAACAGACCAACATCACACCCACAATGTTATAGCTTGTACTTTTTCCTTCATAAAAATGCTCAGATATTTGACTTGTTGCTACTGAAATAATAGTGTGAACTGTGAAGGTCACTAATTAATTACAACTGGGACGGCTGCAACGTCCCACATGTGCACATCAGTGTTCAAGTGTGACTAAACCACAGCACATGTGATTATAAAACACTGACTGTACTGACATAATCACTTAGTCTGTGAGATAGATTATCTTACACACTAGTACAACTAACCAGCCATGATACCATTACAATATTAGATAGAGATTAACACGAGTTCATATCTACTGGTAGAGCAGTACAGTGTACTAAGTAGATAATCTGTATGAAGGCTACTGTACTACTATATTATGGTGCGGAGGTTGTACATTCTTGTATAAAATATCATAATATAATTGTATAGTAGTAGTAGTGTATGGCAGAGTAAAACTGCAACCATGTGAGAAGAGATTTAAATTCACAAAATGATATATTATTGATGACATAGATCTTACATTGACTTATATAAGAGTGACCAACAGGTATATTATATGAGCGACCAAAAGGTAAAATTACTGATTTGCTTCTATTTCAAAGATCAAGAACCAGCCCAGAACAAAAGGTCTTACATGTCTTTGCGCAATTACTTGACACTTCAAGTCTGTAGTTATCCTCTCCTGAACAAGTGAACATAAACCAGTAATTAATTATAGTATTGTTGGTGAGATAGCCTCTGCTTGTACCAACTTCTCCCGGCTTATAGAGGTGAAGGTCATTCAGCAATAGGCAATTTAAACTCCACAACAAACTAATCAGACTGCACCCAACATTAGAAATTTATCCACAATTTGAAGTGGACAAACGAACTGTCTTACGTAGACCTAACCAGTAACTACCAGCGAATTACATCCACCAAACTTAGAAACGAAATATAATTTGTAGCTACACAAACAATGCCAAGTCAACAATGCAAAGTCTGAGTTGGGTTCATGGTTGTTACTAACAATGGGCTGTCTTACTACAATAAGATTATTACGAGGTGCCCAAATAGACACTGGTAATCCAGTTCTAGACAGCTTCTTCGATGGAAATATCATATCCATGACTGATGATGTCTTCATTCAGTTTCAGATGCTAAGGGTAAGTACATATATACATGTACACCCCTTCATGTGCACATTAGAAAGCATACAGATGGGAATCCATTGCTGATCTACAGATAACTATCTTACCACAAGAGAATCATATATTAGTAATATTAGGTATAGGATATTGTTCATAACCTGATGATGCAAGTAAGGTAAGAGAAGCCCTCACACTCAACTGAAGAATGCTAATGGCCGACTCACTGCATCCTTCCACACTTGGTGTGAATCTCTGACCGGTGATATTAATGTTTACACAAGAGTAGAGGCTCAATAATGGCTCCTAGCTTACAACAGTGTTACACTAGTGAAAACAGCTTATAGTTTCTCAGCTGTTGTATTCTATGATACTTACTATGAATGACTCACACATGTTTAGACTGTGTACCTACCTGACTAGTGACATTGTATTCCACATGTTTCAATATAACTCCCTTCTTTTCTGGTACCAAGTCTACTTTGATAGAGTCAATCTCACTAAGCTCCGTGAAGGATAGACTTAACATACTAGTAGTATTATTGTTCTGTATTCTCAACTTTGCACTTTCCTTCTTCAGTTCACTCAATTCTCCAATACTAGGACTAGGAAGTTCTGCAAAATATCAGATTTAAATAAGCTAAACACGAACAACAAGTAGGCTAAATTATTGGCAAAATACTCCATCTAATCAATTAGGACTAGTCTAAGGTGAACACATGATTTTAGCTAGGTATAAACACTCGTTCTAGCAATCATATTTTTACTAGGTTGACTTGAAACAATAAAAATGGTAGTTTGAAACTAATTACTTCTCACTCAGTAAAACATTACTATAAGTAAATACTGAGTGTACGATTTCTGTCAAAAGGATTTATCGATCTTGCCAGATTAATGGAGATTAATTTTATGAAGTGATGCAGTCTCAAATTTTAGCACAAATTCCTGTTAGCCTAGAGTAGTAAGTACAATGTAGTATATGAATATTTCTCAGATATATCCTATACATCAGAGACAGCCACCTTTGCCAGAGAAGGTCTCTAGAAGCTTTTCATTGACAGACTTGCCCTGCTGAGCTAAGGCACAGAGTGCTAGAGCCTTGTAAACGCCTGTTCTGGTTAGCTGACCCTGGGCATTGCTAGATAGTTCAGATATCTAGAAAAAATTGATTGTCTTAGCAGCTTCACAGAGATTCATTAGTGAATAATTAGTTTAAAATAATAGCTTAGTTGGAATAACAACATTAACTAGGCTCATATTAGCCTATAGACAGCATTAATTATCATTTGACATCTACAAATACTATTTAATAAGTAATAATTATTAATACATAATAATCTATGTAGGCCTAAACAGCTAATGTCAAAATTTGATCTGATTTATTCCCTTATTCATTGAGGCTATGTAAGATGCAGTGCCTTTTGCTTTTTAATCCTTACCTCTTTACTAGTTAAAATAACAATACAGTAAAACGCAACATTTGTTACATTTTTGTTTGAATGCTATGCTGCACATTGCTAAATGTAATATAAACTAATACAATTTGGGAAACGCCCCCTTCCCAGCCACCTCGGTTTCTGGGTCAAATATCGTGACCTAAGATCAAGATAACGAATAAAAAGTAAACAATGAGGTTATTTTAAAATATTACTAAATCAAATATAGATGTATGACATTCAACAATATTACTACTGCAAATGAATGAAACTATCTAGAGAATGCGTACCTGAGTGAGTGTAACAGCATCTAAACCGGCCTTTCCTGAAAATATTTTTGTAAACGTATCTCTGGTAAGAAGATCTTGTGTGGGACATATTGTTTCATAAACCTCCCGATAGAAAGCTGGAACAGAACCTAGAAGCAAATAAGCTCATGCAAAAACATACCAGGCTAGCCGAATATATTTTAATGTACAGGAATGTTGAATAAAAGGAAATATTTAAAATAAAATAAAAATAGTTACCAAATGACATATCCACCGCCATGGTTTATTTATAGCCTCGGCAACAGTTGTTAAAATTGATTCAAAGACGGAGAATTTTTTACTCAGTTAACTTGATGAATTTTTTTTGAATTTGCACAAAAGATTTACTGTGTATATTGTATAATGCTTTTAAAAAAAGTTAGTGATTATTCGTATTAAAGAGAGTTTACAGTTTTATCCGAGACTACAGAAACGGCCTCTGGCGACCGTTGGTATGCAAGCGTGAAAACAGATGGATTTAGAATGAAAATGTAATAATTGTAACAAAGGGAGTTGGGTTTCACTCAATTTAAAACTAGACTGCTGGCTATAGTTATTGTGGTGCAATATTTGCACCATAAGTTAGATAGAATAGCATGTAAGGTTACTGCATGCTATGTTAATAATGATAATCTCAATTCAACTACACAGAATAATAAATAATAATTGTTATTATAAATTATAAAATAATAATAATTCATAAGATAATTTAATATAAATATAACTCAAATAATCTAACGCATTACTGATTACATCTCATGTGATTTAGTTAGATAGATGTATATGAAATTAAATATATATTTATTATAATTAGTAGTAATATAATAATTATAATACCAAGTGTTTATTAACAAAACAGCTATTACTTACTAGTGAAGTATAATCATAATGATTAGTCAATATGAATGTGTTACACTTTATATATATCTATAAGTTAGTATATAAATAAAAAATTAATGTATTTTATTTTTATTTTAATAATAATTTTAATTTAATTATCTATGGTTACTAATCATTTCATAGAAAAGAATGGGAATTCTTTTCTATGATGTTTATAACTTTATTTTATTAGCATTTGAATTATATTAATATTTATGTTGTCAGGTGATTTGGCTATATATTATATTAATATTTGTTTCTATGGTATTATATAAACCTACTGTAGCAGTTAAATATAATATACAAATAGTACTAAATTAGTACTACTAATGCGGCATTTTTTTATCAATATGAATGCATGTATCTGGATAACAGAGGTTCTGCTGTATTTGGAAGTTGAGATTGGATATTTATGATTACCACAACAACAACAACTATATTACTAATGTCAATGTGCATATTATAAATCTGTGCTTTGCACAAATTAGTGGTTGACCATTAATAGTTAGAGGGTAGAGCATTGGCCTTCCATTTGGGAGATCCAGGTTCGATTCCTTCTAAAGATTCTTGGTAGTGTTGTTAGTAAAGGCATCAAACCTTACTTGTATAATGCTCTTGTGCTACTTTAGTCACTTTGCTATTGGTGAAGTGCCTTTACCACCCCGAAAGTAGAAAAACTGTAGTATCTCTTTGATCATTGCTTTCTTACCTGAGGAAGTAAAACTGGTGAGTTTTTTTAATAGATCTTTACACAATGCCTACAACTAGTAAAAAACAGACACCGACCAAGAACAGCCTATCTGCTAGAGAGATGTGGCTTCAAGCAGTCAAGGGAAGATCATCATATGCAGGTGCTAACAGAAAAGGTGGTATGTCTACCAAGAAAACTCCCAGTGAATACTGGGTGGGTATGCTGCGCCGTAGTCAAGGTAAATCTAATATACTCTCATTCGTCTTTATATTGTAACTACATGTAGACAATGCCAACCTTAAAAGGGTCACTAGCGATTCAACTGCCCCCCCCCCCCCCCCCCCTTTAGAGTTACTTCTCATGTAGAGTTTAGTTTTCACATGCATTTGCTTCACAGCGTATGAGTGTTGACTTGTAAGGAACCATGTGTAAAGAGAGTTCAGTTGTTCAAATGTTACCCTGTCTGTAAATAATTTTCACTTTGACGCGATGTTTCAAATATTCTTTGTAATACGTGAGTTTACTAAAATGCGATTATAATTGTTTCTTAGTACAGCTCGTAATTTGTATTCTTGTGACATAATTGTGTGTGTTTCACAGGGTTACAAAATGAGATAGCAGCTATGGACACATTTGGTAAAGGGGGACCTCCCGGGGAAGCTGTTCCATTTCTTAGTACTAGTCACTATCTGCGTGAGAGGGTTGGCGTGGAAAAATCTAACGTATCTAAACGGTCAACTAATGGCCCAGAAAGTGAGTTCACGTCATATTAGCTAAATACTGTCATGTAAGATGCAATGCATATGCGTGTTCAGGCCTTGAAATAAATTTTTGAATATTAGGCGTATTCGGATATTGCACCATGCAAGCTTATAAATAGCAATCTGCGGCAATAACAATATATTTTATTCAATAATATAGCGCTAGCTATAACGCAAGGCAAGCCGTGCCTGGCAATAATAATATAAGGTATATTCACTTAGCGAGGGGATTTCCCTTCAGAGCAAGCACTAGTCACGCCTGAACGCTCAAGTTGTATTCGGATAGTTAGACCAGTGCTATATGAACCAGTACCAGTTTCCGAATACGCCTATTATGTCCAGGATGTAAATTTCATTGCACTAACTTGCATGTTATAAAGTAATTTATTTTATAATGTTGCTTTATCGAATTTAGTGCGGGCAGCACCTGGTACCCCTATCTACAAGACACCTGAAGAGTATTATGATGAGGTTTTGGTACTAAGGAAACAGATTAGTGACCTAGATAAAGACTGTAGCCTGCTGAAAGCCAAACTCAGACGTGTAGAAGAAGACAACCTGAAGAAAGAAAAGGAGATTGAATCATTGATGGACCCTACTAAGGTTAGTGCTATTTAGTTAATAGTGTCACATGACCACCCGCTTGTGTTTACAGGTCTGTAAAAGATGATTTCTATATTTCAGTCTGAGTCCTAGAATGTAAGTATATTTATCAACCTCATGTTAATTCTGTGTTTATTGCTACATTGTTATTTATAGAGTGGGGACTTGCGCAGAACACTTACTGACAGAAAGCCCGACTCCAGTGCAGTGGTACACAGTCTCAAGCAGAAGATCATGAGACTAGAGCAACAACTAAGAGAGAAAGAAGGTGCTATAAGGTACTAAATTTCAAACAATATTTTTCTTCTCGATGTGTTTATGTTATCCTTAACTCAGACAGACAGCTCAATACTCCAAACCATATAATAGGCACTGTATATACTCTATGAAGTTTGGTGTACAGTGTATAATACAATGTATATTTTGTTTTATGGTCTTACAGATGTCCATAGCTTTGTTTTGTGTATTCTTAGCACTCTGAAGACAGATCTCAAGTCCACTAACATAGATGAGGTGAGAGTGAAGATGGAGATGTTTTACCAGGAGATAGTGAGGCTGCAGACGGCCAGGTCTCCTTCTGGTCCGTCATCTGCACCTCAGGCTACGCCTAAGGCTAAGAGGTCAGTTGGATACACTTGCAGTCATTTGATGTGAAATGGGTTGTTGTTGCCGCTGTAAAATTTACGCTGGTAGCCATAGATCTACCAATGGACAACCCTGGTTTCTCTGCTATAGTTTAAGGCTTTACCCAGTATTCCAGAAAAGGTTAAAACTTTACTTCTGTATCAGTTTACAACATGCGCACAAATGTAAACTGGGGGTGTGATCATGTCAATTTGTTTATTTTTCTTTTCTGCAGTGCAAAAGAAACTAAAGAATCATCCAGTAAAATTAAAGCACTGAATGACACCATCCTTCGTATGAATGAGAAGAACGTGAGGCTGACCACAGAGAATAAGTCACTGAAGGAGGATCTAGAGAAGCTGATGACTCAAGTGGCAGAGACTAAAGAGAAGAAATGTGAGCTTCCTGTGATATATACAATACAATAGTATAAGCCTGCAGGCTTTTAGATGCATTCATTTGTTCCGAGTTTCTGTCAGGCAATATATGAAAGCTAGTGCTTGTTTGTCAGTCAGTCTACATTTTAGTGTAAAACTTTCTATATTCACTCAACACAAAGTGATGGCAGCTATTCAAAACTTATACAAATATGTTTGATGTACATGCATGTACATTATGTGTTTCACAGAGTATAAGGATGTGTTTGGTATGTGGTAGGTCTTTTCCTGCTTCTAGGAACTCTGTTTATGGGGGCTATTAGAGCAGTGTTCCTTAGTGTGTGATCTTTGTATCATGCTATGATGTTTGGCATTTGCTAGCAATATGCATCGACTCAAAAACCTGTTGGGAATATAGCATTCACTTGGATATGAGTCATAGTAGGTTGAATGAATGTCATGTAGTGTATACAGTATGGAATGTAGTACTGTGTGACTGCAGTATAGCCTGAGATCTATAAACTTGTAGTGGAATATGAAGAAATGAGTCGTAGGCAGTTGGCCACCAAGCTAGCTAAACTGGAAACTAAGCTAGAATCACAGCAGAAAGCATCTGCTGCAGATAACCTTTCATTGACTTCTCAAGATACAAGTACTACAAAACTCAGGCCAGATACCTCAGGTATAGTGAAAATATTCCCGTGTTATCATATTACAATATATATAGTTAGGAGATATGCATTATGTAATCTATTGTTATTTCTAAAATAAAAGTTTTGGTTCAAATTACATGTATGAGTACTATCAACACACGATACTGCTGTAAAATGAACATCAAATATCTCTTGTCAAAATTTCTCCTAATTCTTACTGATTTTGTAAAACACGCATGACAATGTTTCTACTCATGATATGTGATGTTTTTGTTAGCCAACACAACCATTACAATAGTTTAATTTATGCAGGTAAAATAGAATTAGAAGGTAGTGTAGCTGAAAGACTAGAAGCTCTAGACAAACGGGAGACGGAATTACTTGAAGAGATCAAGCAGCTAAAAACAGCAATGAAGAAAATTAAAGATGACAGACTCCATTTTAGGCAAAAAAGTGACGAAAAGAGGTAAAGTTGTGTTTCTATGAATGTACGGTAACTACTTTATATATGTGCTCTTGACATTGGTAACTCAATGACGTACTGTACAACAATGAACTTGTACATGGCATGTACTGATAACATTATTCTATCTTGCCGTAGTTTTATACTGAATTATTGCAATTCTGTACATGCATGAGGTTATAATTGTAGTAAAGAGATCAAACAGTTGAAGAAAGAGATTTCAGAGTTGCAGGTGGAGTTGGAAGACTTGTACGACAAGGGAAGACAACCCTCTGCTAGAAGGTATGGTCATGATCTATGTTAGCTTTAGTGAAACAGGGGAAACATTGTAAATGAGCTGCTGTATACTTGAATATGGTAGACTGGAGTAGAAGAGGCCCATATCATTGTTATCAATATCTACTAAAATAGTATACTATAATTGTAAGTGCAAGTTTATGATACTATGCATATCATGCATGCGTGTATTATAGTGCCACCTTTGCAACTGTTTGACTTTTCATTTCTGTTTTATCAGACCATCGTCAGCTGATCGCCGATCTCCTCTTAGCTCTAGAAGAAATTCAATTAGAGACCGCCCACCTTCACCCCGGGACCGCCCATCATCACCAAGAGATAGGCCTTTGTCTGCTAGGGACCGGCCATCTTCAGTTCGAGACCGTCCACCATCTGCGAGGGACCGGCCACCTTCTGCTAGGGATCGTCCAACCAGATCCAGGGAAAGTGAAAGAAGGGAGAGAAGACTGAAGGAAATCAGAGAGAACCACGCTGCTAAAACTATACAACGTGGTTGGAGACAACATAGAGAAGACATGGATGAGGTTAGTACACAATATTATCATATTTGCAGATTATGCTTAGCTTCATGAATGTACTGGCTTCTGCTGTCGGGTTGAAGCATCAGCTTACAACTCTGTATAACATTCCCGATATCGACATGCTGTAAAGTAGTGAAAGTTCTGGTTTTTTTTATTGATTGTTGCCCCCATGGGACACCCTTATTATTTATACCAACGCACAGCTTTGCTTATTTACCAGCTAACATTAAAGGCTTCTCTTGTTGATAGGTATATACTTCTGTTAAACTGATTTTGTATCTTTTAGATTAATCGGCAATAAAAGAAATTATCATGACGTAATATTTTCTTTTATTGCAGGTTAATCTAGTTATTTGTAGCAGGTTAATAGAAACTTGCGCGTTGAGCAACTTTCTAATTTCTACCACTATTAGGAAAAAGTGCAAAGGAAGAATTTAGCATAATTTGAAATGCCATGCCCTTGCCTCATATACAACGTATTCACTATGTCTAGAATGACTTTTACTTAGCTACAAGTAGATTAAAATATCTCCATGTAGGTGTAAGCAAACAAAAGGAGTTACAAATATCCAATATTACTAAACCACGTAATATTTTCTGAATTGTGGGAAAGACAACTTGTGAAAGCAAACATATAGCTGTTTACTAACAAGAATTGTGAATGCTAATTGTTTCCGTTATGCTTGTATGAACTAATTATAATTCCTTAGCACCTGACAAAATACCTTTTACTAAGTTGCAATCTGGGATCATCGCCTTAACAAGTGATTGGTATTCCAGAATTCACCCAATAGTTATATAATTAAACTAATAATTAGATTAGTTGGCCATAGAGAGTGAATCTCGTTTATGGCATGTCACCGGTTCTATGACACGTCTGATTGGCTAACTGGCCATCAATTATAAATTGCTTTTTACACCACTTGGCAAAAATTAAAAACTAACATGGGCTGATAATTAAAATTTTTTTGTAAAATTGGTAGAATTCTATCAATTATATTTTTTTTTAGATTGCTTTGCCAAGCTTACATATTAGGCCTAACTATAAGATTTTAGAGAGAGGCTCTGACTTGTAGAAGTTGGTTATTTTTTATATTTGCAACCCTTTCTATCGCTTTAGTTTATGTAGTTTGCTTGTAGTCTAATCAATGTTGTATTGTTTGCAAATAGTTAGCACTAAGAAATGAAAGAATTGAGCAATTCAGGCATGATAGAGCCGCCCGAAAAATCCAAAATCAGTGGACGAAACACCAGTACGAGAAGCATGAGCGTGAATTAGATGATGTATGTATACCCTGGATTGTATACACCATGTACAGTGTCATCCATATTGATGTTGATTGCTATTCTAATACGTAGCTACATGTAGTACTTCCCTGGTAGAAATAGCTCAGATAGTGGAAGGAAAAAATATGAAAATGGCCTAACACAGCTCCAACAAATGAACAGCAATAACTTATATGTCCATATTCCTACATAGACCATGGGAGTGTTGTGTCTTTTATTTTACATTATACTCCGTATATGTATATTTGACGATTTTTTGTTGTATGCATGTAATTATACAAATTCTTTTGCCGCAAGAGTTTCTTACCTTCCTTCCACCATCTTTAAAGGCATTAGTGTAGTGCTGATTAGTGATTTACCTCCTTCATAAAATCGTGTTCGATTGCCAAGTGTTATTAGATGTGTGTTACACAAGCTTCACCCATACTTTCATATAGTTTTATACTTTGTTCAGGGGACCTAATTTTCAGGAAATAAAGGAAAGAAAACTGCCCTAAAATATAAATATACTGTTTTAGGTGAAAACATGGTTCACTTTTGGGTACATATTGTACATATATGTGCTTATTGCAATTCTGTTAGGCGGCCATGTTAATACAGAGTACTGCTCGTGGTAATGAGGCTCGCAGACGTCAACTCAGAAAGTATCAGGAAGAAGAGGATGAAGAAGAACTCAGTGATGCAGCAGAACTTATACAATCTGCAGTTAGAGGTCATTGGGGAAGGAAAAAATATATAAACTCCAGGTGAGAGTCCATTTACAGCTCCTAACGTTGTACTACTGATTTATTTACGGGAGGGTATCTATTACATATTATTATATGGAATGTGAAGCTTCTGGAAACAAATTGTATAATGAGATTAATTTGAGGAGACTAGTGAAATTATTATCCAAGTTTGTTCTCGTCTTGTTCATTCGAAATCATATTAATGCAGTGCATCATATGGTGGAATAAAATGGTTGCAACCTTCAGCTGAAACCGACGGGGGAATCTTTCT
Source organism: Bugulina stolonifera (assembly GCA_935421135.1). NCBI lineage: Eukaryota > Metazoa > Bryozoa > Gymnolaemata > Cheilostomatida > Bugulidae > Bugulina > Bugulina stolonifera. The sequence goes on from OW285189.1 coordinate 10,555,704, forward strand.
CAAAGTTGTTCACATGAGTGGTGGTGTATTGTTACATATTACTCTCGCATTCTCTCATGTTGGTATATACTTGTATGCATACATTACCTCTAATGTAGGTCCAGACCCAGTTCTGCGGAACGAGACTCTGAAGGTTATGATTCTGACGAAGCTGCTGCTCAGATACAGTCGGTATTAAGAGGCCACAGTGCTCGAAAGCAATATATGAGCAGTAACTCTTCCAGGTATGTATATTACATAGGAAGGTGTGACTGGTTTAGTATGCTGTAATATCATTGGTTAATCTTCTCAGTACAGAGATGTGATCAGTATTCTTATAGTTGTTATATTATATTATCGTATTTACATGGTTTTGAGGTTGTAAACTTCAATCATTTTATTTTGGGGATGTGTGATGTGTCAGCGTCATGGTCAATTGGTACATAGTAGAGTAAGCATGCCTTATTTGGATTGGGTGATGTTATGTACACAGAAAATTGGTAGAAGCAAACTATACTTAGCTCATTGGCAAACTTAAGTTTCCTGCAAGAAAATAGGGTTTATATTTTGCTCGGTTTAGTGTGTTTACAATTTGTGCCAGAAGTGGATTAGAAATATTTTGACCTATGGTGGCCTGTGCTAGAAACTTAGGTCTCAAAGACACTACTTATAATTTTATCAAGATAGAAATTACTTATTGTGGTCAATTATACAAATTAGAATGATGAATCAATCAATTGCATGAGCTGGTCTACATATGTGTTCCAGAAGAGTTGTTTATAATTTCAGACCACCAAGTGCAAGGTCTGCTTCAAGTCGAGCTACATCTCAGCGTGTTAGAGCTAGTCCAAGTAAGTATCTAGTACATAACCTAACTCTACTTCCTTTTGTCATCTAATAAATATATTATGCTAAACACGTGCTACTGAGATGCTATATCTAGATATCATAATCATTAAAACATTTGTTATACACTTACTATTTATGTCACCAGTTCGGGTATGCATTCCTCCTCCTCCAATATAAATTTGAAAACAGTCAGTCAACTAAAAATATTACACTAACATTGTTGTACACCACGCTGTTGAATTCTTTCAAAGGTCATTATTTACAATTATTGCAAATATATAAGCCCTATTGTTGGACATTCCTTAGTTTATATCATTTCCACAAAACTATATAATAGTGAGGAATAATAACCCCATAATAATTGTGTTGTCTAAGTAGTGTTCTAAGGCTAATATATAATAAATATAAGCTTTCATCCTGTGATGACAATCACTGTCAAAGTTTGGCATGTTTTCCTTGCTTCAATGCTTTTAACTTGAAAGTCAAATTTTTTTGTGTAGCTTGTTTATGTTAAGAACTTGAAAATATTGTAATCATCTGGTCATGGTTGTTAAACGTAGTTTTCCAAACTGTACGGTTATCAGAGGAATAGATGGACAACTACTACACATAGCGTGTTATTGTAGGAAGAAGACAATCCTCTTTAGATTCCGCTGGTGAGGATGAAAATATTAGTGATGAGCTGATAACTCCAAGATCTAGAAGTAGAAATTCTATTAAACGGGCACAACCGGTGATGAAACAGGACAAACGGCGGTCATCAGCTGGACGTGGTCGAATCACCCTCGATGATTCCGAAGATGACGATGATGATATTCAGATGTAATATTTATAGAATTGATTTTATTGTCCCATAAACCTCCTCCAGTTGTCATTAGAAATCCTCTTTTCCTCATCATGATATTTATGGTCTACTGATCGATAAAATTTTAGAATTTATATAGCTGTTTTTCAATTAGGAATTGATATGTATACATGCCTCTATATTTTGGAAAATAATTTACGGGTAGTTTCCTGTTGCGTCAAGGATATGATTTTTTAAAGTCTATTTCATTCTGATATTATTAAACGATGCCGTCCAACCAATAATTTTAATTAGTAATCTTTCTTTTTATTAAATTGTTACTGTACGTAATATACTTTAGACTGCTGTTCTTAGCCTGCGTTCTGCTTATGTATTATATCAATATAGCCTATCACATTGTATGATTACTTATAACAAATGTTGAACAAGTATACAGTCCTGCTTGTTTTACTAAACTTTTTCTTGAATACACATTTTTTACGAATAAAAATCAGATTCAACTGTTCTAGCATCTGCCTCAATTCAGTGTTCTCAGTATAATAGTGCAATAACTAACAAACAGAGATTCAACAAAGGTAGATTTTTGAAAACTTTTTACCTTTATTGTTCCAATTCTGAATTAAAGCAATTTCGGTAATGTGAATAATTATAACTAAAGGCCAGACACTATTATGTATAAAGAGTAATAATAACAGCATCGCAACCGCCTTAGCTCTGTCAAGCCTCCTGGTTTTCTGACAGGAGTTGTATACTCAATAAATTGGGAAGCACTTTCCCATGGATTCGATAGTTAGATGACCATCACCCCGGTAGTGCGTCAACGTATATAGCGGGGCCATAACCGAGCGCAACGGTGATATCAAAGTTGAAGATTAGGATTCCGGCAAAAATAATTCCAATTCCATTTCCGTTACAACACAGCGTACTTCAGCTTTTTACAGATATTTTGTTTTTGTTTTACAATACCAATGATTGTTATAATTATATTCGTTTCTCATTTTTTAAATTTTAGTACTATGGTCCTAATACGATTTGAATGCTAGATAGTTATGTGTTAGGACATCGCCGATATCCGAACGCTTTACTCTTCTTGTTTTTTAAACATTACAGATTGAGATTAGATTCTGCTATTAAATTATTTATGCTATGCTATACTACTTACAGTCATAAATTAAATATAGTCCGCAATGCATAACAAAACCATGTTTGAAGGATTTTCTCAATATTGCTTTTTACTCAATTGGATCTTTTACTCCTTGATTTGACATTTATTGTTGGGCTGTTAATCAATTTATTGTTCTTTTGCTTTGTGCAGATAAATAAAATAATTAATTATTAATCTAATATCAATATGTACTAACTTTTCACTAAGTATTGAATATTAAGTTAAAATTTTAGTATTTTACAACTGAATTTTATTGTAAGCGTAAGCTCCCTGATCTAAAAAATGTGCTAACAATGTTTCTGATCATTTTATTTGTGTTTGGTAATGCTAGGTCTGTGTGATCCAAATGTTTGTAAAAAATTACTTTACTATTTCACACCATTTGCTTGCCAACCATGAACCATGTTATGGACTGCTCCTGCAGATTTTGAGTAAAATATTCTACTAGCTATGCTCACAATATTTAACTTCCACTTTCAACAACTGTATAACTTGATACACTTCATTTCCTCATCTTGTTCCCATTTTTAGGATTTTGGAAGCTATTTACTTGTACTGATGTTACTGGATGGTTAGCCAATGACATAACAACGACAATTTTGACCTAGTGTGACATCACTGGAGGCAATCATGCTGAGCATGTACAATTTCAGTCAGGTCAAGGTTGTTGTAGCTCTTTGTTCAGCAGCAAACTTTATTAATGCCGCTGACAGAGTTATTATGCCAACAGCGATTATACAAATGTCAGAACAATTCTCATGGGACCTGCACGGGCAAGGTTGGATCTTGAGTTCATTCTCTGTGGGGTACATGGCCAGTGGAGTAAGTAGATTAATTGTGTTTGCTAAAAGTACTCAGTGTATGTATAGAATATCAACGTTTTGTTATGTTCATACACTCATTATTTCTGGCATTGTGTCTGCCTTACTTTTAGGTTATCGGTGCCAGTGCAGCCAAACGTTATGGTGGCAAGCTCACACTACTTGTTGCAGTGCTGCTGTGGTCACTGTCTACATTTATCACTCCTTACTTCGGTCACTCCAAATGGGCACTTATTGGTTTACGAGTCCTTTTAGGCATCGGAGAAGGTTTAGGTAGGTCATCTCTCAGTCAAACAAGTTTAACTTTATGTTGAATGTTGGTATGCATACTTTGTATTCTAAAGAATATTTAATAAATTCCACATTCCACGGATTTCAACATAGCATATAGTGTATGTTATTGATTAAAGCATTCCGCAAACAGTCTGTTTTCTAGACTGACTACACTTTACTTACTTACACTTTTATTGGTCTTCTCTATAATTTTCTACAGTTTAACCTTTTTCTACAGGTCTGCCTACAATATTCCATATTTTCGCACATACGATAGCAGCAGAACACCGCTCTACAGCATTTGGTTATCTCATAGCCTGTGGTTCCATAGGGCAGACTCTGTCATCTGTTGTAAGTATCCATACATGAGTCTTAAATTTGTAGTGAAACATTGTGGTGTGGGTATGTTAGGTGTGTTACTAACATTGGAGAACAAGTGTGCTGCCAAATTAGAAGGTCATTTGGTAGTTTGTCAGCATTGTCATATTTCTGTTTCACAAGATAAACAGAGACTATTAATATTTTTACGTCAAGACCGTGCATTGTATCATGCATAGTAATACAATGTAGATTAGAGCATGTGATAGCCATTACTAGTTACATGTTATTAGAATGTTACAACTACAAATTGCATGTTACTTTATAGATTTGTCCACATTTACACTGGCAGTGGATGTTCTACACATTTGGTGCTCTTGGTTTTATATGGTGTATATTATGGATGTTGATGTACATTGATGTCAACCCTAATCTACTAGACTATGAGGAAGATGAACCTTCTAAGGTAAACTCTTAGATGTCAATGTTACACATATTCTCGGTGCTACAATGTAAGAATACAAACACATACACTGCACGAACTACAGTTAATACTACTAAGTCATTCCCCACAGTAATTTTCATACGACCATGTATATGTTTGTTTTACTTTTGGTTGATTTGAAGATTTTTGTAGCAATTATGCCGTCAGTAGACATGTTAGCTTGTAAAATTATGAAAATTATGTAATGTTATGCCAAGTTTAGGGCCAAAATGTTGCAATGCACCACATGTACAGTATTTTAACATATGGACGTGCAGTCCTTAGAATGGAGTAAGTTTAGACAACAGTACAAACGTATGTGAATGGGCAAGTTTCCTGTATACAAAATTATCTAAGTGCATATTATACAATGTCAAACCAAGACTGAGTTACATGTAATACAGTGAATTTATTCATGTTGTAGGTGTCATTAGACTATCTTTCTCACTGGAAACAGTTTGTGCAATGCTGGCCACTATGGGCTCTTTATATAGCACACTTTACAATGAACTGGAGTAACTATATTATAATGCATTGGTTACCCACATATATGAGGACCTCTTTGGGGGCAGAACATAAAGATATAATGTACACTGCTGCTCCATATATACTCAACAGTGTAGTCGGTGTGGGTAAGTATTCTGTTGTAATTAGACATTGCAGCATGACTCATTCATATATCGACCAATTGGCCGGCTGGCTCACTCTGACTCTGACTGACTCGCACACTCTCTGACTCAGTCACTCACTGGCGATCCAAGAATAGTACAAGTACAGAATCACATCATTTTATCAATCAACTATTGGCCATTATAATATAAATTGCTGTGTGTATCAGTTCATTTCTAGTTGTTCATTAAAAGGCTTCTTGTGGGATAATTTTGAACCGCAATACAAGTTGTATTTCTATTAGCATGGTTGGTACTTTGAATTAATGAAGATGGCTTCTACAAGTCTTACTGATATATAATGTAACTCACCTGTTTATAGCTGCAGGGCATGTAGCCGACAAACTGATCTCTAATTACCGGTGGCCTATATTGAAGGTAAGGAGGCTGATGACAGGCATCGGTCTCATAGGACCCGGTGTCTTCATGTTATGGTTCAGTAACATCGACTACTTGCCACTAGCCCTCGTGTAAGTACTGATCGTTATCAATATTGATACTGATAATGATCTCTTTAGGTATACCTCGTTATCTATCCTACTTGTCTTCTTGTTGTACATCTTTATGGTTTTAACTGGACGTACTTCTGCTATCGTTCGAATGACTTCTTTGTTTCACTTCGGCAATTATTTTGTACATTGTTTTGTAAATAGTATTTAGATTATTTCCAAGGAGAGTGTTGTCTATTTGGTTGCATGTAACAATACTCCCCTCAAATTCATCAAACGTTTTCGTATTTTTAGTATAAAAATGTGGCAACTCGGTAAATGAAAAATTTTGAACAAACAAAATGAGCACTTATTTATTATTTTATATGCAGCAATAGTTACTGTTCTAACAGAATTTGTAAGAATACAAGTACATACGTACTTTAACTCATGTCACTGTTCTATTCCACAGCTGTGTAACAGTATCTATGGGACTCAGTGCCTG